>JAFEMH010000406.1:0-600000 GCA_022495995.1 Adenophora triphylla var. japonica | reverse complement strand
AGTGGAAGGTGACCTCTTCGAATTGTGTGATGAGGTCCTCCATGCAAGCGTGGTATTTTTGCAAGCCTGGGTCTATGGTTTTCCACTTGTTTGAAACTTGGTTGATGATCAGGGCTGAGTCCCCATAGACCTCGAGTTTCTGGACATTCCTTTCGAGTGCGGCCTGTAGTCCGGCGGCGCAGGCTTCGTATTCGGCGGCATTGTTGGTTACCTCGAAATTGAGTTTTATGGCAATTGGGGTGTGCTCGTCCTTGGGATCGACCAAGAGCATACCGATGCCGTTTCCTTTTCTGTTGGCTGCTCCATCGAAGAACAGTTGCCATCGATTTTCGCCTTCGAGTGCGAAGATTCCTTCGTCTGGAAATTGTGGTTTGGGGCCTCGAGCCTCGTCGGTTGGGAAGTCAGCCAGCTGTTCGGCCATTGCCCGTCCCTTGATTGACTTTTGGTTTATGTACTTGATGTCAAATTCGCCTAAGAAGAAAGACCATTTGGCGAGCCTCATTGACAGAGATGGCTTGTCGAAGAGGTATTTGATTGGATCCATTTTGGAAACCAAGTGCACCGTGTGCGACTGCATGTAGTGTCGTAGTTTTCTGACAACCCATACTAGAGCTGCGCAGGTTTTTTTGAGAGCTGAGTAGTTGAGTTCGCTGCCTTGAAACTTTCGACTGACGAAGTAGATGGCGTTCTCAACTCACGACTCCTTCTTTTCTTGACAGAGCATGGCTCCAACTGCAGTGTCGGTCACAGTTAGGTACAGCAACAGTGGCTTCTCCTCGTGAGGAGGATAGAGAATCGGGGGACTCACAAGGTACGCCTTTATTTCTTCAAAGGCATCTTGGCATTCTGAGTTCCATTCAACGTCGGCGTTCTTCTTCATTAGTTTGAAGATTGGCTCGCATATGGAGGTCAATTGATTGACGAAGTGACTGATATACTGTAGGCGGCCCATGAAGCTTTTCACCTCTATTTGAGTTTGCGTTGGTCTCATTTCTATGATGGCCTTGATTTTTTGAGGATCAACCTCGATGCCTCTCTCGGTGACCATGTATCCCAAGACCTTGCCTCGACTGACCCCAAATGTGCATTTGGCAGGGTTTAACCTCATCGAGTGTTTTCGGAGGCGATTGAAGAACTTTCTCAGGTATGTGAGGTGTTGTCCATCTGATCCCTTTGAGTGGACGATCATGTCATCGAAGTACACTTCGATCTCTTTGTGGATCATGTCGTGGAAAGAGAGCGATTCTTTGCCCGTTGATAGGTAGCCCCAGCGTTCTTTAGTCCGAACGGCATCACTGTGTAGCAGTAGGTTCCCCAGGGGGTTGTGAAGGCTGTTTTTTCTTGATCTTCTTCGGCCATCTTGATTTGATTGTAGCCGGCAAACCCGTCCACGAAGGACTTGACTTCGAAATTAGCTGTAGTGTCTACCAACATGTCGATGTTTGGTAGTGGAAAATCGTCCTTGGGACTTGCTTTGTTGAGATCTCAGAAGTCCACACAGCAGCGTACCTTTCCGTTGGCCTTGGTGACCGTGACTATGTTGGAGAGCCATGTGGGGTACTCGATCACCCTGATGAAGCCAACGCGGAGCATCTTCTCGATCTCTTCTTTGACTTGTAAAGACCATTCTGGCTTGATTCGGCGTAGCTTTTGCTTGATAGGCTTAGCCTCGGGATTCAAGGGGATCCGATGTTCTACAATGTTTGGATCTAATCCGGGCATGTCTCGGTAAGACCAAGCGAACACGTCCACGAACTCTTTGAGCGGTGCGATCAATGCGTCTTGCTCGGTGCTTAGGTGAAGAAACTTCCGATTTGCGTCTCTTTTGGCTCTTGGCGGTTCCCAAATTCACTTTGGTTAAAACCTCCTTAGCGACTTGGGCCCGGTTTTCTCTCGTTTGACAAACATGCTTAAATATGTGCTTAATGTATTGTTCGTTTAATGTGTACGCTTCTTTATCAAGTGAATCGTTATTAGCTTGTTTGTGTGTTAGTTAATTTATCAGTTGTTAAAGATGCAATGAGAGGATACTCGGAAAGATCGAAGCATTCATTAAGAGCATACGGGAATACATTATTGGCAATGAGTTCGTAATCTTTTGGCGTGAGGCCATCAGATGACTCAAGAGACTCAAACTCAAAGATAATGGACTCAGGATGGGTTTTGACACTGGACTCTAGGACTCGAGGGGTCAGACCAAGTTGTTCGATCATGTTCCTTTTCTTTGGCGGTGGAGTCGGAGAAGGTGGCCCAGTTATTGAGTGGCAATGAGCTTGATAGGAGGCGGGGTTTGAAAAGCTTTGTGTCACCGTTCCCGATCATGGCTATCATAGAGTTATCAGAAATAAAATCGATTAGATCTGGCATCTCGATTTCTTCATTGAAGAGCAGGTGGAGCAGTGGCTCGTTCCAAGCATCTTCTGCGGAGTCTTTTACTTTTGTCTTGGGTATAACTAGCTCGAATGCAGACTCGTCCCGCTTGTTGGGGGCAGGGGTGTTGACACAGTGTTTTTCGAGTTCTTCTTCCAAAGAGGGGGTTTTCCCGAACCAAAATTCATTGTGAATAGTGGTGGTCGTGGGTCCCGGCAGAGTTGGTGCATCAAGAAATGCTCTTCTAACTGGATTTGGCTTAAGGCCTCTGAATCTTGCCAGGTTCCGCTGGAGCTTGTCCATGGTTGTCGGCCGGCTTTGTTCGGTGCTGATCGGCTCTGTTCCCTTTCCTGTGTCTTCATTCAAGTTGTCATCCTTCTTCGTGAAGTACTTGGTCAGGTCGAAGCTGTAAGGGCGGAGCTCAGAGATTGCGTGCAAGCCTCGTTTGCCATTGGCAGAGCATTTCCATGCAGCTCGCTTGTCTTCCGCAATGTGTTCGGGAGTAGGAATGTATCCTAGGCCATGGAGGGTATTCTGCTCTTTGATATTGATGATTCGTTGGGTACCCTGATGGCGTTTTCCCAAACCGAGCCCCGGGATGTAGTTCATGTGCTTCATCATTTTCATCGGGGGAGGGATCTTGTCCAAAATCAAAGGCAGGTCTATGTGGCACACCTGGGCCTTTGGGCTTTCGATGGTGAACCCTATTAGCATCATGCCATCATCGTCATGTTTGATCTCTAAGACCGGGATGCCGTTTGTGTCGGTCCTTTTGGTGACTATGCTATCACCGTAGATGATGGTTAGATCTGTTCCTTGGATGAACTTTACACATTGTTGGAGAGTGGATATCACCCCGTTGATCTGGTGTAGCCAAGGGCATCCCAAGATGGAAGTGAATGTGATCGGGATGTCGATGACTTGGAAGTCGGTCGGGACCATCTGCTTTCCGAACCATAGGTTCAAGGTGGCTATTCCCAAGACTGGGCGAGACGTTGAGTCGTAGGTCTTAATTGCCTTAGTTGAGGGTTTCAGATCAGTTGCTTTAATCCCTAGCAGATCCATCATTTTGGATGGAAGGAAGTTCATGGATGATCCCCCATCTACCAAGACTCGAGGGAGATGGTGCTCGTCCAGTTGAACTGTTATGTAGCGAGGCTCATTGTGGTCAGCCCCAATTTTTGGGAGGTCGAGCTTCGTGATGGTGATGATGTTGCTGTAATTAACGTTGCCGATCATCTGAACCGCTTCATCAGGTGTCACCGTGATGGGAACCATGGTATGGGCCAGGCTTTCTTCCAACATGAGCTTGTGTGGGTAAGATGAAGTGAGTAGGGACCAGAGCGAGATGTTAGCCTGAGTACGCTTGAGCTGAGCTAAGACAGGATCTTCAGCCTTTGGGTCCAGGGTTTCAGCTTCTTTGTCGTAGGGCCCCTTTTCAACTCGTGGCTCAGGTATGACTGGCCTTTTGTCTGCCCGTGGAGGATTCGTCGGGATTTGACCGAAACGCGTTAGAACGTTCACCTTTGGCTTTGCTGCTTTGCTTGTCTCTCCTATTTCTGTTAGGAGGGGCCCTTGATTGGCGTAGGGCCAGACTGTGCATTTCAATTCGTTCACCGTCATAGCTTTTATTGAAGCATCAATAGTGGCTTTAAGATCTTCCCAAGACAAGGGTTGAGGTATCTGGACCTTCGGGCCGTCGGTGGCGGTGCGGAGCTCGTCCCAGCTGATCATGGAGCAGACATTGTCGTGGCCTTGTGCAGAGCTAGGCTGAGGAGATTTGCTGGAGTAGATGACATAGTAGTCAAATTTTCCTGATGGTTCCCCGAGGGTTCCGACCGTGGGGTCACCGGATTCGTATCTCTTCTTCAGTTTTTGTTGAGAAGAGGGTTTCTTCTTTCTTCGAGGGCGGCCCTTGTTCATTTCATCTTGGAATTCCATTTCCAGGTAAGCAGTGCAATCGCAGACGTCCCACCAGATGTGTTCGTTGTTCGGCGGTGGTATCGGGACCTCAGGATGCTGAATGGGCATGTCTTCCCCCGGGGGGTCTTGTGGCTTTATGTCGTAACTGCATGGCTCGTATGAGGGCAACAGGTTGACCTCTGGGAGGCAATGAGAGAGGTTAGAAGCTGCAGGAGCGGGCATGACTTTGGAAGCCCCAGGTAGTTGGGTGGCTAATGTCCCGAAGTGGTGCATGGCGCCTTCAATCCAGGCTTGTTGTTCACCTTGGCGTTTCTCTATAGTCATGAGGACCTGCCAAACTTCTTCCAAGGTTGGGAAATTTCTCGGGGGTAAGATCCCATTTTCCTCGTTGTTATCCACTGACTTGGCCATGGGGAGCTGATGGACTGCCCTGGTGACTGTGGTGGGAAGGATGTTGGACCTTGCGGCTTTGACACGGGGAGAGTAGTTCCCGGGTATTCTCAACCACTCTCGGTTCGCTGGAGGGGGTGACGGGCAAGGTTTAGACACGGGAAGGCCTTTTGGATAAAGGGGGAAAGCTCACGTGACATGCGGTTTCCGTTTTTTTTTGTTGTTTTAATTTACTTAAAACGTGTTTTCTCAGAGTCCTAGGTAGGTTGGAAAAGATTGCTCTTCTTTTTCGCAACTATGCTAGATCTGGGTCAGTGGAGACCATCTGTGCGGCTATAAGCCCCTCGTTTTGCACCTATATTTCGACATCCCAGGGTGGACAGCCCCGGGCGAGGGTCCTATAGGGCAAGCGGTTTCCACCGGCCTAAAAGAAAAAACCGAACCTAAGGACCGAGCCTGTCATGTTCGTTTTAATGCGTTATCCATGTGAATAGTGAGCCGAGCCGGCACCTGTATCAAGATCGGGTCAAGAGTTCGGCTTGACCTCTTTTTACCTTGCTTGTGCAAGGGATCTGTGATGTTAGGCGTTGGCTGGGTCATATCGTCATGGCTGACGTTTTAAAGGCTTGATGACATGGTGTCATGTGAGAATGGATGTATATCCGGGATGGAACATCGTCTGGGTGTAGCTTCGGAAAATCAAGATCGGGTCAAGATTTTAGCATGACCTTTCATCGCTTTGCTTGCGCAAGGGATCTTGAGTTCCGAGCTTTGACTCAGAAAATGGCCGGCATGGGATATGTATCCAGGCTTGTATGACACGGACTGGGTAAAAACCAACCGGGTCTGGACAGAGTGTGACTCAAGACTCAAACGTGCAGGGTTGACGCTTGGCTAGGATGGGATGTTTGGAATGATCCCGTACGCGTCCGAGAGGCGTAGGAAGGCCAAACGAACTGCAACTGAAACCACCCCGGGTTAAGGGTTGTAGTGTGCAGTGTATCTGAGGCAGCAGTGTGCATAGCGTGCGGTGTAACCGAGGCAGCAGTGTGAGTAGTGTGTGGTGTAACCGAGGCAGCAGTGCGCATAGTGTGCGGTCTCTAAAATTCTTTTTCTGAGTAAAACAGAAGTTTTGCAGAATTTTAAATGTATGTACACAGATGTATATTGATGCATTTTTTTTTGTATTTTTTTTTTTAGAAAAATGAAAAAGTAAAGCACATGCACACACACACAACAGTTAAAGAAAGGGGTAAAATGAAAGTTTGACCCTCATCATCGTTTTAAAAATCTTTTGTTTTGTTTAAAAGTTTTTAAAACAAAATATCCCCAGCAGAGTCGCCAACTGAAATTACCCGGGATCCGGCTCGCGCGCGGGGCCCCGACATCTCGCATTTTTGTTGCGTCGCGTTCGGGAAGGTCGCCTGAATCCGAGAGGCAGCGCGTTCGCGCCCCGGCATCTGGCTTATTCCGCTTTTGCGTTAGTTGGGAGGTGTCTCGCCGTGTTTTTGCTTTGTAGAGTCGCCACGCCGTTTTTATTAAGCCCAAAACATTGAAAAAGGGCATAAGTTTAAAATAAACTGTTTTTTGTTGTGTGATGAGATTTTTGAGTTCGGAGGTCAGATGACTCCTCGGGAAGAGAATATTAGAATCTTAGAGCTCACCCGAGTCGCTTTGTAAAACGAGTCTTTCGGATACCCCTAATATTCTTTAACTGTTGTGTGTGTGTGTGTATGTGCTTTTAAAAATGCATGTTGTGTCGGATGTCTACATTGTACACTGCTTTATTGAAATGTATTGAAATAGTATAGGAAGGAAGCCTTACCAATGTTGGTTCGTGCTTGTCTTCCGCAGGGGAATAGTGTTTGAGGTCGGAATAGTGTTCCGGTACGGACCGGGATTGCTTCGGAAAAGGGGCCGATTTTCTGCGGACAGAGTTTCGGCGTGCGTTGGGATTGCAGGGATCACTCGGGAAGAGTTTCGGCGTGCGTTGGAATCGTTGGTTGGATTCGGGCAGAGGTTCGGCGTGCGCTGGAATTGTTGGTTGGATTCGGGCAGAGGTTCGGCGTGGTTTGGGATCGCCGGTTTGATTCGGGCAGAGGTTCGGCGTGGTTTGGGATCACCGGTTTGACTCGGAAAGAGCCGGGACGCCTCGGGAAAGACCAGGCAAGGCCTCGGAGTACCATGAGGGGCCTCAGAGTACCTCGAGAGTGCCTCAGGGCAGCGCGGGAGCGTCGCGGGAGCGCTCGGGGAGGCTTCGGAGCACCGCAAGGGGGCTCGGAAGGCCTCGGATGGATCCGAAAGGGGCCGGGAGTGCCCCGAAGGGTCTTAGAGGGGAGCCTGAAGGCTGGAGGGAGAGGAGAGAAGAGGGAAATGTGTGAAAATGAGGGAGGGAGAGCCCTCTATTTATAGTGTAGGAAAACTGCAATAAGGTCCGTACGGACCTTGCAGGTAATCCAAAATTTTAGTTTTCCTTGATTTGAGGAAATCTGTGATGATGAAGAAGATTTAGCCATGATGGTGTCTACTTGCAATAAGGTCCATACGGACCATCTCAGCATGCAAAGAGGTCCGTACGGACCAACCATGTAGGGGGGTAATGATGTTCTCCGGGATTTGAGGGAATAAGTTGGACTTTAAGGGGATTCAGTAATCATTGCAGCAAAGAGGTCCGTACAGACTACTTATGCTTTTCTGAATTCTAAAAAATTTCCAAAAGGTCCTTTTATCCCTTTTCATCCCAGAAAGGTTCATCCCTTGGTTTGGCTTGGGGTTTTTGAGGGTTTTGAGTGTCAAAGGTCTTCGAGACTGCGTTTGTGAGTCTGCGGTGTTTCCTGTGTACTCGGAAGAGGGTGATCCAGATTGGGGTACTTACAGGCCACTCCGAGGTTGACACGGCCAGGGCCAGTTCAAGGCTCGGCCACTCCATGGTTTGGGGCCAAAAATGGCCTGTCATGGCCTTAATTGCACGGCCGCTCCACCATTAGCTGCACGGCCTCTCCGCCTGGATTTGGCTTTGTGTGTTCATTTTGTTTGGTGCTCCTCCATGTCTTTTATCTTAAAGTACCCAAGCATCCTTTTGACATAAAAAAGGTCCTAAAACCTGTCTTAAAATGCATAAAACATACCAAAGGAGTAAAATCTAATAAATATGAAAAAGTAAGTAAAAAGTACTAAAAATGAAATGAGAAATGATGATTTATTCATGTAAAAGTATATAAAACTTAGGATAAATGACTATATAATAGTCACTTATCAAACTCTCCCACACTTAAGCTTTTGCTTGTCCCCAAGCAATTTTAGGATGAAAATATGGAGAGGGAGAAAAATAAAGCAAGAATGATCCCTCAGAAAATAAAGTAGCAAGTCCTAAATGCCTTTTGGATAATGCCTTCATCTTTCTAGTCATATTTTGTATACCTTTAAAAATTATTTAGAAAGAAGCATTTTGAGGATATTTTTAAAGAGATAATTTGTAAGACAATAACCTAATATAGCATATATAGAATTTGATCAAGCAAAACATGCTAGAAGGATAAATCTTAGATCCATTTCTTGGTAAAAGAGAAGATTTCACTCTTTAGAGTGATTTTTGAGAAAAATGAATTTATTTCTTTAAAATGTACAAAAGGAAGTATAAACATTTATTCACAAACTAGAAGTTCCCGAAGAATCGTATTGCATTCTTGAATCACAAGGGTGAAAAGATGGATGATGATAGTGAAAAAATCTCATCAAATTTTAATCAATCTTATCTTATTTTTGCACGTGTTATATTTTTGTAAAAGACCTTAGTTATTTTTTATCCTTTCAAGTAGGAGACATTGTGTTTGCGAACCCCATGTTCCTAATACTTAGATCAAGAATACTTTTGGATATTACTTCCGTTTGGTAAGGAATCATCGTCGCAGCGAACGCCGTGCTCCGAGTTACTTAGGAAGTAATAGATTTCTTTTAGCTTTTAAGGTTTGGTGACTAAGCCAATCTTTTAGCAATAAGATAAAAATGCCTAAACTTGATTTGATTAGTGGAAATGGAAAGATGGAATTTAAAATGTACAATTTTAAAGAAATATTTTCAATATTTTTTTCATAAGAACGACTAAGTGTAGATTGATAAAGATTCCTTCTAATCAAATGTTTTTTTTTTTTTCATAAAACCCTATATTTTTCTATACTAACTTATGAGGCTTTTAATTATTTCCTATAAAATATCCCTATATTTTTCTTCTTATAAATTTCTATGTTTATAGAAAATATGAGAGAAAAGACAATGGCATTATTCTAGGGCAAATGGCAAGCATAAGAGATAAAGATTATGGATCATCATAGGGATTTTTTTTATATACTATACATGTATAAAATGAAAATGCAACTAAGTAAAAAAAGAAAAAATTACACTAGAAAGCAAGTAAATCTAGTCTAAAAGCAAGTAAATTTAAACTAAAAAGCAAAATAAAATAAAGATAGATATACCTCCCCCCACACTTGAAATGAACATTGTCCTCAATGTTTCAAGGAACAATATCAAATCCGGGAGGGTAAGAGAAACTTACTAAGATGGTGGTGGTTGAGGAAAGTCGTCCCAATTGTTGACCCCATAGTTGAATATTGTGTTCACTTGACTTTGAATCGTATTCAAATGATTTTGCATGTCATTCCGGAAGTAATGGAATTCATTGTTGAAAGTGTCGAACCGAGTCATTATTTGATTGTTTTGAAGCTCGATCCGGTCAAACCTATCATTAAAATCCAGCGGCAATTGGGGTGGGTTGGGATGGTGTTGCTCTCTTTCTTCTTCTTCTTCCCCCTCTTGGTTTGCTTGGCTCGATTGGCCCTCCCCTTGGTTCATAGAATTAGGAAAGATCCAAGTTTTAACTTGATGGGTTCGGGCAACGGGGAGGATGGGACTTAGCAAAATAATGTAGGGCGTTTTACCCAGCCCTACCAACCAATTGTATTCCCCACGTCCCCTATCCGAAATCATTTGCATTATTCGTAGGGTTAGAATATCCAACTTCGTTGAACCCGAAACTGCAACCTCATTATCGGGCATCATACGCCGAAAATGGTTAGCAAACAAAGTAACAATACCACCAATATGAATCTCCCCATTGAAAGTTGGAGAGACAATGTTACTGAACAACTCGATCAAGAAATGGCTCAAATTCACCCTCCTATGAGCCCTCACCAAAGACCACAACAAAAACAACTCCTTTTTATTTACCGTACCCTTATCTTCCCTTGTAAAAACGGTACATGCGTAGAACCTATGCATAAGCCGAAGAACGGGATGGATAATAGACGAGTCTTTTGCGGTTCTAGACTTGAAGGATGGGATTTCGATAATTTGCTCCCAAAACACATTCTCCCTAAACTCGATGGGAAAATCGGTTTCATAATTAGTGTAAGCGGGCCAACCCAAAATTCTGTTTATGTCAAAGGAAGTGAGGTGAAACTCCTCTCCACCAAGCCTAAAATACAAATGTATCAATTGATATGGCTCCCCCGTATCTCCACAAATTTCTGTTGTGAAATCCTTCCTCATAGTGCTCAAAAATTCCAAAGTGATCCTATCATAAGTTTTTGCATGCAATTCGAGAAAATCGCCACAACCAAACCCGGTGTGGAACCTTCTTACATTGGAATAAACATCTAAGGCTTTGAGGGCAGGAATTTCTGGGAATTGGGTTGGCCTAATCCTTTTTTGATGAAGGGCGGTAAATCTAGCCACTTCGGAAGGCTCTCTAAACTCAATACCCAAATCATTGAGTGTTGGGTTTAGATTAGGGGTGGTAAATGGTTCTTTTCGGGACCTCTTTAAACCCTTATCAGTAGCCTTTCCTTTTCCCTTCCTTCCTTCCATGAAAATTTTGTAGGAAAAAGCTCAAAACCCAGTTAAGGCAAAAAGAAAGATTACCTGGAGAAATTTGAAAAGCTTGAAATCTTTGTTGAACAGCCACAAGACACCCAAAAGCTCCTTCCTTGCACCTTAATTCGGAGTAACCCCTTCGAATTTATGAAATGGTTGAAGGGTTTCTTGAATTTTCGGAATTGGGATTTTAGGAGGGTTTTGGGATGATTTTGATTGGAGAGAAATGTTTGACTGGTGACTTTGAGGAGGATTGAGGATTGATTTGTGGTTTAAAATGGTGGAGAAGTGGATTTTTAAAGGAGGTGGGGCGGAGGAATTGATGGAGAGTTGAAGAAGATGAAGTAAATGAGGGAGGAGAGAGAGAGAGATACGTCTCTTTGACTGAAACGACGCAACTCCCCAGGCGATATGCACGGCCATGTCAAGGGATTTGGACGGCCGCTCCCTATTGCTGAGTCAACTCTTCCTGACTCGATATAAACTGCACGGCCGCTCCAACATATGCTGCACGGCCGTGCTAACCAATATTCACCACTTTTAATTTTTTTTCTTTTTCTCTTATTTTTTTTGTATACCTACAAAACAAAGTTAGCACAATAATAAAAAAAATGAAATAGAATAAAAATAAAGTAAAATATAAAGAAAATAAAATAAAGCAAAATAATCCATCGGTTACCATCCCGATGATGCTTGTTTTAGGTCCTTAGCTTGACCCCTTTTCGGTAGTAGGAGATGCGTGATATTTAGTTGGCCTTTTGTCATTGACAACTTGCCAATGCAACCCTTCCGGAGTAATTAGTATCTTTTGCGGTAGACATTTCTTCCATCCCGACTTCTTGGGCAGAACAAGTGACCTATAGTCTTTGCACCTTCGAAAATTTGAAGTGACCTCATTCTTTGCTCTTTTTGACTTTTCCACTGCATTGTAAGTTTCGGGACATACAGAAATATCTATAGCATTATTATTGCAAATCAAAGGTTCAACATTTATGGGATCATTTTCTATTCCTTCCTTTGATTTCGGTTCCTCACCCATCCAATTTTCTTCACTTGGGGTGTAGTTTTCTTCACTTGGGGTGTAGGTCTCGAAATAGGGATCCTCGAGATCTGATCTATGCATACTAAACTCGACTTTTTCTTTCCACACATTTAGGGAAAATGTGCCATTTTTTACATCTATGATTGCCCCCGCAGTGGCAAGAAATGGCCTTCCTAAAATGACGGGGATTTGATGGTCTTCCGCCATATCTAGGATCACAAAGTCGACAGGGATGATCAAATTCCCTACCCGACATGGCATGTTTTCCATAATACCAATGGGGTATTGAACGGAATGGTCTGCCAATTGGAGAGTTATGGTTGTGGGTTTGAGTTCCCCTATACCAAGTCTCTCGCTAACCGATAATGGCATTATACTTACGCTATCTCCTAAGTCAAAGATAGCGTTATCAATGTTTATTCTGCCAACACAACAAGGAATGGTGAATGTACTCGGATCCTTTAATTTTGGAGGATTTTTATTTTGCAAGACAGCGCTCACTTCCTCCGCTAACATAACATTCTCATTCTCTTCTAGCCTTTCTTTTTCAAAAATTAATTTTTTCAAAGGTTTAATGGCTAAAGGCATATCTTCATGTTTTCTGAAATATGGAATGTTGACATTAATAGCATCTAGGTTTTCAAGGAATTCATCATAATCCTTGTCTTCTTTCTTAGGGGATTCCGTCCTCAAACTAGTCTCAATTATCGGAGGGATTGGACTAAAATTAATATTTCTAGGGAATTCATCTATCTTTTCTTGCTCATCCCTAGTTTTTATCATGTTAACTTGCTCATTTGGCCTTTGAGGTTGACCGGGAAGACTCCCTTATGGCCTACTCGTTGGGATAGCCTGTTGAGCTTGTTGAGTCTCTAGCATCTTATTATGCGCTGCTAAGTTATCAAACCTAGCATTTAGAAGTTTAAAGCATTCCCTAAATTCATTATTGATCTTTTCTTGAGAATTTTTATTTTCCACTACGAAATCCATTATAAGATCTAATTTTGATTTAGGGGGAAGGTACTTGCATTGTTATTGAAGTTCTTAGGTGCAAATCCCGGAGGTTGTGTAGATGGTTGCGGGTTTAGAACGTTGTTATTCTTATAGGAGAAGTTGGGGTGATTCCTCCACTCGGGATTGTATGTATTAGAATACATCCCCCCCTTTTGTCCAAAAGAATTTACAAAGTTCACTTGATCATTAGAGGTAATGTCAAGTAACTCGTAATTATTCGTACTATGTGAGTTAGACCCACATAGTTCACATAACACATTTACACTAGCTACGGGGTTGACATTAAGATTTTCAAATTTTTTCAAAAGCATGTCAACCTTAGAAGAGAGAAGAGTAACTGCATCAACGTTATATTTTCCGGGCGTACCTTGTTGTTGCTCCCTCTCATTTGACCATTGGTAATGGTTCAATGCAATATTCTCGATAAGGTCATATGCCTCATCGACTCCTTTGTTCATCAACGCTCCTCCTGCAGCGGCATCAATGGTCTCTCTTGTCTTAAATATGAGACCGTTGTAGAAGGTGTGAACAATCAACCACTTTTCGAGCCCGTGTTCCTTGAACCGCTCCCATGCATCATACAAAGTCTCACTATCTGTTTGACAAAAGTTAGTGATCTTCGTGCGTATTTGGGCAGTTTTGCTCGGTGGGAAAAATCGACCAAGGAATGCTTCTTGAATTTGGTCCCATGTTGTCAACGAATTTTGGGGGGCCGAATTCAACCATTGTTTCGCCTTATCCTTAAGAGAGAAATGAAAAAGGCGCATTCGAATCACTTCCGGGGTAATATTTTGAATACGTGTGGTATCACAATATTCAAGGAATGTTTGGATGTGGAGATGAGGATCTTCGAAAGCGGTGCCGCTATATTGGTTATTCATAACCATATGTAAAAGTTGCGGCTTTATCTCAAAGTGTGCCGCTCCGGCATTTGGCACAAAAATAGGGGATCTAGTTCCCGGGGTACTTGGGTTAACAAAGTCCCGTAGGGTCCTAGCTGGTGTTTGCGGTTCTCCTTCCGCCATATGTTTTCTTAAAGTCTCTTTAAATTTTCTTAATCTCTCGTGAAAGCTTCGTTCGGGTTCCGGATCAAAATTGTCAAAGAATGTCCGAGCCTGTTTCATACACTATAAGAAAAACACTTGTTGGGGTTTTAACCTAACGGTTTATTTAATATCCGCAAGCGCACGGGCTATTGTAATATAGCGGGTGCAAGTACGGGTCGATCCCACAGAGACAGGGTTTACATAGGATATATTTTTGTCTTTAAAGTTATAGAAAAGATTGGGGGGAAATAAAGTTTGATTTTGGAAATAGAAAGAACATAAACAGAAAATACTTTGATAAAATTCTAATAAAATGAAGCATTCTCGGGATTGGAAATCATACACATAATCTTGTTCATCAAATTGTCATTGTCTTAGAAATATAGGTTTTCATAAAAATCAAGGATGGTATGTTAAGCTTACGCTACTTCGGGTTAAGATAGTAGCGTTTGTATTCTTCACTAATTATGTCCTAACTGTTTGAGATTTTCGTTTATGTTACCCCCGCCCTGTCACAAACGGACATTCCGGCTTATCTCTAGCTGACCATAATTAGTAAGAATCCATTAAGAACGAGAGTCAACATACTTTCCATTAAAGGAACATCCCTAGGCCGTTGAACTACTTTCGTGATCAATGGAACCTAGTTTCTTTATATGGTTCCGTCAATCGAGATTCTCCGCTAGGTCCATCTCTCAATTGAATGAATCATACAAGTTGGACGTCTCCAAAATGTAAGACATTTAGAGATTAATATAAAGAAATTGTTTAGATGAAGATAGAAGACAAGACTTTATTTATTTAAGATGATGAACATGTATGCTTTTGAGTTTCCAACCTCAAGAACAAGGGGGATTTACTCACTAGTCATCTAGAACATATAAGCAAATAAAATAGAGAATAGAGTTAGAAGACTTATGATGGAATAGAAGGCAAATGGCTGGAAATAATGCTTCACTTTTATTGCTTTTCTCCAAAGTACTTCAAGAACAAAACATGAACTTTGATCTTCAAAATATCTTTGGAAATCAATATGATAAGTATTTGTGTTTAATCTCTGATGAATATCTATGGAATATTAGTGAATTTCTATATCTAAAACTGATTACAAGGGGTCTTTTTATAAGGGGGAGGAAACTCTTCAAGAAGGTGCTTCCAAAAGGTGCCTTTTAATCTGAAGTCACGACCTTGCACGGTCGTGTCAAGGGTTTTGCACGGCCGTGCACCCTTGGAGCCAGTTTTGAATTTGAATTTGGAAGTATTGCACGGCCGCTCCGAGGTTAGCTGCACGGCCGCTTCGAGGTTGACACAGCCAGGGCCAGTTTAAGGCTCGGCCACTCCATGGTTTGGGGCCAAAAATGGCCTGTCATGGCCTTAAGTGCACGGCCGCTCCACCATTAGCTGCACGGCCGCTCCACCTGGATTTGGCTTTGTGTGTTCATTTTGTTTGGTGCTCCTCCATGTATTTTATCTTAAAGTACCCAAGCATCCTTTTGTCATAAAAAAGGCCCTAAAATCTGTCTAAAAATGCTTAAAACATATCAAAGGCGTAAAATCTAATAAATATGAAAAAGTAAGTAAAAATAACTAAAAATGAAATGAGAAATGATGATTTATTCATGTAAAATTATATAAAACTTAGGATAAATGACTATATAATAGTCACTTATCACCAGGGCATCCGCGAACCTGTTCTTATCCCGAGGTAGATAATGGAACGTGACCTCCTTAAATTGGTTGATCAGATCCTCTATATAAGCATAGTACATTTGCAAGTACTGGTCCACGGTTCTCTACTTATTGGACACCTGATTGATGATCAACTGGGAGTCTCCATATACCTCCAACTCTTCGACATTTTGCTCCAAAACTGCCTCAAGGCTGGCTATACAGGCTTCATATTCCGCGGCGTTGTTAGTAGCCGGGAAGTTCAACTTGATAGCAATAGGGGTGTGCACATCTTTCGGGTCAACCAACACCATGCCGATACCATTGCCTCTCTTATTGGCGGCACCATCAAAAAACAATTGCCAATGGTCTGTGCCCTCTACCATGAAAATCCCATCATTCGGAAACTGGGGTTCGAGTCCGCATGCCTCTGAGATTGGAAAATCTGCCAAATGATCTGACAAAGCTTGGCCTTTGATTGCCTTGCATGTCACAAACTTGATATCAAACTCAGCTAAGAAGAAGGACCACTTCGCAAGCCTCGATGACAGAGAAGGCTTATCGAATAGGCACTTGATGGGGTCCATCTTTGACACCAGGTGTACTGTATGTGCCAACAGATAATGTCTCAATTTGCTGACCACCCATACCAAAGCTGCACAGGTTTTCTCTAAAGTCGAATAGTTCAATCTGCTTCCCTGAAGCTTTCGGCTGACGAAGTAGATGTCATTCTCCACTTTTGAATCTGGCCTCTCTTGTGCTAGCATGGCTCTGACAGCCGTATCCGTAACTGTCAAATATAGCAGCAAAGGCTTGTCCTTATGTGGGGGGACAAAGGATCGGGGGATGGACCAAGTAGGCCTTGATTGTCTCAAAGGCGATCTGACACTCCTCATTCCATTCAACCTCCTGACTCTTCTTGAGAAGCTTAAAAATCGGCTCACAAATAGAGGTCAACTAATGGATGAATCGGCTGATATATTGGAGACGGCCCATGAAAGCCTTCACCTCCATGACTGTCGTTGGTGGCTTCATCTCCATAATGGATTTGATCTTTCTCGGATCGGCTTCAATTCCTCGTTCCTTGACCATATATCCCAGAACCTTTCCTCGGACTACGCCAAAAGTACATTTTGTCGGGTTCAATCTCATATCATGCTCCCGTAACCGGTTAAAGAACTTCCTCAAGTTGATCAAGTGTTTACCATCTGATCACTTAGAGTGGATAATCATATCATCAACATAGACCTCGATCTCCTTATGGATCATATCATGAAAAAGCACAGTGACTGCTCGCTGATAAGTGGCGCCAGCATTCTTTAGACCAAAGGGCATAACTGTATAACAAAAAGTTCCCCATGGGCTGGTGAAGGCAGTCTTTTCCTGATCTTCTTCGGCGACCTTATTCTTATTGTAACCCGCAAAGCCATCCACAAATGACTTGACTTCGTAACTGGCAGTAGTATCCACCAACAGATCCATATTGGGTAAGGGAAAATCATCCTTCGGGCTAGCCTTGTTTAGGACCCTGAAATCTACACAAACCCTGACTTTGCCATTCGACTTGGTAACTGTCACTATGTTGGCCAACCACTTCGGGTACTCGACCACTCTAATGAAACCCACCCTGAGCAGCTTCTCTATTTCCTCTTTAACCTGGAGAGACCATTCTGGCTTAATCCGGCGAAGCTTCTGCTTGACAGGCCTGGCTTCTGGGTCTAGGGGTATTTGGTGCTCAATAGTTGAAGTATCCAACCCGGGCATGTCCTTATAGGACCAGGAAAACACGTCCACGTACTCTTTGAGCAAATCAATGAGGGCTTCCCGCTCTCCCCCGGTGAAGAAGCTGCCAAATTGTGTCTCTTCGGGCTCTTCAGTAGTTCCCAAATTCACCGTAGTCAATACTTCATCGGCAGCTTGGGCTCGATTGTCCTCTCGCTCAAAAACCTGATTTATATTATCATTTAAAAAGTTTTCGTCTAAAAAGTATGTGTCCTCTTCGAATGAATCATTATTAACCACTTTTAAGTCATTAAGATTTGCTTTAGTTAACTTATCACTCGTTAAGGTGGCAATTAAGGGATACGCAGAAAGGTCAACCATTTTTTTCAATGCAAAAGAGAAAATGACATTGGATACCTATTCATAATCCTCAGGTATGAGGCCTTCGGATGACTCGGAGGACTGGAATTCAGAGATTCCTGACTCAACTGACTCTGGACCCTATACTACTTATTTGACTCGAAGTTTTTGACACGGGTTGGACTTGGGTTTACTTTCTCCTGCTGTCGCCCTGGGGAGTAGCAGTCTTGTCAGCGTTCTTCAAAAAGCCGGAGATTTCAAACTGATCGAAAGCTTGTTGGAAATATTTAGTAGGCCGGTACCTTGGAATGATGGTGCGGGGAGCTAGAGAAGCCTGATGCAATTCCTTGGCGAGCTCGTCCATGACAACTGGACTCATTGACTGAAGGGTCTGGCTCATCTTGTCAATATACTGTTGATAAGTGATCTTCTCTCTACCGATCTTTGACATCATAACCTTATCTGTGTAGCAAACATGAGGGTTGGCCTGGATGATGCTGATGAAGTTTTCCTCGGGAGATACTTTGATTCTGCCTTGGTTAACCATACACTCTATGGGAGTCTTATATTTTGCTTCCAAATCTGCCAGCTTTTCGTTGAGCTTCACAATGGCAACAAACTCAGAGCTCTTTGCCTCAAGAGGATCAAAGATGACGGGAGTGTCGGGCTGGACTTTGTCTTGGATGACTGGTTCCTTGGTAGGTTCCTTGGCGTAACTGACATAATAGTCAAATTTGCCTGAGGGCACTCCTAAAGTTCCCACACTCTTGTCTCCAGCTTCGTACCTTTCCTTCAATTTCTGTTGCATGGACTTCCTCTTCTTCTTCTTTCTTGAAGGAGCATCCTCGTTGATCCAGTCTTGATAAGCATCTTCCAAACAGCCCTCACAATCACACACATCATACCAGATGTGGGGTATGGGTGGAGCTGGGGCGACCCCTCCTAGTACTTGGTTATCACCATTTTTGATTACCACGTTGGCCATCCTTAACATAGGAATGTTGAAACTGACGATCTTTACGGATTATCTGAGACCTCTACACCGACACACTGCTGACCCGATATTCTCACCCGATACTTGCTCGCTGAAAGGGGGAGAGAACTGTTTTAGGTAGGGGAGAGGATAGACTCGGGATGAACATATGCATAATCCTTATTAAAAGATTTAAATAAAATGATTTTTATTAATCCTAAGAATGGTTGGAAAAGGGGGACACCTTCTTTTTCGCATTTTACACTATTCCTGGACCAGTGGGTTCCATCACTACTTCTATAGACCCCCTGTATTCCACCTGTATTACACCTCTGGAACGGACAATCCCGGCAGAGGTCCTATAGGGCACGTGGAACCCACCAATCAAAAAGCAAAACGGACCTATGGGCATACAAGTCAAAACAAGTCAAACTCAAGATTTTCAAAACTAAGTCCAAGTCAACAACGTCTTAACTCGGGAGGAGAGAGGGTCGAAAGTACGTTTGAATGTACGAGACCGCAATTTGCAGGTAAAATCCTGGAAGAAATTCGGCATGACCTCTCCTCACTTCGAGTCGAAAATTCGGCATGGCCTCTCATCGCTTCATGGCGAAATTTCGGCACGACCTCTCGTTAGTATGTGTCAAAAATTCGACATGATCTCACATTAGCACATGTCAAAAACGCGTCATGACCTCTTGCGAAGTCAAGTCGAGAAATCGACATGTACCCACGTCGAGACATGTCAAAATTTTGACATGTACTCGCGTTGAGTTATGTCGTAATTTCGACATGAAGGAGAGTATGCCAAGACTTTTGGAGACGAAGGACGATTCGGACTTTGTGAGAAAATTTTGAAAACCGAGTTTGAAAAATGTTTTGAAAAGTATTTTGCCAAAAACCAACCGGTCACGGTAGAAAGTGTGTCACGGACAAGTGTGGTTCCTAACACTCTATAGGCTGGGAGGACTTTAGGCGCTCAAGCGTAAGCGAAACACGTCACTGTCCGCGATGCCGTCCGTACACTCCAGGGTTCTAACTCTATGTGCGGGTAGTGTGCGAGTAGTGTGAAGGTATTTTCTAGGAAAATATTTTTGCTTTTTTTTTTTTTTTTTTTTTTTGTAAAAAAGAGTTTTTTTTCAAGAAATGCAATATTTATATGCAAAAAGGAAAAACAAGAGAATGAGTCCAAAGCACGACAAAAGCGGACTGCCCCAAATGCCAAGAGATCACCAGCAGCTTCATCTCAGAATCACTCTACCCTGTTCACTTGATCAACTTACACTGCCTCTGCACTTCCTTTCTCTGTCGTCCGACACAGGACTTCCCAGGGAGGGGATGTCGTCTGACACAGGAGTTCTCACCAAGAGAGCCAAGCAAACAGCAAGGGGGGAAAACCCCAACACCAAAATACCATCATATCGAGCATAAAAAGCATATAGGCACAGAAGCATGGTAAGGCACATAGGAGCACACACAATGACACAAATCATACACAAAGAGAATGAGAAAATTGTCCAAGTTGATTTAAAGAAAGTTAGACCCTCTTAAGAAAAGATTTTTCTTTTTCAAAAAAGAAGAATGATACCAGTATGTGGCATTGTTAGACCACAATTTATCCCAAGCCTCGGGTTAGGAAGCGATACGGGAAACTTAGTGGTTTCCACCTATATACCAAGTATCACTCTTTTCATTAAAAATAAAAGCTTTTCAATCTTTTTGTCCCCAGCGGAGTCGCCACTGAATGAACGGCCTCCGAAAAAAATATATTTTAAAAATAAAATTTCTCTTGTTTTTGGGAGTCGCCACGCCGTTTTTAAGGAAAACATTGAAAAACCTTCGGAAATGAGAAAATGGGTTCGGGGGTCAAGTTACGATGTGGGAAGAGAATATGGAGCTCACCCACATCGCCTCTTTCGAGACTTTCAATCAAACAATGGACAATAAGATCATTCTAAGTGTGTGCAATTTGTGTCAACAAACAATGCATGCAAATTTGGATTTCATTAATGATAGTGAACTGGATACAACTTGTGAACCATGAAAGGGGCCACACATTTACAAACGGTGGCTTGCATTACAAGGCAGGAGCTGAGACAGTCTGTCCAGGGAACTCGGATGTCGTTCGACATAGGAGTTCCTCAGGAGAGGGATGTCGGACGACATAAGACATCCTGGTCAGATTGCCTCTTACAAAGGGGGGGGTGTTTAAGCCACCAAATCTACTCTAACACTAAAACAAAGCTATTTTAACTAAGGAGAGACACTATTTAGGGTCCGAGACCAATTTGGGGTTGATTGGAGTGAGCAAAGTCAAAATTGACTTTTGGTGATACGGATGTCGTATGACATAGGACACCCAGGGCTGTCCATGTCACACGACAGAGATCGCCTCCATCAATGGGTTACACCCAAACAGTTCTCAGATTTCCCAAACAGTGATAAATGAACTGAAAACTACTTAAACACAGCTTTTAAGCACAAAGGGGATCAATCTGGGTAGATCTGAAGTCACTGAAAGCCAAACATCTTTCTGGGAGCTCTATGTCATATGACACAGGACTCCTTTTGGTGTCCCATGTCGTCCGACATAGTTGTCCTATTTCAGTGCCCTTCAGCAGACTGATCACACCTTGCTCAAAACCATGAAACTAAGCTATAACATCAACTGAAAATAGTAGAATAGCAATAATACGTGAGTATTTTGGGAGGATCACATGGCTTTAATGGCCAAATGTGAATAATCACATGTTCTTGGCCATTATCATGTAGCCATCACCTCCTAACTCAAACACAAGTAAACAAGATGCAAACTTTAACGCAACTAAGGCTACTAAATGTCCAGATCTGAGGTGAGGAGATGTGAATTTTGAAGATTCACATATCCACCACCTTTGTCATGCAAAATCCCAAATATTCACATGTTATCAAACAATATAAGCATGTAATGTAAAATGAATGAGTATGTAAGATGTAATCAGAGAGGGAGAGAGTTTAGGGTCTACCTATTGTAGTCCATAAGGTAGAAGCACCAATAGTATGGTGTTCACCCCTTCAAAACACCAACAAAGGAGATCACTCTTTGGACCTTGGCTTGGATGTGTGTATGTGTGAGGAGGGAGGTGAGTGTGTGTGAATGATAGAGAATGTGAGTCTCTATTTTAGCAGAGTGACCTTACTTGCCAAAGTCCTCCCTTAAAATGATCAGCCAAGCCCTTTATTTATAGGCATGCTGATGGGAGCTCTTATGTCGTACGACATAGGGCGTTAACCTCCTTTGGGTCGCCCTATGTCGGACGACACCGGTCAACTTTATGACAAGCTGGGCCGCAGGAAGGCAGGCCCAATGGATTAAATAAATAATTGGATAATTGGACTAATGCAAGCCCAAATGCTAATCAAGGAAAACAGACCCAAAAATACGAGTTCGTGTTGGGGTACTCACATGATATGATGATCTACATAGTAAAGACTTGATCTTTATGGCAATAAATCACATAAATAGCAATAAATGGCAATATGGAAAGCAAGTAAGCAATATAACAAGATGACAAGAATATTTCAAAGAGAAAAGGAGGAGAGGTTACCAATAGTGGTGTTCCTCTATCTCCCTTGAAGTTTTCGAAAGGAAGGAGTGACTTTGGAGGGATTTTGGAGAGGAGGGAGGTGATTTTGAGAGGGTTTTGATTTCTGGATTTTTGTGTTTTGAATTTGGCAGAGTAACAATGCTCCAAATTCTCTTTTAAAATGAATAGATGAGGCCTCTATTTATAGGCAGTTTTGTGCTTCCTAATGAAGTCGTGCGGCTATAACCCTTGGCAAAAGAAGTCGTGCTGTCTTATCCTTTAATGACTCAGCCTATTTCTAGAATCATGCAAGGTGGCGTTCTAGAAGGTCTTTCCAGCGAGGGACTACGTGGAATTTTAATTCCTAACAAGTCCTTCGCCCCTCAGAAGGTTTGGGAAAGTTCCCAAATTGCCTTTGAACTTTAGAAAAGTCCAGGGAATTGTCGGGAAACTTAACCGGAAGGCATGAGCCAGATTTGGGTACTTACAGTTCCTCACCAGCTTCATAGTTCTTTGGCGTAGATTAGGTTTTTATCCTTGTCAGTTTGAGTTCCACCATTTCTTTACTGTTAGCTATAAGGATGATACGAGGATATTGGTTATAAGGAGTAACCCCAATCAACCCAAGCTCATCTACCCTATGTCTAGCAAAGTGTCGGGTTGGAACAACCACGTCATTAGGGTAGAAAGCCGACAAGATTGGGAGTTTGTTGCTCACTCAAAGTACCCCCGGTGTACCCGAGTAGGTGTGGAGTCCAAAGTGGAGCGGTCAATTAATTGAGAGGCTAAGGCAGTTTACCGAGGGTGCACCCCGGTCTGGTTTACCACGATTAGTGCGATGTCTCGAAGTTACACAATGGTAAGTGCCTCGCCGAGGATGACATCGTCGGCTGTAAATTTCCTTTCTCCTCGTCTCTGTACTTGTAGAAATTTGTTTTGCTATTATATCCTTCCTCGCTATTTTATTAACTGTCCTTTCTTGTATTTTGCAGATTTAACTGAGGAGCAAATCAAAAAAATGGAGGAAGAAATTCTTAATCCCCAAGCTCTAGTGAAGTTGAAGAGACGGACCTCTCGGTCCTCGGCCAGAAACAAAAGACAAGATGATGCCATTTCTCGTCAAGTTGTCTTGTCCATCAAGGACGTTGGAGCTCTGCCCTTGAAGTCGGTAGTGGGTGCTGCTACCTCCACCGAGGAAAGCAATGATGGACAAGAGGTCCATATTGAAGAGGGGCATAGCTCCCAAGTTCTGGCTCTTGAAACTGAGGAGGCCTTGAGGAATGCCGGTCTAGTTGAGACCGAGGAGGCTGGTGTCGGCGAGAGAACCTTTGCCAAAAAGCGGCAAAGGGTGGAGATCGTGCTAGAGGAGCCTCCCTCCAAAAGGATTGCTGTTGATTCTTCCTCCTCAGAAGTCACTGTCCGGTATGTAAAATCTTATGCTATGGCGAAGGTAGTGGCTAAGGAGTTAACCGTCTACCCAACAATCAAGGGTCTAGACGTGTTAGCTAGAAAGTGCCCCAAGCTCAGGCTAGTTTAGCCTGTCGTCCACCGAGCTATGGACGAGGACCTGCTCGACAATTTCATAGATATCAGGCCAAGCAGGGAGAACTTGGCCAACATAAAGGGCTTTAATCTCAGTGAGGTAAGCCTTCTCGTCATTTTCTTTTTCCCTTCTCGAATTTTGTTATATTTTGTAACTTTTGCTGATGATTTCTTTGTGTGTGCAGCTTGTCACCATCACGGCTTATGAAGCCATAAAGAGCAAGGCCACTGATGATCTGGAGCAAAAGCTCAATAGACAGATCGAGAAAAATAAGGCTGATGTGGCCAAAGCTGTGGGACTGCTGAAGTCATTGAGGGCTGAAGTATATGAGTAGAAGGCGGCCAGGGTAGAGGCCGAGAAAGCTAAGAAGGGTGCCAAGGAGGCTCAAGCTAAAGCCGTGTAGGCTCATAAGGCTGGACAAGCTGAGATTGAAAGGCTTCAAGCCGATCTGGGGAGAAACGCCGAGGAAGCAGATGCTCGGTATAAAAAGTTAGAGGCTAGCTTGCCCACTCAAATTGCTAAGGCTATCTCCAAATATAAGGTCAGCCTGGCCTTCAGACAAGCTCTGTCCATTAAGATGGCCACCATGCGCTCCGATGGCTATCTCCATTTAGCCAGAAGGGCCATGGTGGACCCAACTCTAAAAGTCGATGTGGGCTTGCTTGCACGTCTTGTCTGTCAAGACGCTTATTATGACCTTGCCTGGTTCGGCCATGGCTTGGTGCCCTATTCAGAGAATGCTCTCAAAGTGATTGCCACTCAAGACGCCCGGGAAGAATGAGAGGCATGGGTCCCCCCCTCCAGTTGATCCTCAAAACATTAATGTTTTGATAGAGAAGATACAAGATGAGGAGGCTTCTGAAGAGGAAGGGGATGCCGAGGAGGGGCAAACTGAAGAGACCCAAGCTGATCAAGTCATTATCCCAGACGCCGCCGCCGAGCTTGACGATTTATTTAGGGGAGACGATCTGGCTTGAGGATCTTTTATCTTTTATGTAATCTTTGAATAGGCCTCATGTACTTCAATTTTCTATCAATATAATGCCTTTTCTCAATTCTTTGTCGTCTTTACTTTGTTGGATCTATTTTGAACTACATTTGTCTTGAATGTTGATTGTCTGAATGTACGTTGAATGATTTAAATGTTGAAATTTTTGCTTAAGTACCCAACTTTCTTGAGAAGCCGAGGAGGATCTCCTCGTCATTTGAATTTAGTTCTTAAACCAAGTAAGCTCGTTCGATCTACACACTTAGATAACTTGCAAATTTATTTAATAAGCCGAGGAAGGTTGCTCAACATAACACTTGGGTTATTTTTTAGGGCTTGTCTCTTCATGCCGAGGAGGGTCATTCGGTCATAAGTGTTAGACAATTTTTGATGTTTTACCTCTCTATGTCGAGGAAGGTCACTCGTACATAGGTCTTATTCAATTTTTTATTTTTTACCTCTCTATGCCGAGCAAGGTAGTTCGGTTATAGGTTTTAGGTAATTTTTGATGTTTTACCTATCTATGCCGAGGAAGGTCGTTCGGTCATAGGTATTAGGCAATTTTATGATGTTTCACCTCTCTATGCCGAGTAAGGTCATTTGGTCATGGTATTAGGCAATTTTTTTGAGTCTTTTTAAATGCCGATGAAGTGGCTCCTTGTCATTCAGAGTTGATTTGCTAATCATTTGCTTGATGAAAATTGAATTTTCATTAACTGAAACTGATTACATCAAACTGCAATCCTATTTTACTAAATAAGGAAAAGACTAACAATTACTAATCTATCACATCAGATTGATCTATAAACTAATGATAGTATTTTTGTAGATGATCAGAATGCCAAGGATGTTTCAGCTCTTGCCCCTCTGGAGTCTTCATCATGTAGGTTCCCTCTCTAATAATTTGAGTGATGATATAGGGGCCTTCCTAGTTAGGGTAGAGCTTGTTTTGTTCTGCCTTTCTATTTTTTACTTCAATTCCCCATCTCCAACTTGGAATACTTTCTTATTGACCCTTTTGTCATGATAGTCTTTAATCCTTTGTTTGTAGGTCACCATCCTCATCTGAGCAGCTAGTCTTCTTTCATCTACTAGGTCTAGGTCTATGAGAATGTTGAACTTGTTGACATGCTCATCGTAGTTAAAATTTCTTGCCTTATGGATAGCCATCTCAGCTGGTTCCATGGCCTCAAAACAAAAGGTTAGTGCGAACGGGGTTCCCCGGTTGGTCCCCCAGGTGGTTGTGCGAACTGCACACAAGGCTAAAGGAAGTTCATCCAACCATCTACCATCACTTCCCTCTAGGTTCTTATTCAGGGTTGTAAGCACCAACTTATTGGATGCTTCTGCTTGTTCGTTACATTGAGGTCTGCTCACGGATGACTTGATGTGTCTGACTCCTAATCTGTTTAGTTCTGCTGTAAAAGCCCTAGAAAACTAAAAACCATGATATGAGATGATAGTGTGTGGAACCCCGAAGCGACACCAGATGAAGTCATGGACAAATTTGATTGCGTTCTCCTCTGTTATTTTTGCTAATGCATTTGCTTCAATTCATTTGAAGAAGTAATATAATGTCACGATCACATACAAGCAATTGCCTCGGGCGGGGGGGGGGGGTAAGGGACCGATGATGTTGATTCCCCATATGTAAAATGGTCACGTTGGTCTTATGATAATATGTTCCACTGCTGAAAGTCTAGGGATATCAGCATATCTGCACTTGTCACACTTTCTTTTGTAGCCTTGTGCGTCATCTCTCAGGTTTGGCCAGTAGTAACCTAGCGTGATGATTTTGTTAGCTAAGGTACTGGCCCCTGGGTAACCACCACGGATCCCTTCGTGGACTTCTGCCAGGAGATTTTCTGTTTCCTTGGGATAGATGCACCTTAGCAGGGGCTTTGTAAATGATCGTCTGTACAAGATCCCGTTCAACATCGTGAATCATATAGATTTCTTCTTGATAAGTCTTGTTAATGTTAAATCATGTGTTGCCATGAATGCTGTCCCAAGTGTTGCAAACCAGTGTTGCCATTGGTGTTGCCACAAGTGTTGCCATTTGGATTTGGCAACACTGAAATAGTTACTGTATTTTTCACAAATAAAAATGTGGAAATTAATTTTTAAATAACAGTAGTTAGTCTGCTTAAAATGAGCTTGAATAGGTCCTCAGAAACTGCCCAGGCGTGATTCACGAAGAAGAGGAGAAAATTAACAAATAAACATGTGTTTATTTGTTTAATTAATGACCAAGCAAAAAGAGATATTATTCAGCTATTTAGGGGGAGAACAAGTCAGAGTACAAGGCATCTATAGCTGAGAGGTACAAGCAAGAGAAGCAAGAGAAGACTAAGTCTCCTACATTTGAGGCGAGTTGGCTAAAATGGAGGAAACAAACTCCAAGGCTGTTGCTGATCATTTTGAGTAGGCTCCAAGACTTAGTGGCCTATAAATAGTGCAGTGGATCTTCATTAAAGATCATCCAATTCAGAAAACGCAAATCTGCACAAGAAATAGAATTCTGCTCTCAAGTGTTGCCATTCAGTGTTGGCAACACTCAGTCCGACACTCAAGAATTTCATATAGATTTTTATATTTTTGTGAGGCTTTGAGTGTTCATTTTCAGAGAGAGTTCTTTATATGTTGTTCCTTATGTTAATGATTGTTTATCATTAAGGAACTTCTTCGACCTTGTATTGAATTCATATTATTAATAGAAAGGTCTTGCCCTCCTGGCACCCATCAAGTTATATATTTATATAACTTGATAAAAATTATATTCTTGTGTATTGTTTAATTCTTCCGCTGCAAATTAGATTTATTTCTATTTATTTGTGTTTTTCTAGAATTGGTGTGTGTTGTTGTTAGTGTTGCCAACACTAAGGACAACACTTGTGAGTTTCGTCTCACCTTGTGAGTTTCGCCTCACTTGTTCTAAGCCATAGACAATTTCAATTGGTATCAGAGCCTAGCACTTGATATACTAAGTGTTTAGATCCTTTTGTCATGGCTTATGATCCTGCTAACCCTAATCAAAAGAGATTACCGGTTTTAGATAGATCAAATTATGCTTATTGGAAGATTCGCCTATGCTCGCATATCAAATCAATTGATCTTCGAGCTTGGCGATCTATTTTAAGTGGTTATTCTGTTCCAATGCTTCCTCCGGATGACGATGGTGACGCTCAAGTCAAACCTGAATTCGAGTGGACAATTGAAGAGAATAATCTTGCTAGTTTCAATGAAAAGGCACTGAATGCCATCTATGAATGGGTTGACATGCATATGTTCAAGCTCATTCAAAATAGTCCCACTGCAAAAGATGCTTGGGATACTTTACAAAGATTTTGTGAAGGAGATGGTAGTGTCCGAGAAACAAAGCTTAGAGGTCTTACTAGTTAATTTGAAAGATTAAGAATGGGTGAAAACGAAGATATTTCTTCTTAATTTGAAAAGTTGATTGATATTTCAAATGCTTGTCAAGTATTAGGGGAACCTTTTACAAATAAACAACTTGTTTCAAAAGCTATTCGTACTCTTCCCGAACGTTTTAATATTAAAGTTTCTGCTATAGAAGAGGCCCATAATCTTTCAACTATGGACATTAAATCCTTAATGAGCATTTGAAAAACTTTGAGATGAATCTCAATGAACAAACCGAGGCTTCTAAAGGCAAAAATATTGTCTTAAAAGTCGAATCTTCGGAAACATGTGTGGATGATGAAGATGAAGTCTTCAAGGAGTTAGATGAAAATACTAGTGTAGCTTTACTTGCAAAGAGATATAATTCTATGCTTAGAAAATTTAACAGTGTGCAGGTAAAGGCTAAGGACCAATCGGCCAAAACCTCTAGCTTTGTGCCAAGGAGAGGTCCTCCTCCAAATCAAAAGGATACCCTACTGTTTTGGTCAAATTTCGACAAGTGATTGTAAATAACCAAATATTTCAAGGAAAGAATTGGGTGAATTGGAATATAGATTTGTGTGTATAATCAAAATGAAAATGACAAAGGATTTTAACGAGGAAAGCCCTTGAACAACTCGTTCGCCGGCATAAAACCTCGGGAGGTTTTGGAAGACCTACCTTGACCAAAAAGTTTACTAAGATTCGTAGGTAGCTTACAAAAATAATGAGCATATGCGAGGGAGAGTGAGACTCGTGAAGACCGTGTGTGAATTACATGTGCTGATCTCCCTTTTATACCTCTACAAAGGCTAAATACAAGATAAGATCAATCCCTAAGATTTCGGTAAGGTTGTTGTTTGTTGAGAGAAACTCGGCAGTTGGTGGAGAGCCGTGGTTGAACTGGTATGCGCATATGGCTCCTAAAAAATAGCAACCGCAAAACTGCTCCCAAGTTGGTCCGACTTCAAGATGTTGATGAAGACGTCGAGCCAAGATGTCGGTCCAAGATGTGAACTCAACATGTAAAGTCAACATGTAAAAAGTCAACTTGTGGACCAAGTTGTGGACCAACTTGTGGACCAAGTTGTAGAGGTCAAGTTGTAGAGGTCAAGTTGTGGAGGTCAAGTTGTAGAGATCAGGATACTGAGGCGTCTTGACATGTTGACCTGCTTAAGATGCCAACCATATACATATAGTGAAAAATCCGTCCCCAACACCTACCTAGGCGTGCATCCTCGTAAAAGATCCGGTCTGATCCTAAATACATTAAATCCATTCAATGTCATGCTTGTTCCGATTGGGGTCACTATGCCAATGAATGTGCTAATACCATGAGAAAGGCGGGCAAAAATTTGTGGGTATCTCTTAGTGATGGAGAGGAGGAAGGAACGGACAAAGATGAAAAGTCGGAGCAAGTGATCATGATGGCCACGGTAGAGGAGCTACCTTCGACAGAGAGTGTTACCTCAAGTGTTGTCTCAGGTTTGACAACACTTGACACAACACTTTTGACTTCTTCAGAAAGTGTTGCCCCAAGTGTCGTCCAGGAAATGGCAACACTTGAAGCAACACTCAGCAGGTATGATGCTTTAAATGATATTTTCTTGCATGATTCAGTTGGTTTAAATTCAGAGGAGACTATAGAGGATGATCTTTGTAAAGATGAGCTCATTCATGAATTAAAAAACCTATATAAGTCCCTCCTCGTGGAATGGAAAAAGGAGAACAAGATGGTGGTTTTCTTGAAAAAGGAAAATCATGATCTTAAAAACTCCTTGACTCGGCTGGAGGTTCAACTCAGTAGGAGAGACTTTGATCTTGATAAAATCAAGGCCAAACTCAACCTAGCCGAATCCACCTTAAAAAAACTCAACACGAGTTCATCCAAATTGGATGAAATACTCAATTTGAGTAAGCCTCTGAAAGCTGGTCTTGGGTTCCAAGAATCACTAGAAAGTATTACCTCTTCCTTGTTTGATGTTGAAACTAAAAATTGTTTTAAAAGAGCGTGTCAAGGAAAAGGGTAGTACTCCTAGTGATACTCCTGATCAATCCAATGAATGTGAATACTGTCACAAAGCTGGACATATAAAATCAGATTGCTTTTTTCTTCAAAAGAAAATGTCCAGTCTTCAAGTGTTGCCTCAAGTGTCGCCAAATTCTCAGGGCAACACTCACGACAACACTGGTGAACAGAAATCCAGATTTTCAAAAAAGTCTTGGTTACCCAAAGAAAAACTGAAATGCTATGTTGTTTACACAGCGCTAAGGACTAACATTGCAGGAACTTGGTACATTGATAGTGATTGTTCACATCATATGACGGGTACAAAATCATTCCTAACGGAGTACCAACCTATTCAAGGAGGCTCAGTGACTTATGGTGGTGGAGGCAAGAGTGAAATAGTTGGAAAAGGAACACTGGATATTGTTGATTTTCCTCCTTTGAAAAATGTCTTGCACGTAGATGGTTTACTTGCTAATCTAATTACATTAGCCAATTATGTGATGACAATTTGGAGGTAAAATTCAATAAAAATACCTGTGAAGTGTTTGATAATACTAACTTTTGTGTCATGACTGGAATAAGATCAAGCGATAATTGCTAACTGGTTGGTAATAAATCAGTGTGCTATTTGATAAAACTTGATGATATAAGGTTATGGCATCAAAAGTTAGATCATTCTCATTATAGGAATCTTGAGAAGATTATCAAACACAATGCCGTTAAAGGTGTTCCTAAACTAAACCTCAAAGACACCGTGATGTGTGGTGACTGTCAAAAGGGTAAGCAAACTCGTGTTGCTCACAGTGTTGGACAACACAATGAGCAACACTCAGGAACAACACATTATTTTCAGCTTCTACATATGGACTTGATGGGTCCTATTGAGGTAGAAAGCTTGGGAGGTAAGAAGTATGTTTATATGATAGTTGATGATTTTTCTAGGTTTATATGGGTCTATTTCTTAAGAGAAAAATCTGAAACTTTTGATAAATTTACTCACTTAGTCTCTAAAATCAAAAACATGTTTTGTTCTCCTATTTTTCGAATAAGGTCAGATCATGGTAGAGAGTTTGAAAATCTCTCCTTCTCTACATTTTTTAGTAAAAAGGGGAAACACCATGAATTTTCAGCACCTAAAACACCACAACAAAATGGTATTGCTGAAAGGAAAAATAGGACTTTAATGGAGATGGCTCGTGTTATGCTAATTGCTAGAAATATTTCCAAAGGTTTTTGGGCCGAAGCATTAAACACAGCTTGTCACACTACAAATAGAGTTTTCTTAAGACCCGATACCACTATGACACCCTATGATATTTTAAATTGAAAGAAACCTACGGTTCACTATTTTCATGTGTTTGGGTGTTTGTGCTACATTTTAAATGATCGGGAATACTTAAGAAAACTAGATTCCAAGAGTGACAAAGCCATCTTTCTTGGCTACTCTCAAAACAGTCATGCTTATCGAGTCTATAATTTGAGGTTAACAGTGATTCAAGAATCGGTAAATATTCAATTTAACGATTACTTGAGTGCTACAGGAGAACCAGTTGATGATATACCTCTGACCTTCCTGGAAGAAGTCGAACAGAGGGCTAGAACAGAAACTGATTTGGCCAGTACAGGCACAGATTCAAGTGTTGCCCCGAGTGTTGCCCCTGAAACGGCAACACCTGAGGCAACACAGGAGAACAGAACAGTGGCTGGAAATTCTGAGAGCAGTGACTCAGAAGAAGAAGATGGATTGGTGTACCATCAAGGCAGGAGAGATCCCCTAGCTCGTATTAGAAATTATCATCCCATTACTCAGGTAATTGGTGATGTTAATGAAGGGGTTCGAACAAGAAATAAGGAGCCAGTGGACTACAGAGATATGGTTAGGTATGTGTGTATGTCCTCCACATACTCCAAGGTAAAACACTCCTGTTTCGTTTCCTCTCTTGAGCTAAAAAAATGTGATTGAGGCTTTAAATGATAATTTCTAGATTCAAGCTATGCAAGAAGAGCTTGAACAATTTACCCGTAACGAGGTTTGGTGTTTAGTTCCACATCCTTTAAATACAAATATTATTGGAACTAAATGGATTTACAAAAACAAATCTGATGAATTGGGTAATGTTGTTCGTAATAAAGCTCGTCTTGTGGCTCAAGGCTATACACAAGTGGAAGGAATCGACTTTGACGAGACATTTGCACCTGTGGCAAGAATTGAGTCAATAAGACTACTTCTTGCTATAGCCTACTACCTCAAAATCACATTGCACCAAATGGATGTCAAACAGCTTTCTTGAATGGGTACTTAGATAAAGAGATCTATATTGAGCAACCTAAAGGGTTTGAAGACCCATTCCACCCAGATCATGTATACAGACTTGATAAAGCCTTATATGGCTTGAAACAAGCTCCTCGTGCATGGTATGGGCATCTAACAAGTTTCCTTCTTGAATATGGATTTGTTAGAGGAGAAGCCGATAGGACATTATTTATTCTTAGTGAAAATAAAGAACTTGTCATTGCTCAGATCTATGTTGATGACATAGTTTATGGTTCCACATCTAAAACGTGTTTACAAAATTTTGTGGAAGCTATGACATCAACTTTCGAGATGAGCATGATAGGAGAACTTAATTATTTCCTAGATGATGGAATCTTTATCTCTCAGAGCAAGTATGCTAAGAGTCTAGTGAAAAGGTTTGGATTGGAGAGTGCAAAGAGCTCAAAAATACCTATGGGATCATCTCTTAAGGTAACCAAAGATCAGGCAGGGGAGAATGTTGACCCAACTCTGTATAGATCCATGATAGGTAGTCTTCTTTATCTTACTGCCAGTCATCCCGATATTATGTTCAACGTAGGTGTATGTGCTAGATATCAGTCTGCTCCTAAAATTTCTCACCTAAATGCTGTCAAGAAAATCATTAAGTATGTGTCTGGGACAAGTGAATTGGGAATCTGGTTCACCAAAGACACTAATACCAACTTGGTTGGTTTTAGTGACTCTGATTGGGCAGGGGATATAGATGATAGAAAGAGCACTAGTGGGGGTTGTTTTTTCTTGGGTAATAATCTTGTGTCGTGGTACAGTCGCAAGCAAAATTGTGTCTCTCTCTCGACTGCTGAATCTGAGTATGTAGCAGCCGGGAGTTGTTGTTCACAATTAATATGGTTGAAACATATGCTTGACGACTATGATCTTAATAGTAATATCCTGACCATGTATTGTAACAATTTGAGTGCTATAAACATTTCCAAAAACCCTGTACAAAACTCACGCACTAAACACATTGATATCCGCCATCACTTTTTGAGAGATTTAGTAGAAAAGGACTTGATCCAAATAGAGCATATTGATACTAAACATCAACTTGCTGATATTTTGACCAAAGCCTTGGACCATGAGAGATTTTCAAGTTTGAAAAAATCTCTTGGTTTATGTTTTCTATAAATCTGATGTTTCTAGTGTTGCCGTCAGTGTTGCGAATACTGTCAGCAACACTGTGTATTTGTTGTATATTTTTATTTAAAAAAAATTATATTTAGTCTAATCCCAAATGTGGGGCATTTACTGACCTTTTTATTCTAGTATGTGTATATACTTAAGGTTAACATTTTTTTATAAAATACCCCTGTTTGCTTAAAGTGACAAAGTCACTTATATTATGTTGATATTGAAAAAGGCAAAGCTTATTAAAATATTCCTAAAGGGAGTATAATGTAGTTGTTTTATACTAAGTATTAGGGACATGGAGCTCGCTACTACAGTGTACCCTACTTGAAAGGTATAAAACTTACTACATATAGCTTTACACATTTATAAAAAACTCGGGGCACGAAGCTCGCTACTGCGATGCTTCCTTGTAAATAAAGAATGTGTAAAGCTTGCTTAAAAATTGCCTAAGGAATGATAAGATATATATGTTGAAAAAATATCAAGGGGATTTTATTTAAAAATGTTGCCTTGTGTGTCACGCAACATTACTAGTAACACATTAGTAGATGCTACATTAATTTTTTATTTCCTGTTTTTGTTTTTGTTAATTAAATTTTAAATTTTCAAAAGTCTATTTCCTTATATTTAGAGTTTGTGAAATTTAAAGGTTTTTAGCAAAAATATTTATTTTTTGTCTAACTAATTGTAATTTAGAAATATCTATTTTTTAAAATTCATTATTTGAATTTTGAAAAACACAATTTTATGGATATTGCTAAAATTATTTTTAGTTATTATATATTTAAAAAAAAATGTTTTTTTTCAAAATGGCGGATAACAGTGGGATTAGTTTGTTGGGTTTGTTTGAGATAAAAGGATTTTAAATTGATTTGAACTTGTCAAATCAATTTAATCCTTCCCTATTACTCATTAAAACCCTCCTCCTCACTAAACCCTCTCTCTCTCTCTCTTCTCTCTTCTCTCTCTAGGCAGAACCAAACCCTTCCCCTGTTTCCCTTTTTCTTCTTTGTCTTCCTTCGATTTCTATGGCAGGTCCCAAAAATACTTCCCAAATTTCATCCCCCATGAAAATTTCTCCTTTAGCCCCTTCGAGTGTCGCCTCCAATGTCGCTGAGCCCATGGAGATATCTCCTGCGACATTTTCGGCCACACCCACAACCTCACCATCTTTGGACATTATTGTGTGCAATCCTCCTCAAATTCCCATTCCTATAAGCCTTCCTGAAGCTACCCCCTCCGTTGAACTCACCTTCGCCCCTCAAAAGGAAACCAAGAAATGAAAGGCGGTTGATGCCTCTTCGTCATTTCGGGGTGGTGTTCGTCGTCAGTCAAAAAGGATCAAGATATTGTTCATGTCCAAAATACCTTCCAACACGGCTGATGATCCTGTCAGTGTGGAGGATAGTTCAAGTTCGTCGCTCAACATTTTGTCCGAGGAAAATTCGGACCCAATCTTTAAAGAGACCAAGGAGCCCTCATCATTTTCTGTTGAGGATGAGGAAGCATGGATGGATGATGAAGAAACTCTAGCTCAAGCCAAGTCCCGGATTGCCAAGAAACAGAAAATTTCTTCCAGTGTCGCCCCAAGTGTTGCCAAACCAATGGCAACACCTGAAGCAACACCTGCTGCCAAGTCCAAAGCCCAGTCAAGTTCACCCTCATATTCTCCCATTTTCTGGCCTCAGGTAAACACTCCTACTCCCTCTCAAGATTCCAAATCAGATTATGAGTCATTTGGGTATTATGAACGTCCATTTTTTTCGAGGAATTTTATAGTGAATCCAGCTTAGATAAGTGGGTTCAAGATTCTGAGAAAAAGATTCTGAATGAAAGGAATCTGTTTGTGACTCAATTCAAGGAGTTAGGAGTGTATCAAATTTTGGAGGACATAATTTTTTTGCCTACGGTGTCTAAAGTTTCATCGTATATTGAAAGTGTGGTTAGGAATTTTTATGCTCATCTTAGGGAGGATATTGATGATAGGAATACCCCTCATTATGGAAAGATCATTGTTAGGGGAAATATTTATGATTTTAATCCATTGATCATCAACAAAGCATTCGGCCTCCCTAATATTGAAGATGAGAGTTTGGACGTTGAACCGAATACCTTAGCCACCTTTTTTACTAGAGGGAGAATCACTGTTTGGACCGAACACTTTAAATCTACCCATCTTACTTCTTTGTTTAGTGTGGTTCACAAAATATGTATAACAAATTGGCTACCTACGGCCAATGAAAACACGGTGACATTCGAGCAAGCCACTTTGTTATACAAACTAGGCAAGAAACAAAGAGTCAACTTTGGGAGATTAGTGTTTGTTCACCTATCTGCATGGGCCAAGAAAAGAAAAACCTCTTCCTTCATTTTTCCTTCTCTTATTTTTAATGTTCTTATGTACCAAAACCTCAAGCCTTGGAATGTCGATAATATCTCTGAGAAGCCTGTCTATTACAGAATTAGCAAACACTTTACAGAAGGTGATAGGCACAGAGATTTGCCTTGGGTTTTGGTTACAGATGCTCCTCCTATGGCTGCCCCTGCTTCAAGTGTCGCCCCAAGTGTCGCCCCTGAAATTGGCAACACTTCAGGCAACACTGCTCCTGTAATGATTGATGCTGCTATGGTTCTTAATTTTTTCAATAGTCAAGTGAAGCACATTGACTCAGTGATACAGGGGTGGCTGGACATGCGTACTGATATGATGAAAATGGTGGATATGATTTCTTCCAAAATAGGGGAAGATCAATCAAGGCCAAGGCGTGATGATGGAGCGGATGGAGCTGGAGCTGGACCAAGTGGTACAGCTGAGGGAGGTGAAGGAGCTGAAAATGCAGAAGGTTGATGGTTGGTTCCCATGGTTGCTTGTTTTGGTGGTTTGGTAACAAAAACAATTTTATTTGTTTTTATTTGGTTTGTTATGCTTAAACAATTTTAATTTCTGTTTTTTTTTTCTTTGTGTCGGCTGGAATTTTCTTCAAACTTTGGTGGATGGTTTTTGCTAAATGGTTGGGTGGTTGTTTTAAGATTTTAATAATTATTTTGGTTAGTTATTAATTTCATATTAAGGGGGAGATAAATTAGAAATTATGTGACTTTGTTTTCCTGAAGGTTGATGTTGCCACTATTTATGAGTGTGATAATTTGATTGAAAAATATTTTCAACATTGCCTGAAGGTTTATGTTGTCACTAATGATCACGTGGCATTTTTTGATTTTTTTTTTTGTTAAGTTTGACTAACTTTTTTGTAAAGATCATCACATTGGTATTTTGTGAAGAAATCAGTAACTAAGGGGGAGATTGTTAATGTTAAATCATGTGTTGCCATGAATGCTGTCTCAAGTGTTGCAAACCAGTGTTACCACTGGTGTTGCCATTTGGATTTGGCAACACTGAAATAGTTACTATATTTTTCACAAATAAAAATGTGGAAATTAATGTTTAAATAATAGTAGTTAGTCTGCTTAAAATGAGCTTGAATAGGTCCTCAAAAACTGCCCAGGCGTGATTCACGAAGAAGAGGAGAAAATTAACAAATAAACATGTGTTTATTTGTTTAATTAATGACCAAGCAAAAAGTGATATTATTCAGCTATTCAGGGGGAGAACAAGTCAGAGTACAAGACATCTATAGCTGAGAGGTACAAGCAAGAGAAGCAAGAGAAGACTAAGTCTCCTACATTTGAGGCGAGATGGCTAAAATGGAGGAAACAAACTCCAAGACTGTTGATGATCATTTTGAGTAGGCTCCAAGACTTTGTGGCCTATAAATAGTGCAGTGGATCTTCATTGAAGATCATCCAATTCAGAAAATGCAAATCTGCACAAGAATAGAATTCTGCTCTCAAGTGTTGCCATTCAGTGTTGGCAACACTCAGTCCGACACTCGAGAATTTCATATAGATTTTTATATTTTTGTGAGGTTTTGAGTGTTCATTTTCAGAGAGAGTTCTTTATATGTTGTTCCTTATGTTAATGATTGTTTATCATTAAGGAACTTCTTCGACCTTGTATTGAATTCATATTGTTAATAGAAAGGTCTTGCCCTCCTGGCACACATCAAGTTATATATTTATATAACTTGATAAAAATTATATTCTTGTGTATTGTTTTAATTCTTCCACTGCAAATTAGATTTATTTCTATTTATTTGTGTTTTTCTAGAATTGGTGTGTGTTGTTGTTAGTGTTGCCAACACTAAGGACAACACTTGTGAGTTTCGTCTCACCTTGTGAGTTTCGCCTCACTTGTTCTAAGCCATAGACAATTTCAAGTATAGCACACGCTTCATCCTCTAGGAGTTGGTTCTTTTCAATGAAGTTCATGTAGTTATCTATCCAACACTTTTCCTCCCCATCTAGGAGCATTACTCGTAGTCTTTCGTAGGCAGGTTCTTTGGTAAAGACAATGAGTGGATTAGAGTCAGGATCTGCCATCTCAATAGTTGCCAGTTTAGATAGAACATCTGCCACTTGGTTTTCCTCTCGACCTATCAGACTTATTTCAAAAAAAATTAGCTTTTTTGTTATGTATAGGATGAGGTCTTTATATTTTGTAAGCACTAGATGCTGAGTGTTATACTCCCCCTATAAGTGTCTTCCTAGGTTGGTATCTGATATCAAACTTAGTGAGCTCGATAGAGAAATTAAGGAGATGTACTGATCAGTCCAACTTATGCAAGATTTTCTTCAGGGCTACATTCGTATATATATTTATAGGATGCACAGAATAGTATGCCCGTAGCTTCCTTTCTGCTATGACTAGGGCGTAAGCTATCTTCTCTTCATTGAAGTATCTTCTCTCCACATCTGATAATGCCTTGTAGACATAATAGATAGGTTTCTGAGTGGTTCCTTCATTCCGGACTATTACTACAGCTATAGTGTTGTCCGTTGCTGCTAGGAAGACATATAACATTTCTCCGATAATAGGGCTGCTCAATAAAGGAGGGGATCCCAAGTACTCCTTCAACTGTTTGAATGATTATGAGCATTAACAGGGATAGAAAGGGGGCAGGTTCGGGATGGATTCTTCATTTCCCAAACCCGCCCCTATAGTGATCTACCATAACCCAAACCCGCCCCTCCCCGTGTTATGCGTTACCTGAGCCCGCCCCATTTGACCCGCCCCGATAGTTATTTAAGTAATTTCCTATAAAAATACCCATAATCGAGGGACCCTCTAGTAATTTCCTATATATTCGGGGCATTTAAGTAATGTCATATAAGGCCTATAAGGGCATTTAAGTAATTTCCAATATATTCGGGGCGGGGCGGGGTAAACCCGAACCCTCCAAAAATCAGGCGGGTTTTCAAATTTGCATCCCAAACCCGGCCTATTAGGGGTGGGTCTTTTCAGGTTCGGGGCGGGTTTGAGTTTTTTGCCATCCCTAAGCATTAAGATGTCCAGGAGAAGCTCTTGGTCCCCTTCAGAACTTCGAAGAAAGGCAATGATTTTTTCGCAGACTTTGCAATAAACCTCCCAAGGGCTGCTATTCTTCCATTTAACCTTTAAACTTCCTTGATGCTGGTAGATTCTTTCATGCCTATCAAGGCTTTGATTTTCTCCGGATTCGCCTCAATTCCTTTTTGTGATACCATAAAACCTAGGAACTTACCGACCGTCACCCCAAACACACATTTACTTGGATTCAGTTTCATGTTGTTAACTCGTAAGTTGTCAAAAGTTTCCTCCAATTCTGGGGCGTGACTTGATGGAAAAAATCTCCCTCTTATTAAAATTACTTAGCAAGTTCACTAGTTTATCAATGTAGTAATATGCTTACATATAATGGTCGAATCCACAGAGACTAAAGTGGAACAAGTATATTTCATTAATTTATTAAAGTAACCAAACGAAGGGGTTGGATTGGTTTAATTATTAATCTAAGAAATCAAAATAAAACAAGCAAAGAAATAAAAAAACAAGGGATTCTTGGATTGGGGATCGTAACAATTATCACTTTATGCTATTTAAATCATGTAAATAGAATTCAATCTCATTCTTGGGTTCTTTCACAAAAATATAGAGTTAAGATGTTAATATCTTCAGTTACGTCGATAAGAACATTAAAACCCTAATATCTCTATCTCATTTATATATTCCGTTATGTCAATATAAACATTCAAGAGATTCAATTTAAATCATAAGAACATAAGAACCTAGATTCATTGATTTCCGTTACGTCCTCAATTAAATCTAACTTTCTCAACAATGGTCAATGTATAAATCATTCATGTTACTGAAATGATTTATACCCAAATATATTCATAGGTCAACAGTATCTTAACATACAATTGAAGCCTATGAATGATCTTAAAGAATGTTGAGAGAACAAGAACGAGAGAGATATGAAGAATTAAAATCCTAACATAAAGATCAAATTATTATTTACCTCAATCCAAGAATCAAATAACTTCTCCTTGAAGGGCCACTAAAATAAATACATACTAACCTTGAATTAAATCTTCAATCCTTGTAAAAAAAAAAAAAAAAAAAACCTAAACTATGTAATATATGTTAAGGGAGAGGAAAAGATAGAGAGATAAGAGAAAATAAGAGATGAGAGATTATGTAAAAACTTGTCTAGAGATCCTTTATATAGTAGGAAGGAGGAGAAAATTCTAATTGGAAACCAATTCTGGCCAAAATCTGCTAAAATCCTTGTTCAATTCGGATTCATCACCAAATCCGTCACTAATTCGCTGCAATTTTGTCAATATTCTTTAAAAGTTGCCTTTAAATTTGTGACGGAATTAAATCCGTCATAGAATTTCCATCGGAATATAAGCCTCATATTCATTCAAAGTTACTACCATGTTGGAGCATCCGCTCCTATTATTTGGAGCGTTCGCTCCTTCATATTTTCAGCTTTGGTCCCTCAACTTTCCTCTTATACACTTTGGTCTGAACTCTCCTCTTTTACACTTTGGTCCCTCCTTTTTTAATATTTTTCATTTTAGCCCCTGAACTTTATAATACCAGTTTACTCCTTAATTTTCCATAATTGCAATTTCGTCCCGAAACTTCCAAAACAAGTTTATGTCCTCTATTTTCTATCTAATTGCACTTCAACCCCTGTACTTTCAAAATACTAACAAAACACATTAAATTCTCAAGGTTTTGAGCATCAAATAAGCTTGAAAACATGTCTTTTGGATGGGTAAAACCATATCCATCAAATATCCCCAAACTTATCTTTTGCTCGTCCCCGAGTAAAACAAAACTAAAATAAAAACTAAATAACTAATTAAAATAAATAAAATATTTTTGGGATTGCTCAATTCATATAATAAGTTGTTGGTACAACAAGTCTCAGATTTACCACAACACACATAATCTACAAGCATTATCATGAACATGGAATTATATTTACATGGATGCAACTAACTTATAATTCTCCACCATATAATGAAAATATGGATGAAATTTGGGAGATCAATGTTACCAAAATAAGATATTTTATAGGGTCACTTGTGTCATGCTATACATCAATGATAATAAGATGAATTTCTACACAAGGCCACTCATATGCATGTTTAAATAAAACTGTCAACCCAGCTACTCTTTAGGGATCAAATATGGCTTTATGTCTTGTAATGTATCACGAAAACGCGGGCTAGGTTCACAGTTCCAAATGAAGGTAAGGACATACGAAGTCAAGTAGTGAAACTAGAGAGTCTTCAACATACACCCTTACTTTGAAATTATCTCTCCGGTCCATGCCAACCCATTGATTCAAACACCAAACTTATAATTTTGCACACTTCACACTTGAGGTTGATCATCTTTCTTTTATTTGGTCACTTTCCACTTCAACATTAGAGAGGGCAAGGTTTTTTTTTTCAACTTTTCTTTTCATATTTTTTTCTTTTCTTTGCACATATATATCACGAAGAATATGCATTCAATATTTTGCTCAAACATCTCTTTTCAATACAATTCATAACCCTTTTTCTTTTGATGACCAATTTTCACCCTTGATTTTCCAAACATCAACCACAATTCTCATTCATTCCCTAGTTTCACTTTCTTGAAAAGGTGAGAAAATAGTGTATAAGTTAAAATGGTAGGATAATGTAGGTATAAAAGAAGGCGAATGGTGGTCTAAGATAACCTCCCACTTTGTGAGAGATTTCATTCTTTTTAAAGCTCAAAAGGGGTTTTAGCGAAAATTTTTATAAGTGACTAGAAATTCAAAGACTCACAAATTGGGTTCAAAGAAAATAGCCAAATATCACTTCCCGAATAGCCTAATTGATGTGTTTTGACAGTCATGCAAACATGTTCTAGGGACCGCGAGAATGCCAAAGTGATCCTATAAAGGTCTCCTAAATTGCTAACAATGATCAAGAAAAATAGCATGGAAATGAAAGGTGGAGCAATCATACTTTACATGTTTCAATGCAATTATATTCCCATATTGATAATAAAGCTCAAGATTTTTTTAAATTAAATCACTCTCAAATCATCATGGACTCTTGCCAATATCCCAAAATATGAAAATAACAAAATTTTTAAATGTTCTATTTTTTTGGAGAGTGACACTATATACACTCCCCTATAAACCCACAAACTTGGAGAGATATCTACCCCCCTAAACCCAAAACGTGCTATGTCCTCATAGCAAAGGGAACTAAAACGTGTCTTGGGTTCAAAGGATGATATGACACAACTAAACAAAATAAATAAAGCAAATAAAACATACCAACTTGGGTTGCCTCCCAATAAGCGCATTTCGTTAAGGTCGTTAGCCCGGCCGTTGTTTACATTTGGACTTCACTTTTCGTCCTTTGGCCCACTTTGCACTTTCGCGGGTTTTTATTTTCAGATTAAGTCCCACATATATTTCCCTTGTTATCCTGTCTTTTAGAATTAGAGGGAATTTTTGATATTTACATACCTTGGGCATTTTCACATATGGCCTTTCACCACCTTTCTTATTTTTTTTCTTTGCACATATATATCACGAAGAATATGCATTCAATATTTTGCTCAAGTCCCTCTTTTCAATACAATTCATAACCCTTTTTTTATCTTTTGATGACCACTTTTCACCCTTGATTTTCAGAACATCAACCACAATTCTCATTCATTCGCTAGTTTCACTTTCTTAAAAAGGTGAGAAAATAGTGTATAAGTTAAAAAGACAGGATAATGTAGGCAAAAAAGAAGGCGAATGGTGGTCTAAGATAACCTCCCACTTTGTGAGAGATTCCATTCTTTTTAAAGCTCAAAAGGGGTTCTAGCGAAATTTTTTATAAGTGACTAGAAAGTCAAAGGCTCACAAATTGGGTTCAAAGAAAATAACCAAATATCACTTCCCGAATAGCCTAATTGATGTGTTATTGATGGTCATGCAAACATGTTCTAGGGACCCCGAGAATGCCAAAGTGATCCTATAAAGTTATCCTAAATTGGTAACAATTATCAAGAAAAATATCAAGGAAGTGAAAGGTGGAGTAATCATACTTTACACGTTTTAATGTAATTATATTCCCATATTGATAATAACACTCAAGAATTTTTTTTTTAAATTAAAGCACTCTCAAATCATCATGGACTCTTGCCAACATCCCAAAATATGTAAATAATAAAAATTTTAAATTTTTCTATTTTTTGGAGGGTGACACTATATACACTCCCCTATGACCCCAAAAACTGGGAGAGATATCTACCCCCAAACTCAAACATGCTATGTCCTCATAGCAAAGAGAACTAAAACGTGTCTTAGGTTCAAAGGATGATATGACATAACAAAACAAAATAAATAAAGTAAATAAAACATACCTACTTGGGTTGTCTCCCAATAACCGCATTTAGTTAAGGTCTTTAGCCCGACCGTTGTTTATGTTTGGACTTCACTATTCGTCCTTTGGCCCACTTTGCACTTTCGCGTGTTTTTATTTTCAGATTAAGTCCCATATATATTTCCCTTTTTATCCCGTCTTTTAGAATTAGAGGGAATTTTTATATTTATGTACCTTGGGCTTTTTCACTTGTGCCCTTTCACCACCTTTTACATCACAAGAAGAAGGAGAAGGTATAATAATGATAGTCAAGTTTTCCTTTGGATTTCTAAGGGTTTGAAAATTCTCATCCTCATTATCCATCTTCTCCCCACCATATATGGCCAACTCAATCTCATCACAAACTTGCTCATGCCATGTTTTCTCTACCTCCTCCATCGGCCAACTCGAACTATCCATAGGTAATTCATCCTTAGAGTCAAGAATGGGGATCTCATAGACAAAATCCTCCGTTGCTGTAAGTACCCCAATCCAGATCGCTCCCATTCGAGCACACGAAAAGCACCGCGGACTCACACAAACGTGATACCAAAGACCCGTAACCTTCAAAAAGTCCAAAACCACCAACCAAACCAAGGTAGGACCCTTCCAGGAAAAAATAAAACAAAAGGACTTTTTGGGAATTACGAAAAATATTCAGCCTGAAGAAGTGTCCGCGCGGACACTTTTGCAGGGTAAGCATAATCATGAAAAAATCCCCTTAAAGTCCACAATATTCTCTCAAATCCCGAAAAACCAAAAAATTGGGATTGCAGAAGTGTCCGCGCGGACATGTTTGCAATTTTCTAGGCCTATAATAGAGGGCTCCCCCTCTCATTTTCGACACACCTCCCTTCTCTCCTCCCTCCCCCCAGCAAGCTGGGAGCATTCCAAGGCGTCCTGAGCCCCTCCGGCCCTTCCGAAGCCCTGTCGAGCCATCTTGAGACGCTCCCAAGCCATCCCGAGGTGCTCCCGAAGCATCCCAAAACCCTTCCGGTCCATCCCGAGCCATTTCGGAACATCCTAAATCCCTGTCGGGACATCCCGAGCAATCCCGAGGCATGCCAAACCTCTGCCCGAATCTGCCTATCAATCCCGAGGCATGCCGAACCTCTGCCCGAATCCACCTAGCAATCCCGAGGTACGCCGAACCTCTGCCCGAATCTGCCTAACAATTCTGAGGCATGCCAAACCTCTGCCCGAATCCACCTAGGAATCCGCCGAACCTCTGCCCGAATCCACCTAGAAACCCCGAGGCACGCCGAAGCTCTGTCCACAGACACCGGTACATCCCGAGGAAATCCCGATCCATCCCGGAGCACTATTTACACTCAACCAACACATTCCCAAGGGAAAGATAGACACGAACCAACATTGGTAAGGCCTCCTTCCAATACTATTTCAATACTTAAATACATAGCATACAATGTAGACATCCTATTCAAAATACAGTTTTAAAAAAGCACCTACACACACACAACTTTTAAAGAAAGAGGGGTATCGAAAGACTCGTGTATACGAGGCGACTCGGGTAAGCTCTACTACTCTCCTCCCGAGGCGTAACCTGACCTCCGAACTCAAAATCTCATCACACAGCAACTTTTAAACTAAATGAAGCCTTTTCTTAATGTTTTGGGCTATAATCAAAACGGCGTGGCGACTCTACAAACGAAAAACGTAGCAACAACGAGCCAGCTCGAGATGCACGGTCTGAGCGCTGGATCCGGGTAATTACAGTTGGTGACTCTGCTGGGGACGTTTTGTTTTAAAAAACTTTTAAACAAAAAAAAAAGATTTTTAAAACAATGATGAGGGTCAAACTTTTATTTTTCCCCTTATTTAACTGTTGTGTGTGTGCATGTGCTTTCTTTTTATCAAAAAAAACAAAAAAATACAAAAAATGCATCATAATACATCTATGTACATACATTTAAAAATTCTGCAAAACTTTATGTTTTACTCAAAAAAAGAATTTTAGTGACCGCACACTACGCGCACTCTTATCCTGTACACTGCACACTACAACCCCAAACTTGTGATGGTCTCAGATGCAGTTCGATTGGTGTTCCTATGCCTTTCGAGCGCGCACGGGATCATTCCAAAGTTCCCATCCTAGCCAGTGTCAACCATGCACGCTTGCATCAAACTCTGTCCAGACTCGGTTGGTTTTTGACCCAGTCCGTGTCATAAAGCCTGGATACATATCCCATGCCGGCCATTATCTGAGTCAAAGCTCAGAAATCAAGATCCCTTGCGCAAGCAAGACGATGAAAGGTCATGCTAAAATCTTGACCCGATCTTGATTTCCAAAGCTACACCTAGACAATGCTCCATCCCGGATATACATCCATGCCCACATGACACCAAGTCATCAAGCCTTTAATACGTCATCAGTGACAATATTACCTAGCCAAAACCTAACGTCATAGATCCCTTGCGCAAGCAAGGTAAAGAGAGGTCATGCCGAACTCTTGACCTGATCTTGACTCAGGTGCCGGCTCGGTTCACTATTCACATGGCCGACGCATTAAAATGAACATGACAGGTTTGGTCCTTAGGTTCGATTTTTTCTTTTGGCCGATGGAAACCGCTTTCCCTATAGAACCCTCGCCCGGGGCTGTCCACCCTGGGAGGTCAAAATACAGGATCTAGAATAGTTGCGAAAAAGAAGAGCAATCTTTTCCAACCAACTTAGGATTCTGAGAAAACATGTTTTAAGTAAATTAAAACAAAAAAAGCATAAATAAAAAAAGAAACGAAAACTGCATGCCGCATGAGCTTTCCCCACTTATCCAAAAAAGGCCTTCCCATGTCTAAACCTTACCCGTCACCCCCTCCAGCAAATCGAGAGTGGTTGAGAGTACCCGGGTGCCGTCTTTTCAGTGTCAAAACCGCAAGGTCCGACAGCCCTTCCAGTTCAGCGATCCGAACAGTCCGCCACTCTTCCATAGCAAGGTCGACAGATAACAGTGAGGGAAATGAAATTCTGCCCTCGAGAAATTTCCTAACAATGGCGGAGGTTTGGCAAGCTGTCAGAGCTCTCGAAAAATGCCAAGGCGAACAGCAAGCTTGGATCAAAGGTGCCATGAATCATTTCGGAACATTGGCCACCCCCAGCCACCTGGGGCTCCCAAGGACATACCTGCTCCAGCAGCCCCCAGAGTCTCTCAATATACTCTGGGATCTAATCATTTGCCTCTATACGAGGCCCATAGCTACGACGTGAAGTCACAAGGCCCGCTAGGGAAAAACATTTCAAGTCAATGCCCCGAGGTCCCGAGACCACCGCAAACTGCGAAACACATCTGGTGGGATGTCTGCAACTACCCCGCTTGTCTAGAGAGGGATTTCCAAGACGAAATAAATGAGGACTGTCCCCCAAGAAAGAAGAAAGCCTCTTCTCAACAAGAACTGAAAAAAAGGTACTGGCGAACCATCGGGAAAGTTTGACTACTACGTCATCTACTCCAATAAATCTCCTTGGCCTGACTCAATTCAAGATCACGGCAATTTCTGATCCATAATAAGTTGGGTCGAGCTCCTCACAGCAACCAATGGTCCAAGCATCCTGACACCCCAGTCCCTATCCTCGGAAGACATTAAGACCATCGTCAAAGCCCTAACAAAGGTAATAACGGTGAACGAGCTGAGATGCGATGTGTGGCCATACGCTAACCAAGGCCCTCCCATGACAGAAGTGGGAGAAACAAGCAAAGGAGTAAAGCCAGAAGTGAACGTACTGACGCGTTCCGGCCAGATCCCGGTGAATCCTCCAAGGACAGATAAGAGGCCAGCCATACCTGAGCCCCAAACCGAAAAAGGCCCCTACGCCAAAGAAGCTGAAGCACTTCACCCAAAGGCTAAAGACCCGATCTTAACCCAGCTCAAGCGCACTCAAGCCAACATATCCCTCTGGTCCCTACTCACTTCCTCTTATCCGCACAAGCTCAAGCTGGAAGAAAGCCTGGCCCAGACCATGGTGCCAATCAATGTGATCCCAGAAGAAGCAGTCCAAATGATTGGCAATGTTCACAACGGTAACATCATTACCTTCAATGAGCTCGATCTACCAAAATTTGGGGCTAACCACAATGACCCTCTCTACATCACCGTTCAACTCGACGAGCGTCGCCTTCCTCGGGTCATGGTAGATGGAGGATCAGCCATGAACGACCTCCCTTCCAAAATGATGGACTTGCTAGGAATAAAGCCAACCGATCTAAAGCCATCAACGCAGACGATCAAAGCTTATGACTCAACGTCTTGCTTAGTCTTGGGGATAGCCACTCTGAACCTGTGGTTAGGAAAGCAGATGGTACTAACAGACTTCTAGGTCATCGACATCCTGATCACCTTTACTGCCATCTTGGGTCGGCCTTGGCTGCACCAAATAAATGGGGTGGCATCCACTCTATACCAATGCGTAAATTTCATCCAAGGAAGTGATCTCACCATCATTTACGGGGACAGCGTGACTATCGAAGGGACAACACAAATGGTATCCCAGTCTTGGAAATCAAGTACGACAACGAAGGCAAGATACTAACTGGGTTCACAGTTGAAAGCCCGAAGGCCCAAGTGTGCCACGTAGACCTCCCCCTGACTTGGGATCGGATCCCTCCTCCCATGAAGATGATGAAGCTCATGAACTACATTCTGAGGCTCGGTCTGGGCAAGCACCATCAAGGCACCCACAAGATCATCGAAGTCAAAGAACAAAACACCCGCCGTGGCCTAGGGTACGTCCCTACTCCCAAAGATGTTGCGGAAGACAGAAAAGCGGCACGCGGAAAACGTCCAGCTACTTACAAAAGAGGTTCGCACGCAATCTCCGACCTCCGCCCTTACAGCTTCGACATGGCCCGGTACTTCACAAAGAAAACCGGCAATTTGAACAAAGACACAAAAAAAGTGACAGAGCTGATCAACGCCAAACAAGATTGGTCGATAACAAGGGACAAATGGGAGAAGCTCCAACAAAGCTTTGAAAGGTTCAGAGGCCTCGAGCAAAACTCTGTCAGAAGAGCATTTCTTGATGCACCAATTCTACTGGGACCCACCACCACCACTATTCACAATGAATTTTGGTTCGGGAAAACCCCCTTTTTGGCAGAAGAACTCGAAAAGATTTCTGTCAGCACCCCTGCCACAAACAAACAAAATGAGTCAATATTCGAGCTAACAATGCCCAAGACAAGAAAAGAAGACTCCACAGAAGATGCCTGGAACAAGCCATCGCTACAACAACTTTTCAGTAAAGAAATCGAAGTGCCAGACCTAATCGATTTTGTTTCTGATAACTCTGTGTTATCCATGACTGGGGATAGCAGTGCGAAGCCTTTCGACCCTCGCATCCTCTCAAGCCCATCCACAATGCCACGAAAGAACTGAGCCACTGTTCGGTCAAAACCTAACGGTTTATTTTAAAATCCGTAAGCGCAGGGGCTATTAAAATATAGCGGGTGCAAGTACGAGTCGATCCCACAGGGACAGGGTTTACTTTAGAATGAAATTATTTTTACTACAATTATAAAAGATATTGGGGAAAATAAAGATTGATTTAGGAAAAGAATAGAACATACGCAGGAAAATACTTAGATAAAACTCTTATAAATGAAACATTCTCGGGATTGGAAATAATTAGCCAAGTATTCATCATATATTCATGTCTTAGAAAATATAGGTTTTCATAGAAATCCAGGATGGTACGTTAGGCTTACACTACTTCTCACAGTCAAGACAGTAGCGTTGTATCATTCACTAATTATGTCCTAACTTTTTGAGATTTCCGTTTATGGTATTCCCGCCCTGTCACAAACGGGCATTCCGATTTATCTCTAGCTGTTCATAATTAGTAAGAATCCATTAAGATCGAAAGTCAACGCACTTTCCATTTGATGAACATCCATAGGCTATTGAACTACTCTCGTGACCAACGAAACCTAGTTCCTTTATATGGTTTCGTCAATCGAGATTCTCCGCTAGGTACTTCTCTCGATCGACTGAATCTTACAAGTTTGGATGTCTCCAAAATGTAAGTCATTTTGAGTTTGATATAAAGAAATTGTTTAGATAAAGATAGAAGACAAGACTTTTCATAAAAAGATGATGAATAAGAGGCATTTTGAGTTTACAACCCCAAGAACAAGGGGATTACTCACTAGCCATTATAAGTAAAATAAACATAAATAATAAAGATTAAGATTAAGAGAAGAAGAACTTATGATTAAAGAGATGATGGCTGGGAATAATGCTTGAATTTTATTGCATCCTTCCAAGGAGTACTTCAAGAACAATGTATACTTGAATCTTCAAAACACTTTGGAAATAATGGTAAAGAATTTGTATATAATGTATTCTCAACTTTGGTATACTAATCTCTGATGGTTCCTGATATTCTAGACTAATTACAAAAGGACGAATTTATAATATGGAGGAGGCTCTTTAAATTGGTGCCATTGAAAGCTGCCTTTTACTTCTGCAGGTGCCATTTGCACGGCCGAGCTAAGGGTTTTGCACGGCCGCTCCTCCTTGGCGCCAGAAATGGATTTGAACTGGCCATTTGGCACGGTCGCTCCGTCTTCAGCTGCACGGCCGCTCTGAGCAGATTGCTCGGCCACTCCTATTTGCAAGACTCGGCCACTTAAGGTTTTTGTGCCAAAATTGGCCAGGCAAAGGCCAAGTGCACGGCCGCTCCCCTTGCAAGAGTACGGCCGCTCTGGCTGGTTTTGGCCTGTTTTCTTGATTTTGTATGTTGTTCTTCCATGGCTTTGCACTAGGATATCTCCAAGCATCCATTGATCATAAATAAACTCCAAAAACCTGTCTAAGAGTTCAATATATACCAAAAAGCGTAAAATCGAAGGTATATAATGAAAGAAGCTAAAAATGAACTAAATGCAACCTAAATGGTTATGAAACTATGGAAATGATTATGAAAATAGAGGATAAATGACTATATAATAGTCACTTATCAAACTCTCCCACACTAAGCTCTTGCTTGTCCCTAAGCAAGATTAGGATTAAAACATGGAGAGGGAGAAAAAGAATGTAAAATAAAATAAAAATGAGAAATGATCCCTCAGAAAATTTATTGTAGCAAGCCCATTACTTTTGAATATTGATTTTATCTTTCTATTCATATTTTTTATACCTTTAAAAATCATTAGAGAGAAGTATTTAGGAAATATTTCAAAGGAGTAATTTTAAGACAATAACCTAATATAGCATATATAGGAATTGATCAAACAAAGCATGTTAGAAGGATGAATTTTTAGATCATAGACTTGGTGAAATAAAGGCTTCACTCATTAGAGTGATTTTTGAAAAAAATGACTTCATTGCTTAAAATGTACAAATAAGAGTATGAACACTTATTCACAAACTAGAAGTATTCATGGATTTGAGATGCATTTTTGAATCACAAGGGTGGGAAATGGATGATGATAGTGGAAAATCTTATCAAGGTTTTAACAATTTATCTCATTTTTGTATGTGTTAAATTTGCAAAAGATTTTAAGTAATTTTCGATCCTTTCAAGTAGGAGACATTGTGGCTGCGAACCCCATGTTCCTAATACTTAGATCAAGAATACTTTGGATATTACTTCCATTAGGCAAGGAAGCATCGTCGCAGCGAACGCCGTGCCCCGAGTTACTTAGGAAGTAATAAATTTATTTTTCCTTTTTTTTTTTAAGATTTGGTGACTAAGTCACTCTTTTAGTAATAAGATAAAAATGTTTAGCCTTGATTTGATTAGTGGAAATGGAAAGATGGGATTTTTTATGAAAGGGTGTGATTCAAAGGGTGCAAAACAATATGAGTGTTTCTAATAAGGGAATAAATATCAATGATATTTTGAAATGTACATTTAAAGGAATAAGATTTTTCAAAAATTTTCAAGAAATAAAAATCAAGTGCTTAAAGATGATCAAAAAGAATTCAATCTAACTAAATGATTTTCTTGATAGAACCCTATATATTACTATATTAACTTATGAGGCTCTAATTTACTTCCTAAAAATATCCCTATATTTTTCTTTCTATTAATTTCTAAGGGCTTTTTAATTATTATTTTTGAGTCCTTGGCTTGTGATTTTCACCCTTTTTGCTATCATTTTCAGGAGTGTCAACTTCATGGCACGGTTTCTTGAGATTTAAGTTTTTAAATTCAACCTTCTTATTTCCAATGTTTAGAGAAAGAGTGTCATTCTTTACATCTATTATTGCACCAGCAGTGGCAAGAAAAGGTATTCCTAGAATGATTGGAATTTGGTGATCTTCCTCCATCTCAAGGACTACAAAGTCGATCGGGATGATCAATTTCCCAATTTGACAAGGGACATCTTCCATAATACCCACCGGGCATTTAATGGAGCGATCCGCTAGTTGGAGAGAAATAGTGGTGGGTTTCATTTCCCCTACGCCTAGTTTCTTACCTACCAAAAGCGGAATGAGGCTTATACTTGCCCCAAGATCTAATAAAGCATTATCAACATTGAATTTTTCTATGTTGCAAGGAATAGAGAAAGTGCCGGGGTCTTTTAATTTAGGAGGAAGTTCTCTTTATAAAATGGCACTTACTTCTTCTGTCAAAGCGATAGTCTCATGCTCCTCAAGTTTCCTCTTATTTGCAAGAATATCCTTTAAGAACTTAACATAAGACGACATTTTTGGAAGGGCATCGGTAAAAGGTATGTTGATATAAATAGATTTTAAGATTTCTAAAAATTTTGCAAATTGTTTGTCGAGTTTAGCTCTTACCAACTTTTGAGGGTATGGTATTGGAGGGTCAAAATTTCTAGAAATTTTAGGGGTCTCTGTCCCATTTTCAACATCTTCATTAGTCTCAACCATCGATGGGGTTGGACTAACGTTCTCCTTACTCGGTTTGATATTTTCCTTAGGAAGGGGATCTAAAATTTCTTTTCCACTCCTAGTTTATACCGCACTAACATGCTCATCGGGCCTTTGCGATTGACCAGGAAAACTCCCTTGTGGTCTATGCGAGGTTGATTTTCAAGCATTCTATTGTGGGCGGCTAAATTATCAAACCTAGCATTCAAAGACTTAATGGATTCCCATAACTCATTATTGGTCTTCTCTTGTTCGTTCTTATTTTCAACAATAAAATCCATAATAAGATCCAATTTAGATTTAAGGGGAGAGAAAGCACTAGAATTGCCATTGAAATTCTTTTGTGTGAATCCCTGTGGTTGTGTAGAAGATTGAGGGTTTAAAATATTGCTATTCTTAAAGGAAAAATTAGGGTGATTTCTCCATTCAGAATTTTATGTGTTTGAATACACCCCCTCTTCTGTCCAAAAGAATTTATAAAGTTCACTTGATCACTAGAACTAGCGTCAAGCAACTCGCAACTATCCATATTATGTGAGTTAGACCCACATAGTTCACACAAGATATTTATATTTGCCACGAGATTGACATTAAGATTTTCAAATTTCTTTAAAATCATGTCAACCTTAGAAGAGAGAAGAGTAAATGCATCAACATTGTATTTACCAGGCGTACCTTGTTGTTGCTCCCTCTCATTTGACCACTGATAGTGGTTCAATGCAATATTCTCGATGAGGTCGTATGCCTCATCGACTCCCTTGTTCATCAATGCTCCTCCTACAGCGGCATCAATGGTCTCTCTTGTCTTGAATATGAGACCGTTGTAGAAGGTATGAACAATTAACCACGTTTTGAGCCCATGGTGGGGGCACATTATGAGAAGTTCCATGAACCACTCCCATGCGTCGTACAAATTTTCACTACCCGTTAGACAGAAGTAAGTGATCTTCATGCGAATTTGGGCTGTTTTGCTCGGTGGGAAGAAACGCCCAAGGAATGCTTCTTGAACTTGGTCCCATGTTGTTAGTGAATTTTGGGGGACCGAGTTCAACCATTGTTTCGCCTTATCCTTAAGAGAGAAAGGAAAAAGGCGCATAAGAATTGCTTCCGATGTAACATTCTAGATACGTGTGGTGTCACAGTATTCCAAGAATGTTTGGATGTGGAGATGAGGGTCTTCGAAAGCAGCGCCGCTATATTGGTTATTCATAACCATATGCAAAAGTTGCGGCTTAATCTCAAAGTTGGCCGCTTCGGCATTCGGCACAACAATAGGGGATCTAGTTCCCGGGGTACTTGGATTTACAAAGTCCCGTAGAGTCCAAGCAGGTGTTTGTGGCTCTCCATCCGCCATATGTTTATTTAACGTCTCCTTGAGGTTTCTTAATCTTTCGTGAAAGCTTCGTTCGGGTTCAGGATCAAAATTGTCAAAGAATGTCTAAGCCCGTTTCATACACTATAAAAACACTCAACAGGAAGATTAAACTTAACAGATTACCGGAAGTAAAGACAATACAATATAAAAACAAAATTAAAAACAAAAAAATATGTATTAATGACAAAAACAAAAACTAAACCGTTGTCCCCGGCAACGGCGCCAAAAACTTGTTCGTTTGGAACCTAACTGTTTATTTTAAAATTCGCAAGCGCACGGGCTATTGAAATATAGCGGGTGCAAGTAAGATTCAAACCCACAGGGACAGGGTTTAATTTGGAATGAAATTATTTTTACAACAATTATAAAAGAGATTGGGGAAAATAAAGATTGATTTAGGAAAAGAATAGAACATAAGCAGGAAAATACTTAGATAAAACTCTTATAAATGAAACATTCTCGGGATTGGAAATCAATTAGCCAAGTATTCATCATATAGTCATATCTTAGAAAATATAGGTTTTCATAGAAATCAAGGATGGTACTTTAGGCTTACACTACTTCTCACGGTCAAGACAGTAGCGTTGTATCATTCACTAATTATGTCCTAACTTTTTGAGATTTCCGTTTATGGTATTCCCGCCCTGTCACAAACGGGCATTCCGGTTTATCTCTAGCTGACCATAATTAGTAAGAATCTATTAAGATCGAAAGTCAACGTACTTTCCATTCAAGAAACATCCCTAGGCCATTGAACTACTCCCATGATCAATGAAACCTAGTTCCTTTATATGGTTCCGTCAATCAAGATTCTCCGCTAGGTACTTCTCTCGATCGACTGAATCATACAAGTTTGGACGTCTCCAAAATGTAAGTCATTTTGAGTTTGATATAAAGAAATTGTTTAGATGAAGATAGAAGACGAGACTTTTCATAAAAAGATGAAGAATAAGAGGCGTTTTGAGTTTCCAACCCCAAGAACAAGGGGGATTACTCACTAGCCATTATAAGTAAAATAAACATAAATAATAAAGATTACGAGAAGAAGAACTTATGATTAAAGAGATGATGGCTGGGAATAATGCTTGAATTTTATTGCTTCCTTCCAAGGAGTACTTCAAGAACAATGTATACTTTAATCTTCAAAACACTTGGGAAATAATGGTAAAGAATTTGTATATAATGTATTCTCAACGTTGGTATACTAATCTCTGATGGTTCCTGATATTCTAGACAGATTACAAAATGACCTATTTATAATATGGAGTTGGCTCTTCAAAGTGCTGCCATTGAAAGATGCCTTTTACTTCTGCAGGTGCCATTTGCATGGCTGAACTAAGGGTTTTGCATGGCCGCTCCTCCTTGGCACCAGAAATGGATTTGAACTGGCCATTTGGCATGGCTACTCTGTCTTCAGCTGCACGGCCGCTCTGAGCAGATTGCTCGGCCACTCCTATTTGCAAGACTCGGCCACTCCAGGTTTTGGGGCCAAAATTGGCCTGGCAAAGGCCAAGTGCACGGCCGCTCCCCATGCAAGAGCACGGCCGCTCTGGCTGGTTTTGGCCTGTTTGCTTGATTTTGCTTGTTGTTCTTCCATTGCTTTGCACTAGAATATCTCCAAGAATCCATTGATCATAAATAAACTCGAAAAACCTGTCTAAGAGTTCAATATATACCAAAAAGCGTAAAATCAAAGGTATATAATGAAAGAAGCTTAAAATGAACTAAATGCAACCTAAATAGTTATACAACTATTGAAATGATTATGAAAATAGAGGATAAATGACTATATAATAGTCACTTATCAGCCACCTTCTCCGGACCTGCAGCCAGGAAGAAGGAAATGATCAAACAACTTGGTCTAACCCCTTGCGTCCTAAAGTCTTGATTCGAAACACATTCCGAGTATGTTGTATTTTAATTCGAGTCTCTCGAGTCATCCGATGGCCTTACGCCGGAAGATTATGAGTTCATAGCCAAAAATGTATTCCCATATGCTCTAAATGAATGTTTCAACCTTTTTGGGTATCCTCTCATTGCATCTTTAACAACTATATAAATTAACTAAATCACAAACAGTTAATAACGATTCACTTGACAAAGAAGCAGACACATTAAACGAAGAATTCATTAAACACATATTTAAGCATGTTGTCAAATGAGAGGAAAACTGGGCCCAAGCTGCCGAGGAGGTTTTAACGAAAGTAAATTTGGGGACTGCTGAAGAGCCTAAAGAGACACAAATCGGAAGTTTTTTCACTGGCACAGAGCAAGAAGCATTAACTGCACTGCTCAAAGAATTCATGGAAGTGTTTGCTTGGTCCTACCAAGACATGCTCGGCCTAGATCCAGCCATAGTGGAACATCGGATTCCCCTGAATCCTGAGGCTAAGCTCATCAAGCAGAAGATACGCCGAATCAAGCCAGAATGGTCCTTACAAGTCAAGGAAGAGATCAAAAAGATGCTCCGCGTCAGCTTCATAAGGGTGATCGAATACCCGACATGGCTCTCCAACATAGTAACGGTCACCAAGGCCAACGGAAAAGTACACTGTTGCGTGGACTTTTGAGATCTCAATAAAGCAAGTCCCAAGGATGACTTTTCGCTACCAAATATAGACATGTTGGTAGATACTACGGCCCATTTCGAGGTTAAGTCCTTAGTGGATGGGTTTATCAAATCAAGATGGCCGAAGAAGACCATGAGAAAATAGCCTTCAAAACCCCCTAGGGAACCTACTGCTACATAGTAATACCATTCAGACTAAAGAACTCTGGGGCTACCTACCAAAGGGCAGCGACTGCACTCTTCCACGACATGATCCACAAACAGATCGAAGTATACGTCGACGACATGATCATCTACTCAACTCAAAGGGATCAGAAGGACAACACCTCATTGACCTGAGAAAGTTCTTCGATCGCCTTAGAAAGCATTCAATGAGGTTGAACCCTACGAAATGCACATTCGGAGTCATTCGAGGCAAAGTCTTGGGATACATGGTCACCGAGCAAGGCATCGAATTTGATACTCAAAAGATCAAGGCCATAATCAAAATGAGACCACCGCAACCCAAACAGAAGTAAAAAGCTTCATGGGCCACCTGTAGTACATCAGCCGCTTCATCAATCAGTTGACCTCCATGTGCGAGCCAATCTTTCGACTAATGAAAAAGAATGTAGACATCGAATGAAACCCAGAATGCCAAGACGCCTTTGAAAAGATAAAGGCAAACCTTGTGAGTCCTCCGATCCGCTGTCCTCTCCACGAGGAGAAGCCACTCTTTCTATACCTAACGGTGACCGACACCGCAGTTGGAGCCATGCTATGCCAAGAAAAGAATGAGTCACAGATTAAGAATGCCATCTACTTCGTCAATTGAAAGTTCCAAGGCAGCAAGCTCAACTACTCTGCCCTCTAGAAAACCTGCACAACTCTAGTATGAGATCTATACTCAAGTGTATCTCATACATCTTGTGTGACCTAATTTGTGTAAGTCTTAAGGATTTTCATCCAAGAAAAGTGTTCCAAGGTGAGCATCTTAGACATGGGGAAAGGGATTTACAAGGAAGTAAAGGATATAGACCATTTGAAATGACCATCTATGGAGATTGACTCCAAGATGACCATATTCTAAGTCAAATAACAAGTAAGAACTAGTTAATATAAAGAGACATGGAAGTAGAAAATATGGACCATTTGAAGTGATCATCCATGGAGACAAACTCCAAGATGACCATCTTCTAGGTGAAGTGAACTAGAGCAAATAACAAGTAAAGACTAGTTAATGTAAAGGGGACATGGGGGATGACATGAAAATAAAAGAGGATGTAGATCTCTTTAGAAGATCATCCATGGAAATGGATTCCATGGATATCCTCATGGATCAAGGACAAAAGGGGGAAGGGGATGAACAAGTAAGTAAACGATTAAAATCACATCATGGAGATATGAAATTGATGCATGAACAAAGGAGATTTAAGTAGGGAAATAAGGGTTTTACCAATGTTTCTTGGGTTTTTGTTTAGAGTTTGAAGGATTTCAAGGCTTAGAAGTGGTTTTGGAGTGGATTTGAGGTTGGATTTGGTGTTAAATTGGAGTTGTGGGAGTGTTTAAGGCGGTTTTGAGGTAGGATTTTGGCATAGTAACAGTAGGGAAAGGTGTTTGTTGTTGTTAAAACTGAAGGAGAAAGGCTGAATTTATAAGTTGTCTGGAGCGACAATCTTATCCGCGTGGACAAGATTGTAGGTACAATAATGTCCGCGCGGATGACCCAAGCAGCATGCCTGTTTTTTGCAGAAATCAGTTTTTGGCATTTTTGGCTGTTTCTAAATGGTCAATATTCCTTTTTCTTGGAAATGACAGATTTCCAGCGAGGTAATTGTCCATTTTTTTATTCCTAAGAGGTCCTTCCTCATTCAAATTGTCAAAATAATGTCCAAAATATCCTTAAATGATCATAAATCATTAATTTGGGCTGACGGAACATTAACGACCCAGATTGGGGTACTTACAGTAGCCCCTCGGCAACGGTACTTCCAGGGGAAGTGGGGTCGTCGACAAAGTAAGGATCCCAATCTGGCAAAATTTTACCTAGATGGGTGCCGAGGTGACCGAAGCGATCGGATGGCTGGACCCTTGACGAAAGGATTCCTACGTATCCTGGATGGGAATCAAGCCGGTCGTAGTTCAGGTCTTGTGGGGAAAAGGAGCGCTCAAACAAATGGACCTCCCACCACATTTTCGTTTGTCGAAGGTAGACTCGACTAACGAAGGCGTTATCGGAGATGAACTCGACCTAGCGGGAGTGTTGCCGTGGACGGACTCGACTTAGCGGGAGGGTTGTCGGAGACGGACTCGACCTAGCAGAAGCGTTGCCGAGGATGGATTCGAACTAGCGAGAGTGTTGCCGGAGATGGACTCGACCTAGTGGAAGCGTTTCCGAAGATGTATTCGACCTAGCGGAAGCGTTGCCGACGACGTGTTTGACCTAGCAGAAGCATTTCCGAAGACGTGTTCGACCTAGGGGAAGTGTTGACAAAGACGTGTTCGACCTAGAGGAAGCGTTGCCGAAGACGTGTTCGACCTAGCGGAAGCATTGCCGGCGACGTATTCGACCTAACGGAAGCGTTATCGGCGACGTATTCGACCTAGAGGAAGCGTTGCCGAAGACGTATTTGACCTAGCGGAAGCGTTGCCGAAGACAGACTCGACTTAGCAGCGGCGTTGTCGAAGACAGACTTGACTTAGCGGAGGCGTCGCCGAAGACTAGCTCGACTTAGCAGAAGTGTTTGCCAAAGACAGACTCGACTTAGCGGAAGCATTTCCGAAGGCGGATTCGACTAACGAAGGCATTGTCGAAGACTGACTCGACTTAGCAGAAGCGTTGCCGAAGACATACCCGACTTAGCGGATGCGTCGCCGAAGACTGACTCGACTTAGCAGAAGCGTTTTCCAAAGACAGACTCGACTTAGCGGAGGCGTCTATACCTAGATTGAGACTTAGTTCAGGAGTATGAACTTAACTCGAGGCTCGATTCAGGAGTATGAACCTATATTGGGACTTAGTTCAGGAGTATGAACATGAGTCGAGGCTCGGTTCAGGAGTATGAACCTAAATTGGGACTTAGTTCAGGAGTATGAACTTAAGTCAAAGTTCGGTTCAGGAGTATGAACCTGAGGGAGACTATTTGAAGGCATTCTTGCTGGGGAAGATTCGGGCTTACGATAACTGCCAGGGAAAAGAGTAACCATGTCGGTCAAGTGGCTGGACCTATGGTAGGCTACCTACGTATCCCGGATGGGAATCAAGCCTGGACGTAGTTCGGAAGCTGCTGGGGATGGTCTTCTTTGCTGAGGGCTCACTTCATCGCTGCAGACTTTCTAGGTTGCTGAGGGCATACTTTGTCGTATTTCAGCACCGCAGACTTGCTAGGTTGCTGAGGATGTTCCTCGTCGTGTTTCAGCACCATAGACTTGCTAGGTTGCTGAAGACGTTCTTTATCATGTTTCAGCACCATAGACTTGCTAGGTTGCTGAAGACATACTTTGTCGCGTGTTCAACACCATAGACTCGCTAGGTTGCTGAGGACGGTTTTCGCTGAAGGTAGGGGTTGAAAATGAGGAAGGGAATGGGCTTCTGTTAAGTTTCATTGAAGAGGTTGGGCTTATGTTGAAGGTCGAGTCAAAGGCGTGGGTTTGGACGAAGTAGGTGGTCGTGATAAAATTGATTGAGGGACGGCGGACGATCCCGCGTGCGTATCGAGGGAGACATGAAGAATTATCCCTCAAAACGAAAGTAGGCATGGAGAATTATCTCACAAAACAACATCGGGCGTGGAGAATTATCTCACAAAACGGAAGTAGGTCCTTCAGGTTGTGCTAATGTGCGAAGGGTGATCAACCTAGTAGGGACAAGTTCGGAGGCATTTTGACCTGAAGGAGAAGTTTGGTTGAGTTTGCGACTTTCGAGTGATCATCGACCTTGTAAAAGTTGTTGAACTTGTATTCACCTTGGGACTTCTCGCTGTGGAAGGCTTTGGGTTCGAAGAATGCAAGAACCAGGTTTGAAATGAGAGGGTCCTTGTTAAAAAGGAATCTAACACTTGGTAAGAGGGAAACCAAAGGAAAGGCGTTAATTTAGTAGAGAGGGACTCAAAGTCACTCTGGTCGAGTTGGCAATATTAACAGCGTGATGTGTTGAGAAGCATTTTGCTGGTGGCGATGGTTCTAGAGGTGATGGTAAAGACTTTGGTGGCCGTTTTCACCAAACTGTAGACAATGGAGGCTATCTTCATCCATTTGTGGACGTTGGAGGTTGTCTTTACCAAGTTGCAGACGCCGGAGCTTGTCTTTGCCAAGCTGTAGACATGTGGACTATCTTTGCCAAACTGGAGATGATGGAGGCTATATTCATCCATTTGTGGACGTTGAAGGTCGTCTTTACCAAGTTGCAGACGCCGGAGCTTGTCTTTGCCAAGCTGTAGACATGGGGACTATCTTTGCCGAACTGCAGATATTGGGGGTTACCTTTGCTAAACTGGAGATGCTGGAGGCTATCTTCAAAGACTTGAGGCACTGTAGATCTGGATCCAAGGTGGTGTTGACCTGATGTGTCTAAGGCTAAAATGGTGCAAGATTGAGGTATCTAAATCAGGCTCATGTCGACTTTAGGTGTCCGAGCACAAGTTGACGTGGGCTTGAGGGGTCCGAACCAAGATGGTGTTGATTTGAGGTATCTGAAACCAAGATGGTGCTGACTTGAGGCGTCTGGGCACAAGCTGACGTGGGCTTAAGGGGTCCGAACCAAGATGGTGTTGACTTGAGGTATCTGAAACCAAGAGGGTGCTGACTTGAGGCATCTGGGCACAAGCTGACGTGGGCTTGAAGTGTCTAAACCGAGATAGTGTGGAGACGAAGGTCTTGCCAGTCATTTGGGTAGTTTCATTGAAGTCATTGGAATTATGCTTCAGTGGAGACCATCCTTGTTGCGGGGAGGCTTCGGGTAGTGACGAAAAACTGGTCTTTCGTGCTTGAATTGCTACATTTGTTAGTAGAGGGACAAATGCAAATATGACATTTATGAATGCATGCATAGAACCAAAATGATTCATAATCTCTTAGGTTTTTTATACTGATTCATGTTTTGTGCATGCTAACATGAGCCCTGGGAGATTGTTGTGGGGATGCATGGTGGTAAGAGGATTTGTATGTGTTGTGGATGAGTTTTAAGTAGGTGGGTGATATCCTTTAGTTGCGGGCTGAATTGCATGTCGTTGATGAGGTATTGTTGTAGGTCAATAGTATCATGGGGATCTCAATTTTGATCTTGGGATGAAATTGGATTTAAACCCCGGGTCTCGATTGAAATTTCTTTTCAGTCTCGAACATTTGAAGCTGATGCTGACATGCTCTAGAATCAAAAGTACATTGATATGAATGAACCCTCTTTCACTTGGGTTAGTTGTGACTTGACATATATTTGGAGAATGACTTGGCGAAATGCTGATACGAGGAGATTCCCAGTTCTCAACCTCTGATGATGCAGGGAGTTGCCATATACCAAGTTCTAAATCTGAAATTCCAAGATAATTGTTGAGGTGACTAGGCCTTTCTTCTGAAGATAGGTGTGACTTGACAAAGCCCCATTCCGAGGAAAAGACATGGCAAAACCCACAGAAGCTTTCTGTGAATGACTTGATGAAGCATCAGGTTCGACAAAGCGTCATGGCAGAGGTCCAATTAATGGTTTGACTGTAAAACTGACATACTGATGAAGCACCGAGCCGATCGATCAACGTGGGGGACTTCGAGGTGAAGTTGATATAACCCCAAATTCGTTGCAGCATTACGTCATGAAGTGAGAAACCCATCTTTGATAACAATTATGCAACTAGAATCCTCCCTTCGAAGGGTGTCTTCCATATGGGAACTGTTAGCCATAGTGGCACTTGGCTTGTTCATGGCTTCAATCATATTCACCCTATAGTTGTTCTTAGGGAAGGGATTGTTGGCTGTGTTGGGCCCTTCGGGTATCTTAAACTTACCCTTCTCGATCAGTTCTCACATCGCCCTTTTCAGGAGCATGCAATTATTAGTAACGTGCCCATGATACTAGTGAAAAGCACAATGCTTAGTTGTGTCCAAAGGGACATTGGGATCCCTGGGCTGATAGTTGTCCAAAGGTCTGATCAGACCTTCCTTCTCAAGTCCCTGAAAGACTTCACTCAGAGGCATTTCGAAATCTTCAAGCCTTAGACTCTGCGGCTTGGGCACATCGCCTTTCCTTGGCACGAAAAGAGTGGCATTGTTGCAATCCCGACCCACAAAGTTAATTGCTTCTTTTCCTTTTTGGGCAGGATAGGAGCTGGATCAGAGGCAGAAGCTCGGTACCGGTAAGTAGGTGCAACGGCTTGCTGTTGGTCAAATTTTAGCCCCAGAAATGACCATTGCACGCAGATCTGGATAGGGGAAGTTACTGAGGGACTTTCTCAAATGAGGCTTCAAGTAGGATTGGAAAAATATCCAAATGTTCTCCATCAGAAGGAGGACTGGCCATTTCGCTCAAGTTGAGGTTCCAACGTTTGTAAAAATTACCAATGTTCTCCTCAGGGCGTTGCATAGTTGTTTGCAAGTCTACCCAATTTGCCTCCCATTCCAGGTTGGCTTTGTACTTTTCGGTGAAGGCGTTGGTGATCTGTTCCCAAGTGGCCCTGGACTCGGGTTTCAACCGAAAAAACCACTTCGGAGCCCCCAGTTTTGGGGAGAGACTGAAGTAATCAGCCAACTGCTGATTTGTGCATCCTTTGGCTTTCACGGCTAGGATGTAGGTGTCAAGGTGGGTCTTGGGACAAGCAGTTCCATCAAACAGTTCCAAGTTAGGCATCACGAACTTGTGGGGTAAAGGCACAATAGAATTAGGAACTGTGGGCCGGAGGGCAGCCTTCTTTCCTGTCAGTTCGGCGATCTGTGCTTTCATATGTTGTTCCATGAACCAAGCCAGATGAGGGTCCAGTGGTGGAGCCAGAGCGTTCAAACCAGTGCTCGAGCTGGAGAGAGGAGTTACCATTGGCGGCATACTGGTGGAAGGGATGGCCGGACCCGGGGCATAGGTGAAAACCTGTCCTTGGCCTAAATTACCCTGGGGAGCGTAACTAGGATCCTGGGCAAAGGGATAGAGCCCAGCGGCTTGCTGTTGATATCCAATGAGCAAATAGGGTGGTGGCAGACCAGAGGTGGCCGGGTAGCTCGGGTTCCCAGGGTGAGACTCATAGGGAGACTTAAATGAGGGTTGTGGCCCTTGGTTGTTGAACTGCATGCCTGGATGAGGTGATGGTGTATAACCGGGAGGATATTGTGGTCCCGGTACGGTTCTGAGGAGGGACTCATGACTGTTGTCCTAAACCAAACTGTGGTGGCGGCATTCCAGACTGTTGTTGCGGTATTCCGAGGTGTCCCCAACCATGAGAGGACATTTCATACTGACTTTGTCCCCTCCGAGGGATGACAAACTGTCTTGTCCCGCCGGACTGTATGGGGCAACTGGGCTGTGACTGAGGAGGTGGCTGACCCATAAATTGAAGAGCAGGGGCTCTGGTGGTGGTATCATAGGAGGCTGGTGGTGGCATCCTGGTGTAGTCAGGGCGACTAAGAGTGGGAGTAGGGGTTTGCTGTCCCGTGGAGCCGGTCATGAGGGGATCTTGTGAGACTTGTGCGATGCCGGGGCTGGCTGTCTTGAACTGGGTTGCTGTTGAGACGTCCCAAACTGCTGGGGCGGAAAAGTTCCAAATTGATCCATAGTTGACTGCCGTCCCAAACCCAACTGAGAAGTCATACCAAGCTGATGTAACTGAGAAGCCCCTGACTGATCTGTACCAAACTGCTGAGGCATACCAAACTGCTGCGACATACCGAGTTGACCCCGACTGCGCTGAGGCACACCATACTGGCCCATATCGGATTGAAGTCAATTTGTTTCCCCCAAAGGACTGTCCCAGACCGAACTGTGAATCTATACCAGACTGAGGCTGAGAGGATGGCTGATTCAGAGGCTGAGAAGAGTGTGGCCCGGTGGAGGCTCCATGTGAGGAGGGTGGTGGCATTCGGCTGTAGTTTGTCTGGCCAAGAGTTTTATGGACTCGGTTTCCAATATTAGCCATAGAATTATGATGAATCCCTGGTTTTGGTTAAAATTATGTCCTCAAACTTGGACATCAAATAACTGCACTTGACAAGCCCATGACCAATATGGCGATCAAATCTCCCTTTGCTTGGCGAAGCCCTGGTTTGAAGAGATGTCTAGGCGAAGTCTCAATTTTGAAGAAGAGACTTGGTAAAACCTCAGTCTCATGATTGTACATCTGACATGAGCAAAACTTCGGCCTGATTGCAAAGTGGTCTCGTAGCAAAGTAGAGGAACCAATCGTGGACCCGGGATGACCAGAGAAGCCCCAGTCTAGAGAAATGACTTGACGAAAGTCCCACCTTAAAGAGTCCAGTGCAGCTCTAATGCAAATTGAATTGTCATATAGCAAAAGAGGCAACCCATCCTTCTATATTTACTTCATTATTTTCTTTAGTCAATTATTCAACCGGAAGAAAATGTAAAAGAAAGAAAATTTAGAAATGTATACCTGCAGGAGCATACTTTCAAAAAGTGGGGACGAATCCCCAATCTGTATTATTTCATGGCCTCATTTAATGAAGGCGCAAAAGAACTCGCTTTGGTTTTGACTCTTTTGAGATAGCATAAGTGTAGAAAGGTTTGTAAAGGTGTATGGAAGCTCCTGCTGACAGAAAATACGTGTTTAGCTCTATTTTTCCTATAATGTAGAAAAAAAAAAGACTTGTCGAGACATCTGAAAACATGTTTTATTCAAAAATGATCAGAAGATTGCTTAAAACCCTTTATTAGTGTTCGGGTTATTCAACCCCTAATCTCGATATGAACAGACATTTTGATTAATCATGAGGAGAAAGTCGACCAGTACCAAGAATCAAAGTTGGCGAATTGTGAAGAAAAGTTGTGTATAGGAGAGGCCATTGGTGAGACCAAATTAATGGAATTTGAATGTGTTTATGACTGGACCATTTCTAGTTGCCTACGTTCCCCTTAATATAAGGAGCTCAGGTCGCCGTAGTTCGGGCTTGAACTGTGTTTAGCTTTAGGAAAGGGTATGAATATTTGTGGTCCTGAAATTACCCAGGATTTAGCGCGGACGCGAAATGTGGTTGTCTTTCGCAGAGGGTTGGTGTCTGAGACCTCGCTTTTCGGGAAGGAAGAGGAGACCCCACGCGGTTTTTGTATTTTGAGTCCAAACGTTGAGGAACGGCTTTAGTGAAAATGGTGTCGTTTTTATTGGTAGCAAAAACTTAGGAAAAGGATTTTTTGAAAACGGGGAGTCATTTTTATTGGTAGTAAAAAGGAGTAAAAAACTATTTGGTACCAGAGATTGTTAGGTTCGGAGGTAGCGTTACGTTTCGGGAAGAGTATTACGAGATCACACGAAATGCCTCGTATGACGAGTCTTTCTACCTTTCTCGAAAACGTGTGCGTGTGTGTGTGTGTGTGTTTACATTTTTGAAATGGGGGCTTGAATGACAAGCTTAATCTTGGTTTGAATGTCAAACGTTGATTAGGTGACTTTGTTTGAAAAGGCGAGCGTTTGAATGACAAACGTCGATTTTGGAAGTTTTTAGGAAAAGTGACGCGAATGCAGATTTTATCTGTTTATCTTAAGTGTCAAATGTTGAATTTTAAGAAAAGAACGTTTGAATGTCAAACGTTGGATTTTGAGTTTGAAGATGAGCGTTTGGATGCCAAACGTCATTTCGCGCATTTTGAAAGAGAGTTCGAAGGTCGAACCCCGGTTATGAACCGGGCGTGTCATTGTTAACGATTTTACAGGAAAAAACGTATTAAATGATTTTGAATATCAAAGTCGGCTTTTAAGTTTGAAGATGAGCGTTTGGATTCCAAACATCATTTCACGCGTTTTGAAAGAGAGTTCGAAGGTCGAACTCCGGTTTTGAACCGGGCATTACATTGTCAACGATTTTTAGGGGAAAAAACGTATTAAATGACATGCAATCAACGAATCGGGTTGCGACTCGGACTTTGAAAAGTAAATACTATCACGATCCAAACGGGTCGGACTTTGTAAATGACAGTATTTAAAGTGCGGTATCAACGGAATCAAACGATCCGGAATTGTAAATGACGATCGACGAGCCAAACGACTCAGAATTGTAAAGTTGCATGAAATGTAAATGACCTTCGACGGATCAAACGGTCCGGAATTGTAAATGACAGGAATTTAAATAATGTTCGACGGATCGATCGATCCGGAATTGTAAATGACAGAAATTTAAACGGAACGGGGTCGAAATGCCGTTTTAACCCGAGATTACTTCTCTTACGGGAAGAGAAGAGGATCTAGGGGCTAAAATATATCGGACCCCGTTAGACGGAGGCATCTACATTTCAACGATGTTCGTCCAAAACGGTTATAGCGACTGGCGCGTAAACCGAGGCGAAACGAGAGATTAGGGAGAGGGAGTTATACCTATGGCTAGCGTCGACTCCTTTGGCTCGGGGGGTGTATACGGGATACGGAAAGTGGTTTGGAATGGTGTTTTAAGGTGGTGAGGGTCGTATTTGATTGAAATACGGAGTTTTCACGTAAAACGAGGTCAAATCGGGGCTCGGGGGGAGTGGAACCAGTTTAGGCCGTGGGGTGAGGTGAAAATGGAGTGAGATTTTATTGTTACAAATGGCTTTGACAGCCCTTCTATTTATAGGTGAAATTTCAGCATGAGTCCGGCCGGACTTAGCTTGAAATCCAGGGGGTTTTGTGAAACTTTGGAAATTGGAGGGACTTGCTGGCAATTTCTGAGAGTCTGCAAAGGAGTCCGGCCGGACTGAGACTGTATACCAGGGGTATTTTAGTCTTTTCTCCTTGATTTTTGATTTAAGGGGGACTAGAGGGAGGTGGCATGCGTGCCATGTGTCCCATAAATCACCAGTGAATGTACGACCTCCGAAAAAAAACATCCCTCTTTCCCCCAATCTTCCTTGGTTTCAGACATTTTTTATAAAATTGTGTTTGGTTTTTGGGAGTCGCCACGCCGTTTTTAAAGGAAAACATTGAAAAACCTATTTTTAAAGAGAATTTGAGTTCGGGGGTCTGGTTACGTGTTGGGAAGAACTTGAGAGTTCACCCAACACGCCTCTTTTGAGACTTTCAATCAAACATTGGACAATTATAATCATTCAAAGTGTGTGTGAAATATGTGTCAACAAGAAAGGCATGCAAATTTGGATTTTTATTGATGGTATAGGGACTGGATACAACTTGTGAACCATGACAAGGGGCCACTCCCTTACAAACGGAGACTTGCATTACAAGGCAATAGGCTGAGACAGTCTGCTCAGGAAGCTCTGATGTCGTTCGACACAGGTCTTCCTCATAGAGGGATGTCGGACGACATAAGGCCTCCTGGTCAGATTGTCCTTTACAACACCAAGGCTGCTCTGGAATTGGAACAATATTATTTTAACTAGGGAGAGGCACTATCAAAGGCCTAGGATCAGTTTGGGGTTGATTGGAGTAAGCAAAGTCGAGATCGACGTTTAATGATACGGATGTCATATGACATAGAGCATCCGAAGTTGTCTATGTCACATGACAAACCGCCTCCATCAATGGATCGTGTCCGAAGAGACCTTAGGCACCCCAAATAGTGGTAAATGAGCCAAAACTACTTGAGCAAGCTTTGAGTCACTAAGGGGGATCAATCATGATAGATCTGAAGTCCATGAAAGCTGTACAGCCCTCTGGGAACTCTATGTCGTATGACACAGGACCTCTTGAGGAGTCCCATGTCGTCCGACATAGGCGGCCTGTTTCAGTGCCCTTCAGTCAGATTGATCCCACCTTGTTCCCAATGCAAAACTAAGCTATATTATTAACTGAAAGCAGTAAAATAGTAACACTACGTGAGTATTATGGGAGTATCACATGGCTTTAATGGCCAAATGTGATGAATCACATGTTTTTGGCCATTGTCATGTAGCCATCTCCTCCTAACTAAAAGGAAGCTATCCAAGATGCAAACTTTAATGGTGCTAAGGCCACCAAATGTTTAGATCTGACGTGGGAAGAGGTAAATATGGAAGATTCACCTCTCCACCACCTTTATCATGCAAAATCCCAAGTATTTCACATAATATCAAGACATGTAAGCATGCAAGATGATATGGATGAATATGCAAGAGTTAATCAGAGAGAGAATGGGTTTAGTGGCTACCTATTGTAGTCCACAAGGTAAAAGAACCAATAGTATAGTGTTTACCCCTTCAAAACACCAACAAAGGAAGCCTTTCTTTGGATCTTGGCTTGGGTGTGTGTGTGTGTGTGTGAGAGAAGGGAGGTGAGTGTGTGTGTATGAGAGAGAGAGTGAGTATATATTTCTGCAGAGTTTCCTCTCTTGCCCAAGTCCCCCTAAAATGATCAGCCATGCCCTTTATTTATAGGCATGCTGATAGGAGGCTCCATGTCGGACGACAGAGGGAGTTAAACCGCCTTTGAATAACCGGTGTCGTCCGACACCGGTCAACTTTATGGCAAAGTTGGGCCGAATGGATGGCAGGCCCAATGGGTTGAATGATTAAATGGATAATTGGGCTCAAATTACGTTTTAGCAAATAAATGAGCCCAAAAATCAAGGAAAGTGGACCCAAAAACACGAGTTCGGGTCGGGGTACTCACAGGGCCCCTCGGGGACGTCACTTCCACGGGAAGTGGGGTCGTCGACACAATGAGAATCTCGAGCCGGACACGAACGATGGGGGAAAAAGATGACCAAGATGGTCGAGTGGTTGGACCTTTTGTGGAAAGGATTCCTACGTATCCCGTGGGGGAATCAAGCCGAATCGTAGTTCAACAAGATGGACGTTTGCGTCCCGGGGAAATTGACCATAATGGTCATGCGGCTGGACCTTTTTTGAAAAGGATTCCTACGTATCCCGTGGGGGAATCAAGCCGAATCGTAGTTCAACAAAGAGGTGGTGCTAATGAGCGGCCATGGGCTTTGTGCCCAAGGGTTTGACTGTTCCGAGGGGATTCACCCCGCGATTTGACTTTTTCATTGGGAGTCACCCGCGAATTTGACTTTTTCTTTGGGAGTCACCCGCGATTTGACTTTTTCTTTGGGAGTCACCCGCGATTTGACTTTTTCTTTGGGAGTCACCCGCGAATTCGACTTTTTCTTTGGGAGTCACCCGCGAATTTGACTTTTTCTTTGGGAGTCACCCGCGATTTGACTTTTTCTTTGGGAGTCACCCGCGATTTTGAGAAAAACTGTGAGACGGGTGTTTGCACCCAAATGAAATGGTGAATTATGATGATAGGCAGTCGCGAGGGACTGGCAAAATTGACCAGGGGCAAAAAAGGAAGATCACCCCTTCTGGAACATGGATGTCATACGACATGGGGCCTTCCCCAGGCTGTTTTAATTAAAACCCTTCAGTCGTAAGACAGAGGGTTTAAACGCAAAAAACAGCCGCCGAGTTTTCTGAGAGAGAAGAGTAGAAAATTTGAAATTTCCTCCCTCCGATTTTCATTCAAACCAAATTGACAATGCCTCCGAGAGCGGAATCAAGAAGGCAAGTGCAAGGATCGTTGTCCGAGTGGAGGAAGCTCGTCGATCGGAACAAACGGAAGAAATTTCCGGAGGGGAATGGGCTCTATCCGAGCCTTGATTTACATACTTCCACCGCGGAGCGAATGGGGGTAAGTATTCTAAACCATCAACCCTTCCCTTTTCTTTTCTGAAGTTGGATTTCTAGGGCTCGAGATAGAACTTGGGGAAAATCGCACCCAAAAGGATGTTGCATGCTTGGAATGAAATGCATTATCTTGAAAAGATTTTTTTGTTCTTTTGAAAGAATTATGTGATTTTAGAGATCGAAAATGCACACAAGTAAAAGAATTCACGTACCATTATGAGTATGTTCTGATACCTGTGTTGTGCTTACCTGCAGGCTTTGCGGACCAAGGGGTCCCCTGAGGCGATTGCCACGATTTGGGGTATTCTTCCCGATTCTTCTAATTTGCCCGACAGTCCCAAGGGCTTGATATTTGCTGCCGGTCTCGGCCCATTTTTTACTGCCGTCGGAGAGTTTGGGGACACGCCAAGGAGCGTGGAGCTGGTCAGGGCCTTTAGGCAGTACTGGTGGGACTCTACCCATACTTTTTATCTGTCTTAGGGTGAGTCCACCATCACTCCCTATGATTTCTCTGCCATCACTGGTCTGCGGTTCACGGGCAGACCTATCTTTTCTGAGGATCCTGGTGTCCTGAGCCCGGACCCCATTAGAGGACTGACTGGCCTGACCCTTCGCTCGAAGGGCAATGGGGTTCCACTGGCGGACCTGCATTCGGTTCTGACGCAGCAGTGCCGTCTCTTCTATGAGGGTGTTGCTACAGTCACGGCTGAGCAGTTGGCGAGGGTGTTTGCTTGGGCTGGATTCTCCGACACCCTATTCTGTAATGCCTCTACCACGGCATTGACTCTTCTGCTGGAGCCTCTTCGAGACTGGAGCCAGGTCTCCACCTTTTCGTGGGGTGAGGCCGGCTTGGCTCAGGTGTATAGAGCCTTGGATGAGGTGTGTAGGGGCACGGTGACCTCTCTAGATTGCTATCAGACTGTTCTGGAGGTATGCCTTTTTTACTTTTTGCACATTGACTGTCGTACTGCCTTTTCTGTCATCATTTATCACAGCTGCTGCACACTGAAAGATTCTTATCTCTGATTTTCAGGTGTGGGCCTATGAGGTCTTTGGCTGTTATGCTTGGGCTGTAGCTGATGGGATTGCTACAGGCCTCAAACAAATGGAGCAGTTGAAACCGCAAATAAAACGATTAAAACCATCATCAGGAAAATGGCTGTCACTGGAAAGGATTGGCCCGACAAACTACCCTTCGCACCTTGGGGATATTGCACCTCGGTCCGAACAGCCACCGGCAAAACTCCATACGCCCTTGCATACGAAATGGAAGTCGTTCTACCTATAGAGCTAGAAATACCTTCACTTAGGGTTCTCCTAGAAAATCAAGTAAACGAAGTCGACTGGTTGGAAAACAGATACAAAGAGCTAGCCCTGCTAGATGAAAGGAGACTGAGAGCAGTCGAGCACACTCAAGCCTACCAAAGAAGAATGGCAAGAGCTATCAATAAAAAGGTCAAAAGCTAGAAATACCTTCACTTAGGGTTCTCCTAGAAAATCAAGTAAACGAAGTCGACTGGTTGGAAAACAGATACAAAGAGCTAGCCCTGCTAGATGAAAGGAGACTGAGAGCAGCTGAGCACACTCAAGCCTACCAAAAAAGAATGGCAAGAGCTGTCAATAAAAAGGTCAAAACAAGGAATATAAGAGTAGGCGACCTAGTTCTCCGCGAATACCGCCCTGGAACTTTTAACCCTCTAGGCAAGGGGGGGCCAAGATGGATAGGACCCTACATCGTATAGAAGATATTCTTTGGAGGAGCCCTTTCAGCTAGTGGATTTAGACGGAGACCAACTACCAAAGCCGATCAACATAGAAAAACTCAAGAAGTACTTCGAATGACTTGGCCTCTTAAAAAAAGGAGGCTTTGTCTCGCGCGAGACTACCCCTCTGTCATAAAATGAATTTTTGTCCAATTTCTCTCAAAAATGAACTACGTCAACCTGAGCCTCTTATTTAATTGATGTAAAAGAAGAACATAGGCAACCTTCGGGTTCGGTCTAACCAAATAATAAAATCAAATCTTGTCCTTGTATTAATTGAATGCATTTGTTGATAACAAAAGGAAAATTCTAACGACAACGACAAATTTGCTAAGCTAAGAATCTTTAAAAAAAATACTAATAATTAAACTATTTGATCTATCAAAGCAATCTCTTAGTACTCTCTAGTATCTAGCCTTTCATTGACTTTATAGACCGGCAGACATGATCACTACCATCATCTCGATCTCTTTTGCGATTCGGGCCCTTCAAGGAAGAACATCCACCAAGGCGAGTGAAAACAGATTTTGAGAGCCTCTTGAAGACATTGGGCCTATCTGAAATTACCCGGACCTTTCGCGCGCGGGGCGCGGAGAGGGGCAGTTGTCTTTTACGGGGGGTTGGTGTCTGAGACCTCGCTTCATGGGAAGGAAAAAATGAGGAGTCGCCACGCGGTTTTTTGTATTTTGAGCCCAAACGTTGAGAAACGGCTTTTGTGAAGAGGTGTCATTTTTATTGGTAGAAAAAACTTAGGAAAAGGCTTTGAAAACAGGGGATCATTTTTATTGGTAGCAAAGACGAGTAAAAAGCTTAGAAAACAGGGGATCATTTTTATTGGTAGCAAAAACGAGTAAAAAGCTTTGAGTACTAGAGATTGTTAGGTTCGGAGGTCACGTTACGTTTCGGGAAGAGTATTACGAGATCACCCGAAATGCCTCGCATGACGAGTCTTTCTACCTTTCTCGAAAACGTGTGTGTGTGTGTGTTTTGAAATGGGGGGCTTGAATGACAAGCTTAATCTTGGTTTGAATGTCAAACGTTGATTAGGTGACTTTGTTTGAAAAGACGAGCGTTTGAATGACAAACGTCGGTTTTGAGTTTGAAATGAGCGTTTGCGTGGCAAACGTCGATTTTGAGCTTTTGAAAGAGAGTTCGAAGGACGAACTCCGGCTTTGAACCTGGCGAGTCATTGTTAACGATTTTTACGGGAAAAATGCGTATTAAATGATTTTTATGTGTCAAATGGCGGCTTTTAGTTTGAAGATGAGCGTTCGGAGGCCAAACGTCATTTCGCGCGTTTTGAAAGAGAGTTCGAAGGACGAACTCCGGTTTTGAACCGGCATTACATTGTTAACGATTTTTACGGGAAAAATGTGTATTAAATGACATGCAATCAACGAATCGGGTTGCGACTCGGACTTTGAAAAGTAAATACTATCACGATCCAAACGGGTTGGACTTTGTAAATGACAGTATTTAAAGCAGTATCAAGGGAATCAAACGATCCGGAATTGTAAATGACGATCAACGAGCCAAAACGGCTCGAAATTGTAAATGACGATCGATTAGCCAAACGGCTCGGAATGGTAAATGACGATCAACGAGCCAAAACGGCTCGGAATGGTAAATGACAGAAAGTAAATGATGATCAACGGATCGATCGATCCGGAATGGTAAATGACGTAAAAAGTAAACGGAACGGGGTCGGAACGCCGTTTTAACCCGTGATTACTTCTCTTACGGGAAGAGAAGAGGATCGAGGGGCTAAAACGTATCGGACCCCGTTAGATGGAGGCGTCTACATTTTAGTAACGGTGTTCGGAACGGTTGTAGCGAATGGCGCGTAAACCGAGACGAAATGAGAGATTCAGAGAGAGGGAGTTATACCTATGGCTAGGGTCGACTCCTTTGGCTCGGGGGTGTGTACGGGACACGGAAAGTAGTTTGAAACGGTGTTTCAGAGTAGTGAGGGGCGTATTTGATCGAAATACGGAAGTTTCATGCGAATCGAGACAAAACGGGAGCTCGGGAGGGGTGAAACTGAGTTTGGGCCGTGGGGTAGTGATTTTTTGGAGTAAAAATTGTTCTCCTTTGGCTTTGACAGCTTCTATTTATAGGTGAAAATTGCAGTAAGAGTCCGGTCGGACTTTGACTGAAATCCAGGGGTATTTTGGTCTTTTGGCCTTGATTTGTGATTGAAGGGTGACTAGAGGGAGGTGGCATGGCTTCCACGTGCCCTGTGAGTCACCAAAGGTGTGGGGGTTCGTTCCCCGGTCCCGGTTTTGTCCGTTTTTTAAAATAACAGTCCGGAAAATGTCCGAAACGCCCCCGGAAAGTGCCGGAAAGTGCGTTTTTCAGGGAAAACTGTACTTTTACGTGAGATGACACGTGTTAAGTACGCTTCGACATCAGGATGCACGGAGCAGTCCCAGGATGTCTCATTGGCATGGCAACGGGGAGTTTAACGAGTTCCGGTTAACCTGGAGCGGGCCAGTTAACGGATTTCGGTTAACTTTCTGGCGGATTTTGACGATCCGGATTTGGGTACTTACAGTTAGCCCCTCAGCGACGTCTCCTCCGAAGGAGGTGGGGTCGTTGAAAAAGATAAGGATCCAAATCAGGACGCCTTACTTTGGAAGACATGGGCGGTCAGCTGGCTGGACCCTTAGCGAAAGGATTCCTACGTATCCCGAGCGGGAATCAAGCTGATCGTAGTTCATAGGTGCAAGGAGTCGCACGTGGGGACCTTGACCTGAGCGAGACTGTTGGGAGGCGTCTGAACCTGAATGAGACCATTGCGAGGTACCGGAACCTGAATGGAGACTATTGTGAGGCGTCTGAACCTAAGATTCCTGAAACCTTCGAGGGCATGTGGCACCTCAAACCGGAGTTGCTGAAGCTTACGAGGATGTGTGGCGCCTTAAACCGGAGTTGCTGATACTGACGAGGGCATGTGGCGCCTCAAACCGGAGTTGCTGATACTGATGAGGGCGTGTGGCGCCTCAAATCGGAGTTGCTGATACTGACGAGGGCGTGTGGCGCCTCAAACCGGAGTGAACGACGATACGTTTATCTCGGGACGAAGGCGTTCGTGCCTTGAGTACTGGGCTTATTGCGGCTTCCAGGTTTATCCTGCTGGGGATGAGGTAGAAAATGATAGGAACGGTTGTGTTAAACTGGCGTTATTAACAACACGGACGGATTGACGTTTCTTCCTTAGAATCCTTCTGGGGATGAGTATTCGGGCTTACCTTGATGGCCGAAGAGGGATTGTTGCAAGGCGTTCGTGCCTTGGGGTTCGGGCTTATTGCAGCTGCCGGGGAAATGAACGATGGTGAAAACCATTAGAAATTTTAACGTCGGGAGACGGAATTGTGATTGGGATGTCCAGGGACATGATTGAGCGTTTGAATGTCAAACGTCAACCGGGGATAAAATTTAACGTCTGGAGACGAAAATGTAACTGGAATGTCCGGAGACATGATTTGAGCGTTTGAATGTCAAACGTCAACTGGGAATTTAACGTCTGGAGACGGGCGTTAGTGAAAACTAACTGGGAATTTAACGTCTGGAGATGAGCGTTAGTGAAAACTAACTGAGAATTTAACGTCTGGAGACGGGCGTTAGTGAAAACTAACTGAGAATTTAACGTCTGGAGACGAGCGTTAGTGAAAACTAACTGAGAATTTAACGTCTGGAGACGAGATTGTAACTGGAATGTCCGGGGACATGATTGAGCGTTTGAATGTCAAACGTCAACTGGAATTTAACGTCTGGAGACGAGCGTTAGTGAAAACTAACTGGGAATTTAATGTCTGGAGACGAGCGTTAGTGAAAACTAACTGAGAATTTAACGTCTGGAGACGAGCGTTAGTGAAAACTAACTGAGAATTTAACGTCTGGAGACGAACGTTAGTGAAAACTAACTGGGAATTTAACGTCTGGAGATGAAGCGTTAGTGAAAACTAACTGAGAATTTAACGTCTGAAGACAAACGTTAGTGAAAACTAACTGGGAATTTAACGTCTGGAGACGAGCGTTAGTGAAAACTAACTGGGAATTTAACGTCTGGAGACGATCGTTAGTGAAAACTAACTGGGAATTTAACGTCTGGAGACGAAGCGTTAGTGAAAACTAACTGAGAATTTAACGTCTGAAGACAAACGTTAGTGAAAACTAACTGGGAATTTAACGTCTGGAGACGAGCGTTAGTGAAAACTAACTGGGAATTTAACGTCTGGAGACGATCGTTAGTGAAAACTAACTGGGAACTTAACGTCTGGAGACGAGCGTTAGTGAAAACTAACGGGACTTGACCTCGGGGGAGGGGGTGTTAGAAAGGTCACACGTCGGCGGAAGCTGCTGGTGGGGCTTTACTGTGACGCGATGTATCTGGGGGAGAGGGTGACCCGTCAGCATGGCCCGGGGTCCATTCCGTTGGTACCGGTGGATCCTCCTATGCACATGCAGCATCCTCGGGACATGCCGATGGAGGAGTTAGGGAGGTATAGATAGGGCGTGTTCTATACCGAGTACATCATAGCGGGGGCCGCCTATGATACTTTCTTGAGGATGAGGCTGAGGAGCCCACAGGTGCAGCACAGGGAGGGCGATGACCCTGGATATCCCCGAGATCTCCCGCTCCCACGCGCTAGGCTGGCGTACGAGGGGCTGGACGGTTCGCGCAGGCGACTTGTGATCCCACTCCCGGATGAGCCGAGACCACGATACAGGGTTGACCCCAATGCTTCGGTGAGCACTTTTTGATTTTCTGCATTTGATAGTAGTATTCTGCAAATGTTGCATCTGTACTTTCTGCTCGTCTTTTGATGACTTTCCTGGTTCGCAGGTGTCTGGCCGTACATACAATGACGCTATGAGGCTGGTGGACGGGTGGTCCACCTATGCTAGGAGGCTCGTGGCGTTCATGCGGTGCAGTTCCCGGAGGAGCGTGGATGTCCGTGAGCCGAGGCCGTCTAGGCCGAGAGGTTCGCCTGCTCCCACGGCTGGTGGGGAGGACTTTGTACAGGGATTTGGCCAGTTCACGGGCGGAACGGCTGGGTTTGGAGCTCCTTCTTCTTCGCACTCGGGGCGCGAGAGGGGAGAGTCCTCGAGTTCGCATACGCCGAGGAGGCCCTTTGCATATTCCCGCCTGGAGGAATTTGGCGAGTTCTTGTTTGCGACGGATCCGGCAGCGGCGGAGCAGTGCGTTGAGTGCTCGGATGACGAGCAGGACTCGGAGTAGTCCTTTTTTACTGCTTTCTTTCTCTTTTTTTTTTATGTATCGTCTGGAACGATTTGATTTGAACTGTATTCGAAAAAGGCGCCCGTGGGGCGGAACCTGTACTTCACACATTTATTCTTTGATCACCTTCTGTTATTTTCGGCAAATAAGGAAGTAGGTTAATCAAAAATAAATAAAATGAGACATGCATTAAAAATTGAACGGGTCAAAAATTAAGCCTATATGCACTGATTATTAATTATTTGCACTGTTGCACGAGCCCGGGGCGGAAGGGATATTGACATTGGTTGAATGAAACTAGGGGCAGCACGCAGGTTTCGTAAAGGATGAACAGGGAGTTGTTTGGAATTGTTTCCAATTCAGGAGCAGCTGGCTGCAGAGTTGACCAAGTCAACTGCAGAGGGAGTCCGGCCGGACTAGGAGTGAATTTCCAGATTCTTTAAATTGCAGTTTCAGCTTTGCAATTTGTAAGAAACTGCGCATTGCTTTTGATCAGTTTAGCTGAATTCTCTCAAACTTCTTAGGCTTTCTTCACTTTCTGTCATGGCTCCCTTTCCCAAGCTATCGTCTCGGATGTAAGAGCGATATTTGGACAATTTTCAGTCGTGGGTGCGGAACCACATGAGGCAGAACAAAGGGTTTTTCGAAGGATGTTACGGGATTAAATCTGTTTAGGCTTTGAAGGAGCTCATGCCAGATTGGGATCTTTTGAGAGCCGCGTCTCGCTCCTAGGACGTACGGAGGAATGTGTACAGCTTCTCGTACAAAGAAATCACTCCTACGTTTGAAGATTTCCGGGCCATTCTGGGAGGACCTGAGACGGAACAGCTAGTTCTTCCTTATGCTGGTGGCATGGCCACTGTTGAGAAGCTAGTGTCTTTGCTTGGTATCTCGGCTGGAGAAGCATATGGGATGCTGATACTGGATACTGATTATGTTGACATTTCGGGACTGCCCGAAAGATTTGCCGGAGCTGAGGGGAGCATATTTGCGTGGGACGCATTTGCTCTGTACGCGATCGCTACTCTGTTCACGTTCACGTCTCTGGGTGTGTGCCATCACAGCGTACTGGACTTGGTGAGGCAGTGCCGGAGCAGGGGAGACATCGTGTCATTGGTTTTGGGCGAGACGTTCCTTAGCATAGGTCGGATGGCGACCGGTAGCCGATACATGTGGGGAGGGAGTCCCGCTATGCTTACCATGTGGTTGAGGGAGAGACTGCAGATGATGCCTGAGGTGCCAATGTCCTGTGATGCTTGGTCCTTCTCTCGACGTCCTCTGGTGATAGGGGGCGATCAGGCTGAGCTGGAGCTCTGGATGGCCAGACTCCGCACGCATCACTTGCGATGGTGGGTTCCCCACTGGAAGTTACAGACTTGTCGGACCGCTCAGGAGGGTCACTTGGTTGTCAGAGTGTCGGGGCTGTCTCAGACATCTTTCTATATTCCATCGTTGGTTCTGCGACGATGACGGGTGGGCGAGTGCCGTTGACGGGCTTGAGTTATGCTGCTACCTTTGAGGTGGGATCTCTGCTGATGGAAGATCCTTCGACGCTATTGCTGCTCACGCGGTGGTGGCAATACACGTCCTTTCCTGCCAGGGTTCTCCTTCACCGAAGAGAGGGCACTGTTCTGTCGACGCAGTATCTGAACTGGTACGAAGAGTGTATAGGGGAGACACAGATGGCTATCTTGTGGAGACGGGATGAGCTGTTGGGTGTCGGACACCTTGACAGCTCGACCTTGAGGAGGACCGAAGCGAGAGCTAATCCTGGGGATCGTACTGGGGATGTGGCCAAACGGTTATAACCGCCGGTTAACGGTTATAACCGCCGGTTAAAAATTTCGTTAAGTCTTAACCATAACCTAATCGTTAACCGTGTATTAACGGTTACGGTTATACGGTTAATGGTTATACACGGTTATACACGGTTACACGGTTAAAAATGTGCTTTTTTTTCAGTTTGGTCCTTTTTTTAACGGAATAGTTAACTTTTGTACTGTATAACCCCTTTTTATTTTTTTTTTATTTTTTTATTTTTTTATTTTTTTAATAAAGAATACAATTTGAGATGTTACTTATTAATGATTTTTTTTGGAAAAAGTTATAAAAAAAAGTTAAGAATTTTTAAATAAATGAAATTTTAACGAAAAATGTGTTTAACAGATTTTTTTAACAGTTTTTTTTTTTTGGTTAAGCAAAGCTATTTGAGAAATATTTCTTTTAAAAAACAGTTTTTAACATTTTTTTTTGAAGAAAATAGTTAACTTTTTAACAGATTTTTAACTAGTTTTATAAAAAAGTTAACTTTTTATTTATTTTGTTATTTTTTTTTTGGATAAAGAAGACCATTTTAGAATTTTGTTTACTATATACATTTTTTGCAAAAAGATATATAAAAAAAGTTATGAATTTTGAAAGAAATAAAACTTAACTTTTTTAAAAATAAACGAAATTATATAAAATAAAAAGGGACGGTACCCTTAAATTTTATTAATTAAATAAAATTACAAAGAGGGGGACAACCAACCTTACCCTTTTATAATTAAGGGGGGACATTTAGGAAACTAAATGGAAAGCTGATTGGAAAGCTGATTGGGATTCTCGAAATACAAAAAAAAAAAAAAAAAAAAATTCGTTAAAAAACTAACTGGAAATTCTTAGGAAACTAACTGAGAATATGAGAGAGGTTAGGATATTTGAGAGTAGAGAGTAGAGAGAGAGTAGAAGTAGAGATGTAAGGTGAAATTGAAAATAAAATGGCAGGAGTGAGGTAATATTTATAGTAGGGTGGAGTTTGTTTTTTAAAAGAATTTTTTTTTTTTTTAATTTAATTGAAGGCTGCTTGGGCGCTGGATTTCTGGAAATATGGAATGGATTAATGGAAGGATTCAAAGAAGAGGAACTGAGGAAAGGAAGGAAGGAATTAATTGGGTAAAGAAAAGAGAAGGGGAAGGGGAACTGGTTACTGGCCGTTGGTTTGTTTGACTGGGAGGGGCCAGGGGGACAGCCGGACAGGGAGTCAGGGAAGGGAGTGGGCTGGGGGGGTCAGGGGTGTGGGCCTTGCCTGGGAAAGTGGGGTGGGCGCCTGGGCGGTCAAATCAAAGTACCGTTGAGCGTGAGCCACAAGAGCCGTTTGGGGGGGATTAATAATTAATTCAAAATTTGAAATTTGAATTTCAAATTTCAAAATTTCAAGGTTAGGCGGTTAGTTAGGCGGTTATAACCGCCGATTAGTTAAACAGTTATAACCGCCGGTTAGTTAAACGGTTATAACCGCCGGTTGTCGATTTTTGAAAACCTTAACCTTAACCTAACCGTGTAACCGCCGGTTTCGGTTAAGGCGGTTACGGTTAAGGCGGTTGACGGTTATAGCCGGTTACGGTTACGGTTACGGTTATTAACCTCCGGTTAGCCGATTCCGGTTATATTTTGGACACGTCTAGCTGACTATGAGGCCAATGCTGATCGGGAGGCCAATCAAAGCACTGTTATGATGGCTCGAAGCGAGGCGGCTCGAGACAGAGCCAGAGAAAGGGCTGCGTTGACAGCTACAGGCTTGACGGAGGCGTCGAGAAGGGTCCCTGAGCCAGGTAGAAGGACTACCGGAATATTTCCTGTGAAGGTGAAGAACACTCGCCAGGGAAAAGGGAAGGGGAACAAGGATGAAGGACCAAGTACGGGAAACTAGGTTGACCTTGCTGTCCAGAGTATCCACCCATTGTCATTTGCAGACACATTAATTGATTAATGTTTTATTGTAGTTTTGCTAGCGTGTAGCGAGTCAAGAGTTGACCGTGCTTGAACTCATCAAAGATTTTTTTAACCATAATGAATTTGTAGGTTAAATGAAAAGAGTTTTTCGAAACACAAGCAATTGATGCTTATTGTATTTTTTTGTTTTTTAGACTGAACCAATGATGGCTGCCTACGTTCCCCTTTTACAATTGGACTAAGGGGCTCAGGTCACCGTAGTTCGACACTTTAGGTGAATTGGACTACGTTCCCCTTTTACAATTGTTTTTTACCTGGATCATTAGTGGGAATGTATCCAGTTGGGTATTACTCTTTTAGAACTTTTAATTTTACTAAAGGGACGGTGTATGGGGAAGGAGAGTTGACTCGTGCTCTTCCTCAAACAAAGTATCTGCGGAGCTTGATTCCATTCACGGGGTTAACAAAAGGGTTTCCGTCCAAGTCTGCTAACTTCATGGCTCCTCCGGAGAAGATTCTTTGTACCACGAACGGTCCTATCCAGGTAGGTTCCCACTTTCCGAGGGGATTGGTCTGCGTAGGAGGCTTTTCCTTTAGCACCAAGTCGCCTTCTCTGATGTCTTGGATCTTGACTTTCTTGTCGAATGCTCGTGCCATTCTACTCTGGTAGGCCCGAGTGTGTTCCACGGCTTTTAATCTGCGCTCGTCGAGTAGAGAAATTTCGTCGTGACGGCTCTGTAGCCATTCGACTTCATTGATCCCGTTTTCCAAGAGGACTCGGAGGGATGGAATTTCCAATTCCACGGGTAACATTGCTTTCATTCCGTAGGTAAGCGCAAACAGAGTCTCCCCTGTGGCGGTTCTGACTGATGTTCGGTATCCCCAGAGGGCTAGATGTAGCTTTTCGGGCCAGTCCCGACCTCTGGTGGTCATCTTTCTGATTATCATGGCGAGAGTCTTGTTGGCTGCCTCTACTGCACCATTGGTTTGTGGTCTGTAAGGAGAAGATTTGTGACGTGTGACTCTGAATTCGGTCAGTAGTTGGTCACAATCTCCTTCGAAGTGAGTCCCATTGTCGGATATGATCTCGTTGGGCGCTCCGTATCGGCACATGATGTTCTCTCGGATGAACTCGGCCACCTTCTTAGAATTCAGTACCTAGTACGATCTGGCTTCTACCCATTTGGTGAAGTAGTCGACTGTGACTAGAATGAACTTGTGACCATTGCTCCCTGGTGGAGTGATCTTGCCGATGACGTCGATTCCCCATGTGGCGAAAGGCCATGGCGTAGTCATGCAATAGAGTTCATGTGGAGGAATTGTGAATGTGTGCCCCAAATTTCGGTTGTATTTGGAAATTCACGCGAGTTTGAAGACATCCGGTTTAATTTGAAAAACGGAGTCGCCACGCCATTTTGATTACCTCAAAACTTTGAAAAAAAGGTTTTATGGGTTCGGAGGTTAAGTTACCCCTTGGGAAGAACGGATCGTCGTTCACCCAAGGTGCCTTGCCGGAGCAAGTCTCCCAAGATTCCATTAATTGTGCTTGCTTGCGTGCTTTCTTGTGTGCATGTGTTTGAAAATAAAGGGGGGAATGTCCCAAGTCGTCTTCCGGACGTACAAACCATTTATTGGTTGTCGCTCGGGATTTCTTGGATTTTTATGTATTCGGGATTATGATCCCGTCCTCATCTTGGACTTGTGATCATTGCATTTTGTAACCTCGGGACTTGCATGATCGAGAGAATGACTCTCTTTATAGTCAAAGATGAGGTTCTTTAGAAAAGGAGGGTCCTTAGCCCATCAATCCTACACTTTAAGACGGTCGAGCTCATATAGATGCTTCATACTCATCTTAAGTGATAATCGGAGATATAGGGTTCAAGGTTGTCCCTTTCTAAAGAAATTATGAAACCTTTATGGAAGGAACGATGTAAAGATAGGATCTTTTACACCGGTCCGTTCCAAGGTTGCTAATGGGGATATGGGGGAATGCATGTAAAAATGACATTTTTAGTGAAAAGATGACATTTTTGGGTTGCAAAGGATGCATTTGATTTAAATAAATGATCTTTATTTGCAAAGGATGCATAAAGACATGATTTTTATGCAAAGGATGCATTTTTATGAAGAAATTGGGATTTAAATATGCAAAGGATGCATGAAGATTGTATTTTGAAAAGCATAGGATGCTAATTTAGGATAAAGATATGATCTTTAATGCAAAGGATGCTTGAAAAAGGGTTTCATATGCAAAGGATGCATTTTTATCATAAAGATTGGATTTTTATATGCAAATGATGCATGAAGATGATATTTTTATGTAAAAATAGGGTTTTTAGGTGCAAAGGATGCACCTTTGATTCAAAAGATTACATCTTTAATGGCAAAGGATGCCTAATGCATGCAAAAGGGGAAAGGGGGTATAAAGATATGATCTTTAATCAATGGCTTCCTCTTCTTCTTTGGATTGAGCTAGGTGGAAAGGTTGATCTTGGGATCTTCAAGGAGGAGGGAGGTGGCTTCTTGGCCTTCTTCTTCACCTTCTTGGACTTCCAGCAGCTCTTGGGAGTGTCTTCTTCGTATTATGTGTGATTGATGGTATTGTTGTTGTTGTGAAAATGGGTAGAGGAGGGCTCTATTTATAGGCAGTCTGGATAAGGCCAATGAAGCCGTGCGGCCAGAGACCTTGGGCTAATGCAGCCGTGCGGCATTATCCCTTGTGACTCAGCATGTTTCTAGAACCATGCAAGGTGGCAAATTCTAGAACATTTCCTAATTAAGAAAAACGTGTTTCTTAATTAGGAAGCTTCCCCTTCAGCCCTTATTTGTTTTGGAACAGTTCCGGAATATTTCCGGAACACTAGGAAGGTCCGGGGAATTACCGGAAAACTTACCGAAATTGCCGAGAAATTTAACCGGAAGGCATGAGCCAGATTTGGGTACTTACAGAAGCCCCTCGGCAACGTCACTTGCAGGGCGAGTGGGGTTGTCGATAGAAAAGGATCCGATCTGGCGAATGCCGAGACGGATTGAGAGACCGAGGTGGTCGAGTGGCTGAACCTCTGGAAGGCTACCTACGTATCTCGAGTGGGAATCAAGCCAGGCCGTAGTTCGGAATAGATCCGCTGAGGAATAGAGAAGAGAAACTGGTCTCTTGCTGGGGAAGTAGAAGAGAAAATGACCTAAGAGGTCAAGCAATTGATCCATGCGGGGATATGCTAGAAGTGACCGATGTGGTCAGATATCTAGACCTCTATGAGGGGTTACTTCATCACTGATGAGTGACGAAGGAACAGGGTGACCAAAGTGGTCGGATGGCTGGACCTTTTATGAAAGGCTACCTACGTATCCCGGAGGAATCAAGCCTTGATCGTAGTTCAAGCATCACTAGACAGTTAGGAACGATGTCTAGGATCTTTGAGGGTTTTGACAATTAATGGAGGTTGTCACCTGATTGACAATTAATGGAGGTTGTCACCTGATTGACAATTAATGGAGGTTGTCACCTGAAGAAACTAGAGCTTACGTCACTATCTATGATAGAGGTAGCTAAAGCTGGAAAACTGAAGCATACTTCACTATTCGTGATAGAGGTAGCTTAAGTTTAGAAGAACTCAAGCATACTTCACTATTCGGGATAGAGGTAGCTTAAGTTTAGATAACTTGAGCGTACGTCACTATTCGGGATAGAGGTAGCTAAAGTTTAGAAGAACTTGAGCATACTTCACTATTCGTGATAGAGGTAGCTTAAGTTTAGAGAACTTAGCATACTTCACTATTCGTGATAGAGGTAGCTAAAGTTCGGATTTCGACAATTTGGAGGTTGTCACCTAGCGTTATCCCATTATAACGGAATTAACGGAGGCGACTGGGAAGAAAGCTTAATTGCATAGGAGATAAGGGATATCTTCTGAAAAGGGTGTTATCTTAGTTAAAGGATAACGGGAATCGTAGGCCCGAGTGGAAAGTCTAGGGGCAAAATTGTAATTTCTGCTCAGAGCGAATGAGGCCGCCCGGCATGAGATGGGGGAAAAAGAAGCCGTACGACTGGAAGATTAATTTTTCCAGATTATTTAAAACCTGGTTTGAACGGGCATTGGGCATTATTGCCGCCCAAGAACACGCCGAGGAAGAGAGAGAGAGGAGAGAAAATTTGAAAATCCTTCAATTCCCTTGCTTCCTTTGATCAAAAATGGATCCGGAGGGTAATCCCATGCCTAGACAAGCTAGAAGAAACATCTCCGCGGCCGCTCAAAGGAGGAGGAAGGAACTCGTTCGAACGGAGAGAAAGTATGACTTTCTTACGCCTCCATCAGAGCTCTATCCGGGGAGAAGAGAGCACAAATCGACGAACCCGCGACCGGTTGGGGTAAGCGTTCTTATTTGGCTCGATTCCGTCGATTTTGATTGAATTTTGATTGATTTAGGGCTTGACCCGAATTTTAGGAATTTTCTAGGATTTTCCTAGGATTTTTGAATGACTTTGAGACATTGATGATTAACCTATGAGGCTAAGAACATGCATGTGCAATTTATTTGACAAAAATAATGGGAATGACCCACTTTTTTCTCGAAAATAAAGTAAGGATGATAATTGTCTAAAGTGAGACGGAGTTCTTGCATGTGCTAGAACTAAGTCAAAATTTTGATTATCAATGAGAAACAAGACTTTGGAAGATGAAAAGGATTCATGCATGCCACTTTGTTGAAAAATAATGCTTATGTGCAAAGAATTGTGAAAATTGTGATTTTGTGCTTTAGGAAAGCAATGGGACTTGACATGACATGTTTCAAGTGATGAAAAACGCTTTTTTTTTTATGCAAAGGATGCTAGAAAAATTTTATGAATGATTTTCTTTTGAAAACATGTGCACTTTTTTGAATATATGCATAGTTTTGAAAATGATGAAGGACTGACGCCTTTCTTTGTTGTGCTTGTCTACAGGAGAACAAGTCTAGAGGGCCATTTGAGATAGCAGTCAGACTTTGGCAGAGGATGCCAGATTTCGAGAAGAATGGGGCGAACCCCAAGGAGCTGGTGCGGGCTACCGGCCTAGATTTATTCATTGAGGCTATCGGCACGGGGATCCACATCACTTCTAAGAGCAAGGGCTTGGTCCAGGCCCTATCTGAGTTTTGGTGGGACACCACTCATAGCTTCCATCTGAGCTGGGGAGAGTTGACGGTGACTCCAGCCGATTTTACAGCTATCACTGGTCTACAGTTCACTGGGAGGCCCGTGACTTGGAGGGACCATATCACAGCTGAGGAGTTCCGAGCTTTGGTCGGGTTTGAGCTGATTCCCAAGGGGCTAGGGATGGAGACGCGGAACGTCGAGGTGGCGATCCCAGGCGCATACGGGACTTTGCCGTTAGCGATGTGACCGCCCACCAGCTTGCTAGAGCTTTCGTGTGGTTGATGTTGTCGGTCACCATCTTTGCAAATTCTGGGACTCTGGCCATGACTAGCCTCCTTGAATCTTTGGAGGATGTGGATGGGATTGGGACGGTCTCGTGGGGCGAGGCCGGATTGGCAGAGCTCTACTTCTCTCTGGATATGTACAGCCGGAACAAGGCTGCTTCCATGGATTGCTTCTCCTTTGCCCTTGAGGTAGTCCCTCTTCTCTTTCTCTTTCTTTTCTTGTCTTGAGACTTTTATGAAAGAGAAATGACCCTTTTTGATGTTTTGAACATGCGAGTGCAGTTACGTGAGGTGATCGGGCTCTTTCCTTGGAACCAACAGAGCGATATCACCATCTTCCCTGCTATGGTTCGCTGGAGGGGAGATGCGAGGGATAAGTTCACGGGGAAGACCCGGATCACCTTTGACTATAAGATGGTGAGGCCGGTCATCAACAGGGATGGACATGACAGACTGGAGTTCTACCCTTGGGGCAGGTATCCAGAGATTCTGATAGGAGAGGCCATTGAGGCGACGAGGCAGAGGATATGGCTGACGGGGCTGACATGTGATGTCATTTATTTGGGGGACCTTTTTTCTAGGCAGCATGGCCATGTCCCTCCCTTGGACGCCATTACTCCCCATGATCCTCCAGCACGGATGCTACAGCCCAGGGATTGGCAGGCAGATGAGATCGCTAGATATCGAGGGCGTGGCCGCCGAGGAGTACTGACATGGATACCCCTACTGTTTGTGTTTGTGGAGCGGCGCTGAGGACGCCACGAAGGCGATGAAGGCGACGGTCACTCGGGGATATGGGGAGGATGAGCCCTGCGGCCCGCCGATCCCTCCTGCACACTTTGTCTTATGTGGTCCATGGAGTACCGAGGAGGATGAGGATTCCCGTCCCCGATACTAGGGAGCCCCAGGTATACCTGCCGCTTTGACAAAGACTGTAAGTATACTTTTAGGGTCTTTCCCTTTTCGGCTATCTTTGCTTTTTGCAATTCGAGATTTTACGAGATTTTTCCGAGATTTTTCTCCTCTTTTTCTCGGAGTTCCGGCTCGCACCTATGACAGATTGGTCGGGCGAACGAGGGTGGAAGGACATGTGCCGGTCCCTTCGAGGAAGGCGGCTCGCACTTCAAAGGCGGCGGCGGACGCATAGGAGCCCGGGCGCAAGAGAAGGCATGTCGGGGGGCACGGCGTCTACCTCATCGGCCTCGGAGTACTCTTCCAGTGCCATGCCTCGGGGACGGGGACCCAATGCCGACATGCAGGCGGTGGCTAAGTACGGGCACGATAATGTCCATCTGTCTGATGTGAGCGACCAGGAGGATTTGATGAGGGAGGCTAGCGTCTACGAGCTAAGCAGTGATGAAGAAGAAGAAGAATCGGAGGCCTAGGAGGTCTCTAGAGTGGATTTAGGAACAAAACAAACAATGGACAAATTTGATGCACATTTTATTTTTTGCTTTATTTGGGCGCCGATGGGGCGAAGACAATATATTAACAATTTATTTGCTTTTCTAATTTATGCTTTTTTTTTTAATTTGCATATTACTTGTGCCTCGGGGCAGTTTTTTGCTTGGAATTGGGGCTGAAACGGGGCCAAAATGATTTATAATGATATATAAATGCTTGGGTGACCTTTGGACATGTTTTTGTACAGGTTTTGGTTGAGAAAGTGGGGTGAAAACTCCCTTGGGCAGCAACTATGGTTGCTGCAGATTTTTTCTGCAGATGGCTAATGTAGCCGTGCGGTTTGGTCCTGAGGGCAAATGAAACCGTGCGGCTCACATTTCTGAACGGCGGTTATTTTCTGAATAAAAGCAAGGCTTGGCCATTTCATTTCATTTTCAACTTAGACTTGTCCCAATTGTTCCCAGAGCACATTTTGGACTTAAAGACACCATCTTTGGTCATTTTGCGATGGAGAAGCCCGTCAAATTGCAAAAGGGGAAGCGAGACCGTTTTCTATCCGATCTTCAATCTTGGGTGAAGCACAACTTCCAATTTCACAAGGGGCTGCTTGATTCTTCCTTCAAGATCAAGTCTTTATGGCATTTGAGGGATCTCCCGCCCGATTGGGACCTTTTGAGAGCAGCAGCAAGGTTTTGGGATGTCCGGAGACATGTTTACTGCTTTTCTTACAATGAGATTGTCCCAACGCATGAAGACTTCCGAGCCTTGATTGGGGGTCCAGAAATTGAGGCTATATCTATTCCGCTGATCGGAGACGTGCCGGTGGCGGTAAAGCTTGCATCTTTTCTGCAGATTTCTCTGGGAGAGGCTGAGGGGATGATGATAGCCCCGGACATGATTGACCTTTCTGATATCCCGGGCAGGTTTGGGTCTCCGGCTATGGCTGCGACCACGGTGGCTATGGATGCCTTTATTCTCTGCGTATTTTCTGCTCTGTTCACTGCTGAGTCCGTGGGGATCTGTCATAGCGGTCTTTTGGACATGGTCAGAGACTGTAGAGCTGGGAAAGACATTGTCCCACTGGTTTTGGGAGAGACATTGCATGGCATTGACAGGATGGCTAGGGGAGACCATTTCATGAGGTCTGGGAGTCCAGCTGTGCTGACTTTATGGCTACAGGAGAGGCTCGGGGCTTTGCCAGGGGCTTTGCCGACTCGGTGCCCTTGGGTGATTTCTCGGAGAGGTACACCAAGGCAACAGGACCAGGGGTAGGCAGGAGGCGACGATGGCTAGGCTATCCACTTCGGACATCCGTTGGTGGATACCTCACTGGAGATTGCGGACCGGGAGGATATTTCGGGAGTCCTATCTTTGTGAGGGTTCCAGGGTTCTGCTGGTCGTCCTTCTACATTCCCTGCTTGGTATCCAGGCAGTTCGGGGCTTTACAGGAACCATTGAGCGATTGGGAGGACATTCGGACCATGGAGGTGATGCCATTGGATATGAGAGATCCAGCCAGCTTCTCATTCTTCTCGAGGGCTTGGACATACACTGCTTTTCCGCCCAGGGCTATCTTCAGGAGCAGGAAGAGCACCATCTTGACCACTGTCTACTTGGACTGGTACGAGAGGGAAATGGGAGCGACTCAGGTCATTCTTGGGGAGAGACGTCAGGCTTTATTGGGGGCTGACTGTGACTCGAGTAGGACTCTAAGGGAGACTGAGGCTAAGGCGAGTCGCCATAACCAGTCGGGTGACCTGATCAAAGATATGGAGACTCGATACAAGAGATTGTCCGAGGTTACTCCTTTGACTGAGGCTCAGAGGGAGGAAGTGCGGACTCGTGCTCGTGTAGAGAGGGCACTTATTGACACGGGTTTGGTGGAGGCTCCAGTGAGGATACCGGAGATCGGGATGAGGGATACCGACCTTATAGAGAAGAAGAGGAAGAAAACTCGACGGGGTCGAGGTAAAGGGAAGAAGACCAAAGAAGACTCAGCGAATGACGACTGACAGATCTTTTCTTAGGATTCCCTTATTGCCATTTTGCAAACACAGTAGTTTTATTAGGCATTTTTTGTATTTTAGATCTTTGTAGCAGGTTAGCAGAGTCAAGAGTAGACCGTGCTTGAACTCATCAAGAAGTTTTTAACTTGTAATGAACAAGAAATATTATCTTAGAAATTAATCAAGACACATTTCATGGAAATTCAAATGTCTTATTGCTTGGGACACGTTTTATGAAAACTGAGATGCCCTTTATTTTTATTGTTTAGGACGCACTTCATGGAAGCTTGATTGCCCTTTTTTATTGTTTAGACCGAACCATATATGGCTGCCTACGTTCCCCTTTTACAAGAAAGACTAAGGGGCTCAGGTCTTCGTAGTTCATTCTGGTGAACTATTTTTTATGTGCAGCCCTGTTTTTTGCCTAGACCGCCCTTTTTAGGGTTTTCAGTCTAGCTGGGCATTACTCTTTTTGCACTAAGATTTTTTTTTCTTTTTTTATGTGCAACCCTGTCTTTTGCCTAGACCGCCCTTTTTGGGGTTTTCAAATTTGGGTATTACTCTTTTTGCACTTTTTTATATTTTTTTTTTATTTTTTATTTTTTTTTTTTTATTTTTTTCTTTTAGACATAGTATCTTCGAGCTTATCACCGTTATTTGGGTGGACAAAGGGATTGCCGTCTGTGTCCGCAAGCTTCATGGCTCCTCCCGATAGTATCTTACGCACCACATAAGGGCCGATCCAAACGGGTTCCCATTTTCCCGGGGGTTGTCTTTGGTAGGGGCTTCACTTTCAACACTAAGTCACCCTCTTTGATGTCTCCGGCCTTAACCTTTTTGTCAAACGCTCGCCATTCGCCTCTGGTAGGCTCGGGTGTGTTCCATGGCTTTTAGCCTTCTCTCATCAAGGTGGCCAACTCATCATGCCGGCTGCGCAACCATTCTACTTCATTGACAACATTTTCCAGGAGGACCCTTAATGACGGGATTTCCAACTCTACCGGTAACACTGCTTCCATCCCGTAGGTTAGGGCAAAAGGAGTTTCTCTGTAGCCGTTGCGACAGACGTTTTGTAGCCCCGCAGTGTCAAGTGCAACTTTTCGGGCCAATCACGACCACGGGTGGCCATTTTCCGGATGATCCGTTCGAGCGTCTTATTAGCGGCTTCCACGGCTCCATTAGTCCGAGGTCCGTACGGGGATGACTTGTGGCGAGTGATTCTGAATCGACGGTAACCTATCGCAGTCTCCTTCAAAATGCGACCCATTATCGGAAATGATCTCGTTGGGCACCCCATATCCGCACATTATGTTTTCTTTGATAAAGCGGGCAACCTTTCGGAAGTGAGGACCTTGTAGGACTTGGCCTCTACCCACTTGGTGAAGTAGTCGCTGGCTACTAGCACAAATTCATTCCCATTGCTTCCTGCCGGGGCTATTTTCCCTATCACATCAATCCCCCCGGTTGCAAACGGCCAAGGAGTCGTCATGCGGTGCAGTCATGAGGCGGGAGATGGTTGAGGTTGGCAAACCGGCGGCACTTGTCGCATGCTCGGACGTGCTGGACACAGTCTGTTTCCATGGAAATTCAGTAGTAACCCATTCTGAGGATCACTTGCATCAGGGCTCTGGCATTCATATGAGGACCGCAGGGACCATTGTGGACTTCGGTCATCAACTCTTTGGCCCTTTCTTGATTGACGCACAAGAGGAGTGGTCCTTGGTACCGCTTCTTGTACAGGTTGCCTCCTAGAATGACATAATGGGAGGCCATCCTTTTCAAGGCTTGCAAGCTCTTGGCTCTGATACCTTCTTTTGGTCTACCTTCTTCGTCTCTGAAAGATGACTCTCCATCTTTGAGGAACTGGTAAATTTGATTGTACCAGGGTTCCTTTATAGGCTCGGGTCCCAAGTCTACTTCCTAACAGAAGGCTGGGGCTTCTCTTCTACCCACTCGGAAGGGTTTTATGGCTTTTCCCTCGGGGATCTCTACCAGTGAGGCTAGAGTAGCTAGGGCATCTGCGAATCTGTTCTTTTCCCTTGGCAAGTAGTGGAAAGTTACTTCTCTGAACTGTCCAGTCAACTCCTCCATATGGGCATGATACCGCTGCAGATTAGGGTCCACAGTCTTCCGTTTGTTGGAAACCTGGTTAATGATCAGGGCTGAGTCTCCGTAAACTTCGAGCTCCTTGACATTCCTTTCTAAGGCAGCTTCCAAACCAGCAATGCAAGCTTCGTACTCGGCAACATTTTTCATGGCAGGGAAGTTCAACTTGAGGGCTATTGGCGTGTGCTCATCTTTCGGATCGACCAGTAGCATCCCGATACCGTTTCCTCTTTTGTTAGCGGCTCCGTCAAAGAATAATTGCCATCGGTTTTCGGGCTCAACTGCGAAGATCCCTTCATCTGGGAATTGGGGTTCAGGCCCTCTGTCCTCATTACTGGGGAGGTTCGCCAGGTGGTCTGACAACGCTTGACCCTTGATGGCCTTTCTGGTCACATAGTTGATGTCGTACTCTGCTAAGAAGAAGGACAACTTTGCTAGGCGCATCGAGAGGGAAGGCTTATCAAAGATGTACTTGATGGGGTCCATTTTTGAGACCAAATTCACAGGGTGGGCTTGCATATAATGCTTCAACTTGCCGACTACCCAGACCAGTCTTGCACAGGTCTTTTCACATGCTAAGTAATTGAGCTCACTTCCCTGCTGACTTCCGGCCCGACAAAGTAAATGGCATTCTCTACCCGAGAGTCTTTCTTCTCTGAGCAAGCATAGCCCCAAGCTGCCGTATCGGTGACAGGTGAGATAGAAGCGAGAAGAGGTTTGTCTATGTGGGGGCATAGCCTTTGGAGGATGTACCAAGTATGCCTTAATCTGGTCAAAAGCATCCTGGCATTCTTCGGTCCATTACGTGTCTACATTCTTCTTCATTAGCTTGAAGATGGGCTCGCACATAGTGGTCAGCGGTGATTGAGAAATGGGCGATGTCTGCAGTTTTCCCATAAAGCTCTTGACTTACATGCGGGTTTGAGGTGGCCTCATATCCATAATGGCTTTGATCTTTCGGGGGTCAACTTCAATACCTCGCTCCGTGACCATATACCCAAGCACTTTTCCCCTTGTCACTCCGAAGGTGCATTTGGCAGGGTTTAGTCTCATGGAATGTTGTCTCAGCCTCTCAAAGAACTTTTGCAGGTCAAAAAAGTGCTGTCCATCCTTGCCTTTGGAGTGGATTATCATGTCGTCTACATAGACCTCAATCTCCTTGTGGATCATGTCATGAAAAAGCGCGGTCGCTGCCCTTTGGTAAGTAGCCCCGGCGTTCTTAAGCCCAAATGGCATCACCGTATAGCAGTAGGTTCCCCACGGTGTGGTGAAGGCTGTCTTTTCTTGGTCTTCCTCGGCCATCTTGATCTGGTTGTAGCCTGCAAAGCCATCAACGAAGGATTTGACTTCGTAGTTGGCAGTGGAGTCCACCAGGATGTCTATGTTTGGCAAAGGGTAATCGTCCTTGGGGCTGGCCTTGTTTAGATCTCGGAAATCCACACAGCAACGCACCTTCCCGTTGGCTTTGGTGACGGTCACAATATTGGACAACCATGTCGGATATTCGATGACTCTGATGAATCCTACCCGCAGTAGCTTCTCAATTTCTTCTTTGACCTGTAGAGACCATTCTGGCTTGATTTTCCTCAATTTCTGTTTTACTGGCTTAGCATCTGGTGCTAGAGGGATTCTGTGCTCTACTATCGAACTGTCTAGCCCCGGCATATCCCTGTACGACCATGCAAACACGTCGACGTATTCTCTGAGTAGATCAATCAGTCTGTCCCGTTCAACCCCCTGGAAGAAGTTTCCGATCTGTGTCTCTTTAGGTTCCTCGACAGTACCCAAGTTCACACTTGTCAAAACCTCCTCGGTAGCTTGGGCCCGGTTTTCCCCTTTTTCTGAAACCTGCTTAAAGATTTCTTTAATGTATTGTTCATTTAGTGTGTTTGCATTTTGTTCAAATGATTCATTATTAATTGTTGTTAAGTTTTGAGTTAATTTATCATTTGTTAAGTTGGCAATAAGAGGATACTCAGAAAGATCTGTCATTTCATTCAAAATAAGGGAAAAGATGACATTGATTACATTTTGATAGTCCTCAGGCGTGAGGCGTGAGGCGTGAGGCGTGAGGCCTTCGGATGACTCAGAGGACTGGAATTCAAAGATTCCTGACTCGACTGAATAGACGCTACTGACTCTGGACCCTACACAACTTATTGACTCGAGGGTGTTTGACAAGGGTTAGACCGGGATCTCACTCCTTTTTGCTGTTGCCCTAGGGAATAGCTGTCTTGTCAGCGTTCTCATTTGGCTGTGCATCCTTTGGATCATAATTGCCTTTGTTGACACCATTTCCATGGGGAATACCTGGCGATACGCGGAATCTCCTTTACGAACTTAACTTTATCCATCTGTACCTTCGGGCGGTAGGACCGATTGTGCTTTCGGCATCGAGATCTGACTTTCTTCATCCCAAAAGTCTTCCGGCTTGTTCACTCTTCTTTCCACCTTTTCCCAAACAGGGGGCTGGGACTGATCCTCGGGAGCAGTAAGAGGCATTACAAATACATTATGCTCATCATGGGTGATGAAGGGCTCTGAAGAAACTTTCATTAACATGCCTTGTTTCACTTCAAACTCGCAGTTTTCATAAGTGAGCCTTTCTTCTGTAATCTTGACCATGGTTACTGGTTCGATATCATAGAAAAGAGGCCGAGCTCTGACAACATTAACGAAATCAGTTCCGACTATGGGCCCAAACTGTCCTTCCATGGCGGCGGCATTAATCAAATCTTTCCACTTTCCTTGTAATTCAGCATAAGGAACATTGAATTTCAGAATGTCTATGATCTCCGGATTTCCAAAGTTGACTGCATTCGTCTCCCCGAACTCGATCATGTTGACCTGATTGTTAGTAGGAAGAGGGTTCTTGACCACATTAGGACCCCGAGGTGGTTCCAGCTTGCCTTCTTCAATTAGGCGAGAGATCAGGAACTTCAGGTAGGTGCAATCACTGGTGTTATTTCCATGATATTTGTGAAAGCGGAAATGATTGGTTTCATCCATTCTGACACTAGGGTTTTTGGGTTTCCAGTTTTCCAGAGGTCTGATGAGTCCTTCGGCTACCAAATCGTCAAAGACCTTCTCTAGTGGCATTCCGAAATCTTTTGCGGTATAGAAGCGAGGTCTTGGCTTTGCAGCTATTTGGCTTGAATTCTGTCCCACTTTCTCATTCTGGATGTAATTGACAGCGCCGACCATTTCTTTTCCTTTTATAGTGACAGCCGGGGCGTTTGACACTGTTGCTTTGTAGCGATAAGAGCTGGCTGATCCTGTGGCCGGGCCCATGTTGAAGGCATTTTCAAACTTGGTACCAGCGTTTACCATTGCCCGAAGGTCAGGATAATAGTAATTGCCAATTTGGACCCTTAGTTGAGGCTTTAAACAAGATTGGAAGATCTCCATCTGCTCCTCTTCATTCAGTGGAGACATCATTTCACTAAGCTTCCAATTCCATCTCCTGTAAAATTCACTTACTGGCTCATCTGGGCGCTGTAGAGTGCCTTGTAGGTCATTCCTGCTGGTTTCCCAATTCAAGTTAGCCTTATACTTCTCCATAAATGCTTCCTTAATTTGGTCCCAGGTGGCTCGGGCCTCTGGTTTTACACGCAGGAACCATCTAAGAGCCGAACCCTTTAATGACAGCTGAAAATGGTCGGCCATTTGTTGATGTGTACAATCCTTAGCTCTCATGGCAAGAAGGTAGCTTTCAATATGAGTCCGGGGACAATCGGTGCCGTTGAACTTTTCAATCTCTGGCATTCGGAATTTTGGAGGAAGAGGGACAATTTTGCTGGGATCAGTAATCCGGTATGCCGCCTTTTTGGTGTTCAGTTCTCCGAACTTCTCTTGCATGGACTTAACTTGTTCCATCAACCAAGTCATGTTGGGGTCGGGGGACGATTTCGATTACGAAGCAAGCTTGTCATATTTGAGTGGCGGGAGCGCGTGGGTGGCACGGTGGTAGGCGGTACTATGGCTTGGGGGTCTTTGGAAAGGAAGTATGTGTAAACTTGGCACAGTCTGTGTTTCCCGAGGGCGACCGGAGGCATAGGAATTAGGCTCGTAGTTGCGAAGTAGGAAAAAGGAGCCTCGTGGGATCCTATTGGCAAGGTTGGGGGTGGAAGATCGATGTGGCGGGCAAGAGTTGAAAAGGTCACTTGATTGATTACGAGGCACGGAAGTTGTGCAGGACGGCCCATACCGGGGAGAGGGAGCGAATCCCATAGGGTAGTGCAGAGGCTGCGTTGCGGGAATAGGCTGTGGCGTTTGTTCTCTGTTGGTAGGGAACAAAGATGGGTCTTATACGAGGAGGAGAGGGTGTCGGGACCACGATGGCTTGGGATCTTGGAAAAGGCGAAAAGGGGACAGTCTTTGGCAAAGGAGCATATGTGGATGGAGGAGGGCATTGGTTATAGGCTAGAAATTTGAGATGGTTACTTCTGGAGTTTCATCTTCTACCATAACCAAGGAACCGTTAGGCTCTACCACTATCTGGACCCCATGACGGCGTAGTGCATCAATGAGCATGACCTGCTGTTCCTCATGGGCCTTACGACTGTTTTCCAAGGCTAAGGCTAGCTCTTCTTCCCTAGTCATCTGGTTACCCAAACCAGTATTGTTTTCTGTCGAATCAGACATTCTGACATCTCTGGACTGACCAAACTGAGGATTCTGGCAACCGTTCGAGAATTCCCGCGCTAACAAGTCGGCCGACCCGGTGTTCTCACCCACTTCTTTCTCGGCTGCGGGGAAAGGGATAGGAAAGGTTTAGACTCGGGGTAGGTGTTTAGGCTGAAGGCTCAGGCAATATGCAAATTAGAATCTTCCAGTTTACTTAAAACAATGTCTTTTATTAATATCTATTTGGTTGGAAAAGGGGATTTGCCCTTCTTTTTCGCAACTACTCTAGATCCTGGATCAGTGGGTTCCGTCACTACGTCTATAAGCCCCTCGTATTCCACCTGTATTTCGACCTCCCAGGGTGGACAGCCCCGGGCGAGGGTCCTATAGGGCACGCGGATCCCACCGACCGAGAGTAAAGAACACTCCTAACGGGTCTAGCGGGTCATAGGAACTTTCAACGCATGAGCGATGCGGATTATAGTCAAGGCAATATCGAGAAAGTCTCGTCTTTCTGCCTTGATAGAATTTTTGCAGAATTTCGCTTGAGCGAATGACGTTTTGACTTTCGGTAATGTCCGAGAAGATAATAGGCATGGGTCGGGCGGCAAAAGCCGGATGACACAGTGTCACATTGAACTTCGTTGCATATGCCGGGCGTGAGTTAGAATCGAAGTCAATGCCGGGCGTTGATAATCAAGACGGTTCAAAAATCACAAATCCAAAGCAAGAGAATTTAGCCTTCCATGGAGATTCAAAGCTTGAATATTGTTTTGAAAAGCTAATGAGAAAAAGATAACCTAAAAAGTCTGCTAAGAGAAAGTATTTATACTTCCTCCCTAAACCCTAGCTAAAAAGGAAAAGAAAATAAATTAAAAATAAGGAAAATATGCAAAATTACGTCATTCCAGCGATCAGGGCACGACTCGTCCCTAGGGTCACGAGTCGTCCCTTGGTCTTCCTTCAATGGGGACGAGTCGTGATGACTCGTCCCTTTTGCATCCCTCTCTGAATCTGGCGTCCCCCCTTTGGGGAATAGTTGGGCCAAAGGGGGACGACTCGTCCCCTGAACCAAAATCCCTGCTTTCTTCATTTTTTCTCTTCAATCCTTGGCTCGCTTCCAAATTTCCTTGGCTTGACTTCCATGGGTGTAAAACTTGATGTCATTGAAATTTGCTCTTGAGGACCAAAACACTTACATCATAAAATCTCTACAATTCTCTCAAAATACATAGTTTTTCTCAAAATCCTCACAATACATAATATCACTCAAAAGACATCCAACCTAACAAATTACATGGAAATAACACAAAATAATACCGGAAAACATAGGAATTACATAGTCTAAATCCGCGCTATCAAATACCCCCACGCTTAGACCATTACTCGTCCCTGAGTAATATCCTAAACTCCAATCTAACACCGGCCTAAAACAGATGCATGGAGGGTATTGATTCCTAGTCTCCTCTAATCCACCAACAAGTCAATCAAAAGTCACAAACAGAGTATAAGAAACTCCATCTCCTTATATCACCAATAAATATGATCAATGAAAACAAATGACCTTAACTTGATACCAACTCCCAAAATAACAGTATCCAAGCTAAGGTCCTCACACAAAAGCCATGGGGAACTAAATATAACCTATGTTTCCCCCACGCTTGGCTCTTACTACATCATCCCTCAAAATAAAAGTTGTTCGGGTGTTTAATCCCTCACAACTACCTCATGAAAACAAACACCTACTCCCCCTTATAACTCCAGAATGAATGAGGATTTCTAACCTATCTCCTCTAATCTGAACCTCCTACACCAAAGTGAACATCCTAACCCGAAACTCCGAACCCCCCTTATGACTTCAACACCGGTGAATAAACAAATTGAAAGAATTTCACTCACTCACCTTTTGCCTAGGTGCCGTTTCCGGTTTTCACCTAGCCTCTCGTTTTTTCAATTTTTTTTTTATACACGCTCTCTCCTTTTGCCTAAGTGCCCTCTCGGGTTTTCACTTAGCCTCTCTTTTTTTAAAAAAAAAAAAAAACTGTACAGATAGAAACATCTACACATAAAAACATCCCCCATACCCCCACGCTTAAACTACACAGTGTCCTCAATGTGTGTGCAACAATAAAAGTGCTAGGACAGTAAAAGCGTAAAAAGGGGGAAAAATAATACCATCACTGAGGTGGCCACTGCCACGCCTGCCACGGCTGCCACTGCCACTCCGGGTACTACCACTGACCACCTGACTGTGACTGCGAACTAGAACCCACACCAGGAGCAGGCGTCCATCTAGCTGCACGCCTCATCTCACGGGCCTCGCTACGGGACAACAAAATGGCATACTGCTCATCTGACACAGGGACATATGCGGAAGGTCCCTGCTGCTGCATCATCCAGGACTCCATCTGTCGCTGGCGGCTATCTATCGCAATCTGTCGGTCCTGTATCTCCTCCAAAGTATCACCATACTCCGCCCACCTCCTATCCTCAAAAGCTACCCGGCTCATGAACCTCTGATCCTCGTAAGCATATCTCTCCTGGGTCCTCCTGTCCTCATAGGCATATCTCCCATGCTGCTCATCTAGAAACGCCCTCATCTCATCCCACTGATTAAAAGAGCCCTGCTGGCCCTGGTTCTGCTCTTCTTCACCGTGACCACCCTGTTCCTGCTCCTGATCCTCATCATCATCCTCCCCAACAGGATCCATCTCATCCTCAACTCCAGGCATACGCCAATGCCTAGCGTGTGTGCCAGTCGGAAATGCGGCTCCTGCCGTGCAAGTAAACGTCTTCCTCGGATCACCATACTCAAATAATAAGGAAAAGTTGCCCGCTCCCCTCGGATCCCTCGCAAACTTGTCATATTGAATAAGCCACTCTCTCGAATATAGGCTTGTTCCCCCTATCAACTTCACCGCCTCGGGCTTTAACTCCCCCCACACAGGCCACAGCAATCATAGTGATCATCCCGCCTACAGAAATGTTGCCCTTTTTTGTAAGGGAAAATGCCTCACATCTCCTCACAAAGATATCCACCCAATCAGGGACCACCTGGTAACTCCTCAACCCCGTGCGCAAATGATTTATCATAGCAAGATTTAATTGCGCAGGCTCCCCATTCGCCAACCAGGTCATAGCCAATCCTCTATAAAACAACTTCCAAGCCGGGTGAGACAAAGAAGAAGCCCGAAGAAATTTTTTAGTGCAAGGCAACCCCGTAAGCTCCGTAAAGAAGAAGCAGCTAGCCCCATCCATATCCAGCCAATCACCCCTCGGCTGGTCAACCCCCAAGATCTCCCTCAACTCATCATAGCTCACTCTAAAAACTTCATCATCAACATGAAACCGAATAGTATTGGCATTTGCCCCCTTTCCTACCTCCAAAGTTGAGAGAAATTCCAGAGAATATCTCAAATAAGAATCCGCTCTCTTCCCCAAGAAAGTTCCCAACCCGGCTTGGTTCATTAAATCTACAACTAAGGTTTCTAAACCCAAATCTCTTAACACCGGCACATGGAGGAAGGTGGTGACTTGGATTTTTCTACTCTCCAAATTCCGCCATCTTTTCTTTTGAGCGGAAGACAAATTGAGTAAACCCATAAAAGGTAAGGAAGCATTAGGGGGAGGGGGATCATTTGGGACCTCGGATTGGGTTGTTATTCTAACTCTTTTATTGCCACCCCCTCGAGCATCTCTTCCCCTAGAAGTCATTTTACTCAACAACAATTCACCACAACTCCACACAAAATTCACAAAAAAAAAAAAAAATCAAGCCAAACAACCCACCACAACAATAACAAACTCCTTCCAATTCCCAACCGAACCGCCAATCAACAAATTCAACAAATCCCAACAAATTAAAATGCAAGGGAAAAAGTTGAAATTTTTACCTTACTAAAGCACCAAAGCAGTCCAAAAACCCTCCTTGTATCCTCCAAAATAGCTTCCAAGAACTTTTGACCCCAAACAAAATTCGAATTTGACTTCTAGGGCTTGGTGAATTTCGAAATTGGGTGAATTGAAGGCCAAAATTGAAGAGGGTGGGTCGAAATTTGGGAGAGATGGTGGATTAGGGCTTGGATTTCGAAGAAAAGAGAGAGATTTGGTGGAATTTTCAATTTTGGGTAGAGAGAGAAAGCTTGGAGCTTTAATGGTGGTTTAGGAGGTTGAAGAAGGAGATAGAGGGAGGGTGGGGCTCGGATTTGGCTAGGGCAGGGTAGGAGGGTGAAGGTTTTTGGTTGTAAGAGTTGGAAGTTGGTGGATTTGGTGGGGGGAAATTGTGGCTTTGGTGGTGTTTTGTAGAGAGAGAGAGAGAAGGAGGAGGAAGAGGCACGACTGGGAAGAAGGGGAGGGGACGACGGCTTAGGGTTTTTAATTTTATTTTTTTTTTTTCACGCTTTGACTGCTCAGGCCCCAAGGGACGAGTCGTCCCAAGGGGCACGAGTCGTCCACTTTTGCCCCCTCTCTGATTCATGCGTCCCCCCTTTGGGGAATACTTCCTTTTGTCTTGGGGACGAGTCGTCCCCTGGGCCAAAATCCCTAAATTAATTTTTTTTTTTTTTTCAGAATAGACCCAGGGGTTGATCCTTTCTCCTTGCTACTCCCTGCACAACACCACAAAAACAAATACCTTAAGTAGCACCGATTCAAATATGATAGAAAGTAAATACAACAACAATAAAAACTAAGAATGAATGATTAAATCCCGGGTTGCCTCCCGGTTAGCCGCCCTTCTTTAACGTCTTTAGCTAGACCAAACGCCGGGTAAGCCCCCGGCTAGCATCAAATTTTTAAGTCCTTGACAAGACTCAGAAATACGGTCTACTCATAATTAGGATTTTGGAGATAATGCACCTCCATATCCTCATTTATTCCCACGCCATCATGATACAATTTTAGGCGTTGACCATTAACCTTAAGAACCTTGTCTCCGGAGAGACTACCAATCTCAACCGCACCATGCGGATATACCTCCCTCACAATAAAAGGTCCGGTCCACCGCGACCTTAGCTTTCCGGGAAACAACCGGAGACGGGAATCAAATAAAAGGACTTTTTGACCCACCTTAAAGTCCTTCCTAATGATCATTTTTTCGTGCCAAATCTTCGCTCGCTCCTTATAAAGGAGGTTATTCTCATACGCATCTCTCCTAATCTCATCCAACTCACTCAAGTGCAATTTTCGCTCCTCACCGGAACCCTCCAAGTTCAAGTTGAACTTTTTGATCGCCCAATAGGCTTTGTGTTCAAGCTCAACCGGCAAATGGCAAGGTTTACCAAACACCAACCGATATGGTGACATACCAATTGGTGTCTTATATGCAGTCCGTTAAGCCCACAACACATCATCAAGCCTTTGACTCCAATCCTTTCTATTCGGGTTCACAGTTTTTTCAAGGATGGATTTTATCTCTCTGTTAGACACCTCGGCTTGGCCATTTGTTTGAGGGTGATAAGCAGTCGACACCTTATGGGTGATATGATATCTCTTGACTAGAGCTTCGACTGTCTTATTACAGAAATGTGTCCCCCTATCACTAATAATGGCCCTTGGCATCCCAAACCGACACAAAACGTTGCTCCGAAGGAAGTTGACCACCACTTTAGAATCATCAGTGCGGGTAGGGATTGCTTCAACCCACTTGGAAACATAGTCAACTGCCAACAAGATGTATAAGAAGCCAAATGAATTGGGAAAAGGACCCACAAAGTCGATTCCCCAAACGTCAAAAATCTCACAATTTAAGACGTAATGTTGTGGCATCTCATCCCGTCGACCAATATTACCAACCCTTTGGCACCTATCACACGACTGACAAAAAGTGGCCGCATCCCGGAACAAAGTTGGCCAAAAGAAGCCACACTCCAAGACTTTCCTAGCGGTCTTTTTCACACCAAAATGACCACCACACGCATGCTCATGACAGAATTTAAGAACAGAGGACACCTTACTATCGGGAATACACCTCCGAATGACTTGGTCGGCACAATGCCTCCACAAATTGGGCTCATCCCACACATAATACTTGGCATCACTACGGACTTTGTCTCTTTGAGATTTTGACATCCCCGGAGGGAATTTATTAGAGACAAGAAAATTTACCAAGTCCGCATACCAAGGAGCAAACGAATTAATTGCCCAAAGAACCTCATCAGAAACTCACCGGATTGGGGCTTGTTTATAAGGCTTGTCCTCCTCCATAACAAGGCGACTCAAATGATCGGCAACTAAATTTTCAGCCCCCTTTTTGTCCTTTACCTCTATATCAAACTCACTCAACAAGAGAATCCACCGAATGAGTCTCGGTTTAGCCTCTTTTTTAGACATCAAGTACTTGAGAGCAGCGTGGTCGGTGTAAACAATGACTTTTGTGCCCAACAAGTAAGACCTAAATTTCTCAAGTGCAAAGACCACTGCCAACATCTCTTTTTTCGTAGTGGAGTAATTTCTTTGTGCCCCATTCAAGGTCATAGACGCATAGTAAATCACATGCGAGGCACGCTCCACTTTTTGACCCAAAACCGCCCCCACAGCATAATCACTCGCATCACACATGATCTCAAAGGGACGAGACCAATCGGGTGCTTGAATAATGGGGGTGGTTGTCAACCTAGACTTCAACTCATTGAAAGATTGCTTGCAATTATCATCAAAATTAAAATCAACCTCTTTTTGCAACAAGGTGCATAGAGGTGAAGCAATCTTTGAAAAGTCCTTTATAAACCTCCGGTAAAACCCGACATGACCAAGAAATGACCGGACTTCACGCACGTTGGTAGGGTAAGGAAGTGAAGAAATGACATCAATCTTAGCTTTGTCAACTTCAATACCCCTTTTTGACACAACATGACCTAACACGATGCCTTGCTCGACCATAAAATGACATTTTTCAAAATTTAGGACCAAATTAGTTTCAATACATCTATCCAACACTAGTCCTAAATGAGCAAGGCATTCATCAAACGAGTCTCCATGGACAGTGAAGTCATCCATGAAAACTTCCATAAATTTTTCCACAAAATCGGAGAATATACTCATCATGCACCGTTGAAAAGTTCCAGGTGCATTACATAATCCAAACGGCATTCTCCGATAGGCAAAAGTGCCGAAGGGGCAAGTAAATGTAGTTTTCTCTTGGTCTTCTGGGGCGATAGGTATTTGAAAATACCCGGAAAAACCATCAAGAAAACAAAAATACGCCCTTCCGGCTAACCTCTCCAACATCTGATCAATAAAAGGGAGGGGGAAATGATCTTTAAGAGTTACCTCATTCAGCCGTCGGAGATCAATGCACACACGAATCCCCGTTTGCTCCCGGGTTGGAACCAACTCTCCTTTCTGATTACGGGAGACTGTGATCCCGCCCCTCTTGGGCACACATTGCGTGGGGCTCACCCACTTGCTGTCAGAGATGGGATAGATGATCCCCATTTGTAGTAGCTTCAGGACCTCCTTTTTCACCGCCTCCATCATTGACGGGTTAAGTCTCCGCTGCGGTTGTCTCACTGGCTTTGGACCCTCCTCTAGGTTGATCCGGTGCATACACAAAGATGGACTAATGCCCTTGAGATCGGCAATAGTCCAACCAATCGCAGATTTTCGCTCCCGAACCACCTCAATCAACCTCTTCTCTTGATCATCAGTCAAACTGCTAGAAATCACTACCGAAAGCGTCTCTCCCTCACCTAAATAAACATACTTAAGGTGCTCAGGGAGAACCTTCAAATCAAGCTCCGGTGCCTTCTCTATAGATGGAACAAGCTTCTCAACCGGGACCTCTAACTTCATGTGACCAAAACCCGATTCTGTAGTAAACATGGCACTCTCTGTAAGACCCATAACCGCTTCCTTCATCGAATCTGAGATGTCAAACTCCAAGCTAGCATACCCCAAAGCATTCTCTAATACGGTCTTGAGATCATCACCTCCACTAGACACCTCAAATACCTCCTCTACCAATGGCTCGACCACATCAATGAAACACAGTGACTCCGTATCCTTAGGATATCTCATAGAGTCAAAGATATTGAACTCCATCACTTGGCCATCAAATTCCATTGTCAAGGAACCATTCGCCACATCAAGCTTTGTCCGCGCAGTCGACATAAAAGGCCTCCCCAACAGTATGGGAGCCTTGGGATCCGACTCCATCTCTAGCACATAGAAATCTGCGGGAAATATCATCTTCCCCACTCTAACCAGAACATCTTCCACCAATCCCTTCGGGTAGGCATTCGACCTATCCGCTAGCTGTATCACCACTCTGGTGTCCTGCAATGGTCCCAACTTCAGAGTTTCAAACATCGAATAGGGCATGACGTTGATTGAAGCCCCCAAGTCTAACATCGCCTTATGCTCAGAAGCATCCCCCAAGCTAACTGGAATCACGAACATCCCTGGGTCACTGCACTTCTTAGGCAATTTCCGCTGATACACTGTAGACACGTGCTCACTAACCTTACCCTTCTTCTTACTCCTTTCCTTCTGATTTCTCTTCAGAGTACACAACTCCTTCAAGAACTTCGCATACCTCGGGACAGTCTGAAGAAGATCCAAGAAAGGAATATTAACCTCCAACCTCTTGAAGGTATCATAAATCGCCTTGTCAGGCTCCGGCTTTCGATGCTCTTTCAAGGCCTCGGGGAATGGAACCTCAGGCTCATATACAGGAGCCTTAACCTCTGGTGCAGCTTCTTTCTGATCGGGTACCTTCTGTACTGGCTTTGAAATATCAACCTCAATTTCCGGTTCCTCTGTTACAACCCTGTCCTGCAGCTCCTTACCACTGCGAAGAGTGATCGCACATGCATTCTGCTTTGGATTCGGTTCAGTCTGTGAAGGCAGCTTTCCCGAATTCTGAGCCTCCAATCTACCCACAGCATCTGCTATCTGCCCCATCTGTCTCTCTAGACCACTAAGACTCGTATCAGTCCTCTGCTGATACTGCTGCAGATTGCTGATGCTCGTATCGGTCCTCTGCTGATACTGCTGCAGACCGCTGGATAATGTGCTCATACTCTGAGCCAGTGTACGGAACATATCTTACGTAGGCTTGTCCTCTGGCTGCCTCTTCTTTGTGGCTGCCATTCTTGTCCAAATGGTGGCCTATAACCCCGATACCGGCTGCTGTAACCCCGCTGATTACCAAACCGTTGTCCCCGACCACCCACTGATTCTCGTGCCGACTGTACCCCATCTCGAAATTAGGATGATTTCTCCAGTTGGGGTTATAAGTGTTACCCATCGGTCTCTCGTCCCGCCGCACAAAACCAACTGCATTGACATCCTCCATCTCACCTGTCTGCAACGAAGGGCACGAATCTGTAGGGTGCGTAATGTCATAGCAAATCCCACACGGCTTCGGTGTCTGACCCAGAACCAGCTGCTTTACCATACCCTTAAGATCTTCCATATCTGTCTCGAGCTTACTGGTCAACCCACTGCTAGAACCCGCTGCGCTAACCTGTCTCACAGTTGACCTTTTGCCATGGGTCCTCGTGCTCTTGGCTAGCTCCTCAATCAACTTTTTAGCTTTATCAGTGTTCTTATTCAAAACACTTCCCCCACAACACGAATCCACTAACCTCTTATCCTGAATGGTCAACCCTCCATGAAAATAGATAATCAGCTGATCCTCCGTAAACCCATGATATGGACAACTCCTACAAAGCTTGTGGAAGCGATTGTAGTAATCGTATAGAGTCTCATCTGCCTTTTGCTCCATATTGCTGATGTCCCTCTTTATTACATTAATTTGGTCCTGAGGGAAGAACTCTTTCAAGAATACTTCTTTCATCTGCTGCCATGTCGTGATACTGTTAGGGGGCAAGTGGTAGTACCAATCATTCGCGTTATCTTTCAGTGTGAAAGAAAACTCCCTCAATAACAGATGCTCGATCGGAAGCGACGGCGGCCTCATACTCGGCGTATTTGCACAACCGAGATATGTGCTGATTAGGATCCTCTCCGGGCATCCCTGTGAAGTGCGGTAGCTGATTGAGTAGCCCCGACTTCAACTCAAATGTCACCCCTGCAGGTAAAGTGGGGAATTGGACGGCATGTGGTTGCTCATTCCAATTCGGTGCAGTCCTTTGTCTCAGAGTCTGTGGTGAAACTGCTTGTTCACCACCACCACCACCATTATTATCTCCGCCCTGCATTCTTTTAGCTAATAATATCTCTTTGATTCTCCTGCTTTGTTGTCGTCCTTTCCTAAAAGAACGTTCTATTTCTGAATCAAGAGGCACAAGTAAATTATTAGTAGAACGGGTGTGCACCATGCACGGTTACACACCACAGGGAAAGCAGGGTACAGCACTTAGCGAATAACACAAATACTAAAATAAAAATAAATAAATAGAAAAAGAAATAGATTAAGAAAAGAATAAGATCGTAAACAATTACACCGCTCCCCGGCAACAGCGCCAAAATTTGGTAGGCTTAGTCGCACACCTACTAAATTACTACAAGGACTCCAAATAATGTAGATAGTGAAAGTCCAGGATCGATCTCAGGGAACAGTATTGCTTACGAACTAGTCACACAAATGGGGGGTTTTTGTTTGTTGAATGATTAATATCCTAAGACGGGAATTAAATTCTAAGTTATAAATGATAATGTAAAAGAACACCTTGGACATGCAAAATTATCCCCGTCTATCAATCAATATCACCGGAATGATTCTTTCGTACTCTCCCCTAATCACTTGATCACGAGATATAAAATCTCTATCTCTTCGTTGATAGTAGTTAATAGCGGCGACACGCTCAACTACAAACCCTAATTAATAAATAAAACCTAGCCGACACGATCAAGGTTCTAAATATAAATTGATGAAATTCTAAGAGATGAAGATCAAGGAATTAATCTATTATTGTTTCAAAGAGATTTAAAGCCAATTTTACTTTTAATCATCATTCAGGATGACACATACATGAATAACGAAGGTGCTACAATGATAACCCTAGTCCGACACGATAAAAGGGAAATCTAGAAATAATCAATTAAAAGGATTAAGGGATTGATCAATGTCTCAAAACCCTAGAAATTGATTTGAAATAAGCACAAGTAAAATTGCAATTAGGGAAGAATAATTAAAAGGAATCAAACCTCAATTGATAATCAAGACGGTTCAAAAATCACAAATCCAAAGCAAGAGAATTTAGCCTTCCATGGAGATTCAAAGCTTGAATATTGTTTTGAAAAGCTAATGAGAAAAAGATAACCTAAAAAGACTGCTAAGAGAAAGTATTTATACTTCCTCCCTAAACCCTAGCTAAAAAGGAAAAGAAAATAAATTAAAAATAAGGAAAATATGCAAAATTACGTCATTCCAGCGATCAGGGCACGACTCGTCCCTAGGGTCACGAGTCGTCCCTTGGTCTTCCTTCAATGGGGACGAGTCGTGATGTGGGGGACGACTCGTCCCTTTTGCATCCCTCTCTGAATCTGGCGTCCCCCCTTTGGGGAATAGTTGGGCCAAAGGGGGACGACTCGTCCCCTGAACCAAAATCCCTGCTTTCTTCATTTTTTTCTCTTCAATCCTTGGCTCGCTTCCAAATTTCCTTGGCTTGACTTCCATGGGTGTAAAACTTGATGTCATTGAGCTGCTCTTGAGGACCAAAACACTTACATCATAAAATCTCTACAATTCTCTCAAAATACATAGTTTTTTTCTCAAAATCCTCACAATACATAATATCACTCAAAAGACATCCAACCTAACAAATTACATGGAAATAACACAAAATAATACCGGAAAACATAGGAATTACATAGTCTAAATCCGCGCTATCAAAAGTGTACAGGATATATCAGGTGCGCGTAGTGTGTGGTCTCCTAAAAATGTTCCTTTTTGAGTTAAAACAGAGATTTTCATGAAATGTGTTTTAAAGGAATGATTTTCAGGACGGGGAAAATGCAGCACGTAAGCACGTAAATTTTCTGGGAGCCCCCGTCAGTCATGGAGCTGAGTAGCCCCAAGCTTCTAGGACTGCCAGATTAACCATGATTTTTCCTGGTGGAATTGCCACTGAGGACGCTCGGTCAGAATCCAAGGAGGATTGAGCCGTACGACTGCATGGATCAATTTTCCAGGTTCCACTCCTTTGCTATTTTTCGGGTTGTTTCCCATTCAAAGTATGCACAGATTCCAAGATGCAAATGATGCAATGCAAGGTAAAGAAAGCAAGCACGATTAATGAAATCAGCGACGGGAGTCTAACCCGCTCAAAGGGAAAAGCTTTCTTTTATTTTTTCAAAAAAAAAATTCAAAAACGGATACTGGTACGTGGGATTGTTAAACCACCGGTTATCCCAACTCCCACATCAGGGAGTGTACAGGAAGGTTAAGTGGTTTCCACCTATATACCGAGTATCGATTTTTGTTTTGAAAATAAAAGCTTTTCTCCTTTGGGTTGGTCCCCAGCGGAGTCGCCAAACTGTGAATGTGTGCCCCAAATTTCGGTTGTATTTGGAAATTCACGCGAGTTTGAAGACATCCGATTTAATTTGAAAAACGGAGTCGCCATGCCATTTTGATTACCTCAAAACTTTAAAAAAAAGGTTTTATGGGTTCGGAGGTTAATTTACCCCTTGGGAAGAACGGATCGTCGTTCACCCAAGGTGCCTTGCCGGAGCAAGTCTCCCAAGATTCCATTAATTGTGCTTGCTTGCGTGCTTTCTTGTGTACATGTGTTTGAAAATAAAGGGGGGAATGTCCCAAGTCGTCTTCCGAACGTACAAACCATTTATTGGTTGTCGCTCGGGATTTCTTGGATTTTTATATATTCGGGATTATGATCCCGTCCTCATCTTGGACTTGTGATCATTGCATTTTGTAACCTAGGGACTTGCATGATCGAGAGAATGACTCTCTTTATAGTCAAAGATGAGGTTCTTTAGAAAAGGAGGGTCCTTAGCCCATCAATCCTACACTTTAAGACGGTCGAGCTCATATAGATGCTTCATATTCATCTTAAGTGATAATCGGAGATATAGGGTTCAAGGTTGTCCCTTTCTAAAGAAATTATGAAACCTTTATGGAAGGAACGATGTAAAGATAGGATCTTTTACACCGATCCATTCCAAGGTTGCTAATGGGGATATGGGGGAATGCATGTAAAAATGACATTTTTAGTGAAAAGATGACATTTTTGGGTTGCAAAGGATGCATTTGATTTAAAGAAATGATCTTTATTTGCAAAGGATGCATAAAGACATGATTTTTATGCAAAGGATGCATTTTTATGAAGAAATTGGGATTTAAATATGCAAAGGATGCATGAAGATTGTATTTTGAAAAGCATAGGATGCTAATTTAGGATAAAGATATGATCTTTAATGCAAAGGATGCTTGAAAAAGGGTTTCATATGCAAAGGATGCATTTTTATCATAAAGATTGGATTTTTATATGCAAAGGATGCATGAAAATGATATTTTTATGTAAAAATAGGGTTTTTAGGTGCAAAGGATGCACCTTTGATTCAAAAGATTACATCTTTAATGGCAAAGGATGCCTAATGCATGCAAAAAGGGAAAGGGGGTATAAAGATATGATCTTTAATCAATGCCTTCCTCTTCTTCTTTGGATTGAGCTAGGTGAAAAGGTTGATCTTGGGATCTTCAAGGAGGAGGGAGGTGGCTTCTTGGCCTTCTTCTTCACCTTCTTGGACTTCCAGCAGCTCTTGGGAGTGTCTTCTTCGTATTATGTGTGATTGATGGTATTGTTGTTGTTGTGAAAATGGGTAGAGGAGGGCTCTATTTATAGGCAGTCTGAATAAGGCCAATGAAGCCGTGCGGCCAGAGACCTTGTGCTAATGCAGCCGTGCGGCATTATCCCTTGTGACTCAGCATGTTTCTAGAACCATGCAAGGTGGCAAATTCTAGAACATTTCCTAATTAAGAAAAACGTGTTTCTTAATTAGGAAGCTTCCCCTTCATCCCTTATTTGTTTTGGAACAGTTCCGCAATATTTCCGGAACACTAGGAAGGTCTGGGGAATTACCGGAAAACTTACCGAAATTGCCGGGAAATTTAACCGGAAGGCATGAGCCAGATTTGGGTACTTACAGGAATGTGATTGAGGTTGGAGAACCGTTGACATTTGTCGCAGCTTCGGACGAACTGGATGCAGTCTGTTTCCATCGATATCCAATAGTATCCCATACGGAGAATGATCTGTGTCAATGCTCGGGCGTTCATGTGCGGACCGCAGGTTCCGTTGTGAACTTCATTCATTAGCTCGCTGGCTTTTTCTTTGTTTACGCACCGGAGGAGTGGCCCTTGGTGGCGCTTCTTGTACAACATACCCCCCAGGATGACGAAATGGGATGCCAGGCATTTTAATGCCATCATGTTTTTGGCTTTGATCCCTTCTTTGTATTTTCCATCTTCATTTGTGAAGGAAGCTTCTCCGCTTTGGAGGTACTGGTAAATTTGATTGTACCAGGGTTCGTCGATCGTTTCCTTTTTTATTTTGATCTCACAGCAATAGGCGGGTGTTTCCCGTCTGCCTATTCTGAGGGGTTTTACTGCTTTCCCATCGGGAATTTCGACAAGAGAAGCGAGGGTTGCCAGGGCATCTGCAAAGCGGTTCCTGTCTCTTGGCAAATAATGAAAAGTGATGTCCTTGAACTGAGCAATGAGCTCCTCCATGTACGCGTGGTACTTCTGAAGGCCAGAATCTACCGTCTTCCACTTGTTGGACACTTGATTGATGATCAATGCTGAGTCTCCATATACCTCCAGTTCTGAGATGTTACGCTCGAGGGCGGCATCCAAACCTGCTGCACAGGCTTCGTATTCTGCTGCATTGTTGGTTGTTTCAAAATTCATCTTGATAGCTATGGGAGTGTGCTCGTCCTTGGGATCGACAAGGAGCATTCCAATACCATTCCCCTTCTTGTTGGCTGCCCCATCGAAGAAGAGTTGCCAGTGGTTTGCGCTGTCGAGTGAGAAGATTCCGTCGTCCGAAAATTGTGGATCAGGACCCTTAGGTTCATTGCTCGGGAAGTCTGCCAGCTGATCTGCCATGACTCTGCCCTTTGTTGATTTTCTGACCATGTACTTGATGTCGAACTCAGCTTGGAAGAATGAACACTTGGCTAGTCGCATTGACAGGGATGGCTTGTCAAAGAGATATCGAACGGGGTCCATTTTGGAGACCAGGAGCACTGAATGTGACTGCATGTAGTGTTTCAGTTTCCCGACTACCCATACCAAGGCGGTACAAGTTTTCTCCGATCTTTGAGTAGTGAGTTCACTTCCTTGAAGCTTCCTGCTTACGAAGTAGATTGCATGCTCAACCTTGGAATCTTTCTACTCTTGTGCCGGCATTGCTCCGATTGACGTGTACATTCTTTGTCGAGATACAGGAGTAGTGGCTTGTCTTCATGTGGCGGGCACAGAATTGGGGGATTCACCAAGTAGGTCTTGATTTTCTCAAAAGCTGTTTGGCACTCGAAGTCCCATTTGATGTCGGCATTCTTTTTCATCAGTTTGAACATGGGCTCGCAGAGAGATGTCAACTGGTTGATGAAGCGACTGATGTACTGAAGTCTTCCCATGAAGCTCTTCACTTTTGTCAAAGTCTGAGGCGGCTTCATGTCGATGATGGCCTTGATTTTCTTGGGATCGGCTTCGATACCTCTTTCTGTAACCATGTACCCCAGTACCTTGCCGCGCCTGACGCCGAAGGTGCACTTCGCAGGGTTCAACCTCATGGAGTGTTTTCTGAGTCTGTTGAAGAACTTCCTCAGATATGTCAAATGCTGCATGTCTGATCCTCTGGAGTGGATGATCATGTCATCGACATATACTTCGATTTCCTTGTGAATCATGTCATGGAAGAGGGCTATTGCAGCCCGCTGGTAAGTAGCCCCAGCGTTCTTCAGACCGAACGGCATGACCGTGTAACAGTATGTCCCCCACAGAGTGGTGAAAGCAGTCTTGGCTTGATCCTCCTCGGACATCTTGATCTGGTTGTATCCAGCGAACCCATCCACGAAGGACTTTACTTCGAAATTTGTTGTGGTGTCGACCAGCATGTCGATATTAGGCAGTGGGAAATCATCTTTAGGGCTGCCCTTGTTGAGATCCCTGAAATCCACACAACATCTGACCTTTCCATTGGCCTTGGTGACCGTCACGATGTTGGAGAGCCAAGTCGGGTACTCAATCACTCTGATGAAACCAACTCGGAGCATTTTCTCAATTTCTTCTTTAACTTGCAAGGACCACTCTGGCTTAATCTTGCGCAGCTTTTGTTTGACAGGCTTGGATTTGGGATCCAGGGAATTACGTGCTCTACGATCGAGGGATCGAGTCTGGCATGTCTGGTATGACCCGGGCGAACACGTCAACATACTCCGGAGGAGGTCTATCGGGGCTTCCTTTTACGCATCGGCGAAGAAACCGCCCACTTGTGTCTCTTTAGGCTCTTGCGCGACCCCCGGGTTCACTTTGGTCATAACCTCTTCGGCAGCTTGGGCCCGATTGTCCTCTTGGTCAACTACACGCTCGAGAACTTCTCTAATGTATTGTTCGTTTAATGTGTCTGCTTCTTTATCAATTGAGTTATTAACGTCTTTTAAGTTGTTTGTTAACTTATCAGTTGTTAAAGTGGCAATGAGGGGATACTCCGAAAGGTCAGACTTTTCATTAAGCAAGAACAGAAATACATGGTTGGCTACATTATCATTGTCCTCCGGCGTAAGGCCGTTGGATGACTCGGAAGGGACCGGACTCGACAAGCGACTCAGAGGGTTTGAGACCGGGTTTAGGGAGATGTGGGTGCAGGCCCAGCTTGTCTTCCAGTTCTGCCTGGCTTGCCCTTGGTCCGGTGAAGGTTACCCAATTCTTCAGAGGAATTGCTGGATGCTTGATGAGGGTTCGGGGATCGAGAGGCTTGGCTTATGTTGTCCCAATCATGGCGATCATGCTGTGACTTCATCAAAAAGACTCTGTAGAGCTGGTCCACTGAGAGCATCTTCTATGAATTCTGGTTCCTTCTGCTTTGGAGTTACTGTCTCGAATGTGGCCTCGGCGGTTGATCCGAACAGTCTGTTTCCCGTGGAGAGTACCTTGAGTTGCTCTTCCGTATCTGGGATTCCCTTGAATGTGTACTCGTGCTGGACTGTGGTGGCAGTCGGTCCAGGTAGAGCTGTGATGTCGAGGAACGCTCCCCTTATCGGATTAGCTTTGAGTCCTCTGAAACGCTTGAGGTCCCGTGCTAGCTGTTCCATTCTTTCTGTAGTATCAGTGCTAGTGCTGACTATCCCTGCTTCTTTCTCATCTTCATCAGTTCCACTGTCGGTCCCCTCAGTTCTGCTGTCGGTTCCGCTGTCGGTCCCCTCAGTTCTGCTATCGGTTCCCGTGTCGGTCCCCTCAGTTCTGCTGTCGGTTCCCTTGTCGGTCCCCTTAGTTCTGCTGTCTGTTCCTTGGTGAAGTAATGAGCGAGGTCGAACCTGTAAGGTCGGAGGTTGGGCGTGCCGTCGGAGGTTCCCCTTTTGCGGGCTGCTGCCTTGGTGCGGGCGAGCCTTTTGTTCTCCCTGATGTCAGCCGGTGTTGGCACGTAGCCAAGCCCCTGGACCGTGGTATGGTCCTTGACTTCAATGACTTGATGCTGGCCCTGTAACCTTTTGCCAAGCCCCAGTCCTGGGATGAAGTTCATGAGTTTCATCATCTTCATGGCAGGAGGGATCTTGTCGTGAGACAGTGGAAGGTCCACGTTGCATATTTGGATCTTGGAGGTCTCCAGAGTGAATCCAGTTAATGCCATGTCGTCACTATGCTTGATTTCTAACACTGGAATGTCATTGGTGCTGGTCCCCTCGGTGGTGACGCTGTCGCCGTAGACTGTGGTGAGCTCGTTGCCTTGCATGAACTTGAGGCACTGATGAAGGGTGGATGCCACGCCATTGATTTGATGCAGCCAGGGACGCCCCAGGATGGCTGTGAAAGTGATCGGAATGTCCAACACTTGAAATTCGGTGGGAATCATCCGCTTGCCGAACCAGATGTTAAGAGTAGCAACTCCGAGAACTGTACGGGAAGTAGAGTCATAGGCCTTGACGGTATGGACTGAAGGCTTCAGATCTGTGGGCTTGATGTCAAGCAGGTCCATCATCTTGGCTGGCAAGACATTCATTCCGGAACCTCCGTCTACCAACACGCGGGGAAGGCGACGCTCGTCCAGCTGGACTGTGATGTAGAGTGGCTCATTGTGATCAGCCCCAAATTTTGGAAGGTCCAAATCTGTGAAGGTGATAATGTTGCCATAGTGGATGTTGCCGATCATCTGAATGACTTCATCTGGGGTTGCATCCACGGGGACCATGGTACAGGCCAGACTTTCCTCTAGCTTGAGCTTGTGAGGATATGAAGAGGTGAGCAGAGACCAAAGGGAAATGTTCGCTGGGTGCTTGGTGAGTGAGGATCGGGTCCTCTTTCACGGAACTTGTGTCTTCGGGCGAGGTTGCGGTTACAGCTCCAAGCGGCTTTTTAGTGGCCTTAGGTGGTAATGCATGGATTTGACCCGATCGGGTTAGAACGCCGACATCGAGGTTTGGTCCCTTACGAACAGGCCGCTCACGAGTTGAGCCATAGTTAGAGGAGGATTCCTCGTAGCATAGGGCCATATGTCTTCCCTCAACTCATTGTTGTAGATGTATTCCGGGAGCTTCGGCGGCTTGACGGATTACGTCCCGGGACACTGGCAGGGTGCCTCCACGGGGAGGTAGTTTGCGGATTGCCGCTGTTCGAACGTCGGTGCACAACGGTGGTTGCCTGAGGCGAGCGTGCGTTGCGACCCTCGGGGAGGTTGGAGAGTTCTCGGCTCAAACGAACGGTCTCCTTGATCTCTTCACGATATATCGCGTTCCTTTCCTTCTTCTTGAGCATACTCAAAGGCATGCAGGTTGGGTGCAGCGATACTCATGGTTTGCCAGTTTTCCTCCGCTCTTGACCCAGATCAACTTTCTTGCAGCGGAGCCTGTGTCGAGAGTTAGTGCCTGTGTCTCTTCCCACGTGAGAATAGCCAGTGCTTCTTTGAACTGCGTGCGGCAGTCTAGGTAAACTTCCATCGGGGAGAGTTTTCTCCTCTGTTTTATTTGAGTGGCGGGTATGTCAGAAGGTGAGTACACGGCTTCCCGAATATCTGCCCATGTGTAGTAGTTCTTGTCCCGGTTGATCGTTTACGTAAACGAATGCCGCGGTCTGTGGAATTTCCCTGAGTATTTGCTCGAGATGAATTTCCATCTTCATCTTGTTTTTAAATAGACCTTCCTCTCTAAGTTGGCATTTCAATTTGAGTGCGGAAATGATCCGTTCCCATCCTCCCAGGACCCTTGGGAGTCCGGTTTTGTTGACTTCATGTCCGGCATGGAAGAGAATGGTTTCATCGTCTTCGTCGTCGCTTTCACAGAGAACTTGCTTTCCTCGGGGAGGCAAGCGCTGGGATTCGTTCTGCTGTATCATTCCATCTCCTAGGTCATCGGGACCGTTGACCACCCTCATGTGGCAGAGGGGGTTGGATGAGAACAAACGATAATTGAGGAAGTTTCCGTGAGCAAAACCCCTGAGGTCGAACTGGTCTAGAGTGGCCTCTAGCTTTCTGTCTGAAGCTGCCTATGACACTCTAAGGGCTCGGTCCCTGTCAGTCTTTTGAGCTTGGTTTTCGTCCCAGAGACGGCTTTCTTGAGCGGCTAGTTCCATGAGGCTTTCCTTGCGAGAGCTAAACAGTCTCCGTAGGTGAGCGCCGTCTGACTAGTGTCCAGAACCGTGATCACATTCAAATCGCCGAATGGCGGAAACACTTGGATTACGTTAACGAAAGAAGTCGGGCTGGGACATTCCATGCGGCCTTCCTTGATCTCGATTACCAAGAAATTTGTCCATATCTGCTTGATTGACCCCACGGGGGTGTTGAATTCTGCAATGTTGACAGTCTCGTGATCTCGCTCGATCGCCAAGTCTATCAGAGCTAGCGAGTCTGCGGCGGGATGTGCGAATCGGGGCCGTGACGACTGGGAGCAGAATCGAACTGGAGCATGTTGATGCTGAGGTGGTCATTTCCAATGCCGGAAGGTGACTCTGCCTTGCGGGGAAAACCTTCACAGATGTTTTCGGGGTGGCTGCCGGAAGCGTTCCCGAGGTTGATCGGACTCATAGCAGGGTGAGGAGCTTGGTCTCCTTTGTTGTTGCCCTTGGCCTTGGCGGCGCTTGAGGGTATAAGCTTGACTGACGGCACGGGCCGGTTGCCACTGGGGCTGGTACTCGGAAGTAATGATGAGCTCTGAGCTCGCTTGGCCGGGAGCCTCGTTTACCATGAGCGGGCGGTCGTCGAGGGTGACTTTGGCATTGCGAGAATCGACGATAAGGACCGGATCCTTGGCCTCATCGGGATACACGGAATAGATGATGTTGACGAAGTCATCGTCGGCCACTTGATCGAGAGGATTCTTTGTCGTGTGAACCGGTTGCTTCCAATTGTCGGATAGCGCTTTGTCTTGGACGTTGAACTTGACAATTTCCATGGTATTGGAGCCTTGGTCATAGGTGACATCTCTGGAACTGGTGCCGTCCTCAAAACTGAGCATGTGAATGCAGAGGTCTGCCCACGGGTCTGCCGCATCCTCGACTCCGGAGAGTCCTGATTCGTCGTCATCTGACGGCTCAACCCAAACGTAGGGACGTATTGCGTCTGGGTGCGTTGCTGGAGCTGCTAGAAAAACATCATGCCCTTCATTGGAGAAGAGGGGTGCAGCGGGTAGTTCCTCGTGGAGGACATCCCATACAACTTCCATGCATTCATCACGAGTATGACGGTGCTTGTTGACCTTTATCACGAAGATCTCTTCGCCTAGCGGGGCCAGAGATTTGGTTTGAATAATGCTGACGAATCTCCGATAGGAGACAGGGGGTTTACGTGCCCGCATCATGGCGATGTTCAGTGTTTCTTTCCAATCTGCCTCCAAATGTTGGAAACAACAGTTGAACTTGATGTATCGGGTTTGCCGAGTGCACTTTTGCTCGAGTACGTTTACATAGTTAGCATCTCCCGGACTACGAGGATTACGATGAGATTTGCCCCGGTAGTCCCCTGGTCGATTCGAAGGAGGTAACCCCGGTGCCTGAGTGCGGGCACGCTTGGCTATTGTCTCGGCTTCATTTCCTATGAGGAAACTGTCCCCTCGGATGACTTCAAGATCTCCCTGCCGGTTAATGAACTTAACGCACTGATGGAGAGTGGAAGCTATGGCTTTCATGTGATGCAGCCAAGGGCGTCCTAACAGAGCCGTGAATTCGGATGGAATGTCCATCACGTGGAATTTTGCTGGCACCATTTGGGTTTCAAACCAGAGTTCCAGAGTCACCATCCCCAGGATGGGACGAGGCATGCTGTAGTAGGCCTTGATAGTCCGAGCTGACCGAATCAGGTGGCTTTCGTTGATGCGGAGGGATCGCATCATGCTGAGAGGGAGGACGTTAACGGCTGATCCGTTGTCTACCAATACTCCGGGGAGTGTTATAGTGTTGAGCTTGAGAGTGATGTACAAAGCTTCGTTGTGCCCCGAGGCATCTCTCGGTAAGTCTTCGTCACAGAACGTGATCATACTGCCATACAGTCGGGAATCGTAGATCTCGTCTCTATCCGGAGAAGGAGAGTCATCCAGCCATCCATTTCCTGTCTTCCTCTTGCGAGGTAAAGCCTTTGCTGGAGCCTCGGTATTGCGTTGAGGCTGCTTGTGGCGGTTGCCGCCCTTGGTTAGCACGTTGATCGAGTGCGAGTGCCAAGCTGACTTTGATCTTCCTTTGCCGGTCCGGGCTCGGAAGCTGGACAAATTGAATCTTGGCTGATCCCGCGGGGGGTTAGGCTTCATTGGCATAAGATTACCAAGATCCGAGGTATTCCGGTGTCCCAAGGTGCGAGCTCTGTTGTCGGCGAGGACTTTTCGGCTTTCCCACCCCTGCTTGCTCTAAAGGCTGCATGGCTGGAGGAAGAGAGGGCGGTGGAGTACAGTACGTAGTAGTCGAACCTCCCGGAAGGCTCTCCGAGTGTACCCACACTGGTGTCTCCAGCTTCGTATCTTTCTCTCAGTTGCTGTTGAGAGGACTTCTTCTTCTGTTTTCGCGGAGGATCGCTCCGGACCATATCTTGGGACTCGTACTCCAGGCAGGCGGAGCAGTCACAAACATCGTAGCTGATGTGGATATTTGATGAGGACCCGACTGGAAGAGGCGGAGAAACTGGTTCTGTGGCAATCTTCTTGGGCACCCACTCAATGGAGTTCACACTGTTATTGTTCGGAAAAGGGTTTCCGACTGTATTGGGCCCACGGGGGCGCTCCAATTTGCCTTCTTCTATCAAGTTCTGGATTTCGTATCGTAACCCCACGCAGTTGTCGGTGGTATGGCCGTGATACTGATGGAAGGCGCAGTACTTGCTCTTGTCAGCGTTGACCACGGGATTCTTGGGTTTGTAATTTGCAACGGGTTTAAGGAGACCTTCCTTGATTAACCCTTCCAACATCTTGCTCAGTGGCATATCCAACTTGTCGAAGTGCACGGTAGACTGCTTCGAGGTGGAGTTGTTGCTTTGTGGGACTGGGTTTCTGTTGCCCGACTGCTGTCCCTGATGGATGTAATTGACAGACGTATCTTTCCCTTTGCCGGGGGCCGGTGCGGGATTGAATGCAACTGCCGAGCGGTATACGTATGGGCGTGCCGTAGCCAACTTCTCCTTGAGATCCTTCTCGAGCGTGAGCCGGCATTTACCATGGCCCGAAGATGCAGGAAGAAATGGTGGCCGATGAGAGTTCGATGGACGGTCTTAAGCGGGACTTGAAGATCCGCATCTGTTCATCCTTGGAGAGGGGCTCCATGATCTCGAAGAGTTTCGGCTCCACCTTTTGTAGAATTCTCCGACGCTTTCGTCCGCTTTACGCTCGGTGGTGATTAAGTCCTCGCGACTTGTCTCCCACTCTAAGTTGGATCTGCCGTTCCGGGAAGATGTTGCGATCTGATCCCAGGTGTGGCGATCCGCAGGCTTGACCCTCAGAAACCATCGTAACGCTGAACTCTTGAGCGTATGCTGGAAGTGGTCGGCCATTTGCTGGAGGGTTGCTCCTTTTGCTCTCATGCCGAGAACGTAGGTGTCGACGTGTGTTTGAGGACATTCGGTTCCGTCGAATCGGTCCATCTCTGGCATACTGAACTTGGCAGGGAGAGGCATGACCAATCCCGGATCTATGGATTTGAGCATTTCCTGCTTTTAGCTGCTCATGGTGGCTTTCAGGTCTTTCATCTGTTCGACCATCCAGGCCAAGGTTGGGTCCAGTGGTGGACTGTGAGGCTCGGCGCCGGGTGCTACCACGTGAGCGGTAGTGATTGGAGGTGGAAGGCTTGATATATGTGGATATATGGGGGCCTTTTCTGAACTGTATCGGGGTTTGTCTCCGGTGTTTTGGGATTCGTGTATAGGCAATGGGACGAACCCGAGAGGGTATTGAAGGATATTGGCATCCTGAGATGGTCCAGCGGTGCGCTGGTGGTATTGAGTGATAGGAGTAGCACTGGGCTGGCCAAATATGACAGGGTTGCCCTGAGAGGTGGCAACGTGAAGCCTAGGTCGGCTGTTTCCTTGGTTGGAAGTCATCCCGTAAGTTGGCGGGGGAGGAACCTGGTTGAAGGTTTGGTGAACTGGTTTCGGGGAATCGTCATCCTCGACCAGGAAAAAAGTACCGTCGGCGGGGATAGGCTGCTATACCACGCTCATTCAGAAGCTGTACCACGAAATTCTGCTGATCTTCTTTCTGCCTCTTGTGAACCTCACAAACCCGGATGGCTTCTTCCAAAGTCATATCTGTTACCGGTGGCGGGGGTTCTTCCCCGTCACGATTTCTCGGTGAGCTAGACATGTCGGAAATTCTGGCTGAGGGAACTGAGGGAACCGAAGAACTGTCTGACGCTGCCGTAACGGTGATCCTGGCAAGGCGCTGACCTGGAAATCGAACCACTTTACGCTCGCGGGGAACGAAAGGAAGGGTTTAGGCTTCGGAAAGGGAGGATTTGGATCAAGGTTTCGAGCTTGTGCAATGTGCAGTTACCGATTAATGTTTACTTAAAGCGTGTTTTCTCAGAGTCCTAATCGGTTGGAAAAGAGCGAGTCTTCTTTTTCGCAACTAATCCTAGAGCTCTAATCAGTGGATCTCGTCACTACGCTTATAAGCCCCTCGTTTCCATTGTAGATCATCTTTCTCGGGATGGACTATCCCGAGCGATTCCTATAAGGCAAGCGAGTTCCACCGACAAAGGGAAAAGTGAACTTAAGGCTAGCTGATCACGCAAACTTCCAACGTATGTGACGCACGGGCCACAGTCGAAGTCAACGTCCTTAAGTTAAGGCGGGGATCGTGCCAAAATTTCAGCATGACCTCTCCTGACTCGCTTGCGCGAGAGACCTTAGCTTTTGGCGTTGGCCGAGTTGTGGCTGGCACGGTGCATACGGTGAGGTTTGGTGACACGGTGTCACATTGAACCTTCGGGTATATTTTTCGGCAGAGCTCCGCGTCAAAGTCAAGGCTGAAGAGCTCGAGACTTCGGGTCGGGAACGACCTTCGGTCTCAACATCTCGAGCTTGACTCGGGGCGGGGCCCGACGTAAAAAACATACACTTAGGCTTTATGACACGAGCTAAGCCAAAAACCAACCGGGGTCTTGGACAGAGTGTGACACAAAGAGTGCATGGCTTACACGGGCTAGGATGGGATGTTTGGGACGACCCCGTGCGCCCCCGAAAGGCATCTGGCAGGCCAATCGGGGTGCAACTAATAAGGCCATCCCGGGTTACGGGTTGTAGTGTGCAGTGTACCGAGGCTGCAAGTGCACGTGAAGTGCGGTGTTCCGAGGCAGCAAGTGTGCGTAGTGTGCGGTCACTAAAATTCTTTTTTTTTTCTGAGTAAAAGAGAGATTTTTCAGAATGTGTCTTAAAGCATTATGATGCGCAGTTCAAAAGACAGCAATGAAAATCAAACATGAATGGGGATGCACAAACATGGTATTGCTTTTGAAAAGTTGACAATGTAATGCCTTTGAAAAAACCGTTCGAGGTTTATAGGAACACACGCACACGAAAACGAGGAAGGGTAAACGAAAGTTTGACCCACGGAAGGCTTTTTTGAAAACATCGGCAGTTTTAAAAAAAGTATCACTGTCCCCAGCGGAGTCGCCAACTGAAATTACCCGGACCTTTCGCGCGCGGGGCGCGGAGAGGGGCGGTTGTCTTTCGCGGGGGGTTGGTGTCTGAGACCTCGCTTCATGAGAAGGAGAAAATGAGGAGTCGCCACGCGGTTTTTTGTATTTTGAGCTCAAACGTTGAGAAACGGCTTTTGTGAAGAGGTGTCGTTTTTATTGGTAGCAAAAACTTAGGAAAAGGCTTTGAAAACAGGGGATCATTTTTATTGGTAGCAAAGACGAGTAAAAAGCTTTGAAAACAGGGGATCATTTTTATTGGTAGCAAAAATGAGTAAAAAGCTTTGAGTACCAGAGATTGTTAGGTTCAGAGGTCACGTTACGTTTCGGGAAGAGTATTACGAGATCACCCGAAACGCCTTGCATGACGAGTCTTTCTACCTTTCTCGAAAACGTGTGTGTGTGTGTGTGTGTTTTGAAATGGGGGGCTTGAATGACAAGCTTAATCTTGGTTTGAATGTCAAACGTTGATTAGGTGACTTTATTTGAAAAGACGAGCGTTTGAATGACAAACGTCGGTTTTGAGTTTGAAATGAGCGTTTGCGTGGCAAACGTCGATTTTGAGCTTTTGAAAGAGAGTTCGAAGGACGAACTCCGGCTTTGAACCGGGCGAGTCATTGTTAACGATTTTTACGGGAAAAATGCGTATTAAATGATTTTTATGTGTCAAATGGCAGCTTTTAGTTTGAAGATGAGCGTTCGGAGGCCAAACGTCATTTCGCGCGTTTTGAAAGAGAGTTCGAAGGACGAACTCCGGTTTTGAACCGGGCATTACATTGTTAACGATTTTTACGGGAAAAATGCGTATTAAATGACATGCAATCAACGAATCGGGTTGCAACTCGGACTTTGAAAAGTAAATACTATCACGATCCAAACGGGTCGGACTTTGTAAATGACAGTATTTAAAGCAGTATCAACGGAATCAAACGATCCGGAATTGTAAATGACGATCAACGAGCCAAAACGGCTCGGAATTGTAAATGACGATCAACGAGCCAAACGGCTCGGAATGGTAAATGACGATCAACGAGCCAAAACGGCTCGGAATGGTAAATGACAGAAAGTAAATGACGATCAACGGATCGATCGATCCGGAATGGTAAATGACGTAAAAAGTAAACGGAACGGGGTCGGAACGCCGTTTTAACCCGTGATTACTTCTCTTACGGGAAGAGAAGAGGATCGAGGGGCTAAAACGTATCGAACCCCGTTAGACGGAGGCGTCTACATTTCAGTAACGGTGTTCGGAACGGTTGTAGCGACTGGCGCGTAAACCGAGACGAAACGAGAGATTCAGAGAGAGGGAGTTATACCTATGGCTAGGGTCGACTCCTTTGGCTCGGGGGTGTGTACGGGACACGGAAAGTAGTTTGAAACGGTGTTTCGGAGTAGTGAGGGGCGTATTTGATCGAAATACGGAAGTTTCACGTGAATCGAGACAAAACGGGAGCTCGGGAGGGGTGAAACTGAGTTTGGGCCGTGGGGTAGTGATTTTTTGGAGTAAAAATTGTTCTCCTTTGACAGAAACTTCTATTTATAGGTGAAAATTGCAGTAAGAGTCCGGACGGACTTAGACTGTTTTTCAGGGTTTTTTGGTATTTTGGAATTTTGAGGGGCTTGCTGGCAATTTCAGAAAATTTGCACAGGGAGTCCGGCCGGACTTTGACTGAAATCCAGGGGTATTTTGGTCTTTTGGCCTTGATTTGTGATTGAAGGGTGACTAGAGGGAGGTGGCATGGCTGCCACGTGCCCTGTGAGTCACCAAAGGTGTGGGGGTTCGTTCCCCGGTCCCGGTTTTGTCCGTTTTTTAAAATAACAGTCCGGAAAATGTCCGAAATGCCCCTGGAAAGTGCCGGAAAGTGCGTTTTTCAGGGAAAGCCGTACTTTTACGTGAGATGACACGTGTTAAGTACGCTTCGACGTCGGGATGCACGGGGCAGTCCTGAGACGTCTCGTTGGCATGGCAACGGGGAGTTTAACGGTTCTGGTTAACCTGGAGCGGGCCAGTTAACGGATTTCTGTTAACTTTCTGGAGGATTTTGACGATCCGGATTTGGGTACTTACACTATCCAAGGCTTGCATCTTTCCAGGGAGACCGTTACCTCTTCTTTCATACCAATCCCTATCAAGGAAATCTTGGGTTGGATCAGTTCTTACATTAGCAGGATCCAATTGAGCCTCGCTCCTTCTCAAAGCACTGCTCTCCACAAAAGAGTTTCCTAACAATGGACGCTGCATTTCATCAATCTTTTTCGCGTTTGGGTTGCCACTATGGAGGTACCAATCCAAGTACTTATCTGATAAGAAGACACTTGCATCAAAGTTTCGAAGGTTCGTCCAACGATCTCGACTAGTCTCTTCCCCCCAAGCTTGATCTAGCATCCTTGTAAACTCTGGACCAATATAGGATACTTCACGAGAGGCTCCTTCAGAAATAAAAGTGTCCTGCTGTTGATCGAATTGACAGAGCACCCGCTTGGGAAAATAGAAAGAGGAATCTCGCAAACCCGAAAGCACAACTCTATCAAAACCCTTGGTATTGGCAACATACTTGTTCAATATCCAAAACGGTGGACACCAAATAATATCGATGGTAACGGCCTTTGCAATCAATTGAGCCCACTCATCTTTCGAAAGATCCCTGATCAAAAGCTTCCTCATGTGATACATAAAAAGGGAATAATCCAATGGAGGGGCTACCAATTTGAGATGTTCTCTAAGCCAAAAAGTAAACAAGAGAGGACTCCCTTGAGTCATGGCACCGGTCCTATGCAGCTCATCAAGACAAAGAAGAGTCTCACCCAATACTAAAGGAAGGATGTTCCTAGAATGTCTCCTAGCTTGCAAGACAATTTCCACCAATTGGGAGTCAACCAAGCCACCCCTACATGTGAACAATGCATCTCCAAAAAGAGAAAGGGCCAAGAAATTCCGTTTATAAACATGGAAAGCCTCATCATCCGAATCTCCACCAAAGCATTCGGGAAAAGAAGAAAAATCCACCTACCGGCGGTGAACCAACTCATAAAAATATCAAAGGGAATTCCCAATAATTCATTCAAAGCCTCCGAATGATTTCTATCATACTTAGGAATCACAATCTCACCGGTCAAATGCATGTCCAAAATAGTGGCAAATTCCTCTATGGTGGGTACCATCTCATTAAGGGAGAAATTAAAGAGATGAAGAGAAGGATCCCAAAATCTAGCAGATCCATGCAAAAGATTCCAATCCGGTTGGAGGTTCTTCAAAGTAAAGAAGATTCTAAATCCAAATTCTTCAATAAACCTATTGCGAGCATGATTGTGAAACGATCTCACAAAACTCCTTGATGCTTGCTTGAAAGCTTGGATTGCGTCGAGAGGCAAAGAAAATTCATTAACAATCATGGACATTGGAGCAATTTCCTTGGAAGCCATGGATCAAAGGGTTGAAGAAGAAAGCAAGAATTTGGTCCTAATAGAATATCCCCAGAGTTTTAGAGGCCTGAATGTGGTGTTGGAATGGACTACATCTGTTTATAAAGGAAAACTTGACAAAATCCTATTTCGAAAAGGAAAAGAACTCCTGCCTGGGAAGCGTGTCTCGCGCGAGACACCTTGTCCCGAGCGGGACAAACCTTTTGTAAATTCTGCAGAATTTCTGCACAAAAGATCAATCTAGCCCCGACTTGCCGAAACAAGTCTCGAAACCTGCAAATATGTTCCTCATACACAGTATCTATGCCAAAACCTTCTCAAATACATACCCAAAACTTGACCAGAATTGGCCATTACATTACTTGTGGATATGACCACAGAAGTCGAGAAAGCTAAAACTAACTAATTAGATTTAGGTTAGTAAATAAGAAAAAATTCTTCTTGTTGTGCATCTTACATGCTAACAGGTATCAAGAAAAAAAAAGATGCTTTGGGCCAACTCTGTCAATATTACAGATTCCTGACAATCTTAAATATATGGGGGAGTAAGGGAGACCTATGCTATCATACCTCCCGAGCTACCGGCACCACCATCATCACGATCACCGGGGATACCGTCCCTTCTCGATCTCTTGACTACGCAAGTAGGGGTCACCGCTGAGGCAATCGTCGACGTCGTTGAAGCCACCTTATGAAATAGCTTCTCGGAGAGGTCCGACACCAAGGCCATCAATCCAGCCATCCTGCCGCCCCACGGTTATAATCTGTCGCGGACATGGTAATCTGTCAACAAAAGGAAATATTCAGAAAGGATCGGAGATATACACATATATGGACGATGCAAGAAACAATATAAGAAGAAAAATATATCAGTCTTACCGAAGAGACATCGGGAGGGAGACGATAACCCTCAGGAATACGATTCGTGATTGGGATGGAGCCCATCATCTGCATGCCTCCCATCATTTATGAGTAGCTCGGAGGACCATAATCCGGAATAAAGGGCACAGGACCCGCATACTAAGAAGAAGAGCATAGGGCTGACGAGCCAGAAGCAGGAGCATATGTACGTGGTTGCCTACCACCTACCACAAGTGGACCCATCAAACGGGGCAGGAATTCCTCATACGAAGCCCCTTGGACCACACAGTTTTTTGCTGCATATCCATTCACATAATTGCCGTATACCTCAGCAGGAACAAAAGAAGTAGAGTACATCTCTCTGGGCGGATCCTCTGGTACTCTCCTGACAAGTGAACCCCTACCATGCTGAGGGAAGTCTCTCTCACCCAAATACATAGTATCACCCTCGAGTGACACCAAGATCCTCTGAGTATCTGTGACGGCCCACGCGCCATGCACCTCATTCTCCAAGAGAGTCCACGGATATAAACCCTGATGCTCAAATTTGAAACTGTCCAGCAAGGCCCGTGCCTCCTCCACGGTTAAGGTCCAATCCTCTCCTTCCTCATCATCCACATTACAGTTGGAGTGGCTCCATTTCTTGATATCCTGAAACTGAGCCCCACGCTCATTTAGCTCAAACTTGTGCAAAGAAAAGACAGCATACCCCCATACATGTACAAGAAAACAGAATAGGATTCAGTACAAAGGATGGATGAAATATGAAGTATATGAATAAGCGACAAGATGAAGTCAGGAAATGTACCTCTCAAGCATAGGAATATCCCTGCATGGTATTTCTGGTGTGCATACACGCCTCATCCATAGCATGGTAACAGAAGGCTAGGCCAGTTGAGCCCCAATCATACGTACTCACCATGTCAAGATCCTCCAACATCCCCAAAAGAGCAATACGGGCAGTGGAAGAATGGTTGGCAAAGATCATTTCTGACAAAATGTACTAGAGGGCACCCCTTACTACTCAGTCCACGACCGCTTTGGCCTTATCTGTATAAGCCTCAATCTGGCCGCGAAGGGGAGCAAGCTCAATAGCAAATCCTTTAATCTTGCTAGGGACAAACCAATGAGTTGCCTCCACTCGGTTGGGCTCGCCGGCTTGTAACCCCCAATCGCTGGAAGAGGATCGCTAGCACACTCCAACCCGGTGATAGCCAAGAAGTTGATCGGAGTCATGGTCGCTTCCCCAAAGTGTAAATGAACAGTGTGGGTAGTATCCCACCATCTCTCCCTAATAGCCTGGAGAACCTAAGGAGTCCACCTCATACCGCAGATGTTATCTACAAAAGTATGAAGCCCCGTCTGATCTACTCTAGCTCGGGTCCTGCAGGACTTTGACTTTGTCCCACACAGCCTTGGCAAATTTGACACTGCCCCGACAATTCTTGTTTGGCCTATGCGGCTGCAAAATAAGGAAAGACAAGGAAACATTGTCAGAGATCATTCATGGCAAAAAATTCTAAGAAAATAGAACAAATTTTTCATTGGAGCATTTTATCGAGCACTTGGCATGCATACTAGAGAATCATCCACAAACTTGCGCTTGGCTACCCAAATAAATCCCTCCTACAATCCAAATCAGGTAGGTCACTCATAGATACACAAATGCATCATCAAAATTCAATAAAGGTCTGGGGAATTTAGCATTCATTGGCATTGAACCTAGTTCTTGATAAAGGGAGGGAAATGTCCAATTTTGATAAATTGATGGATTAAAACATGGAATTGATACAATGCAATCATGGAAATGAGTTTGAAGATGAAATTCATACCAAACCATCGCGAATGGCTTGCGAAATGTGCCTAGGACGATCAAAGGTGAGGTCGTCACAAGGATAGTCCTTTCGGCACAAATAGCTATCCAATGTCGGATTCCTTTGTTCTTGAGCCATTGATTATGTGTTTAGGGAAGGATTATAGTTGATTAGGAAGGAAAAATAAACAAGAAATTGAAGAAATTTCGAAGAAAATATACCCTAGGCTCAAACTTGTGAGAGAGTTTGAAAATAAAAGTGTTTTGAAATGAACAGCGGCTGCTGAATTTATGTCTCGACAGCCTTTGTCCTGCGCGAAACAAGGTGTCCCGCGCGAGACAACCCTACTGGACAAAGACAAAATTGCCCCTGGCAATAAGCATCTACGCAACGTCAAAATTCAAAATTTTAACACATTTACCCTTGAAAGTGAAACCCTAGCAAGGAAGCGTGAAAAAATTGGTACCGCAAGTCACGGAACGAGCCGAACGTGACATGTGCATAATTGCCCGATACGATGTCATGTCACCCAAAATGATTGATCCAAAGATCAAATCATCCCGCATGATTCAGAACCCAAATAGGCGAATTATCTCTTGGTTGGTCGAAGAAAGTAAACCACTCCATTAAAAAAAAGCCCGGTTCAGCGCCCTTACAGGTGAATCGTCATCAAAAAGCCCGATTCAGTGCCCTTACAGGTGAATCGTCATCAAAAAGCCTGATTCAGCGCCCTTACAGGCGAATCGTCACAAAACCAACAGGATGCGAAGGACCAGACAGGTATACCTTTATTTTCTAACATCTTTTCCCGCAGGTTCAGAGCCAAAACAGGTGAATCTTCAGACAGGCATGCCAAAATAGCCTTTTAGTGTTTTGGAGTCGAACTACGTTTTGGTCTGATTCTCTGATAGAGATACGTAGGCAGCCGTGCGGCACGACAATTTCGATGTTCAGAATGATGTCTTTTCTATTCGACGAAATGACTTCTTCCATAAGACTTGTCGCCAAGGGGCTTTATAGACACCCCATTCTGAACCTATTGTAGCAGAGTTATACCACTCTAAGTCTTGCCTTCGATTTTAGAGTAGAAATCCACCATTTCGTCATGTTTCGTTAAGTTTTGACTAACAGGCGTTAGTTTGGACTAAACTGCATACGAGATAACAAGGGGAGGACAAATCTGTTGTTTGTGAAGCCTTGTCCCGTGTGGGACATGGCGTGTCTCGCGCGATACTACCCCTCTGCAGGAGGGACAGATTGACATCCCTTGTAGATTTTGACCTCTTTTCTTGATCAATACTTATCCAATTCGTGTCTTTACTGATTGTAGAGATCTGAAACCTTCTTTAGGAGATATCCTAAATCTCTTGAGTCTCCTAAATTTGGTTACCAAGTAAATCAATCCCTATAAATACTAGTTGATTTTAGTATTTAAAAGACGAAAGAAGAGGTTGAGGTCCCGATCCGAGACACAACTCACACACAATTTGCTGGTTTGTCTCCTTGAAAGACTCCTGCAAATCACTCTAAAACAACATACAAATTCATCCATCAACCTTGTTGATTGACGAATATCAAGATTCAAGCCTAGAATCGAGGCAAAACTATGTCCAAATTACTTCTCGACCTAAAGGTAATCTTCCTTTCTTCTTTATCTATTCTAATTGATCTTTAGAGTGGTACAAGCATATCAAATCTGGGATCGGCCTAAAGCCTCTTCAAATCATGGAGATGGTCTTGAAGCAATCGATCCCATATTCCATTTAATCTAATTAAATGGATGTTTTTCTTCATTTCTTTCATAAAAATAACTAATTATTTAAAACCCCCTTAAGCAAGACTGATCTTCGGATTGGGTGGATGCGGTGCTCCCTGACCTTCCAAATCCATCACTTAAGCCCCGAACTCAAATCTCTTAAATTGGTTTTTCTATATTTCCTCATAATAATATAGGTGGCGACTCTAATAAACAAATCAATAAATAAAAAGAGGAGAAATTCCGCATCACAACACAGCATGGTAGTCACTTGTCAGGTCCATGACCACGAATATAATTGTGGCCTCGTCTCGAATGGATGTTCCCCCACTTCCAAGGATAAGTCAATTGTCCCCATGGCGTTGACTTTGTGATTGATGAAGCCTTCTAGTCTTCTAGAGTATGGATCTAGCATACTATCCTTCGGATTCATATTCTGGAAAGTGGAATAGTATAGAATGTCCCTGGAGGCCCCTGAGTCTATGAGGAGCCTTTCGGATTGAGAGTTATCAATCCTCCCTTTGATAAATAGGGGTTGTTCTCGAGCTGCGGGGCTTTCAACTATCACATTAGGAGAGAAGCTAATGACTTCTTATACCTTATGTATTCAGGCGGGGATGTGGTAGATCTTACTTAGCTCGTGTATCTGGTCCTTCAGTTTCTTGTTGGAGATAATATCTTCCTTTATAACATGGAGTTTAGCCCTAGGAGGCCTGCACTCCCTTTCATCATCTTTGTCATCATCGTCGTCATCCTTTCTTTTCCACTTATTATCCTTTCTTATGACATAGCGATCAAGTTTTCCCTCATCTACCCATCTCTCGATCATTCTCTTGAGGGAGATGCAATTCTCTGCGCCGTGTTCGTGATCCTTGTGAAAGGCACAATACTTGGAGTTGTCACGGGTGTATTTTGTTCTTTCAATGAGCGGTTGAGGACTTGGTAGATTCACCAATTGCATGATCTCCGTTATAGGTTTGGTAAGGGGGTAAAAACCTCATCTTTTTCAGTAGCCTGAGTTCTATTCTTCCCCTTATAGCTACTTCCATTTGAAGCCTGGTTAGTGCCAGCTGCGTCTGCTTTTGGCTTTTTAGACCTCTTGTTACTTTTCTCTTTCGCCATAGCTATGGCATAAGCCACATTGTACAAATCGGACTTTGACTTAGGCTCTCTGGCAGAATGTTCATAGATCGATTGTTTGGATCTCAGTCCGGAGTTAAAGCAAATTATTACTTCCTGGTCTGTTAGGCTTTCCTCTACCTGGTCAGCCATGGCTTTGAATCGATTGTAATAACTCAAAGTTGTTTTGTTCTTCCCTTGCTCGATGTTTGCAAGGTCTGTTATTGCTTTCTTTCTCTTTCCCACTGTAGCAAAGTTGTCCAGGAATCTGTTGCTCATGATTTTCCATCTATCGATGCTTCCCTTCTTTTGCTCACGTAATCAGGATAAAGCTATTCCGGAGAAGATACTCGCGAAGGCCTTAAGAGAATATCATCTGGCTTGGTGAGGAGGGCCATGGTGGATTCAAAGCTTTGCACATGGTCCCGTGCATCTATGGTTCCCGCATATTTTTCAAAACATGGGATTTTAAGAGTAGGATTGGGAGGTAGATCATTAATCCGCAGGGAGAAAGGACAAGTGGCACTGGTATCATCATCATCCACTTCCTTCCTCCCAATTTCCATTTCATCTAGTCTCTTTTTCAAGAGGAGAATATCTCTTGCATCGATCCCCGACCTAAAATGAGAACTACGATGGGTCCTTTATTTCTTTTTGTGCCCATTCACTCTATTGTGTTCCTCATGTTCCTGGTGATTGTCCCCATGTCTAGATGGTGCTCTGTCCCTTCTAGGGGCCATTTCTGGATAGGGAGGAGACCTGTGACGAGGAGGGCTCCTAGGCCGAGGAAGGCTCCTATTCCAAGGAGGGCTCCTATGCTGAGGAGGGCACCTATGCAAAGGAAGGCTCTTATGCCGAGGAGAGGGGGTGTGACGAGGAGGGAATTTTTGCCTTGCCTGACTAATCCTTGCTCTCAAGTCAGGTGAATTAACCTCCTGGTCTCTCTAATGGTTCAGATGATTTCTAAAGTCCTCATTGTTTCGTGTGTTTCCATGTCCCAAAGCCTTATGACGAGGAGTGACATCTTGGGGGTTTTGCTTGGATCTACCAGCAATGCCATGATGAGGGATATGTTGGCCATGAGAAAGATTTTCTCTATTCCCCCGACTACCACGCCTGTCAACATGACTTTCCCCTCCAAGGGAATTTCCAGTCCTTGTAGGTCTCATGAATTCAGCCAGGGAGTGCTCAGGATCCAATTGTAGCAAGGAATTTTGTGTTTCATAAAAGCGTTGCAGAGTTTTCATCTGTTGATACGGGAGATTTTGCGATCAATCTGTTGGAGGGAAGCTCAAGTGCCCCCCTGGGCGGCATTCTTACCCATCTGGCTGCCCGTAGGCCTTCCTCGGCACCGACGACGAGGAGGGTTAGGCTGCATTGCCTCAGTTTCCGATTGTCCCCTAGAACACAGATTCATTCATAGGGGTGACAACCCATCAATCAACAGTGGAGGCGGTGGTAGTTCCCGCAAGAGAAAAAGCAGTCCTAGTGTTGCCATGAGTCTACTCCACAAGAATATTATCTGGATCAGGAGTCATACTTGTGGTATGTCCGTCTTCCATTAGAATTAGGAAAGTGAAGCAGAATTTTTTCAATCTATTCAAAGGATAATACGAATCGTTTCCCGGCAATGAAACCAAATTGATGATACCAAAAACGTTTGCATCAGCCCAAATTCAGCGGCAAGTTGTATCATGGATGTTTGAATAGCCTGAAAAAGATAAACAAACACGTAAACTAAGTCGGGGCTTCACCGACGAAGGTCCTCCGGCATAAGAGTAAGTATTTGTGTGTTATAAAGAGAAATCAATTTACAAAAGTTTAGAATCAAAAGATGCGTTACCGTTTAGAGTCAAAAGATGTGTTACCAAAATAAGTGAATTATGGCTTATACTTATAAGTAAAGTGATGTAGAGTCCATCTTTGATTAGAAAGTTGTGTGAGAGTAGATTATAATCCTAGTGGAATCATAACTTCTCACAGTCCTTGTTTGAGTAGAATTAGTATTGCATTCTATCCGTATACCTAGGAGGCTTGATCCTCGGCTTGTTATGCTTGGTCGGCCTGAATGAGTACCGAGGAAGAGAGGAAAGCAAGGATAGATAAGCTAATTTCCTTGCCTTGTTAATGATCGAGAAGGTGATCATCGTCTTTAAGTGAGGCCATGGTCGGCCTTGATAGATGACTTTCTCGACATATGAGACTATGCCTCGTCGGTATACAAGAATTTTGTGTCTTAGTCATTATACACTCTACTATGTCTAGATTGACATAGTGTGAATGTCAAGAAGGCATGACGAACAAATGTAGGTAATGACCACTCCCTTTGTCGTATTTGATACTTGTATGGATTATATTTTGGGCGCAATACATTGGGCCTTGTCAGGTTGATGACCCATGTTCTTATCTCGATTTATACCGTTCAAAAGTATCCTACAAAGTGTTTATATGTTTATTAAGAAATTATTAAGAAATGAGTTGCAGGTGGATTGGGGATATAATGTTCAAAAGACTATTCATTCAAGTGGGTAATAAATAAGATAGTAAGGTGTTTTTTTTTTTTTTTAATTCTACAAAAAACAGAGGAAATAAATATCAGAAACATTATTTATTATTTGTCATTTTTATAGCAAAGTAAAATGAGTTGATCTTATAAAAAAACTAGTTTTTCCTTAAGATAAGGAAAAACGTGTTTTTTCAAAGCGCTGGACATTATTATTCAAACCAAACGGTGGCATTTTCGTAATTACTGGCAACCATGATAAATGTCAGTATTAATATTAAAAATGATCAGTGATTTCATACTGCCATTTTATAAACATGAAACTGATACTTTTCTCAAGTGTCAGTGTTAATGTTAAAAATTGCTAGTGAGTACACTGACACTTTTTTACATTGATACTGGCAGTTATTAAAAGTGCCAGTGGTAGTGTTAATAATTGCCAGACATTACACTGGCACTTTTTAACATTGATACTGGCACTTATAAAAGTGCCCGTTGTAGTATCAATAAGTGCCAGTGTACATGTGCTGACACTTTTTTACACCAAACACTGGTACTCTTTTTTGCTGGCACTCATAAACACATGCACTGGCACTCCAAAAACACATGCACTGGCACTCCAAAACACATGCACTGGTACTCTTTTTTGCTGGCACTCAAAAACACATGCACTGGCACTCAAAACACATGAACTGACACTCAAAAACACATACACTAGCATTAGTTTACACTAACACTGGCACATCAAATCCCTAGAACTGGCACATACAACTGGCACTTTTATTTATACAACTGACTGGCCAAAATTGAGTTTCTGAACGGAGAACTGACTGGCCAAACCCTCTTTCCAAACGAACCCTGTCCATCTCCGTTTCACTTCTCCACTCAAATCAACGAAGAATGGCTTGGAGGCAAATCCCTTTCCAGAATCGAAGATTACTGTTCTCAATTACCCCCAATTCCCTAGAGAGATGGAATCGATTGAGAGAGTTGCCGCCTTGGCTGGGAGAGAATAGAGGATTGGTGGAATTGATTAGCCGGTGAACCTGTTTTTAGATGATGGGGAATGGTGAGGAAGAGAATTTAGGGAGAGGAAACTGGTAGTGGTGGTGAGGAAGAAGACGATCTTCCTTTTCCTTGGATAGACGGGAATGGTATTTGCGTCTAGTGAGAGAGTAGAGAGAGAGAGAGCTCCTTTGCGTAGCGTATAGAGAGAGCGTTCGGTTAAAAACACGTTTTTTTTTAAGCTCACAAAAAACGCGTTTTTTACAAGTTTTTGGTAAGTAAAATAGAACGCTTAATGATACGTATTAAAAAGAAAAAAAAAAGAGAGTTTGACCAAAATAACCCTATTATAAAGAAAAACGACCTTAAAGGACAAGCATTTTGAAAACCCCCCTAAACACCCCTGGACCAAATTGCCCTCGACGTCGCGTTCATATTAACCCTATTTCGCCGCAATTTCAAATTTTTACTATTTCTATTTCCTGTTTCTAAAAATCTCTCAAATTTCAAATTTAGAAAACCTTCCCGTTCTCGTCTCACCAACAACGATTATTGAGCAATTTCTTCCTTCCTTCGACGGATTTCTTCATTTTCGTCCTCAAAACCAAAGGTAATCTTCAACATTTTTTCGATTTTGAAGTTTATTTTTGAGATTTCAAAGTTTATTTCACTTGTTTTTGTCGAGTTCACTGTTTTGATGTTGATTTTGATGTTAATTTCACTGTTTTGTTTTCGATTTCGAAGTTTATGATTTCTCAAGTAACCTAGTTAGGAAAAATGTGAACTAGATTTAATTGTTGAATTTCACAGATGTTGGATTTTGTTTTACAGTTGTATATTTAAATGTGAATTCGTTTGGGTTTTGACATTTATCAGTTGTTCATGACTTATTGTGCACAATAATTATGAGGTCAATTTCTCAGTTATTTTGGGAACAACTGTGAGGTCTATTTCACTATTTTTATTTCATTGAACAAGAACTGTAAAGTCTAGTTTCTCAGTTGTTTGGTTGTTGAGGGAAAATAAGTGTGAAATGTTTTTCACACTTCTAAAACTGTGAGGTAAGTTTCACAGTTTAGAAAATGTCAAAATATACCTCACAGGTCTCAGAAGTGTGAGGTCTATTTCTCAGTTATTGACTAATGTAAATTGATTAGGGTTTTGGCATTTTCTAAACTGATAACTGTGAGGTTAACTTCACAGTTGTTTTGCTAATTTTTATGTGTGGTTTACTTGTGATTAATCTGTTGTCGATGAATGTTTGTGCATAAATGAGAGGTCAATTTCTCAGTTATGTTTATTGAAGTTAATTTCTCAGTTATTGTGAACAACAGTGAGGTCAATTCCTCAGTTTTTGTCTCATTCCTTCATAGAAAACAACTGTGAGATACATTTGCACGCTTGTTTTGTTTTGAGGGATAATAAGTGTGAAATGTTTTTCACAGTTCTAACACTGTGATTTCAGTTTCTCAGTTATTGACGAATGTGAATTGATAAGGGTTTTGGCATTTTCTAAACTGATAACTGTGAGGTTAACTTCACAGTTGTTTTGCTAATTTTTATGTGTGGTTTACTTGTGATTAATCTGTTGTCGATGAATGTTTGTGCATAAATGAGAGGTCAATTTCTCAGTTATGTTTATTGAAGTTAATTTCTCAGTTATTGTGAACAACAGTGAGGTCAATTCCTCAGTTTTTGTCTCATTCCTTCATAGAAAACAACTGTGAGATCATTGCACGCTTGTTTTGTTTTGAGGGATAATAAGTGTGAAATGTTTTTCACGATTCTAACACCGTGATTTCGGTTTCTCGATTATTGACGAATGTGAATTGATAAGGGTTTTGGCATTTTCTAAGGCGATAGCTGTGAGGTTAACTTCACGGTTGTTTTGCTAATTTTTATGTGTGGTTTACTTGTGATTAATCTGTTGTCGATGAATGTTTGTGCATAAATGAGAGGTCAATTTCTCGAGTTATGTTTATTGAAGTTAATTTCTCGGTTATTGTGAACAACGGTGAGGTCAATTCCTCGGTTTTTGTCTCATTCCTTCATAGAAAACAACGTGAGATACATTTGCACATTTGTTTTGTTTTGAGGGATAATAAGTGTGAAATGTTTTTCACAGTTCTAACACTGTGATTTCAGTTTCTCAGTTATTGACGAATGTGAATTGATAAGGGTTTTGGCATTTTCTAAACTGATAACTGTGAGGTTAACTTCACAGTTGTTTTGCTAATTTTTATGTGTGGTTTACTTGTGATTAATCTGTTGTCGATGAATGTTTGTGCATAAATGAGAGGTCAATTTCTCAGTTATGTTTATTGAAGTTAATTTCTCAGTTATTGTAAACAACAGTGAGGTCAATTCCTCAGTTTTTGTCTCATTCCTTCATAGAAAACAACTGTGAGATCTGTTGCACATTTGTTTTGTTTTGAGGGATAATAAGTTTGAAATGTTTTTCGCAATTCTAACACTGTGATTTCAGTTTCACAGTTATTGACGAATGTGAATTGATAAGGGTTTTGGCATTTTCTAAACTGAGAATTGTGAGGTTAACTTCACAGTTGTGTTGCTACTTTTTATGTGTGGTTTACTTGTGATTAATCTGTTGTCGATGAATGTTTGTGCACAAATGTGAGGACAATTTCTCAGTTATGGTTGTTGAAGTCAATTTCTCAGTTATTGTGCACAACAGTGAGGTCAATTGCTCAGTTTTTATGTCATTCCTTCATAGAACAACAACTGTGAGATCTACTGCACAGTTGTTTTGTTTTGAGGGATAATAAGTGTGAAATGTTTTTCACACTTCTAAAACTGTGATTTCAGTTTCACATTTATTTATGAATGTGAACTGATTAGGGTTTTGGCATTTTCTAAACTGAGAATTATTATGTTAACTTTACATTTGTTTTGCTACTTATATGTTGTCGATGAATATGTGTGCTTAAATGTGAGGTCAATTTCTCAGTTATGACTGTATAAATGTGCATTGGTTGTAACTCTCACTCCGTGTTTTAACATTCAATTGTTTTTTGTGTGATTATAGATGACTAAGAAAAGAATGGCAAAAAAAGATTCCACAAGTAAAGCTAAAAGAAAATCAGTGGAGAGGCCCAAGACCTTCTCTTTCCGTTCAAACATTGAAGCAACTTTGAAATTGCTGATGAAGTTGAAGTTAAAGGATTATCATATTGAAAAGTTGAAACTTTCTCCATTTTTCAATATGTTTAATGCACTGAACAACAATTTGGATATCACAATCAGAAAGTCTGATTTGACAACATGGGATATTATCAGATGTTATGACCCGGATACTGATAACTTTAAGTTGGGGCGTACTCGTGTCAATCTAACAAGCAATGATGTTGCTGTGATATTTGGTGTGGAATCCGGGGAGAAAAGTATGAACATGAAGATGATGGGTTGTGCTGCAGAAACATTTGAATTGTTTCAGAGAAGGTTCAAGGGTGAAAATAACATCTCATTGATCACAGTCAACACGGTGAAGGATGTGTTGATGGAAGTTTGTCAAAGTGATAAAGAAGAAGATATTGATGATGTTGTGAGGCTACTAACAATGTTTACAATGGCAACACTGTTCTTTGCCAGCAGGGGTACTTACATTTCTACTCCTTTTCTTTACTATGTGGAAAAGATTGAGAACATGAAGGATTATAATTGGTCTCAAGAAATCCTTGATAATCTAATGAATTCAATTCGAAAACACCACCAACAGCCACATCAAGTTTCTGGCTGTGTTTCTTTGCTATCGGTAAGTCAATATATATTTTGTTCTTCTCTTTCTTAGTTATTTTTATATTCTTATAAAATTGTAACGTAATAATTTTTTTAATTGATGCAGTATTGGTTCAGTGAACACACCAACACATTGCAACCAAAAAGACATCTGATTCCACGATTCATGAAGTGGGATTTGCCAAAGAAGGTGGAAATGTTCAAGGAGTTGAGAATCGACGTGTTGAAAAAGAAGAATGTGAGTTATAATATTATCGCAGTTTATTTAATAATTTCTCATTTTTTGGTTTCAAACATGTGTATTATGTCCTAATCATTCTTTTATAGAACAACTGTGAAAAACATTGCACAGAAATTGACCTCACAGTTCTAAACTGTAGGACTTATTTCACAGTTGTTGATTTTGATGAATATAAATGTGAGATGTTTTTCACAGTTAGTTATGATTGTTTGTGCACAACTGTAAGGTCAGTTTCTCAGTTTATAACTGTGAAGTAAATTTCTAAGTTATTGTGCATAACTTTGATAGATTTCTCTATTTAAATGTCATATTTTTATAGAAAAACTGAGAATTCCATTTTACCTTCCATGATAGGTTAATGCTGAAGCTTTAGTTCTGACCGATGAAGAAGAAATAATGTTTGGCGGACAAAGAAACTTTGCAAACATCACAGATGATGTGAACCTACTGGAGAACAAAGATGAAGAAGAAGATGGAAAAAATGAAAAAGAAGAGGAGATGAGGGAGTTAGGTTCTACAGATAGTGAAAGAACCTTATCCATTCACTTGGCTCAACCCCAAAATATCCCGGATACTCCAGTTCATAGTTCTGTGCCAATAACTCCAAGTCCAATAGCGTTGATGGCAGATGATTTTGATGATATGGTTACATCTGCATTGAAAAGTGTGAATAAATCAATAGGAATTGAAGGATTGGAATTTGAAAAAAAAGAGTCACAACAGGATAAGGGAAAGCTGAAAGAGAAAAGAATTGAAACCGTGAAGGAAAAGGAAAATTTGGAGATTGTAAAAGAAAAAGAGAGGTTGGAAAAGGAAAATGACAAGCTTGTAAAAGAAAATAGAGAGCTCATTGAGAAAGTGGAAACAACTAATTCATTGAATGAGAAAATTGAAGAATTGGGAAAACAACTCAGCGTTGCTATTTCAAGGATCAACAAGTTGGAAGAAGAAAAGAGAATAAGAGAGATAGCTCACCAAAAAGAGATCAAGGAGTTACATGAATTGCACAGAAACAAAATAGCCAAATTGGAAGAAGAGGCTGCTAATTTGATTCAAGATAGTGAAGATCAGGCGGTAAAATTGAATGAAAAAGATGAAATTAACAAAGAACTTTTGGAAAGGATTGGGATGTTTCAAGCTGAAGTTAATGAAGCAGTTTTTGAAAAGGAAATTGAGGAGGACAAGGATGAGGCTGAGGAGGACAAGAATGGGGCTGAGGAGGACAAGGATGTGGCTGAAAAGGGAAAAAATGTTGGAGTGACTGGATCAATGGTGAGGAGGCTAAAGGGAAAAACAAGGAAACCAAAGATCGATGATGACTTTGTTTCTTTACCAAAACGGCAGAAGAAGAATGATGAGAAAAAGAAAGTTCAAGCTGAAAACATTGAGATTTTAGATGATATGCAGGGAGAAAAGAAGAAAGGCAAACATATAGTGCAGCTCAAGTTCAAGAAGAAATTCAGTAAAACAACAAAAATGGTGGCACAAAAGGAAATTGATGAGTATCACAACCTATTAAAAGTTCTAACAAAGGAGTAAGTACCAAAAACAAACTTTAATATTTTTGAATGATTATTTATCACAATCATTATAACAAGTTATATTTATGTTCTTGCAGTGGGAGTGCATGGGTATATGGAAATATCAATATAAGTGTTGAAGAATTGTGGATGATTGCCCATGACACATGTACTGATGTGACGGTATATTTACTCCTACTCTTAAATTGATTTAACAATTGATAAACTGTGAATTCTATTTCATCTGTTGTGCACAATCAAACATGAATAACTGTGCAATTTATTTCACATTTGTTGGTTATTAAACCCTTACTCAGTTATTTAGCAACATTTGTTGGTTATTTGACATTTGTAATACAATCTATTTAACAACAGAATTGTGCAATCTATTTCTCAGTAATTTAATAACATTAAATCATGAATAATTGACAACTGTGAGGTCAATTTATCAGTTATTAAAAAATATTTCACAATTTCATCTGTTGTTTGACAGGTAATGAATGGTTACCTCGAAATATTGAAAAAGCAATACAAAGACATGAAATCTTCAAGCTCACAGAATACTACTGTTGGAGTGATCACTGCTAATGCCATGGTAAGTACATTTATATTTATTTATGTAAAATGTTCTTGTTGAGGTCTTATAGATATTGACTAAATGTTTACATGCAGCCATTTCTAGAAAATAATTATACAAAATGCATTAAAGAAGAGATTGATGATGCCTTGTTGGAATTGATAAAAGATGATAAAAGGTTCATCCTCTTCCCAATACACACCCCATCAAAACAAAGGTTGGTTGAACATTGGACTCTTCTCGTTCTTGATGTTGAAACGGGGGAGTTTATGTTTTATAACTCAATGCGTCCAAGGAAAAAAGAAACAAAGGACCCATATGCTGTGTATGCTCGAGTAATGGTAATAACATGATACGTAATTTTACTTTAATTTTCTTTCAGTTTATGACTCGGTGTTTGATAACTGATAAAATCTTTTCATTCTTTCAGTTTGATTACGTCAGAAACTTGTCTTGTGTTTTGTCAAATGTTACTCAAGAAGATTCACCAGCTGAAAAGTTCATTGAAGTTGAAGATACACCACAACAAAATTTGCCAAGTCTTGATTGTGGAATTCATGTTCTTATGAATTGCAAGGACTACTTCGACTGGGGATTCGTGAGGAAGAGCTATGAAAAGGATGAAGCACATCAATTTAGGGCAAAAATGTTTACTGAATTTCTGAATGATGAAAAGAAAGTGTCTGTAGTTTGATTGTAGTGTCAGTTTAAAGATACATTATTTTTGTCTAGGCACTCTTTTGGTTGTTGAAGTACAAATGAAAAAGACGTGAAGTAACTGGAAAATATGTAGTGAAAAAGACTTGACAAATTCTCAGTTATGCTTGTGCAATTTCTCAGTTGGTATGTTTACCTGTTACTGCAGTTTCTGCACAACTGTAATGTCAAATTCTCAGTTATGCTTATGCAATTTCTCAGTTGGTATGTTTACCTGTTACTGCAGTTTTCATAGACTTGACAAATGTGATGTAAATAAATGTGCAATGTTTTTCACAGTTGCTGGGTATTGATGTAAATAACTGTAGGACCTATTTCACAGTTGTTGGTTTTTGAGGCATGCACCTGGTAGGAACTGAGGCTGGCGCCTGGAGTTATATGAGGCGCGCGCCTGGAAGGCAGTAGTCCAGACCTTCCTATTTCACTGTTATGCACAATAACTGTGCAATGTTTTTAACAGTTGTTCTATTGTTCTATAAAAAGAATTACTAGAACAGTGAAATAAACTCAGAAGTATGTTTACCTATTACTGAAACAACAAATCATTAAAATGTTAAGGAACAAAAACAATCACCAAAAAAAGAGAAATTAAATTCACTATTTCATTTCATTTCATATATTGTCTTTAAAAAGAAAAAGAAAAAAATCTGAACTAATGATAGAACCAAAACATAATCAAATAGGTTCCCTGCAAGACTTCCTATTGTGAGTTCCTAATTTTCCGCAACGACCACATTTCATTTTCCTTTTCATAACCTCCCCCCTAGAAGGAATACGATTCTTCCTAGGCCTTCCAGGAGGACGCCTTGTTACTGGTGGAAGTATCACAGGTGGCTCAGTATTGGGAGCTTGACCAAAAGAAGCATAAGCCTGGATTGGTGAATCATAACACTCTCTGTAGTAACTACAATGGAAAAATGGCTCAATGTATGAGAATGGATCTGGTTTGGTATTGAACAGAACAGCAACTGCATGCACACAAGGGAAACCTTCATGCTGCCACTTTCCACATGAACATGTGCATTCTTCTACGTTGACAACCATTGGTGGAACGGAATGCACTTCAAACACATTGTTTGAAGAAGAGTATACCACCCATGACCTACCAATTTTTTTAAGTTCTTCATACTTCTTCTGCATAAGAGGACACAATGTTGAATTCCACTTTGATGAGTCTTCTCTCCGTTTTGACATTTGACACATCATCTTCAATCTAATAGAATCAATTAACTCCATAATAGGCAATGAACGAGCAACTTTAAACTGAGCATTAAATGATTCTGCAGCATTGGATGACATCTCCCCATATCGACTACCATTAAAGAATGCATTAGCATAATTTTCAACTGGTAGGTTATCCAAAAACTCTTTAACAACTGACCCACCTTCAGCTTTCATTTCATTCAGAAAATTATTGAAAAGTTCTTCCGTCGGGGCTTCTGCGCACTGACTGAGTTTATAGGTCATCCTATTCTTAAAGCTTATATGACAGCCTCTCATCTTATCCTTCAAATTATGTTTCAGATGAACAATGCAAAATGAATGAAAACATTCAGGCAACACATCTTTCACTGCTTGAATAATGCCTTGATGGCGATCCGACACAAATGTCACTTGCCTATAATCTATGAGAGGTTTAAGTTGCTCCAAAAACCATATCCAATTTGCAGTATCTTCACCACCAACAATAGCAAAAGCAATGTTAAAAAGCCCTGAATAAGAAAAAACGACAGTAAGAAAAATTAGAGAAACAACTGTGAAATACACTATACTGTTTCTGTACAGAATAAAACATACCTGAATTGCCATCTTTGGCCGTTGCAGCAAGTAAAGTCCCCTTGTATTTTCCATGTAAAAATGTACCATCAACAAATAGCAACGGACGACAAAACCGGAAACCTCTTATACATGCCCCAAATGAAACAAAACACCTTCTAAAGTGACCTACTTTATCAGATTCAAGCACAAACTGATTACTCGCATCCAACTCCTTCATCTTCTTAAAGTAACCTCTCAAATTATCATAAGATAACGATTCTTCACCGTAAACTACTGCCCTAGCTTTCTCAATAGCTCTCCACCCAACTTTGTAAGTTACATCAAGTCCATAACTAGTCTTAAGAACCCTAAGAATTTGAGCTGTACCAATCGAAGGCGTAGAACGAACAACATCAACAATGGATTCAGCAAGAACATCAGAAGTAACCCTACTACCCTTTTCACTCCTATGAACATCACCACATGTATGAATTGAAGTATATGTTTTGATGTAAACAAATCCATTTGACTTTTCAACAGAAGCATGGATCCTCCAAGGACAGCCTACAGCAGATTTATGCTTGCACTGTGCAGTAACACGTTTTTTGTCATTTTTAATATACTCAAAACTAAATCCAACCTCACAGGCATACTTACATAATTTTATACGAAACTCAGTAATTCCTCCTTCAAATACTTGTCCAATACCTGTTATTTCCTTAGCCCACTTTGCAGTTAACAATTCTTTTTCTCCATGATGAAAAAAGTTCACAGGAATTTCAAGTGCAAGCCTACTAGAACTACTATGCTCTAGTTCATTAGATATAGAACCACCACAACGCACAGTAGATGTAGATGATTCATAGGCACAAATAGCTTGACTCTCTTTAACATGAACAACAACAAGGTTTGCACCACTATAACCTAACATGATGCCCATATTCAAGAAATCCTCTTCATTTTCCAGTAAGCAACTTGAATTATCAGGTAAAACATATAACAATGATATAGAATCCTTATTCAATGAAGGCCACCTTGAACAAACAAACTCAACAACTGAGAAATAAGAAGAAAACTGAGCAAATCTTGCTATTGCATTCAATTCACCATACTTAAATGAAAGCATAACTGGAGTATCCATACAGCTGCATAGAAGAAACATGAAAAATATTACAACTGAGAAATTCACTTAACAATATTGATTATCATAGAACTGAATCATTAAAACAATTACAAAAGCATAAAAATACAATGTATTACAGAAATTTCAAAGCTATCACATATTTCGTTCACAAAAAAATAGCAAATCCACAATATCAAATCCGAATATAATATACCTGGGCAAATCTAAATCAATCAATTGAAAAATCAACCAATAAATTGAAGCTGATTCCACTTCAAATTGAGATCGATGGAAACGAATTGTGATCAGAAAAGAGAGATATCTTCTCTCGAATTGAAATCTAGAGACAAAAAGAAGAATGGCGCGATTGATTTCGCGCTGGCGCAGAAGGTATACATTGCGATGGATTCCGTTTCCTTTTAGGATTGTTAAACATCAATTTCATACGTATATATACAAGGGCAATTTCGGCATTAATTTTTTTTTAAATTGAGCTAAGGGGTGTATTGGTAAAATATATTTCAATCAATGGACCCTAAGGTTGATTATGAAATGTTGAGTTTTTTTTAATAAATTCCACCTTATTATAGAGGCTTATTGGTAAAAATCCCAAAAAAAAATAGAACTTTTAATTTAGAACGGAAAGAGTACCTTTTATCCTCAATATTTTAGGTTTTCGGTTACCAATCCTATTCTATGGACCCTAATATTACGAATGTGAACATCAAAAATTTTAAAACTGAAGTACAGGAAAAAAATACCCAAATTAAACTAAGTAATTGTAGTAATTTGTGAATGAAATTAGGAAAATTTAATTCTCAATTGTTTCAAAATAATTATAATCCAAGTAATTCATAGTTTACTTACGACATACATATATACTCCCTCCGTCCCGGAACAATCTTCACACTTTCCCTTTTGGGCGTTCCAAAACTTACTTCACACATTTAAAACTTACCTAAAATGAAAAGGAATCTTTACTATTCCCTCCACTCATTCTCTCTCCTACATTATTTTAATACTCACAACACCATTATAATTTCCAATTCTCTCCACTCATTCTCTCTCCTATTTTATTTTCACACTCACAACACTTTCAATATAATACTCCCTCCTTAAAACCAGTGCAAATAGTGTTTGTGAAGTAAGTTCCGGAACGGAGGGAGTATATATTTTTGGTAGACAGTACACTTTTTGATTCAAGATAACTATTGATTTCAGATTTTTTACAAATTTTAATAAAGATAATTATTACCAACTTAATGATTAAAGTATTAAATTTTCTCTATGAGTTGAGATCGTATGTACCATTTTTATGTATCAAATTGTGTATTACAGATGGTCCAATTTATCAATGATAATGTCATGATGAAGCCAACCCTAATAAATCATAACAGTTGGATCATATGTGATACAAAATATGATATACAAAAGTTGTATAAATGATTTCGTGTTTATTTATTATCCCTCCTCCTAGTACATTAGTTTACTCAAAAAATATAAAATGAAACAAGTTTAAATTTAAGGAAAATATGAACTAGAGTAAAACTGGAACTGTATTGCTTTTTACTCAGAATATATAATTTTTGACAAATAAATGTTACTATCTCTGTCTCAAAAATAAATTTTCAAAAAAAATCAAATTTGTTATTGATGAAAAGAAAATATAATTTTTTAGTCAGAAGAAATATCTAAATGCGGTAGCTATTTTGAATTGATGGGTACTTCTCAATTCAATTAAAGATAAATAAATAATATTTTTTTTTGCCCCTATTGACAAATATACAGTTAAATTCTTTTGTTATGAAATCTTTCACCCGTTGACGAAAATTTCTAACTCCTCCCGATGATGAGAGTCTTCCATATAGGATAGGAGAAGATGTTTCGCTTGTTTATATATTGCTTAAACTATATTAAAATTGTACAAAAATGTATTTTTCATATTTTAAATAGAATAATCATTTTAGAACATACTAAAAAATTGCAATATTTTGATGGGACAGAGAGTGAGTAATAATGTGCATTACTCATTAACAATTTTATATTCAACCAAAGATTTATTTATATTTTTCCTTTTCCTTTTTGGGAGTTGAAAGAAATGTCAGCTAGATGCTTTACGTTCATTATCCGGTTCACTATTCCAACTGGCGGGAACATCTATCTATAGTATAAATGGGAATGGGATGTTACAATACAATGAACAGTATCAAGTGTCAAATTTTTCATTTTGCCCTCATACATTTGTTCCTTTTCCATTTTGCCCTTAAAAAAAAAATTAATTAAAAAAAAAAGTATTCTCTGAAAGAACAATAGAAAAGTGTATTTTATTGATCACAAGTGATGAGTATATATAGTGTTTACAGGAGTTAAAAACAATGTAGGAGATAAACTATACAATGAATTAAAAGTCCTATGTATTTACAAAGTGGATGAACTTGATCTTGAAGAGAGTTGAGGAGGTGAAATTGACTGCCTTTCCATTTTATCCTTATCAGGCCCCCTCAAGATGGACGTTCCGTGGATAAGACCAATCTTGGACATGAGCAAATGAAAACGAGCACGAGGAAGCGGCTTTGTTAGGCCATCAGCTAATTGATCACCGCTGGAAATGTGTTGAACCCGAAGATAACCGAGTTGAATTTGTTCCCGGACAAAATGAAAGGAGAGAGCAATGTGTTTCATTCGAGAATGAAAAACTGGATTGGCAGAGTAGTGAGTAGCTCCAAGGTTGTCACAATAGATGACTGGAGGATGAGGAAGAGAAAGTTGCAGTTCAGTGAGGAGATTTTTAATCCATAAGATCTCAGCAGTAGCATCAGCAACGGCACGGAATTCCGCCTCAGTAGAAGAGCGGGCAAGGGTTCGTTGCTTTTTGGATGACCAGGCTACTGGATTTTTGCCGAGGTAGATGATAAAACCCGAAGTGGAGACATAGTCGTTTTTATCACCTGCCCAATCGGCATCACAGAAAGCATGGAGGGTGGGAGTTTTGTGACGAAAGAGTTGAATCCCCAAAGTGATGGTGCCTTGAAGATAACGAAGTAGACGCTTCAGAGAAACCCAATGATGGTACTGGGGATTTTGCATGAATTGAGCTAGTTTGTTAACAGAGAAGGAGATATCGGGACGGGTGATTGAGAGATACTGAAGAGCACCGACGATGGCACGATACTCAGAAGGATTAGAAATAGGTGAAGACTGGGAAGAACTAAGTGGTGGATAGGTAGCCATTGGTGTGGGGGCAGGTTTAGAGTACAACATGTTATGGCGAGAGAGAAGATCATGAATGTATTTGGACTGAGACAGAAGAAGACCGTGAGAGTTGGGGGTGACTTCGACACCAAGAAAATAGGAGAGAGGACCAAGATCTTTGAGTGAGAAACGTGAGGAGAAACTGGAAATGAAGGAGGTGAGAAATGCGGAGGACGGACCAGTGACGATAATATCATCAACATAGACCAGTAGGTAGAGATGAAGAGAGTTTTTGTTATAGATGAAAAGAGATGGATCAGCTATAGAGGAGGAAAAACCATATGAGAGAAGGTAGTTCTTGAGTTCTGTGTACCAAGCCCTGGGAGCTTGTTTGAGACCATAAATTGCCTTGGAAAGGCGACAAATATGAGAGGGAGAGTCAGGATCAGAGAATCCAGGAGGTTGAGTCATATATACGGTTTCATGGAGTGTGCCTTGAAGAAAGGCGTTGTTAATGTCTAATTGACGAAGTGACCATCCTTGACTAAGGGCATAGGAGAGAAGAAGACGAACAGTGACGGGTTTAACAACTGGACTAAAGGTATCGGAGTAGTCTACTCCAGGCTGTTGATGGAATCCTTTTGCAACAAGCCGGGCTTTGTATTTTTGTATCGTATTGTCAGGATTGTATTTGATTCTGAAAACCCATTTGCAACCAACGATGTTGTGAGCTTCACTAGACGGGACAAGGGACCATGTATTATTGCGGGTGAGAGCTTTTATTTCTTCAATCATGGCAGCATGCCAATGTGGAGTGGCAAGGGCTTGTTTTGTGGTTCTGGGTAGACTGGTAGGGGAGGTAAGTGCAGTAAGGTTTGCATATTTTGGGTTAGGTTTATGGATATTGTTTTGAGACCGAGTAACTGGTCTACGAGGAGGGTGTTCGTTGTTGATGGGGAGTGGGGGTGGTGGATTGTGGTGAGATGAAGATGAGGAGGTCTGATCTGATGTTGGGGCAGAGGTCTGGTCGGGTGTTATTCTGACCAGGTGGGATGGAGTCTGGGTGATTGAAGTAGGGGATTCGGGTGGGTGATTTATAGTGGGTGTGGGATTGGGCTGAGGTATGTGATCAGGTAGAGGGGAAGATTCGGTAAGATGTGGGTTGTTTTGGGGGGTTGGTTGTGTTTGAGAATTTGGGAGGGGGATGGCTGGGGGACACCACTGAGATGGAGTTATGTGTGATGGAGAGGGTGAGGTATTTGTGATAGAGGGATAGGGAAATTCATTTTCTACAAATTTGACATGTCGAGAGACATAGACCCGGTTGGTGATTGGGTCAAGACAATAGTATGCACTTTGAGTGGGTGAGTAGCCTACGAATATGCATGGAATAGATTTTGGTGCTAATTTGTGAGGAGTATAGGGGCGGAGCCAAGGATAACATAAACAGCCGAAGGAGCGGAGTTTAGAGTAGTTGGGTGGATATTTGAAGAGTCGGATGAATGGAGAGTCATTGTGAAGATTTGTAGTAGGGAGACGGTTGATTAGATAAGTGGCGGTGGTGAAGGCATGTGGCCAAAAGGTGAGGGGGAGATTAGCATGAGACAAGAGAGCTAGACCAGTTTCAACGATGTGTCGGTGACGACGTTCAGAAAGGCCATTGTGTTCTGGAGTGTGGGGAGGTGATGTAAGATGAGAGATGCCCGATTGTAAGAGAGAGGGAGTGAGTTTTACATATTCACCACCATTGTCAGAGTAAAATTGTATGATGGGTTTACGAAAATATTTCTCAACCAAAGACTTGAAACGAGTGAAAATGGTGAATGTGTCAGACTTGTTTTTAAGAGGGTATAGCCATGTATATTTGGTGAAATGGTCGACGAATATGACATAGTACTTGAAGTGGTCAAATGAATGGAGCGGAGAGGTCCATACGTCAGAGAAAATTATATCTAATGGAGCATGAGAAACAAGAGTAGAAGTTGAAAATGGTAATTTATGACTTTTATTTATGTTGCACGCATTACAGTTTAAGGATTGGCGTGCTGAGAATGGTAAAGAAAAATGCTTTTGCAAAAAGGAAATAACAGGAGCAGCAGGATGTCCTAGACGATGGTGCCATGAGAAGAGGGTAGTGCTGACCACCTGATGTGCTTGAACAGACGATGGAGACCATAGGTAGACTCCATGTTCAAGTGTGCCATGAAGAAGAATGTTGTTGGTCGAGCGAGCCTTAATAAGAAAAGAGGAATGTGAGAATTCAGCAATAGCATCGTTATCACGACAAAACTGAGAAATAGAGAGAATGTTGCGAGATATAAGAGGAACATGGAGAACATTATTAAAAAGAAGGGTGAAGTGAGAAGAGGGAATGGTAAATGAACCTATGTCTGAAATTGGCAACGAGGAGCCATCACCGATGATTACATCATCACTGCCATCATACGGACGATGTAGAGCAAGGTTTGAAAGATCATTAGTGATGTGGTGAGTGGCGCCACTGTCGGCGAGCCAAGAGGTGGGTGGTCCCGAAGGAGGAGCACGGGCTGTATTGGCTTGTGGGCGGCGGTTGTTGTTGTTGGAGTTGAAGCGAGTTGTACGATTAGTGGGTGTGGGAGGAGGAAAAACAACAGTTGGGTATTCCTGTTTGAACTTGCGACATTGAGAAATTACATGACCAGTAATTCGGCAAAATTGGCATTTCCCTTTGAAGGTACTAGGACTGTTGGCAGGGACATAGGAACTGGGTGTGGGTAATAACGGTGGGGAGTAGCTGTGGTTGTGGTTGCGAAAAGTTTGGTGGGAGGGAGCAGTTTGGGTGTGAGCGGTATGAGCAGAAGCGGGAAAAGGGGCAGGCAGACTTTGGGTTTTCAATGTGAGTTCATGGTTTATGAGTTTTTCATGGAGACTTTCGAAGGAGATGGGGGTGTCGCGAGCTCGGATGGAGTCAATTATGGGTTTGAAGGGCTCGTAATCAAGGCCTTTGAGGATTTTTGCAATAACATCCTCGGAGTCCATGGGTTTGCCAAGTAGGGCTAGTTTATCTGTGATTGTTTTGACTGAATACATGTAGTCGGAAACGGATTGGGTTGATTTTGTGAGAGAATCGAGTTGATCTTTGAGTTGTAGGATATGACCACGAGATGGATTGGCGTAGGTGGTTTGAAGAATTGTCCAGGCTTCTTGTGATGTTTTGGCTTGGTGAACGAGGGGTGCAACGGTGGGGTCTAAGGTGCCTATAAGCGCACCCAAAATGAGGCGGTCTTGTCGACTCCAGGTTATAGCAGCTGGGTTAGGAACAGTGGTTGTAGTAGCAGGTTTGGCAGGAACATCTCCAGAGGCGGACACGGCGGGTGTGGTGACAGTAATCTCTTCAGCGGGTTTTGGGTGGGAACCGTCAATGAATTGAAGGAGGTCTAGTCCGAAGAGAATAGAGGTGATTTGGGAGGCCCATGTGAGATATGTGAGAGGGGTTAGAGTCTTACATTGTGAGAGGTTGACAAGGAGGATTGGGTTGTTTGGCTCGGCAGGATTAGGAACAGTGAGGGAGGACATGGTGGCTGCCAGTGGGTTGGGAGGTTTGCAGCGGAGGAGGGAGACGGGAAAGAAAAAAGAGGGTTGTGGGTGTTTAGAGTTGGATCGAGTATTGCTCTGATACCATGAAAGAACAATAGAAAAGTGTATTTTATTGATCACAAGTGATGAGTATATATAGTGTTTACAGGAGTTAAAAACAATGTAGGAGATAAACTATACAATGAATTAAAAGTCCTATGTATTTACAAAGTGGATGAACTTGATCTTGAAGAGAGTTGAGGAGGTGAAATTGACTGCCTTTCCATTTTATCCTTATCATTCTCGAACAGGGTTTAATTAAAAAAAAAAAACGTGTCCTCGAACAAGAGCTTTTACTAATATAAGCCACTTCCACACATCAAATGAAGAGCCCATTAGCTATGCCTATAAAATTTCCTTTTTTTTTTTTTTTAAATACCCAAGTTTCAGCTTCGTCGGACTAATCCTGGATCATCAGCTATCGGCCCCTCAGTGACTGGCGAAGGTAAACCGCGGGATATTTCCGAGGTAGTCAGGGTGGCAGCGCCCAACAATGCTGTTTTCTTAACCGCTCGGCTGTGCCCCGAAGGACTCCTAAAGATCCTAAAACTCATGGTATATATTTTCACATAAGATTCTGAGGGGGAATTAAACCTATGACCTCCCGAAAGGAAGGCCGGTTAGCATACTACAAGACCAGGAGACCTTAGAGCAACTACAGCCATGACTTTAAGTCATGGCTTCATCCTAGGTGGCAAAAAAATATCCCCCAACAATGACTTTTACAAAAGTCATCAATGACTTTTGTGAAATTGCAATTGCCAGAAATCGTGGTTCACGGTGTGAAGAAAAAAAAATCAAGGTTTTACCAATTAGAGGGTGACACGTGTCATATTTTTGAAATTAATTTTTTTTTACAAAAATTGCAATTAACATATAAAAAATAAAAAAATACAAGAATATTGAAATAATTATATATAGTAGTAATAAATGTAATATAAATGAGTAGGAAAGAGAAAATATGGTGGGGTATAGTAAAAAGTAGGAGAGAAAAACTGATGACTTTTGACATGAATGAAGATAAAATTGTTTGGAGTTGTGTTTTTGATGACTAATGACGTGAAACTGAAATGAAGGAGAGAGGGATGAGAATGAAGTTTTATGGATAAAGATGCTATTAGATAAATTTCCATTTTTTTTTGTCCTATGGATTCTTGTTAACCTCAATGCCTTTTTTTTTTTTCATTGCACACCATATATTATAGGGCTGGCAAATGGTACTCTTCCGTACCAACCAATCCATATACCAACCGTACCAATTGTAATCGGTACAGTGAAATCGGTATACCGAACTTTCGGTACGGTAGTACCGTACCAATTAGTAAAAATGGTTGGTACGTGGTATATAGAAGTGAAATCGGTTGGTATACCGAAATACCGACTTATTTTTAAAAAAAATATATAAAATATATATTATTATACACATATAAATATAATTTAAAAAAATCTAACCCTAAAAGTCTTAATTCTAATTGAAGATCTGTTTCTTTCTTCTCTCCAGCGGCCGTTTCTTTCTTCTCTCCCTCTCCCTCACGCTTCTTGGCGTTCTCGCTCTTTCTCTCTCTCAATCGTGAGTTTTCTTCCCACACCCTTCCGCCGGTCTTCTCTTCTTCCCACACCCTTGCACCGACACCAGCTCCGCTCCACCCCACGGTAAGCTTTCCCCCTTCCATTGAAGAGATGTTTGAGACTTTTTACTCGGGCCTTTTTTCTTCAAATCTGAGCAAAGATCTCTTCAGATCTAATTTTTCTTGCCTTATTCCAGGTTAGTGAGTATCTTTTTTCACTTTGATCTTCATATTTGTGGAAATTTTCAAATCTGCAGCTGCATATTCATATTTGCTACATTATCTTTTCTTGAATTTTCTGTAAATTCGTGTTTTTGCTACTGCTTGTGTTGGAAATGAATGTGGTCATTTGAATGTGCTTAATTTTGTATCGAGTTTCTTGGACTGAATTTGCTACATTATCTTTTCTTGGGTTTTCAAAATTATTAGATCTTTGTATCGAGTTCCTTGGACTGAATGTGCTTAATTTTGTAATTCAGACCTTAATGAGATTGTGAGAAAATTGTTACCAGTGATATTAACATTTGTGTGTGAAAGAAAAGCACTTAGTTAAAGTTTGTTAGTTCGTTCTTAAAGCTTATGCCTGCTACCCGTTTGATGAAATACCAGTGAGTCCTGCACCTTTTTGTTTCTTACTTATTGTATTCACTTAAGTCACGAATCGCTATTCTTCTTCTTTGTGTAGGGGTGAAATTCTTGCAAGATTATGTGGATCACTTAAGAGTGTTAATTTTATTTTATCAATTATGTTTGAAACAGGATGGAATCTTAATTTTATAATCTGTATTTTCTGTGTTTTGAGACGTATTTTTTTGTTATAATATGTTGTTCAAAACAATATAAATGCATTTTTTTTGTCTTTATTTACATTTGGTATATGTCTAATACCAACCGTACCAACCATACCATAAACTTGGTATACCGACTTTTGTGGTTGATACTGGTACAGATTTTCTTATATCAAATCATACTTGATTGGTACATGGTATAAGTAAAATAAAGCCGGTATACCAACCGAACCACCCCTAATATATTATACTCCTTCCTCCCTTCGTCTACATTCATATTAATGAAGATTAATTTTTTGAACACGATTATTAATTTTTTTAAATAAGGTAGTTAATAAAAAGTGGTGTAATATTATTAGTGAAAAAAATTGAAGAGTAAAATGCTAAATTTGTACCTGTGATTATATTTTATACTTTTAACTGAGATTAAACTTGTTGCATGAATATATTTGGGGACAAAAGCTTTTTAAACGGACGGACAAAAGCAATATACTTTGATGGGATTTTGGGGTTATGGCCAACTTGCACCATTACAAGATTCTCGCCACCTAAGTGCTTTTAGGCCATTTACAATCACAAAATCTAGGGAGAAACGCGTTTCTCCATAAGTTATGAAGAAACGGGTCCCGACATGTCGCGCGACAATGAGCTAGATAGCCAGAAACCTATGAAAGTGATATCCAGAAACCTTCAAATGAATATCCAGAAACCTTCAAAATGTTTCTGGATATACATTTGAAGGTTTCTGATATCCGAAACCTTCAATAGCAATTTACGGATATGCCCTAACACATTTCTGGATATGCACCTAACGGTTTTACGGATATGCACCTAACGGTTTACGGATATACATTTCACATCCTTACGGCTATCAAATACAAAGCTTCTGGATATCAACTGCAAAGCTTCTGGCTATCAAATGCAAAGCTTCTGGATATCCAGAAGCTTTTGGTCTTGGCCTTGGGTTTTTTTTTTTCTGGTTATCAAATGTAAAGCTTCTGGCTATGAAAAACACGTTTCTCCATAGTTATGGAGAAACGCGTTTCTCAGCAGACGCACTCATTTACAATTTACAATGGCTTGTTGAAAAAAAAATTAAAAAAATTCAACCACTTAACCCATTTTAAACCATTGTAAGGACCTATTGAAACTTTTTAAAAAATGAGAGGTGTTGAATAAATTCACACCTATTGAATCACTTAATTCGCCATTTGGCACATTATAATTGGTCACTGATTTTTTTTTCAAATCTCATCCGAATTTTTCAAAGGCAATTATCTTTTATCAAAAAATAAATTTAATTTTTTTACACCAAAAACCATAATTTTTTTTCTCTATAAATAGAGTCCTCTTTCATTTGATTTGGACACAAAAAAAAAATACTCTTTTTTCAATACAAATTTCTCAATTATCCTTCATTTTCCACAAGAAGAATTTTTTAAATTAAAATTAGCGTCATTTTTCATATTTATTTAATTGCAATTAAAAAAAAATTAATTAAGCATGAAGTATTTTTTTAATTATAAATGATAATAATAATAATTGAACATACCAAAAGTGTCGATCTGGGCCAAGCGAGTAAAGCCCAGTCCTCAAGCAATTATTGCCACCACATTCTCAGTGGGTTAGGCCCAATTATTACATGGCTCAAGACCCATCTTATTGATCAGTCAACTTAAGTTCATTGTCCGGCCTATCAGGTCCCGACCTAACTTAGTCCGACTTTACGATCCAAGTTCCACTTCGGGTACGATCCAGCTCTACCCGTCAGTCAGGTCGACCCAACCTCAAGTGGCGACCTCGACCTGCCAAGCAAACGTCGACCTAACAATCACAGGCGCACGTGCAACTATTCTTTCCATAACTGGTTCCCTATAATTCAGGAGCCATCCCAGGGCACGTTCCCTCAACGTGTAACTGTCCCATAAATCACGGAGCTCATGTAGCCCCACCAAATATACCATCCACATCAACTATAAATACAGGACAACCACAACGGTTCTAAGGTAACTGCAATTTTGTTATTTGAATACTCTTGTTCAATACATTATTTGCTCTCCATACATACGTACTTACTCTCACGCCCGAGGGTCTAAGCCGGAGACTCATCCGGCTAGTCGTGGGTTCTGGTTTCAGGTCAAGGAGTCAGGTGAATAGTCCTGCCACGTGGAGGAAGATTGATAAGCACATTTCCTGCGGCATCAGTTTGATTCCATTGCCGGAAAGCGTGCATAACTTGACCTTGAAAGTTTTCTCAACCTGCAATCATGGTGACTTCCGATGGGCATGTATCTGAGGCCTCACTCGGGCACGACGAAGAAAACACTAACGCCAATGCAAACACTGGAAATGCTAATTTGCCTCCTCCCCCTCCACCGCGTCATCACGCTAGGGCAACTCGATCTAATAGTGTTGCTGATGGCAGGGGATTGCCAGATGGGAGGAGAGACAAGCGACCTATGGAAGGACAGGGAGCACCACCTCCTCCAAAGCGTCAAACAGGGCAAACGAATGCTGGAAATAGGGCAGGTCCCTCGTCCAATCCCCTAAGCAGAAAGGAGATGCTGTTAGAGCGAGCTCAAATTCTGGCCGAATTAATAGCAATGGAGGAGGCAGAGCAAGCTGATAGAAGGTCAGAGAGGGTGGCTCCCTTTCAAGTTTCTAACAGGCAACATGCTAGGAGTGCTAGGCTGAATGAAACCATGGGACAGAATGTCGAGAACAGGATAGTGCAGCGGCCTCAGTCCCCTATTCATGTCCTAAGTGACGATCTGAGGGCCAGCCTCAACAGGAATAGAGAGCAGGAAGCCCAGTCAGATCTGAGACGACATCTAGAGGCAAGTGAAGTTTGCGTGGATCACCGGCCCGGACACAAAGGTCGCAGTCCCATAGGGAAAGGAATGGGCATAGGTCGCCTATAAGAGAGGGTAGGCGCAGGTCGCCACCCAGAGATGATAGGCGCAGGTCGCCACTAAGAGAGGACAGGCGCAGGTCACCGCTTAGTGATGATAGGCGCAGGTTGCCAATTCAGTCAGTGAGGTCACCTTCCCATAGAGATAGGAGGGGTAGAGAGATGACTCCCCCCAGAAGCGACAGAAACAGAGCCAACCCTGGTAGAGAGCCTTACCATGAAGCGAGACAAAGGTCAAATGATGTCTCCCACGCTAGGGATGAAGGCCAGATGCTAGAGAGTGGCTCTTATAGAAGAAAAAGTTCGAGCAATGGGAGGCTGATAAGAAGGAAGGCGCTGGAAAGGGTGAGCACAAAGACTTTGCTCTTCGACCCTTGGCCAAAGAGTTGCTTGAAGGTCGACCTCCGCCAGGTTTCAGATTGCCAGTCCTAGAAAAATATTCGGGAGCGACCAATGCCAAAAGCCATATACAGCACTTGGAAGCTACCATATGCTTTGTCTCCCACGAGGACGACATGATATGCAAGGCACTTACAAACACACTCACTGGGGAAGCCCTTACAGAGTTCAATGGTTTGGCACTGGGTTGCATCTCAACTTGGTCTTATATGAGGACAAAATTTCTGGAATGCTTCTCGACTGCTGGAGCTAGGAAGATGACAGTCACCGATCTAAACAACTTGGTGCAAGGGAAAAATGAAAGCTCGATGAGCTACTACACCAAGTTTAAGGAAATGGTCGACAAGATCGAGGAGGACCTCACAGACAGGGAGGTGATCAATTATTTCAGGAGTGGAATTACTTCTACAGATATGGACTACGAGCTGACAGTTCGAACTTTGACAACTCGACAAGAGTTGTTCGAGAAGGCCTACAATGTGGCATTGGCCGAGGAGAGAAAAGAGAAGAAAAATGGGAAAGGCCCTAAAACTGAGGTCGCTGACTCAGATAAGAAGGACTCAGTCAAAAATGGGGGAAACAATAAAAATGGCAAGAATAGAACCAGGGCGACTGAAAAAATGCCCGAGGCTTTCACTCCCCTAACGGTGAGTCGAACTGAAATAATGAATATGGTCGAGCTAGGCCCACCAGCCCCAATGAACCCAGCAAATAAGTTCAGAAGGGATAACACCAAGTATTGTGAGTATCACAAAGATACGGGCCATACTACTGAGGATTGTATGAGTTTGAAGCGCATAATTCAGAGGATGGTCAATCAGGGAAGGCTCGATGCATATGTGAAAAGGCCTCAAGCAGGCGGAGGTGAGCGACCTGCAGGTGGACATCCAGAGCCAAGGCAACCTAGGATGAATTTGGGCGTCATCACTGAGCAAGCCAGCAACACAGCTATCAAGCATAAGATTTTCCAGCTCAACAAAGCCCCACATGTGCCGCCAAAGACCTACGTCAGGGACGAGGTGATTAGCTTTTATCTGAACGAGCTAGCAACTAATATGGCGGCTAGAGAGCAAGTTCTCGTCATCCCAGGACTCATTGATGGATGTACGACGAGCAGACTCTTAGTCGACACGGGGGCCTGCAAGGATATTCTGTTCTATAAAACATTCCAGGAAATGGGTCTCTCGAATGAGCAGCTCGAAAGGTATGATGGCAGATTGGAAGGCTTCACCAACCACCGGGTCGATGCCAAAGGACAGATCGAGCTAGACGTCGACCTAGGCCAACACCCTTACAGGGTCATTTCCAAGGTAAAATTTATTGTCATTGATGTGAATAGTGATTATGCTTCTATACTTGGTATCCCTGGCCATGTCACACTCGGAATGGTGGCCTCAATCCCCCATCAGCGAGTTAAATTCCCCACACCAGCTGGAGTCGGCTGTGTACAAGGCACAGCTCGAGCATACCTTGATCATGTCCTTCGAGAAAGAAAGAAGAGGGAACTAGAGGTTGAAACTGCTGAAGGATACCTAAAGCTGTCTCGGTCGGTCACCAAAACTACTCGACTATCTACGATCACCAATGTGGAAGAGTCGACCTATCGCTCACATGACGAGATCATGGCTGAGTCAACACGTCACTCTGAAGTCACAGCGGTCGATCCAGATACAGTTATGGTCGACCAAGTCCTCATAGGCGAGCTATGCCTCCAAGTCGACAATAAATCGGGGGCCACCACCAGTGAGATCGCAGACAAGCTAGATGACATAATAGCTGAGGAAGCTCCACACTTGGGGGCCAAGGAAAGACAGAGGATTAGAGAGATCATCATTGAGACCCTACAATTTAGAGATGGTCCAGAGCTAGAGGCTGTAGACGAGTTGGAAGAAGTGATCACAAACCCTTCCTATCCTGAGCAAAAGATTCAAATTGGAAAGCAACTATTAGCCGAAGAAAGAGCAAAAATCATCGAGCTACTAAAGGAAAGCAACGATGTCTTTGCATGGCGAGTAGAGGATATGAAGGGGATTAAGGAAGAGGTCGCCATTCATAGGCTGGAGGTCAACCCGACCATAAAACCTAAACCTCAGAGGCTAAGAAGCTTTGCTCGCGATAAAGAGGAGGCCATTAAACTTGAGGTACAAAAACTTTTGAGTGCAGGTATCATAAAGGAGGCTACACATACAACCTGGTTAGCAAATGTGGTCATGGTGAAGAAGTCAAATGGCAAGAGTAGAATGTGCGTCGACTTCACCAATCTCAATCTCGCCTGCCCAAAAGACAGCTATCCTCTCCCTAGAATTGACAAGCCTGTTGATTCTATTGCTGGTCATTCCACCCTCAGCTTTCTAGATGCCTATTCAGGCTATCATCAGATCAAGATGCATGAGAATGACATAGTGAAGACGGCATTTCAAGCTGCTGGAGGCATCTATTGCTACAATATGATGTCGTTCGGGTTAAAAAAATGCAGGTGCGACCTACCAACGCATGGTAAATAAAGTCTTTGCTTCACAGATTGGCCGAAACATGGAAGCTTACGTCGACGATATGGTCATCAAAGCAAAGACCGGACGTCATGTAGTCGACCTAAAGGAAACGTTCGCTAATCTATGAGCAAACGACATGAAGCTTAACCCGAGCAAGTGCGTGTTTGGAGTAGCAGCAGGCAAATTTCTTGGCTTCATGGTGTCCCAGCGAGGTATTAAAGCCAATCCAGAGAAGATCAAGGCTCTAGTCGACATGAAGAAGCCCACAATCATAAAGGAGATGCAGCGACTTAATGGTAGGGTGGCAGCCCTAGGTCATTTTATAGCCAAGTCGGCAGAAAGATCTCTCCCTTTTTTCAAATCATTGAGGGGGACGAAAAACTTTGAGTGGACGACCGAATATCATTCGTCGTTGCAACAGCTCAAGGAGTACCTCGCTACTCCTCCCCTATTGAGCAGTACGACCATTGGTGAGACCTTATTCGTGTATCTATCTGTGGGGGACAAAGCTGTTGCAGCCGTTCTGGTTCGAGAAGAGGAAGGGCTTCAAAAGCCCGTTTACTATGTTAGCAAGGCCCTATCAGATGTTGAGGGCAGGTATTACAATGAGGAGAAGGTCGCATATGCCTTAGTCGTGGCTTCAAGGAAGCTGCGAGCTTATTTCTTGGCTCACCCTATTGTTGAGCTTACAAATGCACCCTTGAGAAAAACTATACACAAGCCAGAAAGTTCAGGTCGTTTACTCAATTGGTCAATTGCTCTCACAGAATTCGACATCGAGTATCGACCTCGAAAGGCATTGAAGGCTCAACCCTTGGCAGATTTCTTGGTCGAGCTTACATTCACCAAGGAAGACAGCGAGGTGCGAGCTCAGAAGGAGAAAATTAAAGGGAAAAAACCAGAGTCTCAACTCGTCACTTCTTTACCCGACGATTGCTGGAAGGTCTACTCAGATGGATCAGCTACGAAGAATGTTAGCGGAGCTGGGATAGTACGGATCGAACCAGAGTCTGGGACAATCTATGAGGAAGCATTGAGGTTCAAGTTTGAAGCCTCCAATAACCAAGTAGAGTACGAATCATTGGTTGCAGCCATCGAGTACGCCAAGTGCTTTGGAGCGATTAAAATCATGGCTTACTGTGACTCCCAGTTAATAGTCAATCAGGTCAGAGGGGAGTATGAGGTGCTAAACTCCACCTTAATCAAATACTGCGACCTGGTGAAGAAATTGATAAAAGACTTAGAGTTTTGGGAAATTCAGAGGATTGGTCGAGAAGACAATGAGTTGGCCGACCTACTCTCAAAGCTAGCTACTTCAGACGAGCCACATGAAGAGCCCATCTCTTACCTAAAGGATCCAGCATATGAAAGGGTCAAAATTCAATGCATAGAAGACCCCTTGAGAAATTGGGTTTATGACAAGTGTTGGATCGAAGAAATGAAGGCATACCTGGAAAGTGGCGAGCTCCCAGAGGACGAGAAGAAAGCTCGAGCTATCAAAAAGAAAGCTCCGAGGTATGTTATCCAAGGAGGCATGTTGTTCAGAAGATCATACACTAGGCCATTGTTGAAGTGCATTCACCCTCAAGAGATCACTCAGTTAATGCATGAGGTGCACAGTGGAATTTGTGGTGGACACCTGGGGGCCAGAACTTTAGCCGCCAAATTGATCACTCAGTTAATGCATGAGTTTCGTCATCTTCCTCAAACTGGATCGACTCTTAGTCAACCTCGTTTACAAAAGCTATACAAGTCTAAGGTCGACTGAGTTATCAAAAATCAGTTCGACCAAAGTCTTAGAGCGACTTAGTCGTCCTAGTGAATCTGGTTCGACATTCAAGATAAAGGGTTTGATCAAAGAAAAATACATTCAAGCGAAGGTCAGCTACGACTAAATAAAACTAAGTCTCCCAAAGCGGGCCTAGACTTAGACAGATAAAAGTTACGAAGTATTATGCCTCCCAAAAAACTGGGCCAAGGCATTCAGATAGTTTCAAGGCAAAAGCAAAAATTGTTTTGGAACTTGTTTGTTACAATATCATTCAAATTAAGTTCAAGAATCTTGACCAGCATCAGCTTGATCACTAGGGGCAACTCGACCCTCTATACCTTCTTCTCGGTGCTGGGGGCTTAAGGGTTTACCCGACTCAGAAAATACTCGTTGCTCAGGTTCGTCATCTTCCTCCATATCTTCGGCATCTTCGATTTCTTGGAGAGCCACATCAAAATTTCTGAGAGCTAAGGGAGGAGCAGTCTATGGTTCACAAGCTTCCTCCTGATCCTGCTGGGCAATGAAAGCTAGGTCATTTTTAGTGTAAGGAACAATCGAGTGACCGCCTCGAGCTTCCATGTCGTACTGGGGTTCGGATGCCCTGCGATCTAACTGCTCAAGGGTAACTTCAGCCGTTGAATCCACCAGAGCCCGACGTGCCATATGGCGTTTGCCCAGGTCAAGAAAATCCCTCGCCTTCTCGGCAATGGCATTATAATACTCATCTCCATCCTTAAACTTGTCAACAACGGCCTTAGCAGCGACTTGAAGCTCCTCTCTCCATTTAGCTCTAGCAGCGTTGTGCTCCTCGTTGGCTTTGGCAAGAAACTCATCCCTATCATGAAGAATCTTAGACACTGTGGTAAGCTCCTTCTTGGTCGACTCATGAGCCAATCGCTCAGCCTCCATCTCAGTCTTCATCTCTGCCAATTTGGTCTCAGCAGCTTCAAGGTCAGCCAATGCCTTGTCCTTATCCCCCAAAGCCTTCTGCTTCACCATCTCCAGAGCATCAAAGGAGTTGTCAAGATCATTGTATTTCTCTCTTAGCTCAGACAGCTCCTGAGACTTCTTGGAGTATTGGTTCATTGCAATTTTCTCTCTCTCAATAGAGGCCCTCCAGGAGCTCTTAGCCTGCTCCACCATAGTGAGAGACTGCATTAAAGAAAACCAAGAATTAGCTCGACAAAGACTCATAAATTAAATGGACGAGCTGAAAGAATAAGCGACTAAACTGATGAGAAGAATAAAAGCTTACCTCACTCTGTACCAAGCCAGACCTGGCAGATAACTCTTCTGGGGTCATCCCCTTATCAGCAAAATGAGCGAGCAGATCGACATCAATGGCTCTCCTGACCACAACTTGGCCAAGACTTATTTCTGGGAAACGGCAGGTCATACTGTTGACTCCTATGAGAGGAGGAACATCACTCAGTCTCTGTATTTGAGCATCCATGGACTCTTGGCTCCTGGAAGGGAGCATTGGAGGAGGAAGTTGGCTCGGAGAGACGGCTTTGCCCTTCTCGGTTCTTGATCTCTTCTTCGAGCTCAAGGGACGATCATCTTCCTCGTCAATAGCATCATCGTCAACGTTTACAACGTTCAAAGGGCTAGTCCCAGTAATCTCGGTCCCATAAGTCGCAACGTTAGCCTCAAGGTTTGGGTCGGAGCTCGAGCTTGGTCTAATTGACCTAGTGGATTCATTGCCCCCTTCAGTAATTTCCTTGGACAGGCTCCCACTCTCTAAGGGATCCTCCGATCCAACATCCTCCATTGGCACCATCCCTGCATTATCTTTGGACAGCAAAGCATTGCGTCTCCCAGCTTCTCTCTCTCTATTAGCTCGAGCATTGGCGGCGCCATGGGCTTTCTTAGCTTTTTTCTTGTCAGATACTCCAACAATGCGCACCATGTTGGTCTCTTGCTCAGGGGTCAGAACTGCAGCAAAATCAGGTTGACAAAGGGTTAGATCGACAAGATAAGATACGAGTTACGAGCTAATCATTATACATGCGAGTTAATCAAATGACGAGTTGAGAGTTACGCATACAAGTCAAATTGTTTCTAGGTACAAACACAAGTTCTACATACGAGCCGAAGTTCTATGTACGAGCAAACTATGTACGAGCTCAACGTTCTACATAAGAGTTAACAATTGACGAGCTAAGAGTTGTGCATGCAATTCAAAATAGTTATATGTGCGAACTGTGAGTTATACATGCGAGCTAGCAATTGACGAGTTAACAAATAAAAGTGAGTAAACTCTTACCACCAACGTGCTCCCCATTTTCTTTGCAATAGTTGGCCGTCCGTTGGCAAAACTGGCATTTATCCTCGAACCTACCCAAAGCATGGGTGACCCAGTCAGGATATATGGTACCCCTACCAACGGACACCAGAGGTTGTACTTCTCCCTCGCCAGCCATCATTCCGGCCTGGATATAGTTGTACTTGGTGGTCCCCAGGTGCTCCCAACTAATGGGCCCCCTATCAGCCAACCGTCATAGTCTCTTATACAAGTCAAATTACCAAGGTGGCTCCCAGTAGTTCTCCTCTTCTATGGGGTCTGTTTCAGAGTTGGGCAAAGGGAATTCCCATCCTAATCTACTCTCCACAACAACTACATGGGAGTTCCATCCACTTGCTTTGCTGGGAAGGTTCATGAACAATTTGGTGGAGTTGGGTTTAGAGGGAGTGCTAATCCCCAAATCAGTTTTACCATACTTAACACTAAAGAATTCTTTGAACACCCTCATACAAGGTTCATACCCCAAGAACCTACAAATCATGGCAAAACACACCAGGACCCGGCAAGTGTTGGCCCCCAGCTGGAGAGGCAAGGCATCTGTACACTCTAGGAATTCATTGATAAAAGGGTCAAGTGGCAACCTCAAACGAGCTTCAAAATGACCGTAAAAGAAAGCTACTTTAGTGGCGTCCTTAGTATATGTTTTCCCAAATTGAGCCAAAAAATCCTTCTTACTATGAATGGTCACCCTAAAATCCTCCTTACTTACCTCACAGAAATTATATATCATGTTGTATCGAGATGGTAAATTCTTCTTCCCTCTCATTGGTCTCTGAGGGACATAGCCCCTTTCGTTCCTCCCCGGTACAACCAAGTCGTCAAACGCATCTACAATTCGAGGACTTGAGGAAGTTGAAGCTGTGTTTCCTTCCTGAGTTGCCATATATGTACAAGAAGAAGGGGAAATAGGGGAGTCAGACCTATGATCACATTCAGAGGACCTAACTAGGGGCGACCTAGACTCTCCCGGGAAACCTTTCCTATTTCAAAGGAAGGAGGGTTTATTGACATCCTTAACATAGAACAGAGATATGTGGTCAAGCAATTCATGAAAGAGATGAAAGGAGACAACGTTTGAGTCGTCTATTACCAATTTACCTACGTCTTCTCCTATGGGCATTCCTATTTCACTAAAATTCAGCCCCCACCTTGTCAAGTTGAGGCACATTCACTCAAGGACATTTCTCTCCACTCTCCGTTTATATGCTTATACACACGATAGTTAACGGTGCAATACCCATACCAAGCTCCTGGTTCGCTACTTAAGGTTCTAGCCATGGCAAAATCAAAAATAGAGCAGCAATTGAAGCCCTAATGCAAGAATATGAGAAGGAATACCTTTGTATGTTTCGAAAGACGAAGCTGTAGCAGAAAACGAGAGCCCGGTTTAAATCAGTTGCTATTCCGTTATCTTCGCCGGAGTTGCACCAGAGTTCAGAGAGAGCGAAAGTTCTAAATGGAGAAGGAATCTGGTATTTATATTTTCCGAAATCAAGAAGGAAGAGGAAAAATTCAAAAATTATTCTCCTAATTAAATGAAGAAACAGTTCCCAATGCGGTTTATCAAACGTCAAATAGTAATGATTACGGAAAACTGCGCTCCTCCGGATCTGACCGTTCGTCGCCAACGTCCAGGATTGAGCCACGTCACTTTGGTCGACTAAACATCAGAACGAGTAGCGACCTGCGAGTCACAACGATCTTCATCAAAATTTCCTTAACTTTCTAGTCGACAAAGTCAACACAGAAAGTTGGGGACCACTGAACATACCAAAAGTGTCGATCTGGGCCAAGCGAGTAAAGCCCAGTCCTCAAGCAATTATTGCCACCATATTCTTAGTTGGTTAGGCCCAATTATTACATGGCTCAAGGCCCATCTTATTGATCAGTCGACTTAAGTTCATTGTCCGGCCTATCAGGTCCCGACCTAACTTAGTCCGACCTTACGATCCAAGTTCCACTTCGGGTACGATCCAGCTCTACCCGTCAGTCAGGTCGACCCAACCTCAAGTGGCGACCTCGACCTGCCAAGCAAACGTCGACCTAACAATCACAGGCGCACATGCAACTATTCTTTCCATAACTGGTTCCCTATAATTCAGGAGCCATCCCAGGGCACGTTCCCTCAACGTGTAACTGTCCCATAAATCACGGAGCTCATGTAGCCCCACCAAATATACCATCAACATCAACTATAAATACAGGACAACCACAACGGGTCTAAGGTAACTGCAATGTTGTTATTTGAATACTCTTGTTCAATACATTATTTGCTCTCCATACATACGTACTTACTCTCACGCCCGAGGGTCTAAGCCGGAGACTCATTCGACTAGTCGTGGGTTCTGGTTTCAGGTCAAGGAGTCAGGTGAAAGTCCTGCCACGTGGAGGAAGATTGATAAGCACATTTCCAGTGGCATCAATAATTATTATTTTACTAATCATAAAAATAAAGAATATAAAATAAAATAAAAGTGGTGGGGTATAGGATGATGAGTTGGAAGGGTGTTGAATTTTATTAAATAAATCCATTGTAGGGTTCTATTGAATGGGGTGTTGAATTATTAGGTGGAAGAGAGAGAAGCTGATGTGGAGTTTTAAAGTGGGTGTTCAATATTATTTGGGTATTGAAATCATTGTAGATGGTCTTAGTCAACAAAAAGACTTGTATAATGGATCTCCAATTCTCCACTATGGTTTATAAATAATATTTTCTTATGATATCGAGAGATATTTTCAAGTAAAGAAATTATTTAGTTATCTAATTTGGTATTGAGTCAACATAAAAAAGTTACTTTATTTAAGAATATTTCTAATTATATTTATATTTACTATTATAATAATGAGAGATTTGTGAAAATCATAATAGAATTATGACTCATATGTTTTGAGTATAAATATGAGTTTTCTAGATTATATAAACTTTGAGACAAAAATAATACATAATATACTTTTGTGTTCTCCTTATTTTAACATGGTATCAGAGAAAGTTTCGCTTCTAAAACCCTCTAAAATTTGATTAAAATAAAAATAAAATATGGTCATTTGTTTTCGTGCTTATCAACTGGTTAATGCATACCATATGAAATCAGTCTGATGGATGGTGTATTTGCGTCATGAAATATGCACGAAAATCGCGTTACAGACAACCATAAATGAAATTAGTGATAATCCATTCTAAAAACGTGATTAGTGGTAGCGCACTCTAAAAATGTGAATAAGTGGTAGCCCACTATAAAAATGATATTGAGTGTCGTTAACTGTAAAAACGATGATTGGGTGTCGTTCACTATAAAAACGATGATTGAGCTCGTTCACTATAAAAACGATAATTAAGTGTGTATAAAAATGATGATTAAGTGTCGTTAACTATAAAAACGATGATTAACAATATTAATATCACTTTCATCTTCTAAAATATTAAGTGTTGTTTTGTTCACTATAAAAATGATGAATGAGTGTCGTTCACTATAAAAAGATGATTGAGTTCACTATAAAAACGATAATTAACTGTCGTTAACTATAAAATGATGATTAAATGTCGTTTACTTAAAAAACGAATATTGAAGAAAAAAAAAAGACATATGCATGTACGGGCACAAGTTGTGTACGAAATTGAGGAAAAGAAGACCTAATACGGATGTCTCTTCAGATATTGGAACAACATAAGTTACAACATCAAATTTCCGTTGCTTCGATTTTTTAGTTATTATAATTTACTTTTTCTAATTTTTAATTTCTTTGTTACATGTTGAAAAATCTATACTTGGATGTTTCAACTTGAAAGTAGGGTGTTATAATATTGAAATATGTTCTCAATGAATGAAAGGAAAGTATTTAGTTAATTAAGTTGGTATTGAGCCAACTTATTAAAGTTATCTTAGTTAAAAATATTCCAATTATATTTATATTTAGGTTCCGTTTGTTTGGGAGAAAATGTTTTTCTCGTTTTTCGGTGTTTGATAAACACCGAAAAATGAAGAAAATATATTCCGAAAAATGTTTTTTCCACTTTTCTAAATAAAATAACTTATGATTTTTTCTTAATTAAAACATTTTTTGGAAAATGCTAACACGCTCAAACATACACACACATAACTTTCCATATACCCCACGTTACCCACCACACATCAACCACCCCCTCCCCCATCCCCTTATAAAAAATATTATTTATATTAAAATTATTTTTTACAATTCTCTCCCCCTCCCCCCATCCCGTCGGGTAAAAAAATTAATTATTTTAAATTTATTTTTACAATCCCGACTCCCATCATCACCACCACCACCACCACCACCTCAAGGTAAAAAATATTTTTTTATTCATTTTAAAATCATATTTTAGTAACTCCCCCACTAAAAAGCAATTTTTTATTTATATTAAAATTATTTTTTAACAATCCTCACTACCCCCACCCACCAACCATCAACCCACTCCCACAATCAAATCTTTTTTACTTGTAATTAAATTAATATAATTTTAACAACTCACCCACCCAACCCCACTCCCCTACTCTCAGTTACCAATTTTACCCCCCACACTCTCGGCTACCTGCCCTACCCACACCTACCCCACCCCCACACCCTACCCTATCACCACCCTAGCCTACCATCATATTACCCTTTACATTTCCCCCACCACCCTTCCCTACCCCCACACCCACCCTACTCATCCCTATTAATCCCCACCTCATAGCCTACCACCCCACCATATCTCTTTCAACTTATATCAAATTGTGTTTTTATGAAAAAATATTTTTCTTTAATTTATTAAACACATAAAAATATTTTTTGAAAAACATTTTACGAAAAATTATTTTCCGGAAGTAGTTTTACGAAACAAACGGAGTTTTACTATTAGAATAATGAGAAATTTGTGAGAATCCTAATAAAATTAAGACTCATATGTTTTGAATATAAATATGAGTATTCTAGCTTATGTAAACTTGAAGACAAAAATAATACATATTATATTTTGGGCTCTCCTTATTTTATCATCTTTCCCGTCTCCCTTTTCCGTTCCTTTTGCAGCACTTCACCTGCGCCCCCCCCTCCCCCCTCCATCATTTTTTCCTCTTGTCTCTGAACTGAAATAGTATTAAACAACCCCCCTCCCAATATACCATATTATCCCAACTGCCCCAAAATAAATATTTATTTTCTAAATAACTTTGTCTCTAAATATTTTTTTTTTTTCCACATTTCATTATATATTTGCAAAATTGGCTGTTTAAAAAGTAAATAACACGAATATTTACAATCTTTGTCATTACACTTTAACATTTTCAGAATGCCACTTAAACAAAAAATAGACATTTATTTTGTAACAATGGGGAGTAATTTAAGCAATAGAAAGCTTCAAATCGTTTCAACTTGGGTCCATATCTCTGGTGGCCCAAACCTAGTCTTCTACATAAGCTTGGCCTCTCCCAGTATATAACAAGGAAAAACTGCAGAGCAAGAGACAGAAACACACAACAACTTAGATTTATTTATAGCAAGATTAAGATTTTGTTCCTACAGGGTACAGGAACAAACAAAAAGTACCTAAACAGAACAATTGAAGTCCACATTCCAATTCCTGACTAAGAATCCACTGCTGCTACCATGACCATTAACTTTGTCATGTTACTCGGAAAGGAACCCAAAAAGCATTTGCACAAGGAAGATTATCTGATATTGGGATCAAAATTGTGCCACAAAGATCAACAACGATTATGACATTATCGGCTAGTGCCCCTGAGACGGGAATATTTAATTAAAAAGGCCACATACGGATGTTATCTACATGGCTTCCAAGATATCATGGTCAATCGTCCCATACAAAGAGGCAAACCTTCCCTTTTTGGTTTGTTAAAAAAATAAAAATTAAAATTAAAATAAAAGAAATCTTACAACCTGAATTTATCAAGCTTGGGATACTTTGGAGCATTCAGGGCAGGGGAAATATCCCCTGGCTTGACATTTCTTGCATGACAACCGTTTTATTTTTGACTTGGTCCCAAAAGAAGGCTCCTCCACTGCAACAAAATTAAGAGCTCCACCTTCTTTGGTTGATCCAGATCCCTTACAGTCTGAACAAGCTATTCGCTTCAGGTCACCACATCTCTTGCACATACCTAGTGAACTGCTAATTCAAACGATTGATGATAGTATATGCATATCAGACAGATTTCATAAAACAAATCCTACTTCTATTTGACATGACATGACAAATATTACAATTAGAAAACTTATTTATTTATTCGTGCATGTGGGTGTGCGGAAAGAAACTTTCATGCAGAATCAGCAGATACATTCTTGACTGCAAAACTAGTAGAAAAAGTACATGCAGCAAACTTGTGCAGTTCACTAGCAGCATTAGTTCCTTGTTTCTTAAAGTACCAGCATGGAAAAAGTCTGCAAATAGAACAAAAATATAATCTTCTATTGGTTCCTTTTTCCCAGCATTTTTCTCACCAGGCGCAGAGAGGGGTTGCCCTTCAACATGAAAGAGCATGTGAGCAATGATTCCATCCACAGCATCACCTTAGCTTTAATTGCTTCTCCGTATGAGAATTTTGAACAAGTGACTCTTTCCTTTCTAAACCATAAAATCAGTCTGGAATGGAAGAGCTTACAATTGCGCTGTAATTGCCATGTGAAGCTCCACCGTGGGGAGAGGAGGTGTAACTTAAATGACCAAAGACAAAAATGTAACTTAAAACAATCCATGTATGGTAAAAATGTCAAACAATCAGAACCCTTCAAGAAAGCATCTTCCTTAAAATTAGAAGGCTCGAAGGCCACTCTGATGCTGCAGGGTAACATATCTCAGAAGACTAACAGTAAGGAGAGGAGAATGCCAGACAAATCAACACTAAATAAATGGGTAATGCTTCAAAAGCATGCCTCATATATTGGTTGCGTAGGAACAAGTCAGAAAGATTGAAAAAAAAAAAAGAACCATCTGATTTGATTCGTTCTCAATAGCCATGAGATGATCATCTTAGGGTGATCCTTTTTCGACGGATGCTCCTATTACACTCGTAATCTCTGAAGGATGAGAACTAACTATGTAGCATCTACACCGAGAATTCAAATATTGTATACGTCATAAGTCCGATCCTTTGTAAGAACTGCCCGTAATAACGAACTTGCAAAATGGATTTGTTTATCCTAAAGAGATTCATCCTTCCGCTTCACATACTAGGTCTAGCTCTCTTGCTAGCCTTTCCGAAAACATTGCCTGATTAAAGCACTAGAGTATGTCTGTCCCTCCCACCTAGACCTCTGAGCACTTTCCTAGCTTCTTTCTTGTGCATGTCACTCATGCTCCAGCAACAGCTTTTTCACAAACTACCAAATTTGAATTTGAGATTGTAAAAGTTGAAGGCTTGATGAGATTATAAGATAGTTCTTGTGGATTACGCAACTATAAATATACCAAAACATGGAGTATTGATAGCATAAATCAAACCCCCCCCCCCCCCACACCCTAGAGTCATGCTTGTAGAGAGACAAATGGGTATTATCATGCATGTTCATTCAGACATTCATGAATCCAAACATACTATCATAATACATTGCCGGGACACATTGAGACAGCAGACATGATTCCCCCTTTTCATGCTTTTATTTCATCACTTTCGTAAAAGTGGGCTAAATCAGATTAGAGATTTCAAGACAAATATCTACCACAACCATTCCTTCCCACCCTTGTGTGGCCTGATCCATACATTTCCTTGAAGTTGTCACATTTTTTGACTCATATATATATATACACATGTTGGGATTGGAGTCCTAAACTATGAGGAAGAAAAGGAGTCTAAGTCGGAGGAGTTGGTGAGATCAAGGAGGAAAATCGTCGGAGGAGCTTCTGTCGTTCTGGGCGACCGCCCAGGTGATGGTGGGCGACCGCCCACTTGGTCAGTAGGTATGGCTCGGAGGATATCCATCATGGGCGACCGCCCATGGGCGTGTTGGGCGACCGCCCATGTTTCGGGGAGGAAAATTCTGGGCTGATTTGTTTCCTATTTTGATACAATCTCTTCTTAATTTGATTTAGGGTTTCCTTGTACTGCTATATAAGCATAGTTACGACCTAGAATACGATGTAGCAACATATTAGAAGGTGTCTAATACAATATTGGCTTGGCAATTGCCCCCGGACGTAGTTCATGTGTTGAATGAACCGGGTAAACAATTTCTTGTGTTCTTGTGTGTGTGATTCTTCCATTATTGTGCTTGTGGGTATTTTTGTTCTTTGTCTAGATTGCAACGGGGTACCACTTAATTCCCAACAACTGGTATCAAAGCTTTGGTTAGGAGGATTCAAAGTTTCATTAGTTGATTAATTTTGAATCACGTTCTTGGGGACTTGGTGAAGCAATCAGATGAAGAACTCAATCGAGAAATTCAACGGTGTGAATTTCACGTTCTGGAGGACAAGGGTTGAAGATTACCTTTATTGTAAGGATCTTCATAAACCCTTAAAGGAGAAACCCGAAGACATGTCACAAGGGGATTGGGAGACGTTAGATCGGAAGGCGTTAGGAGCAGTGAGGAGCGCTCTAACCGACGACGTTGCACGGAACGCTATGGAGGCCAAGACAACGGTGGAGTTGCTACAAACGCTGTCAGACATGTATGAGAAGCCGTCTAATATCAATAAGGTGCATTTGATAAAGAGGTTTGCGAATGCGAAGATGTCAGAGGGGCAGACAGCAGCAAGTCATATCGGCAGTTTCAAAGGTATGGTGGACCAATTGAAAAGTGTTGATATTACTTTCTCCGATGAAGTGCTAGCATGTTTTCTACTAAAATCATTGCCTGATAGTTGGGAGGTAACTGTCACAACGATTAGTACGTCGAAAACAGCATTGGTGTATACGGAGGTTAGAGATCTCATCCTTCAAGAGGAGTTGAGAAGGAAAGAGAAAAGGGGAGAATCTTCCGTAGATGGGGCTGCACTTAGGGTGGAGAGAAATAGGGGAAGGGGAGGACCGAAAAAGGGGAAAAAGGTCAAGTGCTACAATTGTGGCGAATTGGGTCATATCAGTTATGACTGTCCGGGTAAAGATGGTGGTGCACACGTGGTGGATGATGGGGGGATGTATTAATCCTAGGAGAGGAGCAGTCGGGTGAAGATTGGGTGTTGGATTCTGGAGCTTCTTGTCATGCTAGTGAGGATGCAGCATCAATGGAGCGGTACAAAACTGGAGATTTTGGGGTTGTCTATCTTGGTGATGGTCAACCATTGAAGATCAAAGGTAAGGGGGATGTGATGATGAAGACACCTAACGGGGCTGTTTTACAACTACACAATGTGATGCATGTTCCGAATTTGAGGAGAAGAGTGATTTCTGTGGGACAACTTGACAGTGAAGGGTATGGTGTGACCTTCATTGGTGGGTCTTGGGAAGTCACAAAAGGGGCTAAGGTGATAGCTCATGGGGTTAAGGGGAAGATGTTGTACTCTACCTACAATGTCGATATTCGTTCCGGTGGGAGCAAGAGGCTAAAGAACCGGCCTATTGGTGTAGAAAGGAGAGACATCAAGAAACGGTATGTTAGGGGGGAGAAGGACACAAAGTTGATCAACGCGGTGTGGAAGTCCAAGTGCCCTAACAGAGAGCGTATTCAGACCAAAAGAAGACGATGCAAGAAACAAGGTATGTCCAAGTTTCAAGGGGAAGCATTGCGAGGAAGGTGGGTCTGGAGGGAGAAGGCGAAGTTAGACTTGCGGGGAGAAATCAAGGTAGAAGCTGATTTGGGGAGGCAAGAACCATCTAACACGGAGGGGTTGAAACGTCGCTTGGTTTCAACTCGCCTTAGTACTTGAGCGGGAGGTTCGGTAGTGTCAAGCCAATATGGGGGAAATGTGTTCGAAGGTCATTACTCCGCGGTGGGAGTTGATGGGTGTTTCTATGCTTATTAGTTTAGTCTCCGGTGGGAGATTGTTGGGATTGGAGTCTGTGAGTACCCCGACCCGAACTCATGTTTTGGGTCCACTTTAATTGATTTTGGGCTCATATAATTGCTAAAGAAGCAAATTAAGTCCAATCACCCAACAGCCCATTCAACCCATTGGGCCTGCCATCCATTCGGCCCAATTGTGCCAAAATGATGTACGCTGTCGTCCGACACAGGACGACACTAAGGCGGTTTAACTGCCTCTGTCGGACGACAGAGATCTTCCAATCAGCCTGCCTATAAATACAAGGCATGGCTAATCATTTTAAGGGGACTTTTTAGAGAGGATTGGGAGGATATCAGTATAATAGGGGAAACTCTGCACAAATAGAGTCTCTCTCTCTCTCTCATACACACACACACTCACCTCCCTCCTCACACACACACATACACCAAGGCCAAGATCCAAAGAAACCCTCCTTGTTGGTGTGTTGAAGGGGTAGACACCATACTATTGGTGATCTTACCTTGTGGACTACAATAGGTAGCCACTAAACCCTTTTCTCTCTTAAAATAACTCTTCCATACACTCATATTACCTTGCATGCTTACTTGCTTTAATATTATGTAAAAAATTGGGATTTTTGCATGATAAAGGTGGTGGAGAAGTGAATCTCCAATATTCACTTCTCCCCACCTCAGATCTGAACATTTGGTGGCATAAACACCATTAAAGTTTGAATCTTTACTCATTTCCTTTGAGTTAGGAGGTGATGGCTACATAAAAGTGGCCATAAACAAGTGATTTATCACATTTGGCCACTAAAGCCATGTGATCCTCTCATAATACTCACATAATACCGTTATATTATCAAGCATAGCTAATAAAAACACTTGATTTGCTTTGAGAACAAAGGGGAAATCAAACAGACTGAAGGGCACTGAAATAGGCCACTCTTGTCGGACGACACAGGACTCTCTGGAGATCCTGTGTTATACGACATAGAGCTCCCAGAAGGCTATAAAGCCATTCTTGGACTTCAGATCTGTCAGATTTAACCCTTTTCGTAACTCAAAGCTTACCTAAGTATTTTTTGGCTAATAAGCCACTATTTGGGGTGCCTAAGGTCTGTTTGGGTGCGATCTAGTTGATGGAGGCGGTTTGCCATGTGACATAGACGACTTCGGATGTTCTATGTCATATGACATCCGTATCATTAAAAGTCAATCATGACTTTGCTCACTCCTATCAACCCCCAAACTTAACTTAGACCTCCAAATAGTGTCTTCGGTGGGTGAAATAAATGTTATTCCAGCTCAAGAATAGCTTGGTCATTGTAAAAGACAATCTGACCATGAGGCATCGTGTCGTCTGACATCCCCTTCCTGGGAAGTCCTATGTCGGACGACATCAGAGCTCCCTGAGCAGATTATCTTGATCTTCTGCCTTGTTATGAAAATCATGATATGTAAAGGGTGTGGCCCCCTGTCATGGCTCACAAGTTGTATCCAGTCTTTACGTCGTCAATGAAATGCCAAATTTGCATGCCTTGCTCATCGACACATATTGCACACACACTTTGAATGTATATAATTGTCCAATGTTGATTGAAAGTTTCGAAAGAGGCGTGTTGGGTGAACTCTCTAGTTCTTCCCAAACACGTAACCAGACTCCCGAACCCAAAATTCTCTTAAAAATAGGTTTTTCAATGTTTTCCTTTAAAAACGGCGTGGCGACTCCCAAAACCGAAATTTTCAAAACTTATCATTACAACACCAACACAAATTTTTCGGGCGAGCGTTCATTCAGAGTCCTAAACTATGAGGAAGAAAATGAGTCTAAGTCGGAGGAATTGGTGAGATCAAGGAGGAAAATCGTCGGAGGAGCTTCTGTCGTTCTGGGCGACCGCCCAGGTGATGGTGGGCGACCGCTGTAAAGACCCGAAAATTTTGAACTTTAATTAATTATTTTATTAGAAAAAAAAAATAAAGTTAATTAATTAATGAAATTATAATTATTAATTAACCCTTAAGTAAATGGGCTATTTAAATTAATTGAGTTTAAAATCCAATGGACTAGGTTTTGGGCTTGTGCAAGAGAGGGCCCAAGGAGGTTATTAAATACATTTAAATACTAAAAACCTTCCTAAATATTGTTCATAATTCTCAGCCAGTTACAAAAGCAAAAGAAAAAAAAAAAACCTAAGAACCCTAACCCTAGGCGGCGGCCGGATCTGTTTGGGGGAGGAGCAGCCGAGTTATTGGTCCTTTGGGAAATCTTCCTTCACGAAAAAGTAAGGTAATGTCAAACCCTAACTTCTCTCTTTCGTTTCATTCAATTCGGAGCACTAGAGAATTAATTATGATTTTTAGAAGATTTAAAATACTATTGTTCTTGGATGATTTTTACAAGTTTTTAAATGTTAAATCTTGATGTTAATGAATGGTTTGAGGATTAAAATGATGGAGATTTAATGTTACAATATTATGTTCATAACCCTAAATTGTTCTTGAAATTAGGGTAGAAAGAATATAGATTAAATTAATTATTGTGTTAAGGGTTGAATGGTTAAAAGGTGAATTAATTAATTTACTAGGCTAATGTTAAGAAATAAAGAAAGAAAGGAAAATCAAAGCCTTGTAATGGAATCTCGTGATGTCTCTACTGGGAACCTTAGGCCAATTAGGTGTTTTTGGTTTTAAATAGTTACTCTTTTGGGGTAGTTAAAAGGAACAAAAGTAAAAAGAAAAGAAAAGGAAAAAAAAAAAAAATCAAGCCTTGGATTGAATTGCATCTGCCCAGCCGAAACCCTAGGCCAAGTTGGATGTGTTTTGGTTTAATTAATTAAGTTGGTTAAGTATTAAAAAGACTACAGTTAGGTTTTTAATCGAAAAGGGACTAGATTGAACAGTTTGAAGCTGAAATCGTTAAATTGCTAACCGAACCGTCAGGAAATCGAGATGGAGAGTTAACCGGGGACTAAACCGAAAGGATCAAATCAAGTAATGACTAAACTGCAATTAATTAAAAGTTTAGGGACCAGTTTGAAATTAATTAAAAGTTTAGGGACCAGTTTGCAATTATTTAAAAGTTGAAGGACTAATTTGCAAATATTTAAAAGTTGGAGGATTATTTAGCAATTACCTAAAATATGGAGGACCTTTAAGTAATTAAAAGTAAAAAGGACTTAAGTGGGAAGTCCTAAAAGAGGAAAGTTTACATTAAAGTTAAGAATTGTTAAAAAGGATGAAAAAGAGAATAATCCTAAATAAACATCAAACTATAAGTGGGAAATTGCAAAAGCCAAGAAAACGGAAATTTCCAAATAAGGAAAGTTTCCAAAGATAGAAGCTTTCCAAATTTAGAGGATTACTAAACAAAGAAAGAGAAGAAGTTAAATTATAACGCATAAGGTTTAACTAAGTAGAAATGGTTAACGACAATGCGAGATACTAAGTCTCTCTTACGTGGTTGTAGATACGCACGGGAAGAGCGGATCAAGGAGCTAGACCAAGGTAAGGGATTACGTTCCTTAAGTATTTCGAATGTATCTTTCCTTCGTGATAGGATCCCTAATTGATGATTTGTATACTACCAAGTGGCCGTAGTTGTTCATTTGTATTCCTTTGATATGTGCGTTCTTTGGAATATCCTACCATTGATATTATGATTGTTCAATGGGTATCCGTGATGATTGGATTTTGATTAACGTGTTCTCGTACCTTGAACACTATATATGATATTATTCTATCCATTTGATGAGGACTTTGTATGATTTGGTCTGCATGCATTGAAATGACCTTATTGTTGAATGAATTGGTCTAAACAGATTGAAATGACCTTAATTTATGATATATCGTAATAAGGGAGCGCCCAGCATAAAAGGCGTAGATTCTCTTATTCAGAATAAGGGCGCCCTAGATTAAAGGCGTAGATCTTCTTATTCAACGATCACCGAATGTGTGTATCGGAGTCACCCTAGATTAAAGGTGCACAATTACTTGGAATTGACGGACAAGTGTGTATAAAGTTCTATCTCGTTATTGTAAAAGTGCCACTACTTGTTATTTGAAAAAGTACCCTTCTTTGGCATTCTCGCACCAAAACTATTTATTGTACATGTTATCCTTTCATTGAAATATTGTTAAACTCCGTTCGTTCCGGGTCGTCTCTTCTTAGAAACCGAAGAGACCCCGTATGAACTTACCGAGCTTTGTTCGCTCACCCTTTCATATTCTTTCCTCCCAGGTAATAAATGATTGGAGAGGATCGGGTGCGTGTTTGATGGATTAGCGGCTTTTGGAGTTCAAATAATTATTTTAGAATATTAAGTATTTCGAGCTAGTGGTTTGTACTAGCCGTAGAGATTATTACCGTTTTCCGCATTTAAGTTTATTTCAAATAATGGTTAGTACTTTTGAATTATGGTTTTAGTAGCCATTGGAGGCTATTCTATTATTAAATTAAGTATTATTATTATGTATGGATTTTGGGGTCGTTACGGTTGGTATCGAGCTTTGGCTTTAGGTCACGTGGAGACTGTTAGAGCATTAAGCATACTAGAAGAAGTAGTACTTGAATATAATTGGGCCTACCTAGAAGATATTTGGGACGGAGGATTTTAGGGTAAAATTTCTCAAGAGTCTAACTATGAAATTGTGGAAATTAAGAGATTGTAATTGGGAAGTTAGCACTTTGGAAAGTGACTCTTTTAGGAAACTTTCTATAGTCGGAAACCTTCTATTTCAGGAAACTTTTAAGTTTAGAAACTTTCTATATTAAGGAAATTATTATTTTGGAAACTTGTTGATTACGGAAACTTGCTATTTTGAGAAACTTTCTATTTATAGAAACTTTCTATTTTGGGAAACTTACTATTTTAGGGAAGAGCCTAGAATAAGTTTCTCTGGAAGTATAACAAGATCCTTCGAGTAATCTGAAGGACTACTCTTAAGTTGTATATGATGGACTTGTATAAATACAAATAGTGGTCTAGCGAGAGAACAAGCTTATCGATGGTATCACGAGCTTGAGGATTTAAAGACTTAAGATGCTGGCAGTTGAGGTACCAAATAAAGGTAACCTAGTGAATGAGAATGCTATAGAAGAAGTAGCTGAAGAAATAATAGGGAGTGGAGCCACTCCGATTTTGATGAGGATGAGAAACTAGTGACACTAATGCATAGGACTCGAGGAAGACCAAAGGGATCCAAGAACAAAGTGAGAGTGTCAAGTGGAAGACCTAAGGGAAGATCTAGGAAGAATGTAACTCCATGAGTGAAAAGTGGGGTATTATTTTACTATTATTTCCTAGAAGAGATAGTGAGTTAGCAGTTTTCGTTCTAGTAGCAAGGATTTTGGTTTTGGATGTTTTATTGGTTTTTCATTTTAGTTATGAAATAAAGTTTAGTTGCAATTAAATTATAGTTGCGTAATTGTGTTCCTAAATGTTAATTATGTGAATTGAATTGGAACATGAAAGAGTGGTCTAGTGAATTGACCAAAAGTATATGTTAACTGGCTAAATGAATAGCCAAGTATGATTAATTTTGGGTCAAGTGAAACGACCTATGAAAGTAATTACCAATCTAGTGAAACGATTGGTGGTCTGATGAAATGACCTATGATTGAATGTGTTAATATGTATTAAAATTGTATATGTGTATAGGTATAAAGCAATTAGCATGAATATTGCTAGTATTGGTGTGAGTGAAAACACCTTGTATTCGTATGATAATGAGAATGTTATGTATCGTCCTCAGATGTCGAGGAACACCAGAGTGGAAATGGCGACCATGGACGCATGACTCGACATGGCAACTGCATTATGTACTTTAACTCGTGCAAATGGCGGAATTGGTCAAGTTGTGCAGGGGTTGGCGCAGCAGCAACCGCCACCTCAACAAGTACCGCTCAGGGACCCTCTCTGGAGCAGCCGCAGGAGAAAACCCGACTGCTTTTCCTGAGATCCGAAGGAGAAACCCGCGGACCGGATTAAAAATATGGAAAAGATCTTTGAGACTATTACTTGCACCGCAGAGCGTAAAGTGGTGTTCGCAACTTTTGTGTTGAAAGGTAGCGCGCAAACTTGCGGGAAGCCGAGCGCAGAGCAACATCGCACGTGAACCGGAAACTACACGTGGGACATGTTCAAGACCGCGTTCAACGATAAGTATTATCCAACAAGTGTAAGAAATGCAAAGTAGCAGTTCCCGACCCGGAACAAGGAGGAAAAACCGTGGATGAGTATTGTGCCAAATTCACTAATTGTTGGAGTTCGCACCTTCTTCTTCGAGAACGAGGATCGAAAGCGAGAAAATTCGAGGCAGGCTTAAGTGATAGGATCGTATTCAGGATCACCCCCATCAAGTTATCGACTTATGGCCAGGTGTTGGACCGGGCAGAATAGTGGAGAAAGAATCGACAACTATCGCAACAAGAAAGAGGAAAAGAGGAAGTTCAATGAAAAGGAATCGACCGGTCCAAGTGGATTCACGAGAAGGAATCGGGAGGGGGCCTGGTAATAAGCGGAAGGCTGCTGCATTTAAGACCGTGGGAAAGGCGTGGCAGGTAACAATTATCCGAACAAGAACTACGGAACCGCAGAGACGGGAACCAAAGGGACACTCGAGGAAGGGGCACCGATGAAAAATGTAAGACGTGCGATGGGGACACCCGAGGATTGTTGGCATAAGGACGGGCGGTGCTTCAAGCTGTAATAAAGTGGGACATCCGAAATGGAAATGTCCGGAACCCAAGAAGGACGCTAATGCTCAAGGAACTAAGGACGACAACAAAGGAAGTGGAGGAGGTCGTGGCCGCAGATTCACCATGACTGCCAGGGATTTTAGAGCCACAAATGACGTCGTGGCGGTGTACTCTTCATTTTTTTTTTTTTGTACTCGTAGCGTTTATGCATTGATTGATACTGGCGCTACCCATTCTGTTATTAGTAACCGTTTAGCGGAACGCTTGAAATTGAAACCTGAGGCATTAAGAAATACCTTTGGTGATAGATACCCCGACTAATGAGTCGATCCCCATATCGTTTGTATATAAAAAATTGTCCTTCGAACATAAGTGGTAGAGAACTCGAGGTCGATCTAACGGAATTAGAAATGAATGAATTTGATATCATTTTGGGAATGGATTGGTTATCTCGCGTACCATGACAAAGTAGATTGTTTTAAGAAGGAAGTACATTTTGGGTTACCTCTGGAGAGGAGTTTTATTTTAAAAGATCAAAGCCGAGAAGTCAATCGGGTCTTATATCAGGTGATGAAGGCTCGGAAGATGCTACGAAAAGGATGTGAGGGACCAGCGGTTGTACGCTAAATTCAACTAAGTGCGAATTTTGACTTGAGGAAGTAGTATTCCTAGGTCACGTGGTATCTAGGGACGGGATTGTCGTAAATCCTACAAAGATAGATGCTATAGTAACCGGGAGAGACCAACTATAGTCGGTGAAATAAGAAATTTCTTGAGGTTAACAGGTACTATAGGAGATTCATTGAATGACTTTCGAAGTGGTCAAGACAGCTTAACAAGGTTAACGCAGAAAGGAGCAAGGTTTGTTTAATTATAAGAATGTGAAAAGAAATTTGAAGAACTGAAGAGTCAAATTGTGTCCGCACCGGTTCTTACTATACCAAGGATCGGACGGATTTGTGATATATAGGGATATTTCATTGAAGGGACTAGGTAGTGTGTTGATGCAAAGGTGATAGCTTATGCATCTAGGCAACTAAAGAACCATGAGAGGAATTACCCGACCCACGATTTGGAATTACTAGCGGTGATATTCGCATTGAAAATTTGGAGACATTACTTGCATGAGACAACATGTCAAATATATATACGGATCATAAGAGTCTTAAATGCATTCTCACTTAATGAGCTTAATATGAGACAAAGGAGATGGCTTGAATTATTACAGGATTATGATTGCACGATATCAAACCATCCAGGGAAGGCCAATAAGGTGGTCGATGCATTGAGTAGGAAGAATCAAGGAACCTTAGCGGCGTTGATTTCTAAGGGGTAAGTGCGTTGAATAACATTGAGGTTTCAAAATTAGAAGTGCGAGTTAAAAGGTATGTGGTTCGGGTGAAGGTTCGGTAGACATTTTTGAACGTAATTAAGAAAGCCCAAGAAATTGACAAAGAAGCAAGAAAGATGCAAGAGAGTATAGCCAAGGGAAAGTTAAGTCCATAATATGTGGAACCATTAGAGATCCTTAGCAAGATTGGGGAATTGGCCTATAGATTGGGCACCACCGCGGTATTAGTTGGAGTGCATAATGGGTTCCATGTCTCCATGCTAAGGAAGTATATTCACGATCCGAGCCACGTAATCGAGTACAAGCAACAAGAGTACGCGCCGATTCGATTTATGATGAAAGATCGATCAAGATCGTCCCGTAAAGGACGAGAATGTAAGAAAGCGGTTGGTTCCATACGTGAAGGTGCAATGGAGCAACCACACAGAACGCGAGGCGACATAGGAGCTCGAAAGCGAAATGCGGGAAATGTATCCCGATCTCTTCGAAAAGTAAGGTACGTTTAGTTTGGAGGATCAAACTCTTTTAAGGGGGTAAGAATGTAAAGACCCGAAAATTTTGAACTTTAATTAATTATTTTATTAGAAAAAAAAAAAATAAAATTAATTAATTAATGAAATTATAATTATTAATTAACCCTTAAGTAAATGGGCTATTTAAATTAATTGAGTTTAAAATCCAATGGACTAGGTTTTGGGCTTGTGCAAGAGAGGGCCCAAGGAGGTTATTAAATACATTTAAATACTAAAAACCTTCCTAAATATTGTTCATAATTCTCAGCCATTTACCAAAGCAAAAGAAAAAAAAAAACCTAAGAACCCTAACCCTAGGCGGCGGCCGGATCTGTTTGGGGGGAGGAGCAGCCGAGTTATTGGTCCTTTGGGAAATCTTCCTTCACGAAAAAGTAAGGTAATGTCAAACCCTAACTTCTCTCTTTCGTTTCATTCAATTCGGAGCACTAGAGAATTAATTATGATTTTTAGAAGATTTAAAATACTATTGTTCTTGGATGATTTTTACAAGTTTTTAAATGTTAAATCTTGATGTTAATGAATGGTTTGAGGATTAAAATGATGGAGATTTAATGTTACAATATTATGTTCATAACCCTAAATTGTTCTTGAAATTAGGGTAGAAAGAATATAGATTAAATTAATTATTGTGTTAAGGGTTGAATGGTTAAAAAGGTGAATTAATTAATTTACTAGGCTAATGTTAAGAAATAAAGAAAGAAAGGAAAATCAAAGCCTTGTAATGGAATCTGTGATGTCTCTACTGGGAACCTTAGGCCAATTAGGTGTTTTTGGTTTTAAATAGTTACTCTTTTGGGTTAGTTAAAAGGAACAAAAGTAAAAAGAAAAGAAAAGGAAAAAAATAAAATCAAGCCTTGGATTGAATGCATCTTATCCGGTAGAAACCACAGGCCAAGTTGGATGTGTTTTGGTTTAATTAATTAAGCCGTTGGTTAAGTATTAAAAGACTACAGTTAGGTTTTTAACCGAAAGGGACTAGATTGAACAGCTTTGAAGCCGAAATCGTTAAATTGCTAACTCGAACCGTCAGGAAATCAGATGGAGAGTTAACTGGGGACTAAACTGAAAGGATCAAACTGCAGAAGGACTAAACTGCAATTAATTAAAAGTTTAGGGACCAGTTTGAAATTAATTAAAAGTTTAGGGACCAGTTTGCAATTATTTAAAAGTTGAAGGACTAATTTGCAAATATTTAAAAGTTGGAGGATTATTTAGCAATTACCTAAAATATGGAGGACCTTTAAGTAATTAAAAGTAAAAGGACTTAAGTGGGAAGTCCTAAAAGAGGAAAGTTTACATTAAAGTTAAGAATTGTTAAAAAGGATGAAAAAGAGAATAATCCTAAATAAACATCAAACTATAAGTGGGAAATTGCAAAAGCCAAGAAAACGGAAATTTCCAAATAAGGAAAGTTTCCAAAGATAGAAGCTTTCCAAATTTAGAGGATTACTAAACAAAGAAAGAGAAGAAGTTAAATTATAACGCATAAGGTTTAACTAAGTAGAAATGGTTAACGACAATGCGAGATACTAAGGCTCCGTTTGTTTCATGTAAAACATTTTCCGGAAAATGTTTTCCTTGTTTTCGGGTGTTTGTTTCAAGTAAAATGTTTTTCGAAAAATGTTTTACCTACTTTCGAGTGTTTGGTAACCACTTGTAAAAGAAAGTCAAATGTAAAACATTTTACAAGGATGTAAAAAAAGGAGGTTTTCTTTGTAAAATGATTTACCAATTTCAAATTCGTAAATCATTTTACAACTCTTGTTCTTGGCCTTAATGTACAACTCATATTACGCTCGGTACAACATAATAATAATAATAATTAAAAAAAAATTTTAACTGCCCCCACCCACCCCACCCCCCCCCCAAAAAATTTTTTTTTTTTTTTGGAAACCACCCCACCCACCCCCCGCCTACCCCACCCCCCACTTCCCAAAAAAAAAAAAAAAAAAATTATTTTTTTTCGAAACCGCCCCACCCACCCCGCCTACCCCACCCCACCCCCACCCTCCCCCCAAAAAAATTTTTTTTTTTTTTTTTGGAAACCGCCCCACCCGCCCCGACTACCCCACCCCCCTACCCACCACTCTTCACCCCCAAAAAAAAAAAAATTTTTTTTTATTTTTTTTTGAAACCGCCCCACCCACCCCGCCTACCCCACCCCCCCCACCCTCCCCCCCAATTTTTTTTTTTTTATTTTTTTATTTTTTGGAAACCGCCCACCCACCCCCCGCCTATCCCACCCCCCTACCCACCCCCACTCTCCAAAAAAAAAAAAAAATTTATTTTTTTTTTTCGGGAAACCGCCCCACCCACCCCGCCTACCCCACCCCCACCCTTCCTCTCCAAAAAAAATTTTTTTAATTTTTTTTTTTGAAACCGCCCCACCCACCCCCGCCTACCCCACCCCCTACCCCCCCCAAAAATTTTTTTTTTTTTTTTTTTGAAACCGCCCCACCCACCCCCGCCTACCCCACCCCCCACCCACCCCCCCCAAAATTTTTTTATTTTTTTATTTTTTTGGAAACCGCCCCACCCACCCCCGCCTACCCCACCCCCTACCCACTCCTTACCCCCACCCCAAAAAAAAATTTTTTTGGAAACCGCCTACCCACCCCCGCCTACTCCCACCCCCCAAAAAAAAAAATTTTTTTTTTTGGAAACCGCCCACCCACCCCTCCGCCTACCCCACCCCCTACCCACTCCCACCCCCACCCAAAAAAAAAAAATTTTTTTTTTTTGGAAACCGCCACCCACCCCCGCCTACCCCACCCCCAAAAAAAAAAAATTTTTTTTTTTGGAAACCGCCCCACCCACCCCCTGCCTACCCCACCCCCCACCCCAAAAAATTTTTTTTTTTTTTTGAAACCGCCCCACCTTCTACCCACCCCCCCCAATTTTTTATTTTACACTCTACCCACCCACCCCCAAAAAATAATTTTTTTTTTATTTTTTATTAAAAAATTAAAAAAAAATTTTGGGGGGTGGGTAGGGGGTGGGGTAGGCAGGGGTGGGTGGGGCTGTTTCAAAGTTGATTTAAATTAATAAAAAAAAGTGACATTTCTGGAAAACATTTTCGTCAAATTTGCCAAACAACTGAAAACAAGACCATGATATTTTACAAGAAAACATTTTACATGAAAATCTTTTTACATGAAAACATTTTACAAGGAAACCTTTTTACATGAAATCATTTTACATGAAAACATTTTCCGGAAAATGTTTTACGCGAAACAAACGGAGCCTAAGTCTCTCTTACGTGGTTGTAGATACGCACGGGAAGAGCGGATCAAGGAGCTAGACCAAGGTAAGGGATTACGTTCCTTAAGTATTTGAATGTATCTTTCCTTCGTGATAGGATCCCTAATTGATGATTTGTATACTACCAAGTGGCCGGTAGTTGTTCATTTGTATTCCTTTGATATGTGCGTTCTTTGGAATATCCTACCATTGATATTATGATTGTTCAATGGGTATCCGTGATGATTGGATTTTGATTAACGTGTTCTCGTACCTTGAACACTATATATGATATTATTCTATCCATTTGATGAGGACTTTGTATGATTTGGTCTAGACAGATTGAAATGACCTTATTGTTGAATGAATTGGTCTAAACAGATTGAAATGACCTTAATTTATGATATATCAGAATAAGGGAGCGCCCCAAATAAAAGGCGTAGATTCTCTTATTCAGAATAAGGGGGCGCCCTAGATTAAAGGCGTAGATCTTCTTATTCAACGATCACCGAATGTGTGTATCGGAGTCACCCTAGATTAAAGGTGCACAATTACTTGGAATTGACGGACAAGTGTGTATAAAGTTCTATCTCGTTATTGTAAAAGTGCCACTACTTGTTATTTGAAAAAGTACCCTTCTTTGGCATTCTCGCACCAAAACTATTTATTGTACATGTTATCCTTTCATTGAAATATTGTTAAACTCCGTTCGTTCTTGGCCGTCTCTTCTTAGAAACCGAAGAGACCCCGTATGAACTTACCGAGCTTTGTTCGCTCACCACTTTTCATATTCTTTCCCTCCCGGGTAATAAATGATTGGAGAGGATTGGGCCGCGTGTTTGATGGATTAGCGGCTTTTGGAGTTCAAATAATTATTTTAGAATATTAAGTATTTCGAGCTAGTGGTTTGTACTAGCCGTAGAGATTATTACCGTTTTCCGCATTTAAGTTTATTTCAAATAATGGTTAGTACTTTTGAATTATGGTTTTAGTAGCCGTTGGAGGCTATTCTATTATTAAATTAAGTATTATTATTATGTATGGATTTTGGGGTCGTTACAACCGCCCACTTGGTGGGTGATGTAGGGAATGCTTTGATTGTTCATGGGTTGGAGGAAGCAGGCAACATTTCTGATCAACGAGCAGTCTTGGCATCTGAGGGTCCAGGCGGGCGCCCCATACATCCCAGGCGTGCGCCTCAAAGGGAGGAATCACGAGCCAAGTTGCCGCGGCGATGCGCGCGCCTCAAGTCGGGCCGGGCGGCCACCTCACCGTGGATCAAGCGACGGTGTTTGAGGCGGGCGCTTCGTGAACGAGGCGGGCGCCTCACGTCGACAGAGTTCAAGATTTGAAGATTTTGTTTCCTTTTCTACTTAGGTTTCTCGTTGCCTTTTTTAATTAGGAGTAGTTTAAGTATTATTTTAATTCTATTTTACATAGGAATTCCCGATTTTAAGGGCCCTATAAATATGTATTTTATTTCCTTGGACAGATACGTTTTTTTGCTATTCAATCTTTTGCTCTGCAAATTGAGGTTTTTTTTGCTTTAAAGTCATTATTGGCTTGTTAAATCCTATTCGTGGATTCGAGTTAGGTCGGACATTCCACTTTGTTTGTTCGTTTATCTTTGTTGATTCCGCTGCGTTTACATTAGTGGGCGACCGCCCACTTGGTGGGCGACCGCCCACTTGGTCAGTAGGTATGGCTCGGAGGATATCCATCATGGGCGACCGCCCATGGGCGTGTTGGGCGACCGCCCATGTTTCGGGGAGGAAAATTCTTAGCTGATTTGTTTTCTATTTTGATACAATCTCTTCTTAATTTGATTTAGGGTTTCCTTGTACTGCTATATAAGCATAGTTACGACCTAGAACACGATGTAGCAACATATTAGAAGGTGTCTAATACAATATTGGCTTGGCAATTTCCCCCGGACGTAGTTCATGTGTTGAATGAACCGGGTAAACAATTTCTTGTGTTCTTGTGTGTGTGATTCTTCCATTATTGTGCTTGTGGGTATTTTTGTTCTTTGTCTAGATTGCAACGGGGTACCACTTAATTCCCAACAACACACACACACACACAAAATCTCCGCCCCATAGTGAGTGACACTCTGAAAAAATCAAAGACTTTAGGAAAAAAAGGTAAGTTCCATGGTAGTGAGACTTGGAGTACTAAAAGTGACATTAATCTTTAGCCACTATGAATTTCCAACACGACTCTCATTTTATCGGTTAAAGGAGGCCATAATATTTTTCATGTGTTTAGACTAAAAAGGGATTGAAATCACAAACAAGGATGGAAGAGATTTGATCCTACACACAGATTTAAATTATAAATAAACAACTACTTTCTCTATCTTGGAAAGTTAGTCTCATCATCTGACTTTCAATGGTCAACCAAAGTAAACTTGACCAAACATTAATACACACTAAAGTACTAATCTAGTTATCCCGATGAAATTTTAAAATTTGATATTAATGAATCGCTTAAAGATTTATCAAAAAAAAAAAAATATATAGATTTAAATTAAATTGATTATAATGACATTAATAATGTTTGATCAAAGTTTACTTTAAGTTGACTTTTCAAATGATACCAACTTTTCGGGGACGGAAGGAGTATTAGCCAAGCAAAGAGCTCAGATTTCCGGTTCAGAAATATTATTAACATTGATATTCAAGACTTAATTTTGGGTGTTGCCCAATTACCATATGCTTGTGTTGTGCCAATGTAGATCCCTCTCGCTAACACCAATATTGAGCGATAATATAGGAAGAAAATTTATGAGGATTGATAAGTGAAAAAGAAAGAAAGAAAGAAAATAATAATTAATTACCTGCGCTGTGAAGCGGAGAAGAAGGAATCAATCTTTGGGGCGGTGACGGTGGCGCATAGGAGAAGAACGCCGACTCCATAACCAGCTACTTCACTTGCTGTTATGTTCTCCAACATTGTCCTCCACCCTTTCCTCCGTTACCATCCGCCCCAATCTATCCACCAAAATATCACTTATTACTAAAATTATCTATATTTTATTTAAACATCCAGTTTGTAGCAAAATGGCCTATTAGCTCAGCTGGTTAGAGCGTCGTGCTAATAACGCGAAGGTCGCAGGTTCGAGACCTGCATAGGCCATTTCACAGTTTATTTTTTCCCTTCAATTTATTATTGTTTTCTCATTTTTTTTTTTTTAAATCATCACTTTTATATTTGATATTTTGTTTATCTTTGCTCGCTGTTATCACCATTTTAATTTATTTGTTGGGGTATTTAATTTTAGCCCGACCATTTTCCTGGGAATTTTTGTTTGGGTTATTAAACTTCATCCTATTGAATCCAAAGTTCATTAAATTTTCTTATTTTGGGTGAATTTTAATGCTTTTTGTTCATTTGCGGAAACTTTTTTTTTTTTAAATGAAGTTGACATTGTTGAATCAAAAGAATTTCAAACAAGCTTTTAGGTTTCTACTTTCTATACAACTTTAACTTATCTAATGTAATAATATTGAAGCCTTAATCATCACCCACCTTTCTAATTTCTTGATAGAAAATGATGCCCAGAAACTGTTTGATGCTTGGTCTCAGTGTGCTACTTCTGTCCTTGTATTCAATGGTATGATTCAGCTTCTACTCTTTTTATGTTGCAAAGGTTGAAGAATTTTCTTAAATTCAGGAAAGGGTGGTTCATTCTCTTATCTTGAACATAGCTAAATTTTTTGGAGGAAGAGATGAACACTTTTTCTTTTTTAATAGTCAAAAAAGTGGTCATGTTTAGTACAAAACTCTAAGTGATCATGTTCATGGCAGCTAAACTATTATATTGTTCGCTGCTGCTGGTTCATACGGTAAAACTTGGTCTTGAATGAATCCATTGAACCCGCCTTGCTGGGTATCGTCTTCAAAATTCCACAAGAGACCACTCCAGAAGCCATCTTCGGTCAGTGTGTCCGTCCAACATGATGCAACATCTTGACATGTCACAGGCCAATACTGCTGGTCAATGGCGTTGATTGGGTAAGTGAAAAGCATCTCTTGCTTGGCTTGTTGCTCAGTAGCTTCTATTTCATTGTTCTCTTCTTCATAAGTGACTTTATTGATTATATCATTTTCTAGTTGCTGTTTTCTTTGCCTGAATGCTTCAGCTTTATACTTTTGTTGCTTTAGTGATGGCTTTGCTTTCTTCTTAAAATGGGTTCTCCAGTAATTCTTGATCTCATTATCCGTTCTCCCTGGCAAATATCTAGCAATAGTAGACCATCTGTAATTTCAAAAAAAAAAAAAAACTATTAGCATTCTAACTAGCAAATGAAAGAGTTAGACAGGGCAAAGAGAGAGAGAGAGATAGAGGCATTACTTGTTCCCCCACAAAGCATGCAGCTCGATGATGATGCCTTCCTCTTGAGTTGTTATTTGGCCTTTCTTAAGACCAGGCCTTAGGTAATTCACCCACCTCAATCTACAACTCTTGCCACTCCTATTTAACCCTGTTGAAAGGATCAGATCGAATTAGGTAAAACAAAAGTAACTCAATGCCTTAACAAAGTTGGTTCTGTTGTGTTGTCAAAGTATGTACCTGAACAGTCAGCCACGGAACTCCATCTTCCCTCCCCATGCATTTTAACATGTTGAAAGAGCAACTTATCCTCCTCAGGTGTCCAGGGTCCTGATACGACCCCATAAATTATATTGGGCCCAGATAATAAGAAACTAGGCCCAATAGCGAATTAAGGGCCAGGCCCATTGGGCTTAGGCCGACCAAGGGAATTTGCCGTGTTCGCGACATAGGATGAATAAGGCTCCTTGGAGCTGTTTTAGACCCCGGCGAGAAGGAACGTGGGGATATCGATTTAGGTACAATGGGGGTATGCGAAAGACATGGCCTAGCTACTGCCCGCTTCATGAGTAAGAGGATTATGCTGCTCGCAGGCCCCCTGAGTCGGGGCGACATGACAGTTGATGTCGCCCATAGTCAGGTTGTCGCCTAAACGACTAGGAACTCTGGGCATTCCCATGATGGCACATCGATTGTCGCCTATGTCCCTTACCCTAAGTACTTGTGATGTGTGACTGATGTGACAAGGTGAATAGTGAAATCCCACTAAGTTGAGGTTGGTTGAGATCAATTCCATTGGATGATTGACAAGTGTCCCCCATGTGCAAGGCACATGGGGGGCTTAGGGATATAAAAGGTGAATAGTGTTCATTGCATGGGTATGTTCTCTCTCTCTCTGCATTCTCTCTCTAAGTTCTTCATTGTTTACCACCTTCCTTGTTCATCTAACCTTACTCTCACGCCGGAGGGGGTACGCCGGAGTCACCCCCGGCCTAGTTTACCTTGTTCCTTGTGTGTAGGCGATCAACCAAGCAAGGAAGCAGCCGGAGTGTCCAAGTTATCTCAGTTCCTGTGCAACCAAAGATTTCCCATGGTAGCATCAGGTCCCTTCCTCCATCCTTTCTCAGGCATTCCCCAACCCATGATCCCAACCATTTTTACCTATTCTTTTTTTTTTACTTTCTGTCTCCACCAATGTGACAGACATTTTTATGTATGCCTCCCTTATAAATACTCTCCTCTATCGGTCAATTGAATTTCCCTTTTTACCACCACACACATGATGATCTCACTAAGACCAGCTTTCTGACTAGTCTAACTGCGTTTATCTTTTTAGAATTAAACAAATGAATTCCCTGTACTAACCTATAGTCTCAACCCAAGTGTACCAGAATCGCTCATGGCCTGATATCTTTCCAATCAGAATCGAGCAAGTGTCTCCTCAAAACTTACGTCCTCGTACATCAATACAAATATACCGCTGTCATAATTCCGTGACTGAACTTAAATCACTTTTTTAATCATGACATAGGAAAATTCATGATAGTGGTTGTTGGTGTGTCTCCTTGATAATGACATACACCCAATCCTCGTGTAACATATGTCAGTATGCGCAATCCTTATTTCCTTACTTTAAGATATGTTTAATCGCTAATACTCTTAGCTTTACAAGCTGACAAGAAGCTTCGGGATGCTATTTTGGGTAATGGAGTAATAATATATATGAAGGGGTGAGTCAGCTTGTGGACGCGTGGTCTCTATACATTGCTATGTAGCATTAATAGAATGGATGTGCATTATTTAATTGGTTGCAACTAATTATTTTATGCATAATGGCCATATAGGTACTGATGGGTTACGCTAAACCCTTAATTAATGTCAAGCTAATAAAGGATTATACATTATTAGTGTCCAGAAGTGCTTGATTTTGATGGTCTAACAAAGAAGGTGAAAAAGTTTTCTTCTTTTTAACGTAGTGGTTCCCCGTCAAACTGAGCTGTTTTAGAGGCATTGAATTGGATGTGTTACGCGGTTTTTACTACTCCCTCTGTCACTAAATGAATGTCCATATTTCAATCTAAGGGACACTCTGGAAATATGTGCTTTATATACATTTTAATGACGAAGATGTATAAATATTCTTGTTATCCACTTTCTAAACAGTTAGTTTTTCACGATAATAAAATGAAAGCGAAAAAAAAATGGTAAAAAAAAACATTTAAGGATAGTTTCTTACAAATACAAAACTTTCATTTTGGGACAAAAAATTCTTAAATTTGGACATTCATGTATGGACAGATGGAGTAATAAACAGTCAACGGTAAATTACGAAGTCTAGAGACTTCCTCAAGAACTTTTAAAGCCGTACACGTGCACAGTAATTGAGGGCATGCCACACATAGTATCTCCGAGTGAAGCATGCTTATCTATGTCAATTTTATTTATTTGCTAAACATGTTATATATCAAAATGCTTCTAGAAGCTTCCTTCTTCTTTTCCCCTCCCCTTTTCTCTCTCCCACACACACACACAACTGTTGTGGATAGTTATTTAGGATATTGTGTTTATTATAGCTTCTTTTGGGTTACCGTGAAAAATGAAATGGTATGATAAACACTCTTAATCCAACAAAAGCTGAATAGAATGAACTCATGACTGTTGGTTTCCATGTAACAAAAATCATTCCGTGGTCTGCAGTTAGAGAAAACACTTGTGCAATTTAAATGCTTCTAGCTTATGCATATGCATTTAGTTTTCTTTGTTATATATAACTAAAATTGTGCTCAGAGAACTATGGTATCATCAGAGGTATGTAAATGCATACCACCATATAATTGATACTCTCTGAACTCTAAATCAAAGTCCTGACATTGTGAGAAGCCATAATAAGTTATCAGAAGTACATCCATTGTTGATTCTTGAAAATGACAACAAGGAAGGTGAATTTCAGAAAACTTTACAGCCGCATGTAGAATTTGGCATGCATATATGTATATATACCTTGTTGCACATAACTTCAATTGTCAACAGACTATTGAGCATAAGCTCATGTCATATTAGCTGCTACATGCTGCAGTATTTGCCATTCCACATAATAATATAGTAAAGTAAGATTTTACTCTGGACTGAAAGAAAAACTGCGAAGGTTTAATACTTAGCTCCATTTATTAACTTGAGCATAATCTGTCTCTATCTTAAAGTTATTATTCTATCGCGATGAAAAATAGTTTCCTCTATCTTGTAAATGCTGTCAATTAGTCCAACTTTAGCATCATGCTGATGTTGCACGTTTCAGCATCTGCATGTACAACCATGTTGAATTTTTCCACTCTTCCTGCCGGCACTCTTTTTTTTTTTCTTTCATCTTGATTTTCTGTAGCGTGGAGTTTATTTATTAAAGTTCTGCTACAATATCCTCTTCCACTATTTCTTACAGTCAGTGCAAATATCTGTCTTGTTCAAAGATAATTGAAAATATGTCCTTTACAAACAAGTTAATGATATGTTTGTTCATAGAACTTAACAGAGAAAATGAAAGGGAAGGTAATTTCATGATTAGCACTCCAATAATTTTAGCCTTTAACTTATGGATCCCAAAATGAAAGATGTTTCAGCGTAACTCTTTACGCCAGCATTATAGAGGAAGCAGATGAATTCCTATAAGATCAAATGAAAACTGATTGGCTCAAAGAAAAATAAAACCCCAAGTGATCTTCTAGAAGGAACATTAAACAACCTCCTTCAGAATGTAAGTAACCAGGTACCAGTTCTTAAGTTTATGCACACCCCTACTTCAATGATGGGCAATTTTGTAGATTTCAGGATCCATGATATATATTTCTACATCAAGTTGAAGTAGTCCTCCTGTAGGATTTTGTATTTTTCTGGTTAATAGTGGAACCATCGTTCATTCAGCCGAAGCTCATTTTCATTTGATTTACCTCACACAATCCATGAACCAACAGACATAAAGTCCACCAAAGGAACGAAGTCTCTGAGAGGGGATTGAAGCTCATTGTCTAAATTTTTTTGAAATTTGCTCTTGATCAAGAGCAAATTTGAAATTTTTTGGACATTCATTTTGGGACAGAGGGAGTACTATTTTCCATGATAGTATTTGGTAATTAAAAACTACATGAAACACACACAGGGATGCAACATTGAGCAAGTAAAAATCTAATAAAGAATTATAAATTTTTTTTTAGAAATAGTTAAGAAAAAATCTCTATAAGTATGAAACCTATGAAATATGCGTATATATTACACCAGTTGGTTCACTCTTATTAATACAACAAAAACAACAAAGCCGTAGCCCCAATATGATTTGGGGTGTGCTAACATAAATCGACGTATGGACTCGTCAACGAAGAGGTAAGAAAATAATGAAAAAGTTCACTCTTGTTAATAGTTTTTTTTTTTTCTTTTTTATCAGCCTGTCTAAAATATCCCTCCTCTGTGACAGTGCGAGGCACTTGAATCAGTTCCACAAGTAAAAGAAGTGGCCTGACTTTGAGTCGCTGTCTTCTTGCAGTATTGATCACCTTCGTGGTGGAGGCTTCCTCGTGGAGGATTATCATCTAGATTCCACAAATTACCCCAAATGCCTGCTTGATCTGTCAATGAGTCCAACCAGGGTCCAACATCCTCATATAGCCAGTACTGCTGCTCTACAGTGGTTGTCTGCTTGAAAACCATTTCTTGCTTGGCTTGTGGCTCAGTTTTTTCTTCTGAATGAGGTAATATTATCTTGTCCATTTTATCTCGTTCTTGCGGTGGTAGCTCTTGTCTTTGCTCTTCTGGTTGTTCTTGTTGTTGCTGTTCATGTGAAAGAGCTAAAGTATATTTTCTTTGTTCCTGTCTTTGAGAAGGGTTCCCTTTCTTCTTGAAATGGGTTCTCCAGTAGTTCTTGATCCCATTATCCGTTCTTCCTGGCAAGTACTTGGCAATAGTAGACCATCTGTGTGGGGATAAACAAATTGATTAAAACACTAAAAGAAACGGGAAGGGGCATAAGTAGAGAGGAAGTGGGGAAATTGCATTACTTGTTACCCCACAAGGCATGCAGTTCAATTATGATTCCTTCCTCTTGTGGTGTTAATTGATCTTTCCTAAGACCAGACCTCAGGTAATTCACCCACCTTAACCTGCAACTCTTTCCACTCCTATTTAATCCTGAGAAGAAGAAAAAAACACGTAATTAGATTAAACACATATACTACTCCAGTAATAGTTTGAAAGTTAGATCAAAGTTGAAACTTTTGTGTGTGCGTGCCTGAAAAACATACTATACATTACCTGTACATCTAGCCACCGAACTCCATCTTCCTTCACCATGCAAGTTAACATGTTCACTGAGCAACTTATCCTCTTCAGGAGTCCAAGGTCCTTTCCTCCATACTTGCTCACCACTCCCCCAACTCGCCATTCCAACAGTTATTTTGTCTTTGATCGCTTCTTGTATCCTGTTTGCATGACACAAAGTAGTTGAGTCGCCACCCTTTTTTATACTATCCAATATCAGTCACTGTAACTCCCCATTTTTTTACATAATTATATACTCCGTATCTAACTAGAACAATCTTAGAAATTAATTTGTACTGACAGTGCTTATCTTTTCACCCAAATCTATATACAGTATGCCTCTTAAGTCTCTCTAACCTATTATTACCTTCCATGTGTTAATATATTATTATCCATTTTGATCTCCCGAATCTATTCACCGTACCAGACGACGTAAGCGCGAATGATCTTCCATCACCCTTCCGTAACAGAGCTCAACTCACATTTTTTTATAATAAAATAAAAGAAAGAGAACATAATCATGATTTAGCTTTAGAACATGGTTGTTGATGTCTCCTTAAAAACTGGCTTCCCCCAATCCCTATGTCAAATATAGAAACCTTAATTACATGCTTTTGAAATTGTTAATCTCTCAGCTTTACTACTCCCTCTGTCCATAAATGAATGCCCAAATTTAAGAAATTTTCGTCCCAAAATGAATGTCTTTTTGCATTAAACTTTGTTTTTTTTTACCAATTTTTTTTTGTTTTTGCTATTCATATTATTTCCGTAAAACTAAATTATTAGAAAGTTAAAACCAAGAATATTTATGGATTAAAATGTTTAAAAAAATACATATTTTCAGAGTGTTCCTTAAAAAGAAAAGAAATTTGGACATTCAATTAGTGACGGATCGGGAGATTTTCTAAATGGCAAATTAAAAATATATAGAAGGAAGAATGTGATGAGTCAGGTCGTGGAAACGTGGTATTGGTGAATAGATAAGTGACATGTTAGTGCATAGTTTAATTAATCTACGCACTTAATGCCATACGTAGGTATTGCAAGGCTATATTAAACTAATAATCCAAAGATTTAGACACTCTTTGAAGATCTTGTTCCTAAACAGTGGCATGAGATCTTTTGATGTACTAAGAAATGATTGATTTGATAGTCCAAAAGAAAGGTATGGTCTTCTCTTTTTGTACTTCTCCTTCAAAGTGGAATGGTTGGAAAGGCACTGAGATGTTTGTAAAGCAGGAAACAAGATTGTTTCTGATGGTCATGAACCTTCTCTGCAACTTTTATAGCCATACGCGTAAGGAGACGCGGAAAGGATTCCACACGGTAAGCATCGGATATTATTATATCAAAAGCCTTCTAAACTTGTTTTTTTATTTTCTAGAAGAAACTTGTTCAAAGAGATGAATCATCCTAAGTGAACTTTCCTGTTTGTGGTCTTCTTTAATATTTGGTGTTTTGGACCTTACTGCACCTGTCCTAATTTATTTATAAACATAAATTCATATCCTGTTTGCCTTTGTTTGATTATATCTGCCGTAACGACCCCAATTTTCCATAATACACAATAATAATAATAATTCCTAAAAACATGTATAATATCCAAAATACTCCAACGGTAACTTCTAATGTATTACATCAATAACGGTAATTTAAATCAAATGGCTAGTACAACCCACTAGCTCTAATTAATACTCAATGTCTTCAAATTAAATATAACTCCTTAATTGCTAATCCGCTATCCACGCGACCCATCCACTCCATTTCTTATTACCTGAGAGGGGAAAGCATAACTTGTTCAATGAATGGTTCAGATACGGAGAACAACAATGAAAGATACTTTTCAAATTATCAAATAGTGACACTTTCACAAGAATAATCAAGATGTAGACTGTATACACATAGTCCGTCAATTCCAAGTAATTGTGCACCTTTAATCTAGGGTGACTCCGATACACCTATTCGGGTGATCGTTGAATAAGGAGATCTACGCCTTTAATCTAGGGCGCCCTCTTATTCTGAATAAGAGAATCTACGCCTTTTATCTGGGGCGCTTCCTTATTCTGATATATCATAAATAGAATTAAGGTCATTTCAATCTGTTTAGACCAATTCATTCAACATTAAGGTCATTTCAATCCGTCTAGATCAAATCATACAAAGTCCTCATCAAATGGACAGAATAATATCATATATAATGTTCAAGGTACAAGAACACATAAATCAAATTCAAGCATCATTGATACACATTGAACAAAATATATATCAATGTTAAGATATTCCAAAGAACTCTCATATCAAAGGAATACAAATCACTATCGGTCACTTGGTAGCATATACTTTATGAAATCAAAGGAATCCTAACACAAGGATATGAAAACAATCAAATGCTATGGAACATAATCCCTTACCTCGGGAGATTGCACGCTCCTAGCAAATATTTCTGCACGAATCTACAATCATGCAAACGCATATCTTAGGGTACAAGCTAGTAATACACATACTTATCCCAAACTATTTTTCATAATCTCGTTAACCTACGAGTTATTCTACTTTAACTCCTTTAAAGATTAACATTTAACCCCCTTTATGTTTTCCCAAATCATATCTAGGGTTTCTAGGCTCTAACCCTTTTTATAAATCTTTTTAGTCTCACTACACACACTGTTTTCACCTTTCTTAGCACACACAAACACACCCACACACACACACCCACACACACACACACACACACACACACACACCCTAACCCTAACTACACCACCCGGCCCACACACACACTTGCTGCCCTACATGGCAGCAACACATACACACACACAGCCACACATACGTACACACACAGCAACACACACGCACACACAGCAACAACACACCCCCCACACGACACCCACACGGCAGCACACACACGGCAGCACACACACACACATTCAACACGCATACAGCACACACACATGATGTACACCACTCGCACACACATCCATGGCAGACACCTACACACACACCAAAATACTTTCAATAATATATCTTAGCATGCAATATTAGGTCAGCCCCTTAATTACAAGCCCAAAACCCTAATCTTCATTATTAGGTTTTCAACAAATAATTTCCTATAAAAAGAAAAAATCCATGGATCATTCTTAATTAATTATTGATATCATAAAACAAACCCTAATTAAATCTCAAGAATTTTCTATTTAAATTCAAGAACAGTAATTTTAAGACGAACGGATCCTTACTTGGTTGATTTGGTTTACCACAATTCCATCAGCTTTTCCTCCTTTTTCTTCTGCAATCCACGGCTCCCCTCTCTCTCGCCCATTGTTTCTCTCTCTACCGCTCACTGCTCTCTTCACGGCAAAACAATATGCCGCCTCCCTCTCTCTCTATTTTCTTTGGTTTATGAAATTAATTAACCCTAGGTATTAGAAAAGATATATATATATATATATATATATATATATATATATATATATATATATATATATATATATACGGGGTTTTCTAATCCTAGGCCAATTAGGTTTTCTAAGTCCATTAGGTAACCAAGCCCAATAGAAACTCAAGCCCAAATCACAATCCTTTTAACAAAAAGGTAACTCAAACGTATTTATTTAAAGAAACAATTTTAATTACTAAAATAATTACTAATTAAAAGGAAATAAATCAATTAATAATAATTAAAAATAATTCGGGTCACTTCATTCTTACCCCCTTAAAAGGGTTTGGTCTTCCAAACCAAACACACTCAATCCGAAAATAGGGCGGGATACGACTCTCGCATCTCACTCTCGAGTTCCCACGTTGCTTCTCTTTCCGTGTGATTGCTCCATTGCACTTTCATATAAGGAATAACACGCTTCCTCAATACTTGATCTTTTCGGTCTACAATCTTCACTGGTTGCTCAACGTAACTCAAATCGGCACGACATCTCATCTGGTGCCTATACTCGATCACATGACTCGGGCCAGAGATGTACTTTCTCAACATCGAGACATGGAATACATTATGCACACCAGTAAACACATGTGGTAAGGCCAACTTGTAAGTCACCAACCCTACTTGCTCCAGAATCTCGAACGGTCCCACGTATCTCGGACTTAGCTTCCCACGAATACCAAATCTCATAACTCCCTTTGTTGGCAAAATCTTCAAGAACACTCGATCCCCCAACTGAAATTCTAGATCACTTCGTCGGCGATCTGCATACGACTTCTGTCTACTCTGAGCGGTCAATAACCATTTTCTGATCTGTTGTACTTTATATGCGGTTACTTGAACAATTTCTGGTCCCGCCAGCTTCCTCTCACCAACTTCGTCCCAACAAGCAGGCGATCTACATTTCCGTCCATACAAAGCTTCATACGGTGCCATACCGATGCTAGCATGATAACTGTTGTTGTAAGCGAGTTCTACTAATGGCAAGTGTTCGCCCAAGTCCCTTGCCAATCCAATGATGTAGCCCTTAGCATAACCTCAAGTGTCTGAATTGTCCTTTCTGACTGTCCACTGTCCATCTCTCTACGGATGGAACGCTATACTCATCGTTAATTCTGTTCCCAATGCTTTCTGCAAGCTCTTCCAATATTTTGACGTAAACCTCGCATCTCGATCTGATACTTTCGACACTGGTATCCCATGCAATCTCACAATTTCGTCCACACATAACTTAGCTAGCCTCTCCAATGAATCTGTCACCTTAATAGCTAAGAAATGAGCAGACTTCGTAAGTCTGTCCACTATAACCCAAATCGCGTTCTGACCCTTCAACGTCTTCGGTAGTCCAACTACTAAATCCATTGCTATGTTCTCCCACTTCCATTCCCGAATCGGTAACGACTGTAATAATCCTGCCGGTTTTTGGTGTTCAATCTTCACCTTGTTGACATACCAAACACGTTGATACAAACTCTGCCACATCTCTCTTCATATTACTCCACCCAAAATAATTCCCTCAGATTCCTATACATTTTTTGTACTTCCAGGATGTACATAAACTTTGAACAGTGCGCTATCCGCACAATCTCTCTTCTTATGTTCTTTAGGTACCCAAATTCTTGATTAATACCTTAAAATCCTATCGTCTCCCATACGGAATTTCACTACCTTTCCCTTTGTCATACCCTCATGTATTTTTTACAGCTTCTTCATCCATTCCTTGTGCTTTCTTGATTCCGTCCAAGAGTGTTGGCTGAACACTCAACTGAGCCAATACCCTTTAACTCTTACTTTTGTTTAATTGAGTCAATGCCAGAAATCAAGCTATTTAGGTAGACAACATCAATCATATCATATATGACTCTTAGATCTTTTTATGAGATTCTAGACATCTTATGTCAACACATGTTTTAATCTCATCTATGCCTTGGGTCAAATCTTATTTGAAAGCACCAATTAAGTTTAACATTTTTCAAACGTATGAGACACAGAACGATGCACCTAACTGAGTCAAAACTACATCAATCGTTATCTCATCTTGACTCATATTAAGATATAATGATGCACCAAACTGAGTCGAAACTACATCAAAATACTCGAATATTTCACAAGTGTTCTAATCAAGGGGTGACATAAAACTTAAACATTTAAGAAGGTTTTTCCATATAGCAACAAACATCTCATGGTTGTATATGAAACTTATGTGTACATCATCATGAACATGAGATTTTACATAATATCATACTTTAGGATCATACCAATAATCATGTAACAAATAACAATTATTAATCACATAATTATTCAATTCTCAAAACTTAAGGATTCAAGTAATCATGTTAATCGGATTAAATATGAACATCAAATCCTAAACAAACAATTTGTTTCAATTTGAGAATTTACGAATCTTTGTTAATCAAATTAACTAGATCAATAACCCATGTAGAAGATTAATTACATCAATCATCTATTAATCATAATCATGTTATATCGCATATAATTGTTTCACAAAATAACACACATAAAATCATCAATCTATATCATCTAGCATGTTAAAGCATATAATCCAATTATATCTAGCATGCCAATTTAACCTAATCATGATTAAACGTGGCTCTAATACCACTGTTGGGTTTTGGGGTAACTTACGCATAGGAAGACTTGGTATAAAATCAAAACCCTAGCCATGAATCCATCTAATATGAATAGATTAAACATATGAATCTAGATTTACTAACCTTGTTGCGAATTTGTCTTTCGTACACGAATCGTAATTCGCCTTTGAAACGTAGACGAAACTTTTGATCTTTTTCATGTTCTTCCTTGGTGATGAATCAACAATGGTAATCTTCAAGCTCTAGGTGATAAAGCAATCACCCACTATCGATAATCCATACGCGAACGAACCAAGATTTACATCTTGTTGGATTGCTAGATGATCCTCTTGTTGAAACTCTTTTCAACAATCTATGGCTAATATGGAATTGAATCTAGGGAGTTTTGATCTTTGATTCGTAATCAAGATTAATCAATTGGTGTTTCTTAAACCCCAATTTTCGTGTGTCTTGGCTGAGGCAAAAAGGGATATTTATACTTCATAAATATCCCTAACAATTAGGGAGAAACCCTAATCCTAGCCAAAATCGTATTTCTGTCAGCCGCTATGCACGGCCGTGCAAATTATAACGCACGGCCGTGCAAACCCAATTTGCACGGGCGCTCTGATTATAATGCATGGCCGCTCCAGCCCTTCTTACACGGTCGAGTCACCAAAACTGCACGGCCGTGCAACACTTGCACGGATGTGCCTTTTGGCTTGCATGGCTGTGCAACAGCCCAGATTCATGTTTAAAATATTTGAGCCAATTTTCAATCCGTTATTTGTGTGTGACCCTATAGAAATTATATCTATGTTGGTAGTGAGTTGAAATATCAATCATCACAAGCCATTATGTCCACCCAATTAAATATAATATCAAAGCTTGATTCCTCGATAGATCATTGTCACAATCCCTTTGTCTCACGATGTCATATTGAACATAAGTCATGATCCACGTCAATTTATATTGTTCAATGCTTTCTCGACTCCGAATATGTTGATAATCCAAGTGCATTTGATCTTTATCAAATCTCTTGAGTACGACCGTACATTTCATCAACACTATTCATCGAGGGGGCCCAAGCAAACATCTCTCTTACGAGGGACAAATCCCATCTTGACCTATCATTCTTCCTGTAGACACCCCATTCTGAACACGTCGGATCATATTTATACCACTCTGAGTCTCACTTTGAGTCAAGAAGTAGAAATCCACCATTTAGTCATGTTTCGTTATGTTTTGACTAACCACCGTTAGTTTGGGACTAAACTGCATACGAGATAACCAGGAAAGGACGAAATTGTCCACAGAAGCAATATCTCGCCGCGAGATGGCGTGTCTCGGGCGAGATATCCTCCGTCTGCAGCATGTAGAAGGCAGTTTCCTCGTCGATTTCAACCTCTTTTCGGGATAAAACTTCATCCATCCGGCCAACCAATAGAATTTGGAGTCTGGAACCATCTTGAAGTGTTTGATCTCATCTTCAACACTTTCCCAACCCCTATAAATACCTGGTGACTTCCAAGGTTGAAAAGAGGGAGGACAAAGTCCAGAATTTCACAACACACACATATTTTGTTGGTTTCTTTCCCTGAAAGAATCCTACGAAATCACCCTAAAAATCACCTCAAAGTTTGTTTGTCAATCTTGTTGATAAACAAACATCAAGATCCAAGTCAAAGACGGAGGCGAAGCTCTGTCCGTATCGAGACTCGATTCTAAACTTGAGTCGAAACTCTGCCCAAATCACCTCACTGTGGGGATACCGCACTTCAGTCCGAACAGCTACAGGAGAGACTCCCTACGCCCTCACATTCGGAATGGAGGCTGTCTTACCAATAGAATTGGAAATACCATCACTTAGGGGTCTCCTAGAAAACCAAGTGAACGAGGTCGAATGGCTAGGAAGCAGATACGAAGAGTTGGCCCTGTTGGACAAAAGAAGGTTGAAAACAGCCGAACACACTCAAGCTTACCAAAGAAGAATGGCAAGAGCTTTCAACAAAAAGGTCAAGACAAGGAACATCAGAGTAGGTGACCTGGTTCTCCGTGAGCACCGTCCTGGACCTTTCAACCCGCTAGGCAAGTGGGGACCAAGATGGATAGGATCCTACATTGTGAAGAAGATATTCTCTGGGGGAGCCCTTCAGCTGGTGGACTTAGACGGAGATCAACTACCAAAGCCGGTCAACATGGACAAGCTCAAGAAGTACTTCGCGTGACTTGCCCTCCTAAAAAGAAATCGCTCGCTAGGTTAAAAATCTCGAAAAGGATGGCCTAGGCAAAAATTAGAGCTCGCACAAGAAAAGAAGGCCGCTAGATTGAAAACCCGAAGGGGCGGTCTAGGCAGAAGAAAGGGTGTGCATAAAAAAAAAAGAAAAAAAGGTGCCTTATCTCGCGCGAGATTACCCCTCGGCATGGAGCCGTATTTTGTCCTTTTTTCTCTCAAAAATGAACTACGTTAGACCTGAGCCTCTTATTTAATTGCTGTAAAAGAGGAACGTAGGCAGCCTTCGGGTTCGGTCTAATCAAATAAATAAATAAATCTACTTTTGTCCTTTTATTAATCAAATGCATTTTTATTAATGACAAAAGGGAAATCCTAACCACAACGACTAATTTGCTAAGCTAACAACCTTGAAAAAAAATACTAATAAAATAAAAACTATTGATCTATCAAAGCAATCTCTTGGTACTCCTTAAGATCTAGCCTTTCATTGACTTGGTAGGCCGGCGGACATGGTCACCACCGTCTTCGCGATCCTTCTTGCGCTTTGAGCCCCTCAAAGCAGAGCATCCCTCGATACGATCAAAGACAGATTCTGATAGCCTCTTAAAGACACTGGGCCTATCTAGAGCTTGCGTCTTTCCAGGCATCCCTTTGCCTCGCCTCTCGTACCAATCCCCATCGAGAAAATCTTGAGTTGGATCAGTTCGTACATTAGCAGGATCAGACTGAGCCTCGCTCCTTCGCAAAATACTACTAGCCACAAAAGAATCCCCTAGCAGTGAAAGCCGCAGATCATCAATCTTCTCCGCACTAGGGTGACCAGTATGAAGGAACCAATCCAAATACTTATCAGATAAGAAGATGCTTGCATTAAAGGTCCGAAGGTTCGACCAGCGGTCCCGACTAGTTCCTTCACCCCATGCTTGAGCTACCGCCTACGCAAACTCTACACCAATGTAAGACACTTCACGAGAAGCTCCTTCGAAAAGATAAGTGTCCTGCTGCTGACCAAGCTGACGGAGCACCCACTTGGGAAAATAAAAAGAGGAATCTCGCAAACCCGGAAGAACCACCCTGTCAAAACCCTTGGTATTGGCAACATACTTGTTCAACCTCCAATAAGGCGGACACCAAAGAATGTCAGCAGTTTCGGTCTTCGCAATCAACTCAGCCCATTCATCCGCTGAAAGATCCTTGATCAATAACTTGCGCGTATGATATGTGAAAGGGACCTACCAACTTGAGATGCTCCCTAAGCCAAATGGTCAACAGAAGAGGACTCCCTTGAGTCATGGCACCGGTCCTATGCAGCTCATCAAGACCATGCAGGGTCTCACCCAAGATTAGCGAAATAATGTTCCTAGAACGTTTTCTAGCACAACGAGAACAATTTCCACCGGTTGGGAGTCTACCAAACCATCCTGCATGTAAACAGAACATCTCCGAAAAGAGAAAGGGCCAGAAAGTTCCGTTTGTAGACATGAAAAGCGTCATCATCTGAATCACCGCTGAAGCATCCCGAAAAAGAAGAGCAATCAACCCACTTGCGGTGAACCAACTCGTAGCAAGTATCAAGGGGGATCCCTAGCAATTCATTCAAAGCCTCCAAATGATTCCTATGGTACTTAGGAACAGCAATCTCACCAGTCAAAGGCATATCCAAGATAATTGCAAATTCCTCCACAGTAGGCACCATCTCATTCAAAGAAAAATTGAAAAGGTGAATAGAGGGATCCCAAAATCGAGCAGCACCCTGCAAGAGATTCCAATCCGGTTGGAGGTTCTTCAAGGTGAAGAGAATTCGAATCCGAATGCAATAAGCCTATTGCGAGATCGGTTGCGAAACGACCTCACCAAATCTCTGAATGCTTGTTTGAAAGATTCAATCACTTCAGATGACAGAGAAAAATCATCGACAATCATGGACGTTGGGGGAATCACCTTGGAAGCCATGGATCGCAGGGTTGGAAAAGAAGCCAAGAGTTTAACCCTAACAGAATGTCTCTAGAGTTTGAAAGGCTAGAATGAGTTATCTGGCCGGACTACAGGGTGATTTTATAGGGAAAACTGACAAAATCTGTTCGAAAAAGGAAGAGATCTCTGCGGGTAGCGTGTCTCGTGCGAGACACCTTATCTCGTGCGAGATATTGCTACGGCAAAACAAAGCAATATTTCGCTAAACAACAATCTAGCCCCGACTTGACGAAGCAAGTCTCGAAAAACCTCGCGTGTACGAGGTTCATAACATGCAGCAAAACACCAAGATTCGAGCTCAAAATTGTGGCCTAACGGCCATTCCATTCCATTTTCAAAAAAAAAACATGGAAAGTCGAGAAAGTTAATTAACTAACTAATTAAACCTAGGATTAGGGGTTAAGAAAAACCATTGTTTTCAGTGCTACCTACTTGTTCCTAACGGTACCAAAGAAAAAGAAAAATTATGCGGGCCCACACGGCCAATATATACAGATCATCAGAAATCAGATAAAGAGAAAGGGAGGGGATCACGCCATTAGATCGCCCGAGCTATCGGCACCTCTGCCATCACCACCATGGGGGCTACCATCCCTCCTCGACCTCTTGGCTCCACAAGTAGGGGTCACCGCCGAGGCCACTGTCGAGGCCGCCAAAGAAGCCTTATGGAACAGCCTCTCGGACAGGTCCGACACCAAGGCCATCAGTCCCGCCATCTTGGTCGCTCCACGGTTATAATCAGCCGCAGACATGGTGACCTGACAACCAAAGAAAAGGAATGCTCAGATGAAGTCGGACATATACACTTATATGGACGAATACGAGAGATAATACAAACAGAAACATACCGAGGAGACGTCCGGCGGAAGGCGGTAACCCTCAGGAATATGATCTGCAGTCGGGATGTGGCCCATCATCGGCATACTCCCATCATGTACGTGTAGCTCAAAGGGCCGAAGTCGGCACGAAGGGCAGAGAACCAGTAGTCTGGGAAAAAGTGCCAGGGCCGAGGAACTGGGCGAAGCGCAGAGGTGGAGCCACGACCATGTGATCGCCTATCCCCCACCAGGAGGGGACGCATCAAGCGAGGCAGGAACTCCGCATAAGAGGCCCCGGGGATAACACAAGTCGTTGCCACATCACCCACCAAAAGACCTGCATAGTCATCATCTGGAATGGAGTAGGTGGGATACATCGCCCTCGGCGGATCCGCCGCAAGACGCTATATGGCGAGCTACCCCGGCCATGCTGTGGGAAGACCCACTCACCAAGATACATGGTATCTCCCTCCAAAGATGCCAGCATCCTCTGCATCTCGGTAGCATCCCAAGCACGATGCACCTCCCGCTCCAACAAGGTCCAGGGATATAGGCCCCGGCCTCTCGTACTCAAGGTGTCCAAGATGGCCCTCGCCTCCGCGACCGTCGTGGTCCACTCCTGGTTCTCCTCCTCATCAACGCTCCGATTAGCCAGGTGGCTCCACCTCCCGATATCCGGAACAAAGGGGTCCGGCTCTCCAACTCAAACTCCGTACAATCCAAGGACAAGATAGCCCCATATCTCGCACAAAGAAAACAGAGCGAATTCGTATGAAACATAGACAGCAGGCATACAGTGAGAGCGTAAATGTAATCAAAGAACATACCTCCCAGGCATAAGAATACCCTGACAGGGAATCCTTGGTATTCCTACACGCCTCATCCATGGCGTGGTAGCAGAAGGCCAGCCCCGCTGAGCCCCAATCATATCCACTCACCTCATCCAGATGCACCAACAAACATAGCTGAGAGAGAAAGACGAGCCGTAGAAGAATGGTTCACAAAGATGGTCTCGTAAAGGATATACTGCAGGGCACCCCTCACCAACCGATCGCAACCGCATTTGGCTTCTCCGCGTAGTCCTCAATCTCGACGCCGGAGGGGTGTCACCAAGAAGAAACCCCTTAACCTTGTTAGGGGAGAAACCAATCAACTGTCTCCACACGGCTGGACCCGCAGGCTTATAACCCGAAGTCTTAGTAGGGGATCACCAATGAACTCTAACCCCGTGATGGCAAGGAAATCAGTTGGAGTCATAGTCGCTTCCCCGAAGCGCAAATGAACGGTGTGGGTAGTATCCCACCACCTCTCTCGAATCGCCTAAAGAACTTGGGGAGTCCGCCTTATTCCCCGAAGATTATCAACAAAGGTCAATAACCCCGTTTGGGCCACCCTATCCCGAACGCCATCAAGATCCTTGATCTTGTCCCACACCGCTTTAGCCACTTTCGGGCTTCCTCGACAATTCTTCGTTGGCCTATATGACTGCAAAACAGAGGAAAGACAAAAAGGGAAATGTTAGAAATCATTCCATGTCAAGAAATCAATGAAATGGAAGAAAATTTTCATTGGGGCATTTCATCAAACACTTGGCGTGCGTACAAGAAAAGCTTGCCCAAGGATGCCATTCATGATTCGAATCAACCTCTCCTACAATCCATGATGTGTAGGAGGCCCATACGCACACAATGCAACAACAATCATCCAAAGAAACGCACAAAATCAACACATGCAAGAAGGAACCTAGTTCTAAGCATGAACAAGAAAAGAAAAGCCATTGATGGAATTTGAATTCAAGAAAAAGTGAGTTCAAGCTCAATGCAATACAAGAATCAAGAATTGAGAAAGAAACTCTTACCAAGCCCTCCCGAACAGCAGTGGAGATATGCGCGTGCCTAACGAAGGTGAGATCATCGCGGGGATAATCCTTCCCTAGTAAATAACTCCCCAAGATAGGATTCCTTTGTTCTTGAGCCATTGATTATGGAGGGAGGAGGGATTGAGAATGGATTAGGAGGAGAATCACCAAGCAAATCCACGAAAAAAATTGCAAGGAAAACGACCTTGGCTCGAACTAGGGAGGGAACTTTGAAAAGGATGTTTTCAAATTCAAAGAGGAGCTGCTGATTTATATGCCCCGACAGTAAATGTCCCGCGCAGTATACCTTATCTCGCGCGAGATATACCTTCTTGAATGTTACGAAATTATCCTCGACAATAAGCGTCTACGCAACGTCAAAGTTCAAAATTTTGACACATTTACCCTTGGAAATGACAAATTAGCAAGGGAACGTGGAAAAATCGGTACCGCAAGTCACGAAACGAGCCAAACGTGACATACGCACGATCGCCCGGTACGGCACCAGTCGCCAGAAAACCGAGTGGTCCAAAGATCAACTCAATCCACATGATTCAGAGCCCAGAAAGGTGAATCATCACATTAAAAGCCCGGTCCAACGCCCAGACAGGTGGATCGTCATCAAAAAGCCCGGTCCAATGCCCAAACAGGTGGATCATCAAACCAAAAGCTCGGTCCAATGCCCAAACAGGTGGATTGTCATCATAAAAGCCCGGTCCAACGCCCAAACAGGTGGATCGTCATCATAAAAGCCCGATCCAACGCCCAAACAGGTGGATCGTCGAACCAAAAGCTCGGTCCAATGCCCAAACAGGTGAATCATCATCATCAAAAAGCCCGGTCCAATGCCCAAACAGGTGGATCGTCAAAACAAAAAGCTCGATTCAACGCCCAAACAGGTGAATCGTCATCCTCAACAACAAAAAGCCCGATTCGGAGCCCAGAAAGGCGAATCGTCACAAAACCGACAGGACTCAGAGGACCGGATAGGTAAGCCTTTGTTTTCTAACATATTTCCCACAGGTTCGGAGCCCAGACAGGCGAATCTTCAAACATACAGGTATATTCAGAATTGGGTCTTGATTTGATTCCTCAGTATGAATTTATCTTTCAAAACAAAATCTCCTCGATTTTCAAATGATTTTCAAAATACCTAAAGCAGCCTTTTCGTGTTTTGGAGTCGAACTACGTCATGGTCTGATTCTCCGATAGAGATACGTAGGAAGCCGTGCGGCCCGACCATCCCGACGTTCAGAATGATGTCTTTTCTATCGACGACATGACTTCTTCCATAAGTCTTGTCGCCGAGGGGCTCTGTAGACACCCCATTCTGAACACGTCGGATCATATTTATACCACTCTGAGTCTCGCTTTGAGTCAAGAAGTAGAAATCCACCATTTCGTCATGTTTCGTTAAGTTTTGACTAACCACCGTTAGTTTGGGACTAAACTGCATACGAGATAACGAGGAAAGGACAAAATTGTTCACAGAAGCAATATCTCTCCGCGAGATGGCGTGTCTCGCGCGAGATATCCTCCTCTCGCAGCATGCGTATGCGCTTCTCGACGATTTCAACCTCTTTTCGGGATAAAACTTCATCCATCCGGCCAACCAATTGAATTTGGAGTCTGGAACCATCTTGAAGTGTTTGATCTCATCTTCAACACTTCCCCAACCTCTATAAATACCTGGTGACTTCCATGGTTGAAAAGAGGGAGGACAAAGTCCAGAATTTCACAACACACACATATTTTGTTGGTTTCTTTCCCTGAAAGAATCCTACGAAATCACCCTAAAAATCACCTCAAAGTTTGTTTGTCAACCTTGTTGATAAACAAACATCAAGATCCAAGTCAAAGACGGAGGCGAAGCTCTGTACGTATCGAGACTCGATTCTAAACTTGAGTCAAAACTCTGCCCAAATCACCTCACGCAAGGTAACCCTTAAATCCCTTTCTAATTGATTGTTAGAGTGATATAAATCTATTGAATCTAGGATCGGCCTAGAGCCTCTCCTAATCATGGAGACGGTCTCGAAGCAATCGATCCTACATTCCGTTTAACCCCGTTAAATGGATCTTTTATTGTTTAAAATATTTTTCTTCTTCCTTTTGAAAACCTCTCTTTTCTTTAGCAAGACCGATCTCCGGATTGGGTGGAATGGATGCTCCTTGAACTACCCATTCCATAACCTAAGCCCCGAACCCAAATCTCTTTCAAAATGGTTTTTCTATGTTCTCCAAACGAATAATATAGGTGGCGACTCAAAAAGATAAAATTCTTCTCACAACGCTAAACTTCCCTACAAGAACTCTGTCATGCCAACATAGCCCTTATTGCTATCCTATTAAATATAGTGTTAGACTGCATTAAACATAACCTTCATCATGTGGAAGACGATGATAATCTCAGGTACTAAGGATTCTAATGACACGATTATCATGAGATTTAATCTTGATATATATGACCAGAGACCATGTCATAAATCTTATAGGTGGGTCTGTCCAGTACCTTATTCTCTAACAAGTACCCATAAGTGTAATGTGCATCCCATCATATAGTCATCTCTATGATTATCCATTACCAACTTATACTAGTTATTCATAATAACTAGGGATACAAAATATTATAATAAACATGTAAGCATATAATAATCCAAATATGCAATCTCTATTATAAATGGTAAAGACGATTGCATAATGGTATTGATTATCAGTCATAATAATCATCAGCCTAGGGCATAACACCAACATGATGGAAACACAGGAGGCAACACTAGTGACAACACTGGTGTGATAACACTGGTGTGGCAACACTGGTGTGGCAACACATGAGACAATACCAATGCCAACACTGGTGTTAACACTAACAATCTCCCCCTTAGTTACACATTTCTTCACAAAATACAAAGTGATGTTCCTGTATAAGTGTTAGTTATGTAACTCCAAATCAGATCTCCCCCTTAATGTTATACTCCCCCTCAACTCTAGATTTAAAGCAAATCAAACCAAGAATTATATATGCTAACTAAAAATATCCCAAAACAAATTATCCAACAAACAACCAATCCAAATCAAAACAAAAAAAATTGTTAAGCAACAAACCAACAAAAATTGTTTTAGAACACCAAATACAAGTCAAAATAATAAACCCATCAACCAAAAACTTATCCTCTTGCTTCGGTGGTTGGATCAGTTGGAGGATCATCCCTTGCACCTTCTGTTTCACCTTCTTCAATTCCTGCACCTTTAGCTTCAGCACTTGTACCTACATCGGCAGAAACATCACGTCTTCGGTTTCCCCCTATTTTGGAAGAAATCAAGTCTATCATCTGCTCGATGTCTGCTTGCATTTCCAGCCACCATTGCATTTGAGAATCAATGTGCTTCATTTGCCTGTGGAAAAAGCTTAATATAATAGAAGCATCAATCATTATTGGTGGAGTGTTGGCTTCTCCCGGGACAACAATTGGGGCAACACCTGGAACTAGGGTTGTTCCTCTCTCAAATATTTTTCTAAAACAAGGTGTATTCCTATCATCTATATCTTCAAGAAGATGGGCATAGAAATTTCTCACCACACTTTCAACATACTTAGAAACCTTTGTCATAGTAGATAAAAATCACATATCCTCAAGAAACTAGTAAATGCCATAGGTTTTGAACTTATTAACATCTTTCAATCAGAATTCTTTTTTTCTGAGTCTTAAACCCATTTGTCTAAGTTAGTCTCACGAAAGAACTCATAAGACAAGAAGGGTAGTTCATAAAACCCAAATGATTCATGCTCATGTTAGTGTGTGTGCCCTAGGCTTATAGTTTCTATAAACCTTGTTGTATCGTCTTTATCATTAATAAAAGAGAAATTTTATTTTGATTAATATATGTTTTACATGTTTATTATATTAATCTGTGTCCCTAGTTATTTAGTGTAAGTTGGTAATGGATGATCATAGAGATGATCATATGCATAGAGATGCACATTACAAACTTGTAAATAACTAGTATAATTGTCAATGGATAATCATATGATGATTATATGCATAGAGATGCACATTGAAATTATGGGTACTTGTTAGAGAACAAGTGACTGGACTTGACCCGTATGAGATTTATGTCATGGTCAAATGTCATAATTAAATCTCATATTGTCACTTCATTTAGTCCCTAGACACGAGATTATCATGACCTTACATATGATGAAAGTTATGTTTGATTTTAGTCAAACAAGATCTTAACACGATATCTATAAAGGCTATCTTTGGCATGATCGGATTCATGATGGGAAGGATGATAAGTCAAGATGGAATTTGTCCCTCGGAAGAGAGATGTGTTGCTTGGGCCCCTCGATGAGTGATAATGATGAAAGCGTGTGGCCACACCCCAATACGATTGGACTATCATTATACTCAAGATCGAGAAAGCATTGAACAAATACAAGTTGACGTGGACCATGACTTGTGTTCAATATAACATCGTGAGACAAAGGGAGGAATGGAAGTGTACCATTGGAAACGTGAACTCTTACGTTGTGTTATTTGGGTAGACATAATGGCTTGCTAGAGTCCGCTTATGTCTTATGAGGGTCGATATGATCGGACTCATTGCCAACATAATACAATCCTATTGGGTCACACACAAATAGAATGAATTGGTTGAACAAAAGGAAGAATGATTGAAAGTTCAGAAATGGCGGCTAATTATGTCACGCGACATAACTAGCCTGGCTAGTTATGTCACGCGACATAACTAGCCACCAGACGCGTTTTTGACAGCCTGTTCTCCTAATTCGATTAGGAAACATATTTACACTAAAGTAGTATAAATATGAGAGGTCTGTTAACCCTAATGGACGGCCGGAATTTTCAAGGGAAAATCATAACAAAATACTCTCAATATTCTTCCATAAGTTTTAGGAATCTAGCAATTCCCAACCCGAGAATCGTTCTCGACATTCATATTTGTGTGGATTACCAAAAGAGGGTCTTAATTTATTCAAACAAATCAAAGGCCTAGAGTTCAAATCTGAAGATCCAAAGAAGTTGAAGATTCGAAGATTTGAAGATCAAAAAGTTTGTGATTACGAATCACATAATTATCCGTTCGATAGCTCAAGACCGGAAAGCAATTAAGGTTGGTAAATTCTATCTCATAGGAATTCAATTTAATCGTATTGAACGGATCTTAGGGCTTGGGTTTTGTGTTAATTTTATGCTTAATTCATTGCGCATGGACCCATAAAACCCAACAGTGGTATCAGAGCCCCGTTCGTATGGTTAGATTCGAATTGGCATGCTAGAAAGTTGTTATAAAATTGTTTATAAATGTTCTAGGCTTGCTTTGTATGAGTTAGATTTAATTGTTTATGAGAAACAATTTGCTAATCTGCGAAAATCGTTTTCTGATTATGTTGAATTAAATCCGTAAAAGCTGTTTACTTGATTTGATTGCTCTATGATTGGAATTGATTGAAATTCAGAAAATTCGCTAAACCGGCAACTCATGTCGTGCGACATAGTTGGCCACGAGGAGAAAATACGGTAATCTGGCTAGTTATGTCACGCGACATACTTAGCCACCGGCTAGTTATGTCACGCGACATAATAAGCCAAATAGGCGAATCGGTTTGTTTAATTTTTACGCTAACCCGTGATTGTGTTTACAATCTCGAGATGTTTTATGTCTTAATCTGGATGCTATAAATTTCTGGAAATTGAGTTTATAGGGCTATGCTAGATTAATTCATTGTTTATGCTTGCTTAATTAATTAAAAGGTGTTTATTTAATTGTTGCGTTGCATAATTATTGAGTGTTCTTATGCTTGCTTAATTGTTTAATAAGTGATTTTATTAATTATTGCGTTGCATGAAGAACTGTTATAATTCTAGAATGTTTTTGAACATTGAATTATAGTTCACTAATTGTTTATGAGAAACAAGTTAGTGTCTGATTGTTTATGAAACAAGTCAGTTTTACAAGTAAGATTATGCTGCAATCAAACTGATATTGTAGTTGTACATGTCTAGGAGAGTTCTGTCTAAGGATTGGGTACTTAAGTAGTCCTTGTGGCTCACCAGTTTCCTGGGAACTTACATGGTGTACTTTACAGTTATCTTTGTTGACATGCTTATGATCTATTTTAAAGAACCTTCATTTAATGTTTAAGTTTTATGCCACCCCGAAAGTAAAACACTTGAGAAGTATTGGGATAGGTTGATGTAGTTTCGACTCAGTTGGGTGCATCATTCTATTCTAGTATGGAGCAAGATGAGATAATGGTTGATGTAGTTTCGACTCAGTTGGGTGCATCGTTCCATGTATCTCATACGTTTGAAATTGGTTAAACTTAATTGGTGCTTTCAAAAGAGTTTTGACCCAAGGCATAAGATGAGATTAAAACATGTATTGACATATGATGTCTAAAATCTCATAAAGGATCTAAGAGTCACATATGATGTGATTGATAAATGTTATCTACCTAAATAACTTAATTTTGGGCATTGACTCAGTTAAACCAAAATTGAAATGAAATATGGATCTTAGCCCATTATAATTATATGATACATGCTTGTATTTGAAGGTGTATAATTTAATGGGAGTATTTGTAAAATACATTATTTGCTCTTAAATGATAAAGGTGTTGATATTGATATGTGTTCATATAATTTGTATATTTTGTTGTAGAAGTAGCATTATATAATAATAATTGCGATTCGTCCTTATGAAGGACAAAGTTCGAAAGGAATGATACAAATAATTTTGATTGGATCAAAAGCCTAAAGAATGGTTCTTAGGTAAATTTGTACGTTCTTGACGAATCCGTTCCTACTGAACCCATTGCAAATGTTGCAAAGGGCAAATAAGGAAGCAACATTAGAAACATATTGATGATTCTGACAATATTGCTTGCCTTGTAATTGCCACCATATTTAAAGGCTCTTATGAAGAACCTTGAACATATGGGAGTCACTTTTGTTCTAGAATAACGCAAAAAAGAAACGTTCCAAGTGCGAGCTAGGCAAAAGATGTATGTTGTGGTGAAGGCCCTTAATGCATGAGATGCAACAAGGATCAATCCGCAAAAGTGTTAATGGTTAACACAAGAAAGGGGTTCATAAAGGAAAACAAAGTAGGTAAAGCAAAGGTTGCTAAACCTAAGACAAAAGTTGTCAGAGCCGAAGAGGCTAAACCCAAAGTGTCTCAAAAGGATGCAGTTTGCTACCATTGCAATAAGATTGGTCATTGGAAGCAAAGTTGCAAGGCTCATTAGGAAGGCCTAAAAAGTGAAAAAAGGGCAATATGATTGCTACTACTTCAAGTATCTATATGATAGATATTTTCCTTTCAACTTCTTGTTCTTGGGTATATGATACCGGATTGGATCCCACATTTGTTTAAATGTGCAAGGAATAAAGAATAGAAAGTTACTCAAATAAGGTAAATTAAACCTAAGCATGGGAATGGAGCAAGAGTTGCTACATTAGCCATAGGGACTTATGAAGTCACCTTACCTTGTGAAGTAGTACTTGTTTTGAATAAGTGTGACTACGTTCCGAATTTGAGTAGGAGTATTATTTCCGTTTCTTAAATGGATGATGAAGGATATAATTTTCTTATTTTCAATAAGAAGTTTTATATTTATTTAATAATATGCCTTATTGTAATGCATATGTCATTAAATGGTCTTCATATCCTTGATGATGAGAAACAAAATAATATTGAAGATATCTATAATATAAATGGGAAATCTAAATCGAACAATATGAACAAAGCGTTCATATGGCATTGCCGGCTTGGTCAAATAAATAAGAAACATATTTCTAAACTCCATTAACATGGACTTTTAGACTCATATGACCATGAATCATTTGAGGAATGTGGATCTTATTTATTGGGATTATCGACCAAACCACCCTACACTAAAGTAGTGGGAGGGCTAGTGACTTATTGGTCATTATACATGAGATGTATGTGGACTATTAAGCAGCATTGCTAGAGGAGGATTTCGATATTTCATCACATTTCACTAAAAGATTTATCTAGATATGACTATGTCTATCTGATGAAGTCCAAAAGTGAATCGTTTGAGATGTTTCGAACATTTCAAAATGAAATACAAAGCAACTTGGCAAAACTATTAAGTACTTAGATTAGATCAAGGTGGTGAATATTTGAGCCAAGAATTTGACAATCATCTCAAAACCATGAAATCGTTTCAGAGTTGACTCCCACCAGAAAACCACATTGTATGGTGTGTCTGAGAGGAGGAATTGAACCTTGTAGGACATGGTTCATTCGATGATGTGTCAAGTTGACTTTCCTATTTCCTTTTGAGGATATGCATTAGAAATAATGTGGTTACACTAAATTGAGTCCTTACTAAATCGGTTCCTAAGGCCCCACATGAGATGTGGCATGGAAGAAAACTTAGTTTGTCTTTCATGAAGATTTGGGGTTGCGAATCTTATGTAAAGAGACTTGTCTCTTATAAGTTAGCACCAAATTCGACAAAGTTATTTTCGGAAATTAATCTTACAACCACAAAGAGAACAAAATGTTTGTTGCTCTATACGATTTGTTTCTTGAGAAATAGTTTCTCAATAAAAGAATCTAGTGGGAGTAAAATTAATCTTGAAAGAAGTTCAAGAACCGAAAATAATATGGAACCAAGAGTATAGACGGAACCAAGTTCACAAAGAGTTGTGGAACCGGTTCAAGATGCACAAGTCCATCGTAGATTGGATGAGTCACGATCCGAACTCAAGGAATAATGATTTCTCGTTGCGGAAAGTGATAAAGTGGAAGTCATTAAGAATGACGATCCTACTTGCTATCAAGAAGCGATGTCCCCTCCTAATTTGGATAGATGGTTATGAACCATGGAATCCGAATTGCAATCCATGTTTGACAATCAAGTTTGGAACTTGATTGGGCTACCTAAAGGTGTAAAAACTAAAGGGTGCAAATAGGTCTTCAAGACCGACATGGATGGGAAGGTGTATACTTTCATGACTAAAAATTGTAACAAAGGGATTTGGGCAAATTCATAGTATTGACTATGTTGAAACCTTTTTCGCCAGTTACTATGTCGAAGTCTGTTAGAATTTCAACTGCCATTATCACATATTGTGACTATGTGATATGACAAATGGATGTCAAACGACTTTCTTTAAATGGAAAGATTATTAAGGATGTGTAGAGTACACAACCCGAATAGTTTGTCGATCTAAGAAACTCTAATAAAGTATGCATGTTGCAAAGATCCATGAGATGGGTTGAAGCAAGCTTCAAGGAATTGGAATCTTTGTTTTGATGAATTGGCCAAAGAGTTTGACTTCATCGAAGAACAAAGATGAACCTTGTGTATGCATGAAATTCAGTGGGAGCGTAGTATTATTTCTATTGTTTTATTACAATGATATCTTACTCATTGGAAAAACAAGTTCCGACACTTAAGACTGTCAAGTCTTGGTCAAGGAATGTTTTCTCAATGAAAGATAAGGGTGAAGCCGCTTACATTCTTGGCATCAAGATCTATAGAGATAGATCTAGAAGGATAAATTGGTTTGAGTCAAAGTGTTCACATTGACAAGATTCTTAAAAGAGTCTAAGAAGAGTAGCTTGTCAATGGATCATGGTATTTCTCTTAGCAATATTCATTGTCTTATGACAACTGATGAGCAAAAGGGAAAATGAATGAAGTTACATATGCTTCGGCATTTGGATCTGTCATGTATGCCATGATTTGTACTAGACCCGGCGTTTCATATGCTCCATGCATGATGAGTCGATACCAATCTGATCCTGATATAAACCATTAGATGGGAGTCAAGATGATCCTTAAGTACTTAAGAAGAACTAAGGATATGTTCTTGGTATTTGAAAGATTGGAAGTTAATCTTGTTGTAAGGGTTACATAGATGACTAGCTTCCAAACTGACAAAGTTAATTTTAAAATCGCAATTAAGATTTATGTTTATGCTTATTAGAGGTGCAGTTTTGATTGGAAGAGTTCCAAGCAGAAATTGTAGCCAATTCTACTACTAAGGCCAAATTTTAGCAACATATGATGTGGCTAAAAGAGGCAGTTTGGATCAAAAGTTCATTAGTGTTTTGGAAATGTTCCAAGTATCACTAATCGGTGAAACTCTTGTTATGACTATAGTGGTACCACTTGTGCAAACAATGGAACCAAGGTCACAACAACGATCCAAACACTCACTTAGACGTTCTTTGAGGAATTCATAAAGAATGAGAAGAAGTTAAGATATACAAAGTATCAACCGATGATGACATTAGGGATTCACTTACAAAGACCCTCGCACAGGCAGAAGCATGATGGTCATGTTAGATCCATGAGTATTCGATACATAAATGGAGCCTAGTGCAAGTGGGAGCTGTTAGTGTGTGTGCCCTAGGCTTATAGTTTCTATAAACCTTGTTGTATCGTCTTTATCATTAATAAAAGAGAAATTTTATTTTGATTAATATATGTTTTACATGTTTATTATATTAATCTGTGTCCCTAGTTATTTAGTGTAAGTTTGTAATGGATGATCATAGAGATGATCATATGCATAGAGATGCACATTACAAACTTGTAAATAACTAGTATAATTGTCAATGGATAATCATATGATGATTATATGCATAGAGATGCACATTGAAATTATGGGTACTTGTTAGAGAACAAGTGACTGGACTTGACCCGTATGAGATTTATGTCATGGTCAAATGTCATAATTAAATCTCATATGGTCACTTCATTTAGTCCCTAGACCTGAGATTATCATGACCTTACATATGATGAAAGTTATGTTTGATTTTAGTCAAACGGTATCTTAACACGATATCTATAAAGGCTATCTTTGGCATGATCGGATTCATGATGGGAAGGATGATAAGTCAAGATGGAATTTGTCCCTCGGAAGAGAGATGTTTTGCTTGGGCCCCTCGATGAGTGATAATGATGAAAGCGTGTGGCCACACCCCAATACGATTGGACTATCATTATACTCAAGATCGAGAAAGCATTGAACAAATACAAGTTGACGTGGACCATGACTTGTGTTCAATATAACATCGTGAGACAAAGGGAGGAATGGAAGTGTACCATTGGAAACGTGAACTCTTACGTTGTGTTATTTGGGTAGACATAATGGCTTGCTAGAGTCCGCTTATGTCTTATGAGGGTCGATATGATCGGACTCATTGCCAACATAATACAATCCTATTGGGTCACACACAAATAGAATGAATTGGTTGAACAAAAGGAAGAATGATTGAAAGTTCTGTAAACTGGCTAATTATGTCACGCGACATAACTAGCCACTGGCTAGTTATGTCACGCGACATAACTAGCCACCAGACGCGTTTTTGACAGCCTGTTCTCCTAATTCGATTAGGAAACATATTTACACTAAAGTAGTATAAATATGAGAGGTGCATTAACCCTAATGGTACGGCCGAAATTTTCAAGGGAAAATCATAACAAAATACTCTCAATATTCTTCCATAAGTTTTAGGAATCTAGCAATTCCCAACCCGAGAATCGTTCTCGACATTCATATTTGTGTGGATTACCAAAAGAGGGTCTTAATTTATTCAAACAAATCAAAGGCCTAGAGTTCAAATCTGAAGATCCAAAGAAGTTGAAGATTCGAAGATTTGAAGATCAAAAAGTTTGTGATTACGAATCACATAATTATCCGTTCGATAGCTCAAGACCGGAAAGCAATTAAGGTTGGTAAATTCTATCTCATAGGAATTCAATTTAATCGTATAGAACGGATCTTAGGGCTTGGGTTTTGTGTTAATTTGATGCTTAATTCCGCTGCGCATGGACCCATAAAACCCAACAGCTCATTCCTAGAGTCTTGAGAAATAGTAGGTGATACCTCCGGTGTTGCTACAGGTGTGGTGGTGGATGTGGTTGCATGTGTTGTGGCTGTTACTCAGGTGTTGTGGCTGGTGTTGTCTCTGCCTCAGCAACACTTGAGATAACACTTCGTTGAAGTCTCTGTTTCTTGATCAATCTATTATGGTCTTTAGCTAGGGGTTCTTCAAAAGCTTCCTCTAACCAAGCTTCTTCATCTGAGGTAGATGACTATTCTTTGCCTACCTTGTAGTTTTCATTCGAGCCCTCTTTAGAAGACACCTCAAGTGAGGCGATTGATTCTTCATCAACTATTTCAACTGGTCATCAGGATTGTTTGAAGTTGCACCTCTTGGCCTTGACAAGGTCTTGAGCCTCTCTAATTGACGCCAGCTAGAAGATTGAGCCCTAGAAGGAGCATCCACTGATTTTCGCTTCTTTGTCTTCTTAGGAAGAGCCTAAGTGAGCTATTAAGGTTGAGGACTCTTAGGAAGGGCCATTGAAACCGGAGTGGGGGGAGGATTCATTACAACCAAATCAAGAGTTGGTGTTGCAGACAGTGTTGCCGCAGGTGATGTCTCTATGGGAATAGCAACACTGGACACAACACTATATGGAGCAAATGGGAAAATGTCCATGGGTGATGGATTTTAGGAGGTGTTGAAGAGATGGCCATGGAAGGATTTGGGAAGAATGGAGATGAATTTTAACGGTTGTTTTAGAGAGAGAAGTAGACGAGAGAGAGTGACGGAAGAAGTTGGCGGTGAATAGGAGTAATTAAGGGAGGTAGGGAGAGAAAATAGGGGTTGATTAGATTTTGATTTAAAACAATCCACTTGCCTATTATCTCTTTAATTTTAAAAACCTCTTTTATTAATAAAATTTTGTAACAAACTCTAAATAAAAAGAGGAACAACCCTATCCCAACTTATCACATGAAATCTGACCACTTTTTTATTGTTAATTATGACAATAAATACTATAGCTAAAAGTAATTAAAGAAAATACGTGTATTATGGATTTTCATGTTTGTGAATCAAGTTCAAATTCATTTGAACTTCAAAATAATAGAGAATTTTTAAGTACTTCTAGCGAAATAAAATTTAGAGATTTTTGTAAAAAACCCTTTTGATTTCACAAACTTTAAATCTATGAAATTAGACTTTTTAAAATTCAAAATTTAATTAATAAAAATTTGAAAATAAAAAGAAAGAGAAAAAATAAATGTACCACATACTAATGTGTTGCTGGCAATGTTGTGTAACAAATAAGACAACATAATTGAATAAGATCCCTTTGATATTTATCAAAATATATGAACTTTTAATTATTAATAATTAGGCAATTTTTAAGCAAACTTTACACTAATTTTATATGCAAGGAAACATCGTAATAGCGAGCTCCGTGCCCCGAGTTTTTATTAAAGAGTAAAGCTATATATATTAAGTTTTATATCTTTTAATTAGGGTACACTGTAGTTGCGAGCTCCATGTCCCTAATACTAAGTATAAAACCAATGCATTATACTCCTGTTTGGAAAGGAATCATCGTCGCAGCGAACGCCGTGCCCCGAGTTATTTTAGAAGTATTTCAAACAATATTTGCCTATTAAATATCAATCAAATAATTAGTGACTTTGTCACTTTAAGAACAAAAGGGGAGTTTATTAATGTGTTATCCTACGTGTACGCCGATACTAGAACAAAAAGGTCAGCATGTGCCACAATTAAGAATAAATACAAAAATAAAGTTTATTTTTTATTATGTAGTGTTGCTACAAGTGTTGGTAACAACAATGACAACACTTTGATACAACAGATTAAAAAGAGGTTTTTTTATTTTTAAATAAAAGAAATAAAGGAAACAAAAATTAAATAAAACATAATGTAGAACTACAAAAACAATATTGGAGTTTTAAAGGAAACAAAGACCAAGAGAATTTTCCAAGCTTGAAAATCTCTCATGGTTAAAAACTTGAATAAAAAAATCATCTTTTAATTCATTAACAACCTTTTTAGATTCAAGTTTAGATATAAAACAAAAGTGGTTTACCTTCAAGCATGTCCCGATAATTTACCAGTTCCTTATTTCTTGTTTGTATTCCTTCATTTACTCCCCCTATCACTTGGGTTATAGGATGATTCTTTTGAATTCTCAAAGTGAGATCCCTCCTAACTGGATCATTAACTCTAATGGAGTTCTCATTATTTTCATTTTCTGCACTTAGACTGATTTCTAATGTTATCTCTGGTGTTGCCATATCAATGGAAACATTTGATCCAACACCAGACTCAACACATGGACCAAAATTCGAGGTAACACATTCTCCAGCAGCTTCTTCATGTTATTCAAATCATATTAAAGGAGATAGAGAGAGCTAAAGTTGGAAACTAAAGCTTACGGCGCTATCTCGTTCGAAGGAGATAAAGGGAGCTAAAGCTGGAAACTAAAGCTTACGGCGCTATCTTTTTCGAAGGAGATAGAGGGAGCTAAAGCTGGAAACTAAAGATTACGGCACTATCTCTTTCGAAGGATATAGAGGGAGCTAAAGCTGGGTACTAAAGCTTACATCGTTATCTCTTTCGTAGGAGATAGAGGGAGCTAAAGCTGGATACTAAAACTTACGGCTCTATCTCTTTCGAAGGAGATAGAGGGTGCTAAAGATGGAATACAAAAGATTACGGGGCTATCTCTTTTGAAGGAGATAGAGGAAGCTAAAGTTGGGTACTAAAGCTTACAGCGCTATCTATTTCGAAGGAGATAGAGGGAGCTAAAGTTGGAAACTAAAGCTTACGATGCTATCTGTTTCGAAGGAGATAGAGGGAGATAAAGCTGAAAACTAAAGCTTACGGTGCTATCTCTTTTGAAGGAGATAGAGGGAGCTAAAGCTGAAAACTAAAGCTTACGGCGCTATCTCTTTCGAAGGAGATAGAGGGAGCTAAAGCTGAAATACTAAAGCTTACGGCGCTATCTCTTTCGAAGGAGATAGAGGGAGCCAAAGATGGAATACTAAAGCATACGACGCTATCACTTTCGAAGGAGATAGAGGGAGATAAAGCAGGGCACTAAAGCTTATGGCACTATCTCTTTCAAAGGAGATAGAGGGAGCTAAAGCTGGATACTAAAGCTTACGGTGCTATCTCTTTCAAAGGAGATAGAGGGGGACTAAATCTGGGTCCTAAAGCTTCGGCGCTATCTCTTTCCAAGGAGATAGAGGGAGCTAAAGCTGAAAACTAAAGCTTACGGCGCTATCTCTTTCGAAGGAGATAGAGGGAGCTAAAACTGAAAACTAAAGCTTATGGCGCTATCTCTTTCGAAGGAGATAGAGGGAGCTAAAGTTGTAAACTAAAGCTTAAGGCGCTATCTCTTTCGGAGGAGATAGAGGGAGCTAAAGCTGGAAACTAAAGCTTACGGCGCTATCTCTTTCGAAGGAGATAGAGGGAGATAAAGTTGGAATACTTAAACTTACGACGTTATCTCTTTCGAAGGAGTTAGAGGGAGCTAAAGCTGGGTACTTGTGAGTACCCCAATCCAACTCGCGACCCAATAAAAGTGCCTTTTACTCAATAAAAGTATACTAAGGAGAGGTTTGGTAAATTTCCGGTCCATTCCGAGGCTTCTGGGAACTTATTATAAGTTTTTTGCTAAGGAAGTACCTTTCGGTCTTTTTTCCATGCAGAAGGACCTTTGGGGTATTAATCTTGTTTGGACCTATAGGAAATTACTTAGGAAGGATCCAGAATTTGCCACCTTGCATATTTCTAGAAGGAAAGCGGTTATGGCTTGCTATGTCGTGCGACTAAATGAGCCACGAAAAAGCTGATCATTGCGTCGTGCGACATTCATGGCCAGCTCCATGCAGCCTATAAATAAGACCTTCCTCCTCATTTTGGGATCCTTCTTCCAGCCCCTTAGCGTCACTCTGCCAAAATCTCTCCAGAAACCAATCCCTCTCCTCAAACACACATCAATTCTCTCATTTCACTCTCTCTCTCAATGTTCCATATCAATTCAACACACACTCACACATACACTTGAAGCTCCAGGTCATAGCGCCCCTCTGAGTTCGAATACCTTCCCTGAAGCTGAGTTGAAGGTTTCTACACCTAACTTGGTGTAGAGATTGAGGATCTACAAGGGTAACCTCTTCATCCCCTTTCTCTCTCTCTCTCTATTTTCATGAGCCATGCTTAAATCTGCTTGTGGTGTAGAATATGATTGAATTTGCATTGTTATACTCTCAGTTTGCATGTAGTATGCTCTGATTTGTATGAATATTCTGATCATGCATTTATCGTAGTGATGATGCATGCCCTTGTTAAATGATGATATGCGTTGTGTATTGAATGCTAAGGTGAGTGTGGATCGTTCCATATCCACGCTCATCTAAGCATTGATCTCTCTGAGGTCGTAGGGACCTATTTTCCATCTCTGTTAATCTCAATTGGCCCTTATTTGCCTCTGTAATCAAAGCTCTGTAACACCTCTGTAGAGTGGCTAGATGTGTCACGCGACACACTTGGCCACCTTTGGTCATGTGTCGTGTGACACATATAGCCACATTACAGTAGGTGCATTTTAGTTGTAATTTGTTTTCATTTTTGTAATCGGGATGTGGCCCCCGCACCAAGTGGTTCACAAGTTGTATTCCTCTCAGTTTACCAATAAAAATAAAGCATTAATATGCATTTTAACACACATTTTTGTCTCACACAATTGCACACACTTATGAATGAATTGGATGTTGAACAATTGAAAGACTCATTTACGAGGTGTGTTGGGTGAACTCTCGGTTCTTCCCAACACGTAATCTGACCCCCGAACCCACATTTTCTCTGATTTCAAAAAGTTTTCAAAGTTTCCTTTAAAACGGCGTGGCGACTGTCATTTACAATTTTTGGCGAGCATACATTCAGGGGCGACTCTGCTAGGGACATGAAACTTGTTTTCAATGTCAAACTTTCATTCATGTTCAACATCTTTCTCATTCATTTGTGTGTGCTTTGTTTGTGACATTTTGTGATATTTGAATTTTTGTGTGCTTTGTGGTTTTCCCTTTCCTCTATGCATCTTGTTCTATTGTATTGAGATTTTAGTGTTGAGCTTTTGCATTGCTTGGTGGCTGGGGCTCATGTTGCTTAAGGTTCTGGATATATGGCCTTTCCTGTCACGCGACATAGTCTGCCTTCTCAGTCCTGTGTAGCGCGACAGGTTGAGCCATCCTGCATAATTTGGTTTATTTGACTTGGTTCTGATTTGGGGCAGTCCTTGCGACCAAAATCATGATCCTTTGATTATTGTGCTCTGTGGGGTTGGACGTGTGTGTGGTATTTTCCTTTTATCACCCCTTTTCCAAATAAAAAAAACCAAAAATAAAAATAATAATAATAAAATCTTTTTTTCCAAATAAAGGAATCTAGTCACCATCACACTACATCACTAGATCCAGAGCCCATTTGGTTTGATTGACGGCATCGCGGACGGTGATGTATGTCGCCTACGTTTGAGCGCCTAATATCAATCATTTTCCCCTAGCGCATCATAGGTGGAACCACACTTTTTCAGCTTACCCAACAGTTGGTTTTTGACACAACATTTTCAAATAAACTAAAATGAATTGTTTCATAATTTATAATAGACTTTCATACCTATCCCAAAACCTAGCACGTATGGGCATGTTGCCAATGTAACATGGTTTCACGTATGGACATGTCGCTCTCACGACATGTTTTAACGAGAGATCATGTCGCTTTGTCAACGTGCACTGGCGAGAGGTCATGCTGGATTTTTCCTTGAAATTCCTCAGGAATACCCGTCATGCTGCCCAAATTTCCCCAGAAATTGGGATTGCTCGTCCGTCCCATAAATGCTTCGGTTTTATTTAGGTATTATTGCCTATTATTAATTTTTAGTCAATACATTTGGTGTATTTTTGGATGGTGTGTCCCTAGGCTCCCCCGAGGTTTAGATTGCGAGAATAAAGGTTTATCCTTTTCCAACCGTTCCTAGGACTTAAAAGACATTGATTTCTACTTGAACACAAATAAAATGCTTGCATGAGTCCATCTCCTTTCATATTCTTCCCTCTCCCATACCTTCTTAAGGTTCTTTCCTCTACCACCTTATCGACCCCTATCACCTCTGCAGTTACGGCAAGTTGGTTACGTGCTCCGATTCCAAGTTCTCTTTTGATTTGTATTTCTGAGGCAGTTGCAGTTTCTGCGGAGTTTTCATCTGATTCAAAATTCGAGATGTCTGGTGCAGAGGATGTGTTGGCTAGCTAGTCTGGAGGTTCATCTGCTTCGGGTCAGCCGGGTTTGAACGATTTGTCTGTGGAAGAATTGAGAGTTACTCTTGAGGCCGCTGTGGTTAGTGAGCGCGAGGCTCAATTGCTTGCCCAAGCCGCTAAGGCTCGAGAAGAGGAAGCGCATGCTAGGTTCGTGGAAGCAATGCGTGTTCGAGGGATTGCTGTGATTCGTCGTATAGATGGTTCTTATGAGGAGATCACCGAGGCTAATGATGCCGATCTAGGGGCCGAGATTGTTTCTCTCCCTCTTCATACCACCTATAATGCTGCACCTCCTCCCGCTTATCAAATGCATGGAATGAACATAAATGCACAAGGCAGAACTCCTTCTCCAATGTCTCAGCCCATCCAGACTCATGTTCAGGGTACACAGTTCAATCACTCTCAGAATCAGGGGCTACTGTTGAACTCTCAAGTTAGTTTTGATGGACCACAGCCAAGCTTCTATGACTTGACATCTTCCCCTCTGCCTAATGCTTCTAGGCCTCCAACCCAGTTTGGATTGCTGTTTCCAAGTGGTTATCAACCGTAGTTTTAGCAAAACTCTCAGGGATTTTGGACTCCAAGCTCTCAGCAGCAAGGCAACTTCCAGTATGGTCAATTCCAGGGTCCTCGAGTACAGGATGGTTCTCAGTATCAATTCTCTGGCAGCCAGTTTAATCGTGAAGGTTTTCTACAGCCTCAGTTTAATCAGTCCCATTTTCAGGGTGGATTTTCTCAACCTATGATAGGTGCATCTCTTGGTCTTGGTTCAGTTCCGTATGTGACCGCTAGTACTTCATTTCGAGGTCCTTCAGTAGTACAGAATGCTCAGCTTCCTAGCTCGGTCGGCCCGTTTGATAGCATCTTGAATGTACCAAATACATTTGGTTTTCCTCCAACTACAACACATGCTTTTGGGAACTCTCCCTTCCAGTCAGCCAGCTCTGTGCCTTCCTCGACTGTGTCTCCCGCCATTCCTCAGACTTCGAGTGTAACTCCAGAAGTTGCCAGTTTGTTGGAGCAGATGAAAATGATGCAACAGCAAATTGACAAATTGACTGTAGGATCAAGTGGACATAAAGTGGTTGATCCAGGACAAGTAAAAGCCCTTCCCCATAAGTTCAAAATGCCTAAGATGGAGTTTGATGGGACGGCATGTCCGAAAACTCATGTTGACACATATGTGATGACTATGGGAGCGATGGGTTGTACACCTGAGTTTATGGCTCAGCACTTTCATCTCACACTCAAGGGTCCCGCCTTGACATGGTTTCTAACCCTAAAGTCTGAAGCTCGATCTACTTGGAGTCAGATCACTGAGGCCTTTCTTGAAAAGTACCGTGGAAACCTCGAGTGGCACACAACTAGAGACGACCTGGTTGGCATAATCCAGAAAAGTGATGAGTCGATCATTGATTTCTTCAAGAGGTGGAATGCTAAGTTGAATGAGCTTTCTGAGCCAATCCCTTTGCAGGATCAAAAGGACATCTTTCTCTCATATGTGAAGCCGGTTCTTCGTGAAGCTATTGGAAATGGTTGGTACCCCGATTTAAGGGAGATGGTAGGCATGGGAGCTCGTAGCGAGAATCGAATCTTCAATCTTATTCCAGATGTCAAGGCCGGTAATGGTAACGGTTATCGTTACAGGATGGTCAATCCAGTTTCCCTGGTCCCAAAAGATAATAGTGTCAACAACCTTCAGGGAAGAAGCACTGGTCAAAGCAGTGGGAGGCTTCAACCTCGTCAGCCACGGAAGTTTGACGATCTTGGCATGACTACGGAGGAGGCGTTTAATGGTTTGGTAAAGAATTGGATGATCAAGCCGCTTGATAATTACAACCCCGTTAAGCCCAATCCTGAGCTGGATGCCAGTAAGTACTGCCGATACCATCAGTATCCCAGCCATGTCACCAATGATTGCACCCCTCTGAAGGTGCTCATCCAAAAGCTTGTTGATGAGGGAAAGATTGAGAAGGCTTCTCGCCCCAACGTGGTTACCAATCCTCTCCCATGATTCCAAGGGGTCCTCCCATCCTGAGTTGAAGATGATATAGTCAGTCATTCTTCGTAGGGTCTAGACTGTCTTTCATTTTATTAATGAATGTCCCTTTTGGGTTTGAGTTTTGTGGGGTCTGTGTTATTTCATTAATAAAAGTCTTTGTTTCTCTTCTTGCTAGACTCAAGACATCACTTGCACACACACATTACACTTAATTCAAATGGTTTTATTCTACATGATCACTTGTGCTGCTCAATCAATAAGTCATTGAAATAATTAATGTTTGAATTAATCAAAGTGAGAAAATCAACTGATATCCTTCTCAAATTGGGGCTCATCAATTCCCCATCTCGCATTTCATATGCTCACATCTCTTTCATCATACTCAGCGTTCCGTTGCTCAATGAATTTGCATTAATCTTACTCAAATAAGTTTAAGCAAGCAATGAAGACTTAATATCGTTTAGATCATCTGGTAGGGATTACGGTTGAAACCTTTCACCCTAGGGAAGCCATTACCTCACTCTCACTAAACAATACCCTTTCATTTCAAGATCGACATGTTTTGAAACCCTGTTTAGCCATCATCTTTGCTCCTTGTTGTGAGAAGTCCAAGCAATGCCAAGACGTTAGCCTCGAGAATCGGCGGTGCACAAAATACTCAAGTCATGAAGGAAGGACAGATATAATCCTCAACTCCTCAAGAGGTCTTCCAAATTCTCAAAAGAAGGATTTTAAATCCTCACAATTTCAGTAAAAGTCCTCAACTTCTCAAGAGGCCTTCCAATTCTCAAAAGGATGTTGAATCCTCCCAAATCTCCCAAAGTCCTCGACTTCTCAAGAGGCTCTCCAATATTCAAAAGGAGCCCGAATTCTCGCAAGTTCACAAAAAGTTCTTGATAGCATGGACTTCCTCTCACCAACATCCGCAAAATAATCCCAAACCATCCTCTCGATTTTAGGGATATTCCCATTACCATTCCCTTGCCTTTGGCCAAAGTCAAAAATTGACCTCTCATTCTTAGAGGCAATCAATCTTCCTCATTGTAGAAATCCCAAACATATCCTGGAAAGCCAACCTCTCACCTTTAGAGGTTCAGTCAATAAAAAGCCCAGCGGACCTCTCATCTTAAGAGGTCATGATACGAACAAAGATCCAAATCACCCGATGGCCAATCGAAGCCCTGAAACCCAGCTACAGTTCCTACCGGATAGCAGTTTCATTCTAATATCTTCGAGATCTAAATCAAATTAATGCTTCATTGCTTGCTTAAATTGGAATCTAATTCATCTTGGTTCAAGACCATCAATCAGAAATTGTGCAAGTCCAATTCATTTGACATTTCACGTGAGCATATTTCATTTCTTCTCCACAAACACTTCCCGTGAATGCCTCACTGGGGCTTTGCATCAGTGTCTTTCATTGACACTCCAAAGGGACATGTTCTTCAATTCTCGAAGAAATCCTCAAAATCCTCAAAGGTCCTCAAAATCTCGAATTTTCGCATTCCTTCTCTTTTCAATCGGGATAAGCCCGAACTACGGCGACCTGAGCTCCTCACAATGAGGGGAATGTAGGTAACCAGAAATGGTCCAGTCACAAGCACATTCAAATTTCAGAAAATCCGGTCTCATCAAGGGCCGTCCCTATACACAAATCCTCTTTCCATCTTTCCAAATTTGATTCATGGCATCATTTGGTTTTCTCCTCGTGATTAATCAAAATGTTTGTTCATATCAAGCTTAGCGATTGAATAACCCGAACATCAATAAAAGGTTTTAAGCAGTCTTGTGATCATCATGAATAAGACAAGTTTTCAAATGTCTCGACAAGTCTTCTCTCTCTACATCATAGGAAAATAGAGCCAGACACTGTCTTTCTGTCAGCAGTGGCTTCCATACACTTTTCCACACCTTGTTACGCTTATATTCTCTCAAAAGAGTCAAACCCAAAGCGAGTTTGTTACGCAAAATCGGGATTCATTCCCACTTTTCAAAATGTGCCCCTGCACGTATGCATTTTCGAGTCTTGTCCAATGACTGATTGACTAAAGTTTGAAAGGTGGATGCCTCCTTGGCCACATGATGATTCTGTCTGCAATAGGGCTACATTGGATCTCTCCAAGATGGGGCTTTGCTAAGCTGTTCTCTCAGGCTTCCCCATATCAGCTCTTCAATTTGGGGCATTGCTAAGCTATTCTCTCATGCTCTCCCGTATCAGTATTTTTGCCAGGGTATCCTCTGCATTCACTTTGATGCATGATGGATTTGCTCATTATCAGATTCACTTCGGGTTTGCTTTGCATTACCAACTGGGGCTTCGCCAAGTCATCTCCTCAAAATCTGGGTTTCGCCTAGTCATCTCTTCAAAGCTAGGGCTTTCTCTGCACTTTCTCTGCTACTTACCGTTTTGGGCGCGCGATACACCTTGTTCTTATTAGCAACAATCAACTTGCTGCAATTTACACTCACCCGAGAGCGTCCCTGACTTGCCTAGGCTGCACCATATCATCCATCACTCATACACTCCTCAAATTCATGGGAGAGGTTTTGCAATCCATACACCATCATAAATTCATTTGCTTCATGCATACAATCACTATCTACAAAATCCTCACTTCCATTTTTATTCTCGATTGAGATGGACTCGTGCAATAAAGTTTAACAATGCATAAAATTAACAATACTTGAGTTCAAATAAAATGCTAAGTGCCTAGAGTGTTGTGTTTTCCCCCCACAGGGTAAAATAATCATATGATCATAATCTGATCATAGGAGTTGCTCCTCAAATCAAAATCTGGACAAAGAGTTCAAATCATGCAGGTGGCATATTATGCCTTTATCATCTTCGGATTCATCAGCATTGTTTGAAAGAGCTTCAACTGCCTCAATCTCCAAGCAATAGTGCTCATCAGCCTAGTCATCAAAGCCCATGTTGCACGGCGAATTATCATCAAATGCCCGTGTTGGACGGCGAATTATCATCAAAGCCCGTGTTGGATGGCGAATTATCATCAAATGCCTGTGTTGGACGGCGAATTATCATCAAATGCACGTGTTGGACAGTGAATTATCATCAAATGCCCGTGTTGGGTGGCGAATTATCATCAAAAAGTCCGTCTTGTATGACAAATTATAATCAAAGTGCCTGTGTTGGATGGAGAATCATCATCAAATGCCCGTGTTGGACGGAGAATCATCATCAAATGCCCGTGTTGGACGGAGAATCATTATCAAAATCCCGTGTTGGACGACAGATCATCATCAAAAGCCCATGTTGGACGGCGGATCATCATCAAAATCCAGTGTTGGATGGCAAATCATCATCATCAGTCGTAGTCTCAACCCTTCCGGCAGCTACAGGTAAACACAGAAAAGATATGAAAACATATCTTTATCTGCACTATCATTTTGCCCTTCTAATTTTCCTATATATCTCTCAAAAGCAATCTTTCGGTTGACTACCACATAGTCAAAATCCCGGTTGAATACCACATAGTCAAATCCTGGGTGACTTTCCCCTAATAAGTCATCCAGACCATTTTGGTCTTTCTTCGGTTTGAGGCACCATACGTTCTCACTTCTCGGTTTGAGGCACCATACGTTCTCACTTCTCGGTTGGAGGCACCATACGTTCTCACTTCTCGGTTTGAGGCACCATACGTTCTCACTTCTCGGTTTGAGGCACCATACGTTCTCACTTCTCGGTTTGAGGCACCATACGTTCTCACTCCTCGGTTTGAGGCACCATACGTTCTCATTTCTCAGTTTGAGGCACCATACGTTCTCACTTTCCGAACTACAATTTGGCTTGATTCCCTTTTAGGGATACGTAGAAATCCTTTCTCAAAAGGTCCAGCCATCTAACCACATCAATCATTTTTCGGCATTTGCCATATCCCCAGCAGATCCAGACATTCGACCATTCTAGTCTATCTTTTCCATCTTTCACTCATCAAGATTGGGATCCTTTCTTGTCGACAACCTCACTTCTTCCATAAGTGACGTTGCCGAGGGGCTCTGTGAGTATCCCAATCCAACTCGCGACCCAATAAAAGTGCCTTTTACTCAATAAAAGTACACTAAGGAGCATTTGGTAAATTTCCGGTCCATTCCGAGACTTCCGAAAACTTTTTATAAGTTTCTTGCTAAGGAAGTACCTTTTGGTATTTTTCCATGCAGAAGGACCTTTGGGGTATTAATCCTGTTTGGACCTATAAGAAATTACTCAAGAAGGATCCAGAATTCGCCACCTTGCATGTTTCTTGAAGGAAAGCGGTTATGGCTTGCTATGTCGTGCGACTAAACGAGCCACGAAAAAGCTGATCGTTGCGTCGTGCGGTATTCTTGGCCAGCTACATGCAGCCTATAAATAAGACCTTCCTCCTCTCATTTTATGATCCTTCCTCCAGCCCCTTAGCGTCACTTTGCCAAAATCTCTCCAAAAACAAATCCCTCTCCTCAAACACACATCAATTCTCTCATTTCACTCTCTCTCACACAATTCCATATCAATTCAACACACACTCACACATACACTTGAAGCTCCAGGTCGTAGCGCCCTTCTGAGTTCAAATACCTTCCCTGAAGCTGAGTTGAAGGTCACTACACATAACTTGGTGTAGAGATTGAGGATCTACAAGGGTAACCTCTTCATCCTCTTTCTCTCTATTTTCATAAGCCATGCTTAAATCTTTTTGTGGTGTAGAACCTGATTGAATTTGCATTGTTATACTCTCAGTTTGTATGTAGTATGCTCTGATTTGTATGAATATTCTGATTATGCATTTATCGTAGTGATGATGCGTGCCCTTGATAAATGATGATATGCGTTGTGTATTGAATTCTAAGGTGAGTGTGGATCATTCCATATCCACGCTCATCTGAGCATTGATCTCTCTGAGGTCGTAGGGACCTATTTTCCATCTCTGTTAATCTCAATTGGCCCTTATTTGCCTCTGTAATCAAAGCTCTGTAACACCTCTGTAGAGTGGCTTGATGTGTCACGCGACACACTTGACCACCTTTGGTCCTGTGTCGTGCGACACATATAGCCACATTGCAGTAGGTGCATTTCAGTTGTAATCTGTTCTCATTTTTGTAATCGGGATGTGGCCCCCCGCACCAAGTGTTCACAAGTAGTATTCCTATCAGTTTATCAATAAAAACAAAGCATTAATACGCATTTTAACACACATTTTTATCTCCCACAATCTCACACACTTAAGAATGAATTGGATGTTGAACAATTGAAAGACTCGTTTACGAGGCATGTAGGGTGAACTCTTAGTTCTTCCCAACACGTAATTTGACCCCCAAACCATATTTTCTCTGATTTCAAAAGGTTTTCAAAGTTTCCTTTAAAACGGCGTGGCGACTCTCATTTACCATTTTTGGAGAGCGTACATTCAGTACTAAACCTTACGGCGCTATCTCTTTCGAAGGAGATTTAGGGAGCTAATGATGGATACTAAAGCTTACGACGCTATCTCTTTTGAAGGAGATAGAGGGAGCTAAAGTTGGAATACTAAAGCTTACGGCGCTATCTCTTTCGAAGAAGATAGAGGGAGCTAAAGTTGGGTACTAAAGCTTACAGCCCTATCTCTTTTGAAGGAGATAGAGGGAGCTAGAGTTGGAAACTAAAGCTTACGACACTATCTCTTTCGAAGGAGATAGAGGGAGCTAAAGATGGAAACTAAAGCTTAAGGCGCTATCTCTTTTGAAGGAGATGAAGGGAGCTAAATCTGGAAACTAAAGCTTATGGCGCTTTCTCTTTCGAAGGAGAAAGAGAGTGCTAAAGCTGAAATACTAAAGCTTACGACGCTATCTCTTTCGAAGGAGAGAGAAGGAGCTAAAGCTAGAATACTAAAGCTTACGGTGCTATCTCTTTCGAAGGAGATAGAGGGAGCTAAAGCTGGGTACTAAAGCTTACGGCGCTATCTCTTTTAAAGGAGATAGAGGGAGCTAAAGATGGATACTAAAGCTTATGGAGCTATGTCTTTCGAAGGAGATAGAGGGGGCTAAAGCTGGAATACTAAATCTTACGGCACTATCTCTTTCGAAGTAGATAGAGGGAGCTAAAGCTGGGTACTAAATCTTACGGCGCTATCTCTTTCAAAGGAGATAGAGGGAGCTAAAGCTGGGTACTAAAGCATACGGCGCTATCTCATTCGAAGGAGATAGAGGGAGCTAAAGCTGAAAACTAAAGCTTAAGGCGCTATCTCTTTCGAAGGAGATGGAGGGAGCTAAAACTGGAAACTAAAGCTTACGGCGCAATCTCTTTCGAAGGAGATAGAGGGAGCTAAAGCTGGAATACTACAGCTTACAACGCTATCTCTTTCGAAGGAGATAGAGGGAGCTAAAGCTGGAATTCTAAAGCTTACGGTGCTATCTCTTTCGAAGGAGATAGAGGGAGCTAACGCTAGAAACTAAAGCTCTAGGAGATAGAGGGACAAAAAGCTGGAATACTAAAGCTTACGACGCTATTGAAATTACCCGGATCAGGCTCGCGTGGACCCCACCATCTCGCATTTGCTCATTGGTCGATGGAGGTGTCTCGCTGTGTTTTTCTTGTAGAGTCGCCACGCTGTTTTGATTTAGCCCAAAACATTGAGAAAAGGCATCAGTTTAAAAAAACTGTTGTTGTATGATGAGATTTTTGAGTTCGGAGGTCAGGTTACTCCTCGGGAAGAAAATATTAGAATATTAGAGCTCACCCGAGTCGCCTCGTAAAAATGAGTCTTTCGGTACCCCTTCTTTCTTTAAATGTTGTGTGTGTGTGTATGTGCTTTTTTAAAATGCATGCTGTATCGGATGTCTACATTGTACACTACGTATTGAAATGTATTGAAATAGTGTAGGAAGGAAGCTTTACCAATATTGGTTCGTGTCTGTCTTCCGCTGGGGAATAGTGTTTGAGGATGGAATAGTGTTCCGGGATAGACCGAGATTGTTTCAAAATGTGCCGGTTGTCTGCGGACAGAGCTTCGGCGTGCCTCGAGATTGTCAGGTGTGCACTCGGGTAGAGTTTCGGCGTGCGTTGGGATCGCAGGGATCGTTGATTGGATTCGGCCAGAGGTTCGTCGTGCGTTGGGATCGTTGATTGCGTTCGGGCAGATTTCCGGCGTGCGTCGGGATCGTCGGTTTAACTCGGAAAGGGTCGGGATGCCTCGGGATAGACCTGGAAAGGATTCAGAGTACCACGAGGGACCTCTGAATACCTCGAGAGTGCCTTGGGACAACGCGAGAGCATCTTGGGAGCGCTCGATAGTGCTCGGTAGGGATTCGGAGCACCGCGAGGGAGCTCGAAAGGCCCCGGAAGGAACCGAGAGTGCCCCGAGGGGTCTTAGAAGGGCTGCCTGAAGGCTAGGGGAGAGAGGAGAAGAGGGAGGTGTCAAAAATATGAGGGGGAAAGCCCTCTATTTATAGTTGAGAAAAATCTGCAAGAAGGTCCGTACGGACCTCCCATGAAAACCAAAATTTTAGATTTCCCAGATTTGAGGGAATAATGTAGACTTTAAGAGAATTTCGTAATAATTATGTATGGGAGCAAAGAGGTACGTACGGACATCCCCTACTTTTCCAAATTTTCTGAATTTCCCAAAAAGTCCTTTGAGCTTTTTTATTTCAAAAGGGCCCCCCTTGGTTTGGTTGGTGGTTTTTTGGGTTTTTGAGGGCTACGGGTGTTCGAGACTGGGTTTGTGTGAGTCTGCGGTGTTTCCCGTGCATTCGGAAGAGAGTGATCCAGATTGAGGTACTTACAGAAGCCCCTCGACGACGTCACTTACGGAGGAAGTGGGGTCGTCGATAAGATAAGGGTCCTGATCTGGATCGCGTGCTGGGAGAGGAGGTGACCGTGTAGGTCAGTTTGTGAGGACGTGGCAGTGTCCTGTTGTGTGACCGTTTAGGTTGGTTGGCTGGACCCTGTGATAGGATTCCTAGGTATTCCTAGCGGGAATCAATCCTGATCGTAGTTTATGTGGGGATGTGGATGTGTCGGTGTCCTGTGGGTGACCGTTTAGGTCGGTTGGCTGGACCCTGTGACGGTTTTTATTTTGCCGTGTTGGGACGGACTTTTATGCTTTGTCGTGTTGGGATGGACTTTTATGCTTTGCCGTGTTGGGACGGACTTTTATGCTTTCGTTTCCTTTTGGTATATTTTCCTTAAGTACTGTGATTGACGTACCTTTGGTGTGTTTACCTGCAGGATGAGGGGCCTTTGTCTGGAAAGGAGAAGAAGATGAAATCTTGAGGGTCGCTCGAGGCCGTAGTTGAGCTGTGGCAGCATTTGTCGGTTATCTCTAGGGAGGGTAGACCGAGTCCTAAGAGGCTGGTCTTTGATTCTGGTTTGGGCGTGTTCGTTGAGATTCTTGTCGGGATTGCGGAGACAAGGAATAACAAAAGTATCTTCTTGGCTTTGTCTGAGTATTGGTGGGACACCATGCATACCTTCCATCTGAGCTGGGGAGAGGTGACGGTGACTCCCACTGACTTTGCGGCGATTACTGGGCTTTCCTTCAAAGGAGGGCCAGTGAGATGGCGGGACAAGATGTCTGATGGGACGCTGGCAGAGCTGCTGGGATTTGCACATTTCCCTTGTAGGGGCCTGGGTATGTTGTATGGCAATGTAGAGGCGCAGATTACGGCCAACATTGGGGCCTATCGCCGGGGCACTGGATTGGTGACGGCTGAGCAGCTGGCGCGCTCTTTCTTGTGGTTTGCTCTTTCCGAGACTTTGTTCTTGAATCACTCTTCCTCTGCTCCTTTCCCTCTACTGGAGAGCTTGGTGGACTTGGGGAGAGTTGGTGAGATTGCTTGGGGCCAGGCAGGCTTGGTCGAGCTCTATTTTTCCTTGGACAGGTTTAGCCGAGGCGTGGCCAGTTCCCTGGGATGCTTCAATTTTGCATTGGAGGTATGAGTTTATTGCTGTTTGTGGTTTAGCAGTTTATCATTTCTCCATCTTCTTTTGCCCTGAGCTTTATCTGCTTTTGTTGCAGGTGTGGTTTTATGAGATCTTCCGGTGTTTCCCGTGGGATCGGGATGCTGAGGCCATGGCCTATCCTGCTATGCTGAGCTGGGCCCGTCCTTTGAGGAGGAGGAGGACGATCAGGGAGAAGATCACTGTTACATATCGGGATGTGCAGGAGTTCCTGGAGAGAGATAGCCCAGCTGGGTTTGAGCTGTACCCCTGGGTTCGATATGGCGGCGATGAGCTCGAGGGCGGTTCCGTGGTGACGCAGCAGAGGAAGATGCTGCAGGGCTTGACTTGTGATGTCATGTATTTGGGGGAGAGGGTCTTCTGGCAGCATGGCCCAGGTGTTCCCCCTATGGCTCCTAGGGATCCGCCCTTTGGGATGATGCATCCTCATGACATGGACGTGCTGGAGTACGATAGGTACCTGGGCGGCGTGAGTGCCGAGGATTTTATTTTGTATGGCGAGGAGTACGGGGCCTTAACATATGTCCGCGGGGACTCGTCGAGGCGGAGGTGTCGGTGCCCATCCCTGAGCAGGCTCCTGCTGCCTATCGGATTGACCCGGATGCTCCGGTGAGTGTGCTTACTCTTTTCAATCATGGCATCTTTTCTGTATTTTTCTCTTTTTTGTCGAGTATGATTGTATCTCTTTTGCTGAGCGTTTCTTTGGCTGTTTGCTTACGCAGGTCTCGGGGAGATCCTTCGATACGTTGACCCACCGGTATGTGGGGATACGGTCCTTTGCGAAGAAGCTCGCGAGGAAGCTATCTTGAAGGTCTTCGCGGTGTGTGCCGGCGTTCGAGCCGATGCCTTTGAGGCATTCTGTGGACATTCCTTCGTTGAGGGCTGAGCCAGAGCCACAGCAGGAGGGACCCATTCGGGGGCGGCATAGTCTAGATGCAGAGACATCTGTGGGGGCCCAGAGGCCGCCGATTCTTCACCAGTTCTTGCCCTCGCAGGAGGCACAGGGAGAGGGTTCGTCAGCGCATCCCTTCTACGATCCTTTCGACGGGTTTGACCCTTCGGAGTACCTTGAGTACTCGCCTCAGGAGGGGGTCCAATATTCTGATGACGAGGGTGTGGCTGGCGAGTTTGCCGAGATGCCTGACTTCCCGTTTGCTGAGGTTGATGATGATGAGTCGGAGTAGGGCTCATTTTCTTTCCCTCTTTCTTTTTTTTTTTGTTTAGCAACAAACATTTCGATACCTGTAGTAAAACATTTTGTATATGCGCAACAAAGTATTTTATTTGAGATGTAATGTCGTATTTTCGGATTCCCGGGGATTGTCCTAGGAATTGTTGCTAGTTTATTATTTTTGCATGCCACGTGAGCTGGGAGTGCGTTTGTGGTTAGCGTATGGTTGCAGGAAATGGCTTTGGCCAGAATTTGGGCAGTTTGGAGCAAGGTCCTGCTGGGAACAGTGGCTGTTTTGCAGTTTGCTGAAAGTGTGGGACCAAGTTGCAAGAAGGTCCGTACGGACAGACCTAGCATGCAAAGAGGTCCGTACGGATTATCTTTGCTTTTGGGGAAGAAATAAGTGTTTTCAGGATGTCTGAACTTTTCTCACTTCCCATTTGCAGTCATTTCGAGCTTTCTTCCCCATTTTCTCTAGGAACCTCCATTTTTACCATGGATTCTTCGTATGTTCCAAGAATTTTGCCGAGGCTTTTGAAGGAGCGGCAAGCATACTTCCTTGAGAGGTTGAAAATGTGGATGCGACACCGTATGAGGCACCATAGGCGGGCTTTCGAGGTGAGGTTTCGACTCTGCTCGGTTTGGTCCCTTAAGGAGTTGGTTCCTGATTGGGAATTGTTGTGGGCTGCCGCGAAGTTCTGGGATGTTAGGAGGCATGTGTATATCTTCTCCTACAATGAAGTGACGCCCACTTTTGAGGATTTTCGGGCTTTGATGGGAGGGCCGGAGGTGGAGGCCATCTCGCTTCCTTTGATTGGCGGTGCTGCCGTGAGCGTGAAGCTTGCATGCTTTCTTCAGACTTCGTTGGAAGAAGTGCTGGGTATGACTCTTGATTCGGGTCACATTGACATTTCTGCGCTGCCGGAGCAGTTTATGAGTGATGACGAGAGTGACGTCTCATGGGGTGCTTTTGCCTTGTGTGTGATAGCGACACTTTTCATGGTCAGCTCCCTTGGGGTATGCGACGACGCTTTGCTGGATGTGGTAGGGCACTGCAGGGATGGAGAGGATATTGTTCCATTGGTTCTAGGGGAGACCCTTCACGGCATTGATCGTCTAGCGACTGGGATAGGTTCATGTGAGGGGAAGCCCCGTTTTGCTCACTTTGTGGTTGCGAGAGAGACTTCAAGCTATGCGTGAGGCTCCGACGTATTTTAGCCCATGGACATTTGCTCAGCGTCCTCTTGTATTGTATATGGATCAACCCAACTAGGAGAGATGGATGGCACAACTTGGCACGCATCAGATCCGTTGGTGGGTTCCGTAATGGGGGATTGAGACTAGGAGGGCCTTTCAGGAAGGGTCCTATGTTGTCAGAGTTCCTGGTTTGTCTTGGTCCTCCTTCTACATTCCGTCGCTTGTTTCCCGACAGTTCGGGATGAGGCAGGAGCCTTTGCTGGGCTGGGATGACCTTGCCACTGCAGAGGTAGCTTCTCTTTGTATGGCAGCTCCAGGTGCTCTTTTGTACTTTCTGAGGGTATGGAAGTATTCCGCTTTCCTTCCTGTGGTGCTCCTTCGACGTCGGGAGAGTGTTGTATTGACCACCGAGTACCTGGATTGGTACGAGCAACGTGTCGGGCAGTCCAGGTAGTTTTGGGGAGCAGGCGTGAAGCGATTCTGGGGCAAGGTTTCCGTCGCAGCTATTGCCTTAGGAGTTCCGAAGCCTGGTCTGACCCTCAGGATGTCACGAGAGACGCTTTGTTTGACTACGAGACCAGAGTTGACCGACTGACGGAGAGAGGTCCTCTTTTGCAGACTCGCAGGGAGGAGATTTGAGCCGAAGCACGGGCGAATGAAGCCCTGCGAGCTGTTAGATTGTTTGACTCTACGGGGAGGACCCCTAATTTCGGATTGAGAGAGACAGAGTTGGCTCGAGTGGAGCGAAAGAAGACTCGTCGGGGACGAGGGAAGAAAGGGAAGAATGGCGAAGGGACAAGCGCAGATGGCGCGGAATGACCTCCTAAGTATCCATTCATTGCATTGCAGACATATTATTTGTTTAAATGTATTAAGATGTCTTTTAGCATGTTGTGAACTTGAGAATAGACCGTGCTTGAACTCATCAAGAAATGTTGTAATCGTTAGTGATTTGTGATTTACTTTTAAAGCTTTGTCGAGATGCAAGATCTCTTGTTCGCCCTTTGCTTCTTTTGTGAGCCCTGATGGCGTCCAGCTTTGGACCTTTCTATTGTATTTGTGGACTGAAGCAGTCTGGGATTTGATGGCAATCCCCTTTCGCTTGGGTTTTGTGTTTGGACGGGAAGGTTGGATGATCCCTTAACAAGTCATTTTTTGACGGTCTTTTCCGTGGCTTCCTTGCCTCTTGTTTGTCGGCGTCGGGCTCTTGACCTCTTTTTTTGTAGCTTCTGCTTGAGCTTATTATTATTTTTGAAAGCTTCTGCTTGAGCTCTTTTTTTTGAAAGCCTTTGCTTGAGCTCTTTTTTTTTCGAAGCGCGTGAGGGCGAAGGCAAGCCCCTAGCATGGAGTTGACATGGGTCAGTCTTTTGACGCTGAGTGACTTTCAGATGTCCTTTGATGTTGCCACCGTCGTTTGACTTGGTCAAGGTGATTGTGGGGGCATGCTTTTGGAAAGTGTATAGCTTGATGGAGGTCTTGGTTGACATTCAAACTTTTGACTTTTTTGTGTGTTTTTTAGACCAGACCAATTAAGGTTGCCTACATTCCCCCGGACTAGAGGGCTCAGGTCTGCGTAGTTCGACACTACAAAGAGTGCCAAGAGATGCACAGTTGATCTTCTTTTAGGAGAAGTATCTGCGAAGCTTGCTTCCGTTGACTGGATTCATGAAGGGATTGCCGTCTAGGTCTGTCAGCTTCATGGCACCTCCGGAGAAGATCTTTTGAACCACGAAAGGGCCGATCAATGTTGGTTCCCATTTTTCCAGTGGGTTGGTTCGAGTGGGGGGCTTTTCTTTGAGTACCAGATCGCCTTCCCTGATGTCTCGAGTCTTGACTTTCTTGTCAAAAGCTCTAGATATTCTGCTTTGGTAGGCTCGGATGTGTTCCATGGCATTTAGTCATCGCTTGTCTAGCAGAGCCAGTTTGTCGTGTCGGCTTCGAAGCCATTCGACTTCGTTGATTTTGTTTTCCAGCAGCACTCGGAGTGAGGGAATTTCCAGTTCAACGGGCAGTACTGCTTCCATCCCATATGTCAGGGCGAATGGAGTTTCTCCCGTGACTATTTTGACTGATGTTCGGTAGCCCCAAAGTGCAAGGTGCAGCTTCTCTGGCCAATCACGTCCTTGGGTGGTCACTTTTCGGATGATTCGTTAGAGGGTCTTGTTTGCTTCTTCCACGGGGCCGTTTGTTTGTGGCCGGTAGGGAGAAGACTTGTAGCGTGTGATCTTGAATTCGGCCAACAGTCTGTCGCATTCTCCTTCGAAGTGGGAGCTGTTGTCTAGTATGACCTTGTTCGGGATGCCGTATCAGCGGATGATGTTTTCTTTGAGGAAGTGTGCGACTTTCTTGGAAGTGAGCACCTTGTAGGACTTGGTTTCGACCCATTTTGTGAAGTAGTCGATGGATACCATGATGAATTCGTGGCCGTTGCTGCCTGGCAGAGCGATTTTCCCGATGACGTCGATTCCCCACGCGGCGAAGGGCCAGGGCGTAGTCATGCAGTTGAGATCGTGAGGAGGTAGATGATTGAGGTTGGAGAACCGTTGACACTTGTCGCAGCTTCGGACAAAGTGGATGCAGTCTGCCTCCGTGGAGATCCAGTAGTAGCCCATTCGAAGAACGATCTGCATTAGGGCTCTGGCATTCATGTGGGGGCCGCAAGCCTCATTGTGGACTTCGTTCATGAGCTCGTTTGCTTTTTCCTGGCTGATGCAGCGTAGGAGCGGTCCCTGGTAGCATTTTTTGTATAGCATGTCTCCAAGGATGACAAAGTGAGAGGTGAGGCATTTTAGGGCCATGATGCTCTTGGCTTTGACTTATTCTTTGCGTTGGCCTTCCTCGTTCATGAAGGCGGTTTCCCCATTTTTGAGGTATTGGAAGATCTGATTGTACCATGGCTCATTGATGGGCTTGGGCTCTGGTTTGATCTCGCAGTAGTAGGCGGGAATTTCCCTTCGTCCGACTTTGAATGGCTTGATTGCCTTTCCCTCGGGGATTTCCACGAGTGAAGCCAAGGTGGCTAGGGCATCTGCAAACCGGTTCTGGTCTCTTGGCAAGTAGTGGAAGGTGACCTCTTTGAAATGTGTGATGAGGTCTTCCATGCAGGCGTGGTATTTTTGTGAGCCTGAGTCTATTGTTTTCCACCTGTTGGAAACTTGATTAATGATCAGGACTGAGTCCCCGTAGACCTCGAGTTTTTGGACATTCCTTTCGAGTGCGGCCTCTAGTCCGGCGGCGCAGGCTTCATATTTCGCATCATTGTTGGTTACCTCGAAATTTAGCTTTATGGCGATTGGGGTGTGCTTGTCCTTGGGATCGACCAAAAGCATACCAATGCCATTTCCTCTTTTGTTGGCCACTCCGTCGAAGAACAGTTGCCATCGGTTTTCACTTTCAAGTGCAAAGATTCCTTCGTCTGGAAATTGTGGCTCGAGACCTTGGGCCTCGTCGGTCGGGAAGTCAGCCAGTTGTTCGACCATTACCCATCCCTTGATTGACTTCTGGTTCACGTACTTGATGTCAAATTCTGCCAAGAAGAAAGACCATTTGGCGAGCCTCATTGACAGAGATGATTTTTCGAAGAGGTATTTAACTAGGTCTATTTTGGAGACCAAGTGCACTGTGTGCGACTGCATGTAGTGTCGTAGCTTTCCGACAACCCAAACTAGAGCTGCGCAGGTTTTCTCGAGGGTTGAGTAGTTGAGTTCGCTGCCTTGAAACTTTCGACTGACGAAGTAGATGGCGTTCTCGATTCGTGACTCCTTCTTTTCTTGAAAGAGCATGGCTCCGACTGCAGTGTCGGTCACAGTCAGGTATAGCAAGAGTGGCTTCTCCTCGTAGGGAGGACAGAGGATCGGAGGACTTATAAGGTATGCCTTTATTTCTTCAAAGGCATCTTGGCATTTCGAGTTCCATTCACTGTGTAGCAGTAGGTTCCCCAGGGGGTTGTGAAGGCTGTTTTTTCTTGATCTTCTTCGAACATCTTGATTTGATTGTAGCCGGCAAACCCGTCCATGAAGGACTTAACCTCAAAATTGTCTATAGTGTCTACCAACATGTCGATGTTTGGGAGTGGGAAGTCATCCTTGGGACTTGCTTTGTTGAGATCTCGAAAGTCCACGCAGCAGCGTACCTTTTCATTGGCCTTGGTGACTGTGACTATGTTGGAAAGCCATGTTGGGTATTCAATCACCCTTATGAAGCCGATGCGGAGCATCTTTTTGATCTCTTCCTTGACTTGTAAAGACCATTCTGGCTTGATCCGGCGTAACTTTTGCTTGATGGGCTTAGCCTCGAGATTCAAGGGAATCCGATGTTCCACTATGTTTGGATCTAACCCAGGCATGTCTCAGTAAGACCAAGCGAACACGTCCACAAATTCTTTGAGCAGTGCAGTCAATGCGTTTTGCTCAGTGCCGGTGAAGAAACTCCCAATTTGCGTCTCTTTTGGCTCTTCAGCAGTTCCCAAATTTACTTTGGTTAAAACCTCCTCGGCAGTTTGGGCCCGGTTTTTCTCTCGTTTGAAACATGCTTAAAGATGTGTTTAATGTATTGTTCATTTAATGTGTCTGCCTCTTTATCAAGTGAATCGTTATTAACTGTTTGTGTGTTAGTTAATTTATCAGTTGTTAAAGATGCAATGAGAGGATACTCGAAAAGGTCAAAACTTTCATTAAGAGCATATTGGAATACATTATTGGCAATGAGTTCGTAATCTTCTGGTGTGAGGCCATCAGATGACTCGAGAGACTCGAATTTAAAGATAATGGACTCAGGATGGGCTTTGACACAAGACTCTAGGACGCGAGGGGTTAGACCAAGTTGTTCGATCATGTCCTTCTTGCTGGCAGCAGGTCCGGAGAAGGTGGCCCTATTTTTGAGTGGCACTGGTGATGAGTTTGACAGGAGGCGGGGGTCGAAAGACTTCGCGCTGTCGTTCCCAATCATGGCTACCATGGTGTTATCAGAAACAAAATCGATTAGGTCTGACACCTCGATTTCTTCACTGAAGAGCTGGTGGAGCAATGTCTCGTTCTAGGCATCGTCTGCGGAGTCTTTCGCTCTTGTCTTGGGCATTGCTAGTTCGAATGCAGACTCGTCCTGCTTGTTGGTTGCAGGGATGTCGACAGAGTGTTTTTCGAGGTCTTCCACCAAGGAGGGGGTTTTCTCAAACCAGAATTCATTGTGAATAGTGGTGGTGGTAGGTCCCGGCAGAGTTGGTGCGTCGAGAAATGCTCTTCTGACACTGGGTTTGGCTCGAGGCCTCTGAATCTTGCAAAGTTCTGTTGGAGCTTGTCCATGGCTGTTGACCAGTTTTGTTTGGCGTTGATCAACTCTATCCCCTTTTCTGTGTCTTCGTTCAGACTGCCTGCTTTCTTTGTGAAGTACCTGGTCATGTCGAAGCTGTAAGGGCGGAGGTCGGAGATTGCGTGCAAGCCTCTTTTGTTAGTAGCGGAGCGTTTCTGTGCAGCTTTTCTGTTTTTCGCAGCGTCTTCGGGAGTGGGAATGTATCCCAGGCCATGGAGGGTATTTTGTTCCTTGACCTCGATGATTTGTTTGGTACATTGATGGCATTTTCCCAAACCGAGCCCCGGGATGTAGTTCATTAGCTTCATCATCTTCATCGTGGGAGGGATCCGGTCCCAAGTCAAAGGCAGGTCTATGTGGCATGCCTGGGCTTTTGGGTTTTCGACTGTGAACCCTGTCAGCATCATGCCGTCGTTGTCGTGTTTGATTTCTAGGACTGGGACATTGTTTGTGTCGGTCCCCTCAGTGGTTATGCTGTCCCCATAGATGATGGTGAGATCTGTCCCTTGGATGAACTTTACGCACTGGTGGAGGGTGGATGCCACCCCATTGATCTGGTTAGCCAAGGGCATCCCAAGATGGCAGTGAATGTGATCGGGATGTCGATGACTTGGAAGTCAGTCGGGACCATCTGCTTTCCGAACCACAGGTTCAGAGTGGCTATTCCCAGGACTGAGCAAGACGTTGAGTCATATGCTTTGATTGTCTGAGTTGAGGACTTCAAATCAGTTGGCTTGGTCCCTAGCAAGTCCATCATTTTGGATGGAAGGACGTTCATGGCTGATCCTCCATCTACCAAGACCCGAGGGAGGCAGCGCTCGTCAAGTTGAACTGTTATGTAGAGAGGCTCGTTGTGGTCAGCCCCAAATTTTGGGAGGTCGAGCTCCGTGAAAGTGATGATGTTGCTGTAATGAACGTTGCCGATCATCTGAACTGCTTCATCTGGTGTCACGGTGATGGGTACTATGGTATAGGCTAGGCTTTCCTCCAGATTGAGTTTGTGCGGGTAAGAGAAAGTGAGTAAGGACCAGAGTGAGATGTTAGCCTGAGTACACTTGAGCTGAGTTAAGATAGGTTCTTAAGCCTTCGGGTCAAGAGTTTCAGCTTCTTTGGCGTAGGGCCCTTTTTCAGTTCGAGGCTCAGGCATGGCTGACCTTTTGTCTGCCCTTGGAGGATTCATCGGGATTTGACCAGAACGTGTTAGTACGTTCACCTCTGGCTTTGTTGCTTTGCTTGTCTCTCCTCTTTCTGTAATGGGAGGGCCTTGGTTGGTGTAGGGCCATGCTTCGCATTTCAGTTCGTTCACTGTTATTGCTTTTGTTGAAGCGTCAATAGTGGCTTTGAGGTCTTCCCAAGACAGGGGTTATGGTATCTGGACCCTCGGGCCGTTGGTGACGGTGCGGAGTTTGTCCCAGCTGATCATGGAGCAGACGTTGCCATGGTCTTGTGTAGAGCTAGGCTGAGGAGATTTACTGGAGTAGATGACGTAGTAGTCAAACATTCCTGATGGTTCTCTGAGGGTTCCGACTGTGGGGTCGCCGACTTCATATCTCTTCTTCAGTTTTTGTTGAGAAGAGGGTTTCTTCTTTCTTCGAGGGCGATCCTCGTTTATTTCATCTTGGAATTCCATTTCCAGACAAGCGGTGCAATCGCAAACGTCCCACCAGATGTGTTCATTGTTTTGCGGCGGTATTGGGAACTCGGGATGTTGACCGGGCATGTCTTCCCCCGGGGGGTCTTGTGGCTTTATGTCGTAGCTGCAGGGCTCGTACGAGGGCAACAGATTGACTTCTGGGAGACAATAAGAGACGTTAGGAGCTGCGGGAGCGGGTATGTCTTTGGGAGCCCCAGGTGGTTGGGGGTGGCTAATGTTCCAAAGTGGTGCATGGCACCTTCGATCCAGGCTTGTTGTTCGCCTTGGCATTTTTCGAGGGCTATGACAGCTTGCCAGACTTCCTCCATTGTCAGGATGTTCCTCGGGGGTAAGGTCCCGTTTTCCTCGCTGTTATCTGCCGACTTGGCCATTGGGAGTTGATGGACTGCCGTGGTGGCTATACTGGGAAGGATGTTGGACCTTGCGGCTATGACACTGGGTGAATAGTTCCCTGGTATTCTTGATCACTCTCGGTTTGCTGGAGGGGGTGACGGGTAAGGTTTAGACATGGGAAGGCTTTTTTGGATAAAAGGGGGAAAGCTCACGTGACATGCAGTTTCCGCTTTTCTTTATTTATGTATTTTTTTGTTGTTTTAATTTACTTAAAACAGTGTTTTCTCAGAATCCTAAGTTGGTTGAAAAAGATTACTCTTCTTTTTCGCAACTATGCTAGATCCTTGGTCAGTGGAGACCATCAGTGCGGCTATAAGCCCCTCGTTTTGCACTTGTATTTCGATATCCCGAGGTGGACAGCCCCGGGCGAGGGTCATATAGGGCAAGCGGTTTCCACCGACCTAAAAGAAAAATTGAACCTAAGGACCGAGCCTATCATGTTCGTTTTAATGCATCGGCCATGTGAATAGTGAGCCGAGCCGGCACCTGAGTCAAGATCTGGTCGAGAGTTCGGCATGACCTCTCTTTACCTTGCTTGCGCAATGGATCTGTGACGTTAGGCGTTGGCTGGGTCATATTGTCATGGCTGACGTATTAATGGCTTGATGACATGGTGTCATGTGGGCATGGATGTATATCTAGGACGGAACATCATCTGGGTGTAGATTCGGAAATCAAGATCAGGTCAAGATTTTAGCATGACCTTTCATCACTTTGCTTGTGCAAGGGATCTTGAGTTCCGAGATTTGACTCAGAAAATAGCCGGCATGGTATATGTATCCAGGCTGTATGACATGGACTGGGTAAAAAACAACCGAGTCTGGACAGAGTGTGACTCAAACGTGCAGGGTTGATACTGGCTAGGATGGGATGTTTGGAATGATCCAGTGCACATCCAAGAAGCCTAGGAAGACCAAACAGACTGCAACTGAGACCACCCCGGGTTGAGGGTTGTAGTGTGCGGTGTATCCGAGGCAGCAAGTGCACGTAGCGTGCGGTGTACCGAGGCAGTAGTGCGAGTAGTGTGCGGTCTCTAAAATTCTTTTTCTGAGTAAAACAGAAGTTTTTGAAGAATTATAAATGTATGTACACAGATGTATATTGATGCATTTTTTTGTATTTTTTTTTGTAAAATAAAATGTAAAGCACATGCACACACACACACACACAACAGTTAAAGAAAGGGGTAAAATGAAAGTTTGACCCTCATCATTGTTTTAAAAATCTTTTGTTTTTGTTTAAAAGTTTTAAAAACAAAATATCCCCAGCGGAGTCGCCAACTGAAATTACCCGGATCCGGCTCGCGCGCGGGCCCCGGCATCTCGCATTTGCTCGTTGGTCGATGGAGGTGTCTCGATGTGTTTTTCTTGTAGAGTCGCCACACCGTTTTTATTTAGCCCAAAACATTGAGAAAAGGCATCAATTTAAAAAAACTGTTGTTATGTGATGAGATTTTTGAGTTCGGAGGTCAGGTTACTCCTCGGGAAGAGAATATTAGAATATTAGAGCTCACCCGAGTCGCCTCGTAAAAACGAGTCTTTCGGTACCCTTTCTTTCTTTAAATGTTGTGTGTATGTGTGTATGTGCTTTTTAAAAATGCATGCTGTATCGGATGTCTACATTTTACACTACGTATTGAAATGTATTGAAATAGTGTAGGAAGGAAGCCTTACCAATGTTGGTTCGCGTCTGTCTTCTGCTGGGGAATAGTGTTTGAGGATGTAATAGTGTACCGGGATGGACCGGGATTGCTTCGGGATGTGCCGATTGTCTGCGGACAGAGCTTCGGCGTGCCTCGGGATTGTCAGGTGTGCACTCGGGCAGAGTTTCAGCGTGCGTTGGGATTGCAGGGATCATTGACTGGATTCAGGCAGAGGTTCGTCGTGCGTTGGGATCGTCGGTTGTGTTCGGGCAGAGTTTCGACGTGCGTCGGGATCGTCGGTTTGACTCGGAAATGGCTGGGATGCCTCGGGATAGACCTGGCAAGGCTTTGGAGTACCCCGAGGGGCCTCAAAATACCTCGAGAGTGCCTAAGGGCAGCACAGGAGCGTCTCGGGAGCACTCGGTAGTGCTCGGCAGGGCTTCGGAGTGGCACGAGGGAGCTCTGAAGGCCCCGGAAGGAACCGAAAGGGACCAGGAGTGCCCCGAGGGGTCTTAGAAGGGCTGCCTGAAGGCTAGGGGAGAGAGGAGAAGAGGGAGGTGTCAAAAATATGAGGGGGGAGCCCTCTATTTATAGTTGAGGAAAATCTGTAAGAAGGTCCGTACGGACCTCCCATGAAAACCAAAATTTTAGTTTTCCCAGATTTGAGGGAATAATATGGACTTTAAGAGGATTTCGTAATAATTATGTCTGGGAGCAAAGAGGTCCTTACGGACATCCCCTGCTTTTCCAAATTTTCCGAAATTTCCAAAAAGTCCTTTTGAGCTTTTTTATCCCAGAATGCCCCCCCTTGGTTTGGTTGGTGGTTTTTTTTGGGTTTTTGAGGGCTACGGGTGTTCGAGACAGCGTTTGTGTGAGTCTGCGGTGTTTCCCGTGCGTTCGGAAGAAAGTGATCCAGATTGGGGTACTTACAGCTATCTCTTTCGAAGGAGATAGAGGGAGCTAAAGCTGGAATACTAAAGCTTATGCCACTATCTCTTTCGAAGGAGATAGAGGGAGCTAAAGCTGGAATACTAAAGCTTACGACTCTATCTCATACGAAGGAGATAGAGGGAGCTAAAGCTGGGTACTAAAGCTTACGACGCTATCTCTTTCAAAGGAGATAGAGGGAGCTAAAGCTTACGACGCTATCTCTTTCGAAGGAGATAGAGGGAGCTAAAGTTGGGTACTATAGCTTACGGAGCTATTTCTTTCGAAGGAGATAGAGGGAGCTAAAGTTGGAAACTAAAGCTTACGGGGCTATATCTTTCGAAGGAGATAGAGGGAGCTAAAGCTAGAAACTAAAGCTTACGGCGCTATCTCTTTCGAAGGAGATAGATGGAGCTAAAGTTGGAATACTAAAGTTTATGGCGCTATTGTAAGTACGCCAATCCAATTCGCTACCCTTTTAGGTGCATTTTAATACGATAAAGTTGCATTAAGGGGCATTTTGGTAAATTCTCGGTCTATTTCGAGACTTCCGAAAACATTCCATAAGTTTCTTGCGAAGGAAGTACCTTTTGGTACTTTACTCGTGCTAAAGGACCTGCCGGGAGTAAACCTTTTTGGACCTTTTGGGTATTATCCCTAAATATTCCAGAAACTGGTTTTGGTGCCAAAAGCAGTTGGTGACACCTTGTGTCACGCGAAAAGTCGAGGCTTGGAAAATGGGACAGAAGGTCATGCGACACACTGTGACCATCAACTGCACCCTATAAATAAGACCCTACCCCTCTCAGAAATGGATCCCAACTTAACATACTGTTACTCTGCCAAAATAGCAGCGTAACACACACACTAAACACACACCTCTCTCTCTCCTACCCAAAATAAACCTCCAATTCCCCTAATTCAATCCACTTCACCCACCAATACTTAGATCCACCATCAACCAATCCTCCCAAGCTCACCAATTCCAGAAGCAGTTGTTGAAGGATTCTATACCTAACTTGGTATAGAATTCGTGGAATCAACAAGGGTAACACTCTCAATTCCCTTTGCTCTCTCTCTCTCTCTCCTACCTTGCTACTTTGATAATTCCATCATTCTATCTTCCTTGGATTCAGTAATCAGACTCCATCCGTCTTGATTACTGAATCCCAATCACAATCTCTCTGTTTAATATTGTTGTTTTGAATGATTGAGTGCTTATTGTTTGATTATTGTTGAAATTGGTGTTTAGATCCCAAGGTAGTGTGGATGTCACCATATCCACACCCCCTTGGTTTAATTTTTGTTAATCGTTCATTTCGAAGCTTAACTGATTAATTAATTAGATCTGTTTTGATTGTTGGTGCTGCTGTGTTCGAATCTGTAAGTCTCTGCAGATGGACACTATGTGTCACACGACACATCGTGTCTGGTTAGATCCTGTGTCACGCGACACATCTAGCCAGACATGGCATGTGTCATGCGACACACTTTGTTCATTTGCAGAGATCCATTTCCTTTGTAATCTGTTTTGATCTGTGTATATGGGATGTGGCCTCCCTAAATAAATGGCTCACAAATTGTAAGTTTCCAAGTTCATATCAATAAAATACATGTTTATCACACTTGTTCATTATTATTGCTTGCACACGTTTTGGATTATTTGGATGTTTAATTAGAAAGACTCGTCCATGGACGAGGCGTGTTGGGTAAACTCTCGGTTCTTTCCAACATGTAACCGAACCCCCGAACCCATTCTCTCTCAAAGGTTTTTCAAAGTGTACCTCTAAACATGACGTGGCGACTCCTTTTCTTTTTTCATCATCGGAAAAACAAAATTTTCCGGGCGAGCGCACATTCAGTGGCGACTCTGTTGGGGACAACACTTTTGAAAACCTGTTTTTCAAAATTAAGAGGGTCAAACTTTCATTCAATTGAACATCCAACATATCCATTTGTGTGTGTATCCTTGATGATCTTTTGTGGTACATGCGTTTTATTGCATTATGAGACTTGTGAGCCTTTGGTGTCTTTTGTGGCCATGTTTGTTTTGCTTTAGTTATTGTGCTTTGTCCCTTGCCAAGAGGAGGCAGGGGCTGATTTCATTTTGCAGAGTTCTGGTTCAGTGACTATTCTGGTCGTGCGACAGCTTTGTTCCCTGCTGTCCTGTGTCACGCGACAGGATTGGTCACTGAACAGACTTCAGAAGCTGGTTTGAGGGCAGTCCCTTGAATCAAAATAGCTCAGTTGATTGTTGTACCCTTTATTCCCTGTGAGAGTGTGTGTGTTTTCTATTTGTTTTCTTTTTTCAAAAATAATAAAAAATATAATATTTTTTTTTGTTTTTCATAAATAAAAGAATATAGTCATCCGCACACTACACCACATAGATTTAGAACCCTCGGGTGCGATTGACGGCATCGCGGACGGCCATGAAATTCGCCTATGCTTGAGCGCCTGAAATCAAACCTATCCCCCTAGCGCGTTATAGGTGGCGCCACACTCAAAGCTTACCCACGGTTGGTTTTTTGATACAACATTTTAATCACATTAAAATGACTTGCTTTTGAAAATTACAATAGGACATCATACCTTTCCCAAAACCTTACACCTTCTGGGCATGTTGCCAATGCAACATGGTTTCACGTGGGGACATGTCACTCTCGTGACGTGTTCTAACAAGAGATCATGCCGCATTGTCACCGTGCACCGACGAGTGGTCATGCCGGATTTTTCTTTGAAATTCTTCAAGAATACCCGTTATGCTGCCCAAATTTCCCCAGAAATTTGGACCACCTCTCCGTCCCATACGGTGCTTAGGTCTTGTTTAGGTATCATCACCTATTATAAATTTCAATGCAAAGCATTTAGTGTGATTTGAATGTTGCGTCCTTAGGTTTCCCCTAGGTGTAGTTTGTGTAAATAAAGGCTTCTCCTTTCCCAACCGTATTTAGGATTTAAAACGCCGATTTATACTTGAAGATAAATAATTTGTTTGCGCGAGTCCGTCCCTCGTTTCCTTTCCCTCTCCTGTATTTCCTCAAGATCTCCCTTCACTGCCATACCATTCTGTATCTACCCTCTGTAGTTGTGACAAGTTGGGTGCGTGCTCTGATATCCAGTGCTCGTTTGGTTCACATCTCCGGGATAGTTGCAGTTCCTACGAAGCTCTCATTTTGTTCTGCTATTCGAGATGTCTGGTGCAAAAGATATGTCATCCGCTCAGTCTGGAATTCCTCTTACTCCGGGTCAGTTGGACATGAGTGATTTGTTAGTGGCAGAGTTGTGAGCTGCTCTTGAGGCTGCCATGGTTCGTGAGTGCAAGGCCCAATTGCTTGCCCAAGTTGCTAAAGCCCGAGAGGAAGAAACGCACGCTAAGTTTGTAGAAGCAATGCGCGTCCGAGGGGTCACAATAATTCGTCATGAAGATGGGTCATACGAAGAAATCATCGGTGCTAGCAGTGTTGATCATGGGAATGGAAGTGTAATGAAAGGGATAAAGGAGGATGAGCAAGATAAGATTCTTCTTCCGGCAGCTCAAGTGGTTCAAGCTCAGATTCCAGATGGACAACCGATCCTCGAGGCTTTTAGTTCTCCTAATCAGTTTGAGTTGCAGAGCCAGTATCAGCAAGATTCCCAAGGATCATATCATTGTGTGAACAGTTATTTCAACCATAAAGGATCGCTACCATTCCACTTTGACCAAACTCCTCTTCAAGGAAGTGTTTCTCAACCACCGATGAGTTCATATGGCTTCAACTTATCATCTCCGCAAGATCAGCATTCAGGACCAGCCTCATACATGACTGTTAATCAGATGTCCTTCATTCCAGCCGTTACTCCTATCCAGCAAGGGACGCCAATGCCCGAACCCTCTCGAAAGATAGCCCAAACGAAAATGAAGAAACTGTACTGGGGAGATATGGGAATGCCTATGAATCAATTCCTCAAGGTTTTGGTGAGCGGAGGACTGGTTCAGCCACTAGTCAATTATAGCCCTCCTCATAACAACATAAAGCTGGACCCAAGCAAATATTGTTACTATCACCGATATCCCGGCCATACCACTTATGAATGCAAACAGTTGAGGGTGATCATCCAGGAACACATTGACGAAGGGAAGATCGAAATGGGTTCTCATGAGGAAAGTAGTGTCCAGAATCGTGGTCGATTTCCACAGCGCAAACAGCGAGAATTTGATGACCTGGGAATAACAATCGAGGAAGATTTCAATGGGTTGATGCGAAGGGGAATGATAAAGCCGCTTGATAAGTATCATCCCATCAAACCCAATCCAGATTTGGATTGCAGCAAGTATTGTTACTATCATCAGTATCCCGGTAACGTCACCAATGATAGCACCCTTCTAAAGGTACTCATTCAAAAGCCGGTTGATGAAGGCAGAATTGAGAAAGCTCCTCCCAAGGTGGTTACCAATCCTTTTCTGTAGTTTCAAGGACATCCCCTGTGAAGAAGTCAGTCAGTCATAGTAGGATCTAGATTGTTTTTTTTTATTTTTAATAAGCGAATGTCTTTTATAATTTGAGTCTACTATATCCATGTTATGAGTCTTTTATTTTAATAATAAAAATATTTGTTTCTATTCCTGCTAGACTCGAGACATTACTTGCACACCCACATTACATTTAATTGAAATGGTCTTATTTTACATGTTCACTTGTGCTGCTCAATTACTAACGCTTTGAAATGACTAATGTTTAAATTAATCGGAGTGAGAAAATTGACTGATGTCATCCTCAAATAGGGGCTTACCAACTCCCCACCTCGTTTCTCATATGCTCACATCATCCTCACCATCTCGTTACTCGACGAATTTGCATGGATCTTCCTCAAAGTAAGCTTAAGCAAGCAATGAAGACTTAATCTCATTTAGATCATCCGGTATGGACTGCTGCTGAAACCTTTCACCCCTAGGGAAACCATTGCCTCACCCTCACTAAACAATACCATTTCATTTCAAGATCGGCGCGCTTTGAAACCCATCTAGCCATCTCCAGAAGAAAAGGACTATCCTTGAGGCTCCTGTGATGCAAAAGAAGATTGACCGCTTCCCAGTTCAAAGAACGGAAGAAAGCAATGATCCATCCTGGGGACTAGCTGAAATTAGAAAAAAATATACAAAAAAAAAGAAGCAAAAAAAAAAGAAAAAAAGAAGAGAGCTTAGTCACCGGTGATCCTCTCAAAAGCAAAAGTCAAAGGACCAGGTCATTACTCAAAGAAAACCTCGGAGCCAATAAAGATACAGCATGGATGTCCCCTCACCTTCCAAAACCAATCCCAAGCCGTCCTCTCGATTTTAGAGGATATTCCCATTACAATTACCCTTGCCCTTGGCAAAGCCAATTTTGACCTCTAATCCTCAGAGGCAATCAATTCCCTCACCTTAGAAATCCCAAACACATCCCTGCAAGCCAACCTCTCATATTTAGAGGTTCAGCCAGCAAAAGGCCTAGCCGACCTCTCATCTTAAGAGGTCATGACTTTCCAAATTACCCGAAGACCGATCGAAACCCTGAAGCCCAGCCGCAGTTCCTACCGGATAACAGTTTCAGACCATCAATCGAAGATTGTGCAAATTCCATCCTTTCATTCGACGTTTCATGTGAGCATATTTCATTTCTCCTCCGCAAACACTTGCAGTGGACGTCCCACTGGGGCTTCACATCCGTGTCTTCCATAGACACTCTAAGAGGACATGTTTTTCAATTCTCCAAATCTTCAAAATCCTCAAAGGTCCTCAGATCCTCGAATTCCAATGTTCATTCTCTTCATTTGGGATAAGCCCGAACTACGGCGACCTGAGCTCCTCCCAAGGAGGGGAACGTAGGCAACCATAACTGGTCCGGTCGAAATCACAAGCAAATCTCAGAAAATCCGGTCTCGGCAAGGGCCGTCCCTATACACCTTCCATCCCCCCGAGTTTGATTCTCAATATCAGTGGGCTTTCTCCTCGAGATTAATTGAAATATTTGTTCATATCGGTTTTGGTGGTTGAATAACCCAAACATCAATGTAGGGTTTTAAGCAGCTTTATGATCATCACGAATAAGACAAGTTTTCACGTGTCTCGACAAGTCTTCTCTCTCTATATCATAGGATGATAGAGCCAAACACTGTTTTTTCTGTCAGCAGGTGCTTCCATACACTTTTCCACACCTTGTGATGCTTATACTTTCCCAAAAGAGTCAAACCCAAAAGCGAGAGTGTCATACACAAGTTCGTGAGCCATTCCCACCTTTCGAAAGATGTGCCCCTGTAGACACCCCATTCTGAATACATCGGGTCATATTTATACCACTCTAAGTCTCGCTTTGAGTCAAGAAGTAGAAATCCACCATTTCGTCATGTTTCGTTAAGTTTTGACTAACTATCGTTAGTTTGGGACTAAACCGCATACGAGATAACGAGGAAAGGACAAGACTCGTCCCACGAGGAGCAATATCTCGCCGCGAGATGGCGTGTCTCGCGCGAGATATCCTCCCTCTCGGCATGCGGGCACGACGCTTCCTCGTCGATTTCAACCTCTTTTCAGGATAAAACTTTATCCATCCGGCCAACAAATGGGATTTGCAGTCTAGAACCTTCTGATAGGGTTTTACCTCTCCACTTCTTCATATCCAACCCCTATAAATACTTGGTGACTTCCAAGGCTCAAGAGGTTGGCAATTCCACAATTCACACACATTCTTGTTGGCTTCTTTTCCTGAAAGAATCCTACAAAATCACACTAAAACTCACTACAAAGTTTGTTTGTCAACCTTGTTGATAAACAAACATCAAGACCCAAGTCAAGGACTGAGACGAGGTTCCGTCCGTATCGAGAGTTGATTATAAACTTGAGTCGAAACTCTGCCCAAATCACCTCACGCAAGGTAACCCCTAAATCCCTTTCTAATTGATTGTTAGAGTGGTATAAATCTATTGAATCTAGGATCGGCCTAGAGCCTCTCCAAATCATGGAGACGGTCTCGAAGCAATCGATCCTACATTCTGTTTAACCCCGTTAAATGGATATTTTATTGTTTAAAATCTCTTTTTTTTCTCTCTTTTGAAAACCTCTCTTTTCTTTAGCAAGACCGATCTCCGGATTGGGTGAAATGGATGCTCCTTGACCTACCCATTTCATAACCTAAGCCCCGAACCCAAATCTCTTTCAAAATGGTTTTTCTATGTTTCCAAGCGAATAATATAGGTGGCGACTCAAACAAAAAGATAAAATTCTTCTCACAACGCTACAGCCCCTGCACATAAACATTTCCGAGTCTTGTCCGTTGACTGATTGACTGAAGTTTGAGAACAATCTCCTCCTTGGTTACATGATGTGTTGTCTGCAATGAGGCTACGTGTCAAACTGGGGCTTAGTCTAAGAAGAAAAATGATGTGTGCATTTGTACAATTCCCGGGGCTGGCTTTATAATCTCGATCCTTGGGAATGGATTTGTTACTTAAGGTCTACTTCATGTTGGGGCTGCTGAATTTCTTGCCCTAAGCAAAAGGGAGAAGTCTTGAGGTAATGCGGAAGCTTGGTTTGGAAGACCTGTCAGTATGACTTGTTGTGTCACGTGAAAAAACGTGCACCTGCTGTCCTGAGTCGTGCGACACCATGAGCCCAACACCAGACATCAGCAAGCTGCAATTTGTTCAGCACCAGGGCACGCCACGACTTGTTCAAAGATGCAATTATCAACCATCCTACAATAAACCTAGGAGAGGGGTTCATTCAACTCGTATACACATTCACCATTCACATACAACCTTCATTCCATATACGCATTCCACAATCCAAACCATCCAAACCGTACACATCAATACCATAACCATTCAACTCCATTCATTCCCATCTTCCCAAAATTGGACTCGCGCAAACAACAAAGATAACATAAGATAATAATAATGTACTAAGTCTAAGAGGTGCAAAGCAAATAAGTTTATACAAAAGAAATAAAAGAGTGTTTGTCTGTTTCCTTCAAAGGGGTACAACAATCAAAAAAGGGGCTGTGATTTGGTCCAAGACGCTACTCCGAACCATCATCCTCCGAAGCGTCATCATCAGAATCATCATCGTCACCATCATCCTCGCTCCCCTCCCCATCTGCATCATCCTCCTCAGCCTGGGCAGGATCCGGATCAACAACAGGGCCTCGGTAAATAATGGGATCATCACGGAAAAAATCATCAACATCGGGGTTGACATGGGTCTCAATCTCGTAGGGATCTCCAGAAACATTAGTCTCGTACTCTGAACTAGTAGGACTGGGGGGACGGCGAGAAGCATTCTTGGTCTTGGGTCTATACTGATCATCTACAGCTTATTAGTCTAAGCCCTCTTCCTATCGGGCAAGCTGGGAGTAGAATCATCGTCATCTGAGCTCTGGGCCAGGCACCGCTCCCTCTAGTAACGAGCACTCCTCTCCAGCTGCTCGATCATATCCAGGGACCCAGTGTAGTATCGAGCAAAGCTCCAATAAATATCAGCCGAGACCTGGTACAACCAAACAATGGAAAAATCAGGGAGCTAATCATGACAAAGGGCAAAAGATATAAGCAGTTCAAAAAGCAAAGAAAGGAGAAATGGTACTTATAGATCGGGTGCCCTCCGGAAGTCAGAAATGAGGACGCATCCTACTAATATCAAGAGGAGCCCGTCTCAGGTAATCCCCATCCTGGAAATCAAAAAATGCAGGAGGTAAGGGCGCGTCCGCCACAAATCCAGTAGAAGGACCTGCACCCTGAGCATCACGCCTCGGTCCCACTTGCGGTGACCTCAATCTCGTCACCACATAAACTCCGTAATCTCCCTCAGTAGTATGGTTGAATGCAGCCTCCCCCTGGATCAAAGCAACCAGATCATCTAGTTTCTAGGGAAACCACATATCATTCGGAGGATCAACTAGGACCCTAGCAATACTGCCTGGACCATGCTGTCTACAGACTCTCTCTCCAAAGTACAGGGCATCCCCAGACAGGCCTACCAGAAGGTTGCGGCACTCGGTAAAATGGATAGCATGCCCTAAATCAAGCTCATCATATTGGTCGGCTCAGGGGAACAGATTCAGGCTCCCAGGAGTCCCTCATAAGCAAATCATAGTATCAGGGTAAGAGGCTGTCACCCGTCCTCTGGTATCAGCTGTCTGGACCTTCTGCCGCGCATCCTTCACCCAATGTCTTAGGGCGGGAAACAAAGTAGCTGGATACTCATCCTGGACCCTCCAGGCATAGCAACCGAAGACCTCATAAGCCCAAGCATGAAAGAGAAAAGTCAAAGCAAGTCAGATGACAGTGATGAATAACAGAAATTGGCATGTCAAAGAAATAGTCAAGAAGGGAAATACCTCAAAATCCAAATGAAAGCAGTTGAAGGTCTTTGCCTCCCTGCTGCTGATGTCATCCAAGGCCAGATACATCTCAGCAAGTCCTGCCTCTCCCCAAGATAAGGTCCCCAAGGCATCCCATCTCCTCAGGAGCTCCAACAGTGAAACCAGAGCAGAAGATGAGCCATTGATGAAAAGCATATCAGAAAAACCAACCCACACAAATGCTCTAGCCAACCTCTCGGCCCTCAACCGGCCCTCCTCAGTATCTGCCAAATCAACCGGATAATCCATACTCTGCACAACAATGTGACCATGAAGCTCGCCCATCTCGTACCCATTCCCCTTCTTATCCAGGGGAACAAAGATGATCAGCTCCATGAAGTACACCTCAGTGGGGGGCTGAGGGTCAGCAGCAGGTACAGGCTCCTCCAAGTAGAGAGGCTCAGCAGTAAACGGCAGACCGGTGATAACAGAAAAATCATAAGGTGTAACCGTCGCCTCTCCCCAGGAAAAGTGAAAGGAGTGGGTAGTCTCCCACTAGAACTCCCGGAATGCCTTCACCAACTCAACGCTCCACTGTGTGTCCCTAACGGCCTTCGCCATCTCAAAAAACTGACCAAACCTGGCAGCATAGACTATGCCCTTCGGCGATTGTACCAGCTCCTAGCTGCCAGGCAAGCTGTCCTACAGCCTACCAATGACCTCCGGTGAGCCTCGGGTGCGCAATCTCTGCAGGTAAACACAACACAGGTATGAATATCTCAAGTTTTTCCCAAAGAAGCATGTCAATCAATCGTTCCTAATTGCGATTTTGTACTTCCCCTTTTCCCAAGCAAAATTAGGGTTAAAACATTTAACATGCATCCATAATTTCTCCTAGCTCAGGTCCATGCATCAAATTCATGATTTCGCAGGCAAAGTTTGAACCTTATGACACAAAACCCAATTTTCAATGCAATAAAGGGTAAGGGTTACAAAAATACCGTATTCTTCTTCTCGGGCGCTGACGTATGTTCCTTGAGTTGCGGATAGAACTCCCCCCTCAGTGCCTGAGGGATAAAGGGTCGTTGATTCCGTAAAACCCCTTTCCGACGAGCAGCCAACTCTGCCTGTTGCAAACCTTTCTTCGTAGGACGTGCTCGAGGAGGCATGGTTACAAGCAAAAATCCAAATCAAGCGCTTGAATCTCCTCGTTCGTGCGATTGATTCTCCCTCTCTCAAGGCGCTGTTCGTCTCCCTCTAAGTACAATTTTCAAATGACGACTGTTCAGGGTTTTAAAAGAGACTGTTCATTGGCTTTAAGACGTCGTGCGACACAACGTGTCCCTTTGGCCAAATTTTCCAAAACCACCCCTGTGGTTTGCTGTTTTACACCTTAACCCCTGAGGCATGCTTCCCAGTTTCTCCCACAGGTACAATGATCAACTCAGCACCGTCAAATCTTAAGGACTGCCCCTCAAAGCAAAAATCGAGATAAAGAGTCCACATCTATCAGTCTCCCCAGCAACGATAGCATCAGACCCCCAGCAATTACATCTATCCCCATCAGCAGTAGCATGAGTCTCTCCGGAAGCTACTCGCCACCATCAGTTGCAACATGAATCCCTCCGGCAGCCACCACCACCAACAGTAATTGCAGCCTAAGCTCCCCAGCAGCTACACCTATCCCCAACAGAATCAACAGTAGCGTGAGTCCCCTAGCAGCTACTCCCCATCAGCAATGGCATGAGTCCCTCCGATAGCTACAACCTTCCATCAGCAGTGGTATGAGTCCCTCCGGCATCCACAACCATCAGCAACAGTAGCATGAGACCCTCCGGCAGCTACTCCCCATCAGCAATTGTATGAGTCCCTCCGGCATCCACGACCATCAGCGACAGTAGCATGAGTCCCTACGACAGCTACAACCTTCCATCAGCAGTGGTATGAGTCCCTCCGACATCCACGATCCTTAGTAATAGTAGCATGAGACCCTCCGACAGCTACAACCTCCCACCAACGGTAGCGTGAGTCCCCTGACAGCTACCATTCAAGCAAGTTGCAGCATGAGACCCTCCGGCAGCTACAACTCTCCATCACCAACAGCAATTGTAGTCTAAGACCCTCCGGCAGCTACAGGTATACACAACAAAGGTATGAAAGCATATCTCTACTATTTCTTGTTTCTTTACAGTTTTGCTTCCGAACTATGATTTGGCTTGATTCCCTCCTAGGGATACGTAGGAATCCTTTCTCCAAAGGTCCAGCCATCCGATCTCCCAGAACATTGTCCATGCCATCCACCTTATCCCCCTGCCGCTCATTGGGATTGGGTCTTATTTTATTGACAACCTCACTTCTTCCAAAAGTGACGTTGCCGAGGGGCTCTGTAAGTACGCCAATCCAATTTGCTACCCTTTTAGGTGCATTTTAATACGATAAAATTGCATTAAGGGGCATTTTGATAAATTTCCGGTCTATTCCGAGACTTCCGGAAACATTCCATAAGTTTCTTACGAAGGAAGTACCTTTTGGTACTTTGCTCGTGCTAAAGGACCTGTCGGGAATAAACCTTTTTGGACCTTTTGGATATTATCCCTGAATATTCCAAAAACTGGTTTTGGCGCCAAAAGCAGTTGGTGACACCTTGTGTCATTGAATGTGCGCTCACCCCGAAAATATTTAAAATAAAAAAAATCCGGCTTTTCAAATGAAAAGGATTAGGAGTCGCCACGCCATGCTTTAGAGGTGCACTTTGAAAAACCTTTTGAAAGAGAAATGGGTCCGGGGGTCAGGTTACGTGTTGGGAAGAACCGAGAGTTCACCCAACACGCCTCGTCCATAGACGAGTCTTTCTAATTTAGACATCCAAATAAATCAAAACATGTGCAAACAATGGTGATAGACAAGTGCGATAAACATAAATTTTACTAAACAAATGAGATTATTACAACTTGTAGACCAATTGATCAGGGAGGCCACATCCCATTACAGTAAGGAGAACAGATTACAACTGAAACCAAGTCTTCTGTAAAGGACCATTTATGTCGTGTGACACAGGACTCCTCATGTCCAAATGGGTGGCGTGACACCAATAGTCACCTTGCAGAGACTTACAACACCCATATTACATCAATCTCAAATGGACACAAATCACAATTACAAACTAGATCTGAGCACTAAAACAGCATAATCACACCAACTGGATGACAAACTAACTAGCTACCAACTTACAACTAAAGGTTGATCCCTGCAGATGGGCACGATGTGTCGCGTGACACAGGACTCCTCATGTCCAAATGTGTCGCGTGACACATGCTTACCATCTGCAGGAACCTTACAACTGAGAAACAGATTCAACATATGCCAAATTAAACCAATCAATTATGCCAGAACCAATCAGAATAACATGAATCAGAGACAGATCAACCAAAGGAGTGTGGATATGGGAGATCCACACTCCCTTGACATCCAAATTGCAATTACAAATAGATCACATCATGAACATGCAATTGGATTCAAATAAACATGATTTAAACAGAGAAATTGGAGTTGCCACTTGATAATCTGAGGCAGATGGAGCCTGATTATCAAGTGGAGGGGAAGGAATCACAATAAACAAATAAATGAGAGAGAGAGAGAGGGAAGGAAATGTCACCCTTAGAGTCCTCAACTTCCACACCAAGTTAGGTGCAAAAGCCTTCGATTCAGCTTCTGAAGTAGAGAATTAGACACAAATGGAGAGCTAGATTGAGGCCTTCAAAGTGTTTGGGAAGTAAAAGGGTAATTGGGTAGGAGATGTATGAGGAATCAAGGAATTGGAGGGGAATTGGGTGGTTTTTTGTGTGGGAGGAGAGAGAGAGAGAGGTTCTGGGGTGATTTTTGAAGAATGACGTTAGGGAGTGGAAATTGGGATCCAAAACTGAGAGGGGGAGGGTCTTATTTATAGCTGCTGATCATGGTCACCTTATGTCGCACGGCACTCTGTAACCACTTTCCAAGGCTTCGAGTTGTCGCGTGACAGGGAGTGCTACCAACCATTTTTGGCACCAAATCTGGTTCTGGAACATTCTTGGATAATACCTGAAAAGTCGAAAACAGATTTATTCCCTTTAGGTCCCTTTGTATGAGCAAAGTACAAAAAAGTACTTCCTTCACGAGAAACTTATGAAATGTTTTCGAAAGTCTCGGAATAGACCGGGAATTTACCAAAATGCCCCTTAATGCAATTTTATCGTATTAAAATGCATCTAGAAAGGTCGCGAATTGGATTGGCGTACTTACAGAGCTCCTCGGCAATGTCACTTATGGAAGAAGTGAGGTTGTCGATAAAATAAGACCCAATCCCAATGAGCGGCTGGGGGATAAGGCGGAGGGCTGGACAAATGATCTGGGAGATCGGATGGCTGGACCTTTGGAGAAAGGATTCCTATGTATCCCTCGGAGGGAATCAAGCCGGTCGTAGTTCAGAGAAGTAACTATGTGGTTGTCAACCGAGTAATGACTGTGTGGTTGTCAACCGGGAAATGACTGTGTGGTTGTCAACCGAGACTTGACTGTGTGGTTGTCAACTGGGAAATGACTGTGTGGTTGTCAACCGAGACTTGACTGTGTGGTTATCAACCGAGACTTGACTGTGTGGTTGTCAACCGAGACTTGACTGTGTGGTTGTCAACCGGGAAATGACTGTGTGGTTGTCAACCGAGACTTGACTGTGTGGTTGTCAACCGAGGCTTGACTGTGTGGTTGTCACCCAAGACTTGACTGTGTGGTTGTCAACCAAGACTTTACTGTGTGGGAGTCACCAAAGACGACTTTACTGTGTGGGAGTCACCCAAGACTTGACTGTGTGGGAGTCACCCAAGGACCTGACTGTGTGGGAGTCACCCAAGGACCTGACTGTGTGGGAGTCACCCAAGACATGACTGTGTGGGAGTCACCCAAGACTTAATTGTGTGGGAGTCACCCAAGACTTGACTGTGTGGGAGTCACCCAAGACCTGACTGTATGGGAGTCACCCAAGACTTGACTGTGTGGGAGTCACCCAAGACCTGACTGTGTGGGAGTCACCCAAGACTTGACTGTGTGGGAGTCACCCAAGACCTGACTGTTTGGGAGTCACCCAAGACTTGACTGTGTGGGAGTCACCCAGGAAATGACTGACGCTTTTAGGAAAGTAATCGACTAAGATATGCTTTCATACCTGTGCTGTTCTTACCTGTAGCTGCCTAAGGGACTGATGCTACTGCTACTGACGGTTGTGGCTGCCGAAGGGTCTCATGCCATTGCTGATCTTGGAAGTTTGCAGTTGTCGGAGGAACTGATGCTACTGTTGTTGCCAATTGCCGGGTGCGGGGCGATCTTTGTTGACTGTTGGTTGACTTAGGAACCGTTAACCTTGCTTGATGTGACACGGGCTCTGTTTGCTAGGGAACAGATTTTGCTGATTTTTTGGCGGCGGGGCCAACGATCTTGATGCACATTAATGGGGAGACTGATAGATTCGGGATCTTTTGTCTCGATTTTGCTTTGAGGGGAAATCTCTGAGATTTGCTCAGTTTGATTGTTGTCCCTGCGGTGGAAAAAATAACACTCCAAACACTAAAGGGATTAAGGTGTTAATTATTAAATCCCAGGGGGGGTTGAAAATTTTTGGCTTAGGGGCACGAGGTGTCGCACGAGTGTTTAAAGCCAATGAGCAGTCTTTTATAAAGTGGACAGTCCTCATTTGAACGTTAACATTTAGAGGGGGAGACGAATGGCTTAGGGGAAAAAGCACCAGAACTACGCACGGATTGATTTGGAAATCAAAGGGGGTCCAAAGCTTGGTTCGATCTTGCTTATCACAATGCCTCCACGAGCACGCCCTACGAGAAAAGGTCCGCAGCAAGCTGAGATGGCTGCTCGCAGAAAGGGGGTTCTTCGGAATCAAAGGCCATTCGTCCCTTCAGGTGTGAGGGGGGAGTTCTATCCACAGCTCAAGGAGCACACTTTCGCGTCCGGGAAGACAGACACGGTATTTTCTGAAACCCTCGTTTGAAATTGCTTTGAAAAAAAAAACAGATTTTATGCCAAGAGAATTGAATTTTGTCTGTGGAATTCATGATTGACTGCATGAATCTGGACTGGGAACAATTATGCATGCATGTTATACGATTTAACCCTAATTTTGCTTGGGAAATAGGGATAAATGCATTTAGAGTAACAATTATTGCTTACATGTAAACTAGGTATTGATTGGCATAATGAGATATTCATACCTGCGCTGTGTATACCTGCAGGAGTTACATACCCGGGGTTCGTCAGAGGTCATTGGCAAACTGTGAGACCTCTTGCCTGGCAGCCAGGAGCTTGCGCAGTCGCCGAAGGGTTTGGTTTACGCTGCTGGGCTTGGGCAGTTCTTTGAGATGGCGAAGGCCATCGGAGACACACAGCGGAGCGTGGGGCTAGTGAAGGCATTCCGAGAGTTTTGGTGGGAGACTACTCATTCATTTCACTTTTCCTGGGGAGAGGCGACAGTCACGCCGTATGACTTTGCGCTATCACATGCCTTCCTTTCACAGTCGAGCCCTTATACTGAGGAGCCTGTCTTGGAGGATGACCCTCAGCCTCCCACTGAGGCATATTTTATGGAGCTGATCAGTTTTGTTCCCAAGGATAAGAAGGGGAATGGATACGAGTTGGGGGAGCTTCACAGCTATATTGTTGTGCAGAGCGAGGGTTATCCGGCTGACTTGGCTGACACTGAGGAGGGTCGGCTGAGGGCTAAGAGGCTGGCTAGGGCTTTTGTATGGGTTAGCTTCTCTGACATGCTGTTCATCAACGACACGTCCTCTGCTCTGATTTCATTGTTGGATCTTCTGTGAGATTGGGACACTGTTGGGATTTTGTCCTGGGGAGAGGCACGACTCGCTGAGCTATACTTGTCTTTAGATGATGTCAGTAGGGGGAGGCTAAGTCCTTCAACTGCTGCCATTTAGCTTTTGAGGTACTCCCAATCTGACCCCATCTTTTGGATATTCTTTCTTTCTATCATTTATTACCTTCGTCTGACTTGTTTTGATCTTTCCCTTTCAGGATTGGGCTTATGAGGTATTTAGTTGTTATGCTTGGCGGGTTCAGGCGGCATACCCGGCCACTTTGTTTCCTGCTCTGAGGCACTGGGTGAAGGACGCATGGCAGAAGGTCCGGACAGCAGATACCAGGGGACGGGTGACAGCTTCTTATCCTAATACCATGGTTTGCTTGTGAGGGGTTCCTGGGAGTCTGAGTCTGTTTCACTGGGCCGATCGGTGTGCTGAGCTTGATTTAGGCTATGCTTTACATCTCACCGAGTGCCGCAAGCTTTTGGTAGGCCTGTCCGGTGATGCACTGTATCTGGGAGAGCGGGTTTGTAGGCAGCATGGCCCTGGTAGCGTTGCTAGAGTCCCGGTTGATCCTCCTGCTGATATATGGTTTCCTCGGAAACCAGAGGACATGGTTCCTTTGATCCAGGGGGAAGCTGCGTTCACCTATACCAGAGATGGAGATTATGGAGCATATGTGGCTGCGAGGTTGAGGTCACCGCAGGTGGAGCCGAGACGTGGTGCTCAGGGCGTAGGCCCCTCTACTGGATATGTGGCAGACGCGCCCTTGCCTCCTCCCTTCATTGATTTTCAGGATGGGGATCATTTGAGATGGGCTCCTCTCGATACCAGCAGGATTTATCCCTATTTTCACCTTCCAGAGGGCACTCGATCTGTAAGCACTATTCTCCGCTTTTTTTGTTGTTTTGAACTGTTTACATCTCTTGCTCTTTACTGTGACTAGTTCTCTGATTTCTTCCTTGTTTGATTACGTTAGGTCTCGGCCGATATTTACTGGAGCTTTGCTCATCATTACACTGGGTCCATGGACACGATTGATCAGCTGGAGAGGAGCGCCCGTTACTGGAGGGAGCGGTGTTTGGCTCAGCTTGCCCGACAGGAAGAGGGCTCGTACTGATGCGGCTGCGGATGATACTCATAGACCCAGGACCAAGACTGTCCCTCGTCGTCCCCCTAGTCCTCCTAGTTCAGAGAGTGATGTTTTCGGCGATCCTTACGAGATTGAGACCATGACTATCCCTGCTATCCATGAGCTTTTCCGCGATGATCCCATTATTTAAAGAGACCCTCCTGCCCAGGCTGAGGAGGAGGATGCAGATGGAGAGGGCAGCGACGGTGCTGATGGTGATGATGATAGTTCCGATGACGACGGTGGTGTGTACCTTTCAGAAGATGATGGCTTAGAGTAGCCTCTTGGATCAAAATATAGCTCTTTGATTATTGTTCCCCCTTTTTGGAAATTAACGGACAAACACTCTTTTCTTTTTCTTTTGTAAAACTTTATATGCTCTGCACTTTCCTAGTTTTAGCATATTATTGTTGAGCCCTATTTTTCACAGTCAACATGTTTGCAACTTACGCCTAAACAACTTGGTACTAACAACTTGGGTTGTTCTGTTTACAACTTGGTTTTTACAGGTTGGGACGCATAACGCTTTTCCTATTTTATAGGGATCAAGCCAAAGACCATTTCCGCCACGTTTCTTCAGCAAGCCAACGACTATCTCTTTCCCAACGGATGAGTGCGGATAAATCTCCAAGGATAAACCCCAATTCCGAGTTTGTAGGCCCTCATTGTTATTTAGTTTTATTCTTGAGGTATAAAAGGGGACATACACTGTAAATTCACACACGGACTACACTAGCCTAAGCTCCCTTTTCATACGCTCTTAGCTTTGTAATTTGGAATACATTCTTAGTAAACTTTCGGTGAAGGTAGGAGCCACATCCTCCCGGGGTTTTGTGCCGGCGAACAAGTTGTTCAAGGGCTTTCCCTAGTCAACAAACCACTTGTGTCCATTTCTATTCATTTCGATGATCATTGTACCTAGATTCATATCACTTTAGTCACTTTTCCCATCATAAAAATATAATTGTTGAAATTTGACCAAAACAATTTGGCGCCGTCCGTGGGAAACTTTGATTATCTAAGTAGAAATGGTTAATCCATCTTCCAGCAGTCAGAGTCGGCCGCTTCCTGTTTCCAATGCCCAAGGCAACCCTCCTCCAAGTGCAGAAGCTGTCAACTTGGAGATAATGTCTAACATGGCGGACATGATGAAGAAAATAGGCGATCGGTTGGATGATCAGGAGCGTACAAATACAATGATATTCAATGCCATTGATAGTCTGCGTAAAGGGAAACAAGCGGAGACCCAAGTATCCACTCCGTTTTCACCTTTACTTCCTAGATCTTTGTTTGGTGCAGGTACAGGACCGAGCCATGTTGGAGATATCCCGATGTCCAACACCTTGCCAGCGGAAAGCACGATTGTGACATCCATTCCAGTTGAGCAACCAAGATTCGGCCTATCAGCTAGCCAATCAGCGCTATCATCTTGCTACACTTATGCTACACCCTCAGTGGGGCAAACAGGGAGTTTCTTTAATACTTTCGATACCTTCGTACCTCAAGTTAATAATGCTCCTCTTTTTGCAGAGAGCCAACTTGTTAAGGAAATGCAAACCATTAAGGAGTTGCTTCGAAGCGTGCCGGGAGTCAACTTGCCGTATCACCAAGTTTCTCCAACTTGTTATAACGAGTCTCGTTTTGTGCCAGCAATAGCCAGTGTGGAGATCCCGAAGAAATTCTCAGTCCCTCACATGAAGAAGTATGACGGAAGTACCGATCCAGCAGAGCACGTGTTGCTGTATCAAGAGTCAATGGATATCATAAGTATCCCTCCTATGTTTAAAGAAGCATGTTTTTGCAGGGGCTTTGGCTCAACCTTGTCAGGACCGGCCTTAAAATGGCTAACAGGGCTTCCTCTAAACTCTATTTCATCTTATGCTCAACTTGTCAATATGTTCATTAATCAGTTTTCATGCAACAGGGCATTTGACAAGTTGACTAGTGATCTTTATAGAATTGTACAACAGCCTAATGAAAGTCTCAAAGAATACTTGCACAGGTTCAATAAGGAGGCAGTGACTATACCCAACTTGGACGTGTCCACAGCAACGGAGGCATTCCGCATAGGCTTGAAGAAGAGCTCATTGTTTTACAATGAGTTGGTGATGACCCCTTGTGAATGTGTGCCCAAATTTTGTGTTGGATTCACGCGAGTTTGAAGACATCCGAGTTATTTGAAAAACGGAGTCGCCACGCCATTTTGATTACCTCAAAACTTTGAAAAAAAGGTTTTTACTTGGATTCGGAGGTTAAGTTACCCCTTGGGAAGAACGTTTGGCGTTCACCCAAAGTGCCTTGCCGGAGCAAGTCTCCCAAGATTTCAGTAATCGTGCTTGCTTGCGTGCTTTCTTGTGTGCATGTGTTTGAAAAAAAGGGGGGGGAATGTCCCAAGTTGTCTTCCGGACGTACAAACCATTTATTGGTTGTCGCTCGGGATTCCTTGGAATTTTATGTATTTGGGATTATGATCCCGTCCTCATCTTATGACTTGTGATCATCGCATTTTAACCTCGGGACCCTCGGGACTTGCGTGATCGAGAGAATGACTCTCTTTTGGTCAAAGATGAGGTTCTTTAGAAAAGGAGGGTCCTTAGCCCATCAATCCTACGCTTTAAGACGGTCGAGCTCGTATAGAGGCTTCATACTCTTTCTTAAGCGATAATCGGAGATATAGGGTTCAAGGTTATCCCTTTCCAAAGAAATCATGAACCTTTAATGGAAGGAACGATGTAAAGATAGGATCTTTTACATCGATCCGCTCCAAGGTTATTAATGGGGACATGGGGGAATGTATGATAAAAATGACACTTTAGTGAAAAGATGACATTTTTAGGTTGCAAAGGATGCTTTTTGATTTAAAGAAGTGATCTTTATTGCAAAGGATGCATTTTGAATGTAAAGACATGATTTTTATGCAAAGGATGCATTTTTATTGAAAAAGATTGTATTTTTATATGCAAAGGATGCATAAAGATGACATTTTTATTGGAAAATGGGGGTTTTAGGTGCAAAGGATGCACCTTTATGGATAAAGACTACATTTTTAATGACAAAGGATGTCTAATGCATGCAAAGGGGAAGGGGGGTAAAGATATGATCTTTATGATAAACTACCAAGTCCCAAGCAAGATAAATGCAATGTATGAATGCAATGAGCAAATATAATCACATATAGCAATTTAAGATGCAAGGTTAGGGCGTGCGAGGTTACCAATGGCTTCCTCTTCTTCTTTGGACGGAGCTAGGAGGAGGACTTGATCTTGGGATCTTCAAGGAGGAGGGAGGTGGCTTCTTGGCCTTCTTCTTCACCTTCTTGGACTTCCAGCAACTCTTGGGAGTGTATTTTACGTATTATGTGTGATGGTGGATGATTTTTGTGTGATTAGTTTGGTAGGATTGAGGTGATTTGGGGGGTATGTGAGGAGAGAGGAGGCTTCTGGAGCGTATTCCCTATAGAGGGGGACTGAGGGGTGGAGGAGGTGTGTTCAAAATGAGAGGTGAAGGCCTCTATTTATAGGCTGCCTGCATGGGCTTGTTATGTCGCACGACATGATAAGCCATAACCGTTTTCCTTCTAGAAACATGCAAGGTGGCATGGTTCTAGAACTCTCTCTGGCTGGTTATGTCGCACGACATAAGTAGCCACATGCAGTTCCTTCTAGAAACATGCAAGGTGGCAGGTTTCTAGAAGGTTTCTCTGGCTGGTTATGTCGCACGACATAAGTAGCCGATCCGCTTCTTCTAGAAACGTGCAAGGTGGCGGCCTTCTAGAAGGGTTTTGGGATTAAGAAAAACGTGTTTCTTAATCACCAAGCATTCCCTTCAGCCCTTAAAAGGCTTGGAACAGTTCCGAATTGATCCAGGAACTTTAGGAAAATCCGGGAATTACCGGAAAAATTACCGAAATTGCCGGGAAAATTAGCAGGAAGGCATGAGCCGATTTGGGTACTTACGAAGCCCTCGGCAACGTCACTTGCGGGCGAGTGGGGTTGTCGATAGAAAAGGATCCAATCGGCGAATGCCGAGATGGATTGGGTGACCAAGGTGGTCGAGTGGGCTGGACCTTTTATGAAAGGCTACCTACGTATCCCGGAGGAATCAAGCCATAATCGTAGTTCGAGCATCACTAGATAGGTTAAGAACGATGTCGAGGATCCTTGAAATTTTGACAATTAATGGAGGATGTCACACGATTGACAATTCTTGGAGGATGTCACCCGATTTGACAATTACTTGGAGGCTGTCACCTAATTTGACAATTACCGGAGAAATTTGTCACCTAATTTGACAATTCTTGGAGGCTGTCACCTAATTTGACAATTCGGAGGCCGTCACCTAATTTGACAATTCGGAGGCATCACCTAATTTGATAATTACCGGAGGCTGTCACCTAATTTGACAATTACTGGAGGCTGTCACCTAATTTGACAATTCTTGGAAGGCCGTCACCTAATTTTGACAATTACGGAGGTGTCACCTAATTTTGACAATTACCGGAGGTTTGTCACCTAATTTTGACAATTACTGGAGGCTGTCACCTAATTTGACAATTACTGGAGGCTGTCACCTAATTTTGACAATTACTGGAGGCTGTCACCTAACGTTATCCCGTTATAACGGAATAACGGAGATTGCGAAAAAGGTTGGATTTTGTAGAGAAGTTGGAAGGAATCAATAGTTTTTGTAAAGAAAAGTGGGACGCACCCGAATAATTTTTTGTAAAGAAAACTGGGATGTATCCTGATTATTTGAAAAATAAAATTGAAAATGCCAAGGGCAAATAAACTGAATCACAGAGGTAAATTTGTAAAATAGGCCTCGGGGGCACTAGAGGGAAAACTGAATTGAAAGTGATTGAAAATGCCAGGGGCAATAAAAGGGTAAAAGAAGCCTACGGGGGGACAAAATTGTAAAATGGAGCCTTCGGGGGCAAAATGGTAAAAATCAGCCACAGGGGCTTAGTATGTCGCACGACATAACAGGCCCTGTGGACAGATTTATTAAAAATACGCACAGTCGCCATTTGAAATTTAATTAGGCTTGAAATTGAGAGGGAGGCGACAGTGAGAAGAGAGAGGGCGAACATCAGAGAGGGGGATTCGAAGGAAATCGAGAGAAATCCAACACTTCTTAGTCCGATTCAATTGAAGAATGCCTCCTAGGCTCTATCCGACCAAGAGGGCTTCTCAACATGCCAACTTAGCTACTCGAAGAAAGGGGGTGCAAAGGAATCAACGGCCGTTTCTTCCGGAAGCACCAAGAGGAGATTTCTACCCACGGCTCGATGAGCATGCCGGATGTCACGAAGAAGGAAGAGGTAAGAAACCTAGGGTTTCTTGAAAATTTTTCAATTTGTGCGAAATTGATTTGAGCCGAGTTTTTCTTGATTGCATTTGAACTTCATATGGATTGGCTGTGAACATGAATGAATCTAGGAAATGTAATGCGTAAATGCATGCCATACATTGATCCATTTTGACCTACTTTTTGCTTGAGATAATTTCAAGGAATAGCACGAAATATTGATACTTGTGCCATGTTTTCTTGCGGGGATTGCGCACCGTGGCTCCCACGAGGTGATTGGCGAGGCTATGGGATAGCTTGCTTAGGGTAGCCGAGAGCTTGAGTGGACTCGCCTAAGGGCATGATTTACGCTTGCTAGGCTAGGGCAATTTTTTGAGATGGCGAAGGCCATCGGGGCACTCGAGGAGTGTGGATCTGGTGAGGGCATTCGAGAGAGTTACGGTGGGGAGACCACTCACTCATTTCACTTCCCTTGGGGTGAGACGACGAGTCACTCCGGCTGGACTTTTCGGTCATCGCGGGGTTTGCCCTTTTACGGATGAGCCGCTCTACATAGAGGAGCCTATACGGGGAGTTGAGCCCCGGCTATTGCGATGATGATTTTATGGGCTTACTTGGTTTCGTTCCGGATCAAGAAGGGGAATGGATATGATTTAGGGGGTGCTACATGGCACGATTGAGGGCGAAGCGGGGACTACATTGTGGTAGATGATCCGTTGAGAGCGGGCGAGAGCCGAGAGATTGGCTAGAGCTTTTGTATGGGTGGGCTTTTCCGACATCTTTGTTCATCAACAACGCATCTACGCTTTGATTTCACGTTGTTGGAGCTTTGAGAGCATGGGATGCCGTCGGGAATACGTCTGGGGGAGCGAGGTTTAGGCGAGATGTATTTGGCCCTAGATGACGTCGGTCGAGGGAAGGCAAAGTACTTCACTGCTTTCATCGGCTTTCGAGGTATTCTCTCACCTTGATCTCTTTTCTTTTGCGCATTTCATTATATCCCTTATTTTCCCTGTTTTGACTTCTTCTTCTCCTTTTCGGGCTTGGGCCTTCGAGTACTTTAGTCATTATGAGTGGCGAGATCAAGGATGAGTTTCCTGCCACCATTTTCTGCTCTTCGGCGGTGGACAAAGAATGCCAGAAACAGAACCGACACCGGAGGTTCGAGGTGCGGGATCACGGCCTCGTATCATGATACGCCGACATGCACGAGAGGGATTCCACGAGAGTGAGCTTGTTCCCTGGGTAGCCGTTACGATGACGCTTTGGATTTGGATCATGCTGCGCACTTGACGAGTGTCGCAAGCCGCTAGTGGGCTTGTCAGGAGATGCCTTGTATCTAGGAGAGAGGGTGTATAGACGGCATGGGCCGAATAGGCATGCTCGGATCCACGATGATCCTCCCGGCTAGGATGTGGTTGCCTCGCCAGTTGGCGAATGTAGATGCTCTGATTGTAGGCATGGCAGCACATCTCTACACACGGGAGGGGACTATACTTTGTACGTGGCCAGCATCTTCGGTCCCACGAGACCCGGGGTTGGTTATGGCGCTCATAGCGCGGGGCCTTCGACTGGCTACGTAGCTAGACCTCCTTTGCCCCCGACTTTCATTGATTATCAGGGTGGCGGTCGCATGAGGCGAGCTCACATTGATATGTCCCAGACTCATCCTCATCTGGTGCTCCCGCGAGGTTCTAGATCTGTAAGTACTGTTCCTTACGCCTCTTTGGATTGCTTGCATCTCTTTTTTGTTATCAAGAACTGCATTCTGACGCTTTTTATGTCTGCTTGTAACAGGTTTCTGCTCAGGCTTACAGACATTTGACCAGGGCATATACAGGCACTGTGGGCATGATTGGCAAGCTCCGAGAAAGGCATGAGTTTACGGAAGAATCGGTGCCGGTCACAGGGTTCGATTGATATTTCTCCACCTGGCCAACCGAGAAGGAAGAAGAGCCGCTCTGATGACGTGGGCACCAGCGGGAGCACTAGAGGACCGACGCCTCGGACAAAGACTGCAAATGTGCCTCTTTACAGACCCATTGAGATTGACGATGATGATGATGAGGATGGTGGAGCTGAGACAGCCACAGACTACGAGCTTGACTCCATTGTTATCACCGAGCTCGATGACTATTACCGCACAGAGACCATAGCCTACGAGGCACCTTCGGATGATCCTGATGATGAGCCAGAGGAGGCTGAGGATGACGACGAGGATGGAGATGATGGAGAGGGTGATGGAGAGGATTCAGAGTAGCCCCCCTTTCCCTTTAGACATTTGTGGCTTTTGATTATTGTACTCCCTTTTGGGGAGAACACATGTTATTATTTTTTTTATGCACATCTTTTGGATTTGATCCACTTTGTATGTACAAATGGTTTGAATGGATGACTTGGATGAATTTTTAGCTTGTAAATGAATGCATGAGTGTATATGGGGTAAATGAACCCTTCCTTATGCATTTGAGAGGTGGATGGGTGGTATTTACAGCCATTGACAAGTCGGGGATTGCCACAGGGAGAACAGGAAGCTGCAGATTGCTGATGTCTGATGTGGCTTATTATGTCGCGCGACATAAGAAGCCAATTGGCTAGGTTTGTCGCGTGACATAAGTAGCCTGAACTGAATTTTTCATGCCCTTTGGCCTTGGACTGGAATTGCCGACACGGGTTGGAATTGGGGGATCAAAGAGATCACCTACCTGGCCTCCTTGGGACAATGGCAAAGAGACATTTGGTCCTTTCCTACGGACACGGGGTGACCTAGGAGGTCAAACAACCAATCCTTCCTAGGAAAGTGTCAAATCAAAAGAGGTGACCAATATGGTCAGGAAATTGAACTCTCATGAAAGGCTTACGCATCATTGGAGAAAGGAGAAAGAAAAAGGTGACCGATGTGGTCGGATGGCTGAACCTTTATGAAAGGCTACCTACGTATCCCGGAGGAATCAAGCCTTGATCGTAGTTCAAACATCATCTAGACAATTAGGAACGACGTCTAGGATCTGTGAGGTTTTGACGATTAGTGGAGGTCGTCACCTGAGGAAGCTAAAGCTTACGTCACTATCGAGTAGATAGAGGCAGCTATACCTGGAAAACTTGAGCATACTTCTCAATCTGTGATAGAGGTAGCCAAAGTTGGATTTTTGACAATTAGGAAACTGTCGCCTAGCGTTATCTCGTTATAACGGAAGTAACGGAGGCGCTTTTGGGAGAAAATGTTATTTTTAGCAATTGGCACGTTACTTGAGCCTAGGGGTGATTTTTTCTTGGAAACAATGGTAGAGACTGGGTCTGGATGTACATATGGAATTGTGTTTGGGAATCGTTTAAGACGGGTTTCAAACAGGTGGGGTTGTATCCCTTGGGCGCGGACTGAACTGTTGCTTTTATTGAGATGTTGTTTACGTGGTCGAGAATTCCTTCTTGGGCTGAGACTGGGTTTAAACCTCGGGTCTTGATTAAGGTCCTTTTCTTAAACTCTGGCGCTTGAAGGCCGATGCGATGAGGCTTTACAACCAAGCAGATGTTGGAGTGACCAAACCTTTCTTCTAGGGATGGATGTGACTTATCGGAGCCCCGGTCGGAGGAAAAACTTTCTGCAAAACCCCATGTCTTACTAAAGCAAGGAAAGATCCTTTCATTTGGCAAAGCCCCGGTTGAATGAACTGAGCAGGCGAAGTGACTCGGCGAAGCCCCAGTCTGGTGTTCTAACAAAAATCCCAATCTGATTGGTACTGCGGAAATGATCCTGAGGTTGATCTTGGCCAAGACTGAATCCATCTAGGGACCTAGTGAAGAACTCGATGCGAACCCCAAAAATGGCTAAAGAAGCCCCAAGTTTAAAGGAATGGCTTAGCAAAGTCCCAGACTTGAAGAGTTTCAAGGCAATCCTAATGCGAATTGTAGCAGAAGAGGGAAAACCTATCCTTTTCCTTTTTTTTATTATTTTTTTTTTAGTCACTCAGTCAACCTTAAGAAGATGTGGACGAAGAGAAGAACTTTTAGGAAGATATATACATGCAGGGGCATATTTTTCGAAAGGTGGGAATAGCTCCCGATTTTGTGTTATTTTGACGGCCTTATTTGACGTAGGCACAAAAACTCGCTTTAGGTTTGACTCTTTTGAGAGAGCATAAGCGTAGAAAGGTTGGTAAAAGTGTATGGAAGCCCCTGCTGATAGAAAATTAGTGTTTAGCTCTATCTTTCCTAAAATGTATAAAAAGAAGACTTGTCAAGACATCTTGCTTTATTTACAATGATCACAAGATTGCTTAAAACCCTTTATTGATGTTCGGGTTATTCAACCGCTAATTTCGATATGAACAAACATTCTTATTAATCATGAGGAGAAAGTCAACCAGTGTCGCGGATCAAGGTTGGCTGGTGTGAAAGAAAGGTTTGTGTATAGGGAGGGTCATTGATGAGACCGGGTTTTCTGGGATTTGAATATGCTTATGGGAGAGGTCATTTGATGAGACCGGGTTTTCGGGAATTTGAATATGCTTATGACCGGACCATTGCTGGTTGCCTACGTTCCCCTCATTGTGAGGAGCTCAGGTCGCCGTAGTTCGGCCTTGGCCAGGACTGTTTTGGGAAATGGGATTTGTGGTTCCTTTAGTGAAAAGGCTAGGATGAGAAGACTGGATGATGAGGCATGGGCCTCGGGATGATTCCTTGACCAAGTCATTCTTGGACGAGTTTGCTTCAATAGCTTTCGATTCTCGTCTTTCATTGGGGGAGAAAGGACTTGCATATGCCTAAAGGCTTATGAAATGCTTACGCTTTTGCTTCGACCGCCCCATTGTTGTCGACAACTTTCATTTTTGAGCTTTGGTCTTGCCTGTCCGTCAAGCTTTTGATTGGTAACGCTGGGTCCTTGGCCTCATTTTTCTTTTATTTTTATGTGCAACCCTGTTTTTTGCCTAGACTGCCCTTCTTTTGGGATTTTCAGCCTAGCTGGGTATTACTCTTTTTGCACTAAGATTTGTTTCTCTTCTTTTTTTTTTATATATGTGCAACCACATTTTTGCCTAGGCGCCCTTTTCGGGATTTTCGGTCTAGGCTGGGTATTACTCTTTTTGCACTACACACATTTTTTTCTTTTTCTTTTTTTTTTTTTTTTTAGAGCACCCGAGGACCAAGGCGAGCCTGCTTGAACATTCTTGATACCCTTGAAGTCTAAGCCAAGCCCCTAGGTTGTTGTCGACACGGGGTCAATCTTTCGAAGCTGAGTGGCCTTTTTTGTCGTTCCTTGATGTTGTCGCCGTCGTTGACTTGGTCAAGATGAAGGTGGACATGGTTTGGGAAAGTGTATGGCTTTGATGAAGGCCTTTTGTGGGGTGAGGAAAGTGTATGGCTTGATGGCATTAGTTGACTTTCTCACAGCGATTAATCGGAACGTGAATTATTTCGAGAGATTATTTGTGGAGCAATGCAAGTGATCATATAAAATAAAACCATTTCATTAAATGTAATGTAGGTGTGCAAATAATGTCTTAAGTCTAGCAAGAAAAGAAGAAGACTTTTTATAGAAAATTGAAGATTCATTACAATGTCCATAGAGGACTTGATTGAAAGGAAAAAGTACTAGAACCTACGATGGTCGGCGAGACTATTTTTCCTTTTTTTTTTTTTTTTTTTTTTTTTTTTTTAAGGATAGGTAAACCCTAGTCTAGCTACTCTTCGCGGGTTGAATTTGCCCGGGGAGCTTGAGCTTTCCTTCGTAGATCGGCCTTGAATTTCTTTCTTCAGATCCACACACTTGTCTGTCACATGACCATAATGCTTGTGGTACTCACGAGAACTTGGTCTGTCAACTCTACTTGGGTTTCTTGGCTTATGATTCTCGAGAGGTGTGAGAAGGCTTCGTTTCACCAAATCGTTGAAAACTTTGCTCATGGGCATCCCAAAATCATCAGTGACGTTTCGACCTTGCACTTCTTGAATTGACCTCTTGTCATAACTTTGTCTTTGGCCCATGGAGGTTCTCAAGCTTCCCATCTTCTATCAATTTACGGATCTCATGCCTCAAATAGGTGCAATCATCGGTGTTGTGCCCATGGTGTTGATGGAAAAGGCAATGCTTGGACTCATCCAACCGAATCTTGGGGTTCTGGGCTTCCAATTCTCCGGTGGCTTTATCGGTTTTCTTTCACTAGCTCTTCGAGAATCTTGCTTAAAGGCATCTACGTATTGTTAAAGTGAAAGGAGCGAGGTTTTCGGGGGACCTTGTTATTCTCAAGACTCGAGATTCCCATTGTCCAATTGGTTCCACTTTGTTGGATTTGGTGAAGGAAGGCTGTGACATTCTTTCCTTTGTGAGGGGGAGTGCTTTGAGCCGGATACGGTTCTTTGGTCTTGGTATTGGGTTATGCTCGGTGGAGTCATTTCCTTGCACAGTCCGACATCTTGGGTCAAGGGAGTATTGATACTCATCATGAGGTCAAGCTTCTCTTGCATCTGTTTCACTTGCTCCATCAACATTGCCACATAGGGGTCAACGGGGACTCTTGGGCTACGGGCAGCAACGAGGACTTGTAGTAGCGAGCGACGGCTGAATTCATTAAGTCCGGTAGGTAACAGTGAAAACTCGGTTCATCCTTTGGCAACTCATGATCGCATTCGGGCGGGTATAGGGGCTTGAACATAGCCACATATCTCAAGCGATTATGTGAGGTTGGAGCATAAGCTGGCGGTATTCTTTGAGGCGAGGGATAAGTGGGGTGAAATCCAATCCGTTACGAGAAGGCGAGGGCAATGGGGCCACGATGAGGCTGGGATGTTGGAAAGGGCCGAGGAGAAGTGGTCCTTGGCAAGGGATCATATGTGGATGGAGGAAGGTATTGGTTATAGGTGGGAAGCTGAGATGGCTACTTACGGAGTCTCATCTTCGACCACTACCCGGAGAACCGTTGGACTCAATTGTTACTTGGATTCCATTGCGGCGAAGAGCACCGATGAGCAATGACAGCTGCTTTTCATGATCCTTCTGGGCATTTTCCAAAGCCAGGACTAACTCTTCCTTCCTAATCATCTGATTTCCCATACCCTCACTGTTTTCTGTCAAATCTGCCATTCTGACTCTCTGAGCTGAGGAAAACGGAGATCGGACCAAAAAGGTCTCGATTAGGGATTTGACCATGAAAGGTCGGGATGAGGAAAACGGAGATCGGACCGAAAAGGTCTCGATTAGGGATTTCAGAGATAGGAACATGCAATTATGATTACACTAATTGTTCAAGTTTACTTAAAACAATGTCTTTTATTAATCTCTAATTGGTTGGAAAAGGGGTTCTGCCCTTCTTTTTCACAACTACTCTAGATCCTGGATCAGTGGGTTCCGTCACTACGTCTATAAGCCCCTCGTATTCCACCTGTATTTCGACCTCCCATGGTGGACAGCCCCGGGCGAGGGTCCTATAGGGCACGCGGATCCCACCAACCGAGAGTAAAGAACGCTCCTAACGGGTCTAGCGGGTCATAGGACCTTTCAACGCACGAGCAATGCGGATTATAGTCAAGGCAATATCGGGAAAGTCTCGTCTCTCTGCCTTGACGGAGTTTTGGCAGAGTTTCGCTTGAGCGAATGACATTTTGACTTTTGGTAATGTCCGAGAGAATAATAGGCATGGGTCGGGCGGTAAAAGCCGGATGACACAGTGTCACATTGAACTTCGTTGCATACGCAGTGCGTGAGTCGGAATCGAAGTCAATGCCGGTCAAGATCTTGCCAGTTTTTCCTTATCGGAATTTTGGCGAGCTTCGCTTGAGCGAAAGATCTTTTGATTTTTTGGCAAAGACTCGGTCTTGACTCTTACGCATTCCGTGCGGGTCAAGGTCAATAGTCAATGTCGGAGTCAAGATCCCACCGATTTTTCCTTGTCGGAATTTCGGCAGAATTTCGCTTGGGCAAAAATCTTGGCTTCCGTTTATGAGCTAAGGCTTCACCTTTACGTGGGTATGCAACTGGGCTATATGACACGGACTAGACCAAAAACCAACCAAAAGTCACGGTTTTTTGAAACGTGTGACACGGGTTTGTGCATTGGTCGACACCGGCTGCCATGGGGAGGTTGGGATGATTCCGTGCGCGCCGGGAGCATCGTAAGGCTGTCCGTGGCTCGCAGTGGAACCACCCTCGGGTTTGAAGGACGTGCGTGCAAAAGTGTACAGGATATATCAGGTGCGCGTAGTGTGCGGTCTCCTAAAAATGTTCCTTTTTGAGTTAAAACAGAGATTTTCATAAATGTGTTTTAAAGGAATGATTTTCGGGACGGGGGAAAATGCAACACATAAGCACGTAAATTTTCTGGGAGCCCCAGTCAGTCATGGAGCTGAATAGCCCCAAGCTGCTAGGACTGCCAGATTAACCATGATTTTTCCTGGTGGAATTGCCACTGAGGTCGCCCGGTCAGAATCCAATGAGGATTGAGCCGTACGACTGCATGGATCAATTTTCCAGGTTCCACTCCTTCTGCTATTTTTCTGGTTGTTTCCCTTTTCAAAGTATGCAAAGATTCCAAGATGCAAATGATGCAATGCATGGTAAAGAAAGCAAGCACGATTAATGAAATCGACGACGGGAGTCTAACCCGCTCAAAGGGAAAAGCTTTCTTATTTTTTCAAAAAATTTTCGAAAAGGGATACTGGTACGTGGGATTGTTAAACCACCGGTTATCCCAATCCCCGGGTTAGGGACCGATACAGGAAGGTTAAGTGGGGTCCACCTATATACCAAGTATCGATTTTTGTTTTGAAAATAAAGCTTTTCTCCTTTGGGTTTCCCCAGCGGAGTCGCCAAACTGTGAATGTGTGCCCAAATTTTGTGTTGGATTCACGCGAGTTTGAAGACATCCGAGTTATTTGAAAAACGGAGTCGCCACGCCATTTTGATTACCTCAAAACTTTGAAAAAAAGGTTTTTACTTGGATTCGGAGGTTAAGTTACCCCTTGGGAAGAACGTTTGGCGTTCACCCAAAGTGCCTTGCCGGAGCAAGTCTCCCAAGATTTCAGTAATCGTGCTTGCTTGCGTGCTTTCTTGTGTGCATGTGTTTGAAAAAAAGGGGGGGGGAATGTCCCAAGTTGTCTTCCGGACGTACAAACCATTTATTGGTTGTCGCTCGGGATTCCTTGGAATTTTATGTATTTGGGATTATGATCCCGTCCTCATCTTATGACTTGTGATCATCGCATTTTAACCTCGGGACCCTCGGGACTTGCGTGATCGAGAGAATGACTCTCTTTTGGTCAAAGATGAGGTTCTTTAGAAAAGGAGGGTCCTTAGCCCATCAATCCTACGCTTTAAGACAGTCGAGCTCGTATAGAGGCTTCATACTCTTTCTTAAGCGATAATCGGAGATATAGGGTTCAAGGTTATCCCTTTCCAAAGAAATCATGAACCTTTAATGGAAGGAACGATGTAAAGATAGGATCTTTTACATCGATCCGCTCCAAGGTTATTAATGGGGACATGGGGGAATGTATGATAAAAATGACACTTTAGTGAAAAGATGACATTTTTAGGTTGCAAAGGATGCTTTTTGATTTAAAGAAGTGATCTTTATTGCAAAGGATGCATTTTGAATGTAAAGACATGATTTTTATGCAAAGGATGCATTTTTATTGAAAAAGATTGTATTTTTATATGCAAAGGATGCATAAAGATGACATTTTTATTGGAAAATGGGGTTTTAGGTGCAAAGGATGCACCTTTATGGATAAAGACTACATTTTTAATGACAAAGGATGTCTAATGCATGCAAAGGGGAAGGGGGGTAAAGATATGATCTTTATGATAAACTACCAAGTCCCAAGCAAGATAAATGCAATGTATGAATGCAATGAGCAAATATAATCACATATAGCAATTTAAGATGCAAGGTTAGGGCGTGCGAGGTTACCAATGGCTTCCTCTTCTTCTTTGGACGGAGCTAGGAGGAGGACTTGATCTTGGGATCTTCAAGGAGGAGGGAGGTGGCTTCTTGGCCTTCTTCTTCACCTTCTTGGACTTCCAGCAACTCTTGGGAGTGTATTTTACGTATTATGTGTGATGGTGGATGATTTTTGTGTGATTAGTTTGGTAGGATTGAGGTGATTTGGGGGGTATGTGAGGAGAGAGGAGGCTTCTGGAGCGTATTCCCTATAGTGGGGGACTGAGGGGTGGAGAAGGTGTGTTCAAAATGAGAGGTGAAGGCCTCTATTTATAGGCTGCCTGCATGGGCTTGTTATGTCGCACGACATGATAAGCCATAACCGTTTTCCTTCTAGAAACATGCAAGGTGGCATGGTTCTAGAACTCTCTCTGGCTGGTTATGTCGCACGACATAAGTAGCCACATGCAGTTCCTTCTAGAAACATGCAAGGTGGCAGGTTTCTAGAAGGTTTCTCTGGCTGGTTATGTCGCACGACATAAGTAGCCGAGATACGCTTCTTCTAGAAACGTGCAAGGTGGCAGCCTTCTAGAAGGGTTTTGGGATTAAGAAAAACGTGTTTCTTAATCACCAAGCATTCCCTTCAGCCCTTAAAAGGCTTGGAACAGTTCCGGAATTGTTCCGGAACTTTAGGAAAATCCGGGGAATTACCGGAAAAATTACCGAAATTGCCGGGAAAATTAACCGGAAGGCATGAGCCAGATTTGGGTACTTACACCCCTGCGAAACAACTTGAAGAAATCAGAACCAGGGCCTTGCCTTACATCCGATTGGAGGAAGATAGCTTGGCAATGGGGAAATCAACTGGGAGGACTCCTACTCCTCTATTTGAACCCTCTGACAGACGATCGGATTCACATCACTATAAGTCCAACAGGGGCAAACCCCCTGTTAAAACTGAACCTTCTAGAATTCATGTTGTAGATGATGATCAGGAAGGTGATGATAATGATTATCCACAAATTTCTGAATACTGCTTTTCTGTGGACATTGCAGGAATCCTATGCGCCATGGGAAATCTTGGAGATAAAGCGAGATGGCCCAAGAAGAATGACCAGTCAACAACTTGGAAGGATAAGTCCAAGTGGTGCGCGTTTCATGAAGATTTTGGGCACACCACCGAGAACTGTTTCGCTTTGAGGAAGGAGATTGCTCATTTGTTGTCCAAGGGTCTTCTCAAGGATTTGTTGGGCAAGAAGAGGGTCAGGAGTGAGTCCAAAGAACCTGGTTCAGAGGAGCAGTCTAGGCCCGAGAAAGTTGCACCCCCTCCGGGCACCAAGGTGGTGAATGTTATCTCAGGTGGGTCCCATATTTGCGGCACAACTTACTCTGCCGCCAAGCGTCATGCCAAGAGCTCTAAGGGGGATCAATCCGAATTGCCTATAAGGCGCCGCGACTTCACAGATGGTCATATCATTTCATTTGAAGATGAAGATAAAGACAACACCTTGGACCCTCATCATGATGGTCTAGTTGTTCAGATGCAGATTGCCAACTGCGTAGTCAAGCGAATCCTGATCGATGGTGGCAGTTCAGTCAACATCATCTTTACTCACGCTCTTGAAGATATGGGTATTCCTTTGTCTGAAGTTGTGAAGAACTCATCCGTACTGGTAGGGTTCAGTGGTGAGGTGAAACAGACAGTCGGTGAGATCAAGTTGCCCATCTACCTAGAGGGTATGAATTCCATGGAAAGGTTTTGTGTGATTGAATGCTCTTCTTCGTACAATATCATATTGGGAAGACCTTGGATCCACAACATGAAGGCTGTACCATCAACTTATCATCAATGCGTCAAGTTTCCGACACCTTGGGGTGTTGCCAAGTTGAAGGGAAACCAGCAAGTCTCTAAAGAATGTTACAAGGTCTACATGAAAGCAAGTTCGGTCCCTCGGCAAGCATAGCAATTAAAGAAAAAGGCCCAGGATGTTCTTGAAGCAGTGGAGCATGATACAAAAAGCGTTCCTGTTGATGCATCAAGTCCTGAGGCCCAAGTGCAAGTTGGGGTAGACCTACCCTCCGAAATTGAAGAGGAGCTGATTGAGTTCCTGAGAAGTCAGAAATGCTGTTTTGCATGGAAGCATGAAGACATGACAGGGATAAGCAAGGATATTATTACTCACAAGTTGAACATCGATCCGACCATCCATCCTGTCCGTCAAAAAAGAAGGAAGTTCGCCCAGGAGCGGAACCAAATCATAAAGGATGAAGTTGAAAGGCTGCTGAAGTCCAAGATGATCAGAGAAGTTCAGTATCCAAAGTGGTTGGCTAACGTTGTAGTGGTGGAGAAGAAGAATGGCAAGTGGCGAGTATGCGTGGACTTCACCGACTTGAACAAGGCCTGCCCAAAGGATCCATTCCCTCTCCCTCATATTGATTCTCTTGTTGATGAGACAGCTGGCCAGGACATCTTGACGTTCATGGATGCATCTTCCGGGTATCAACAAATTCAAATGGAACCTTCGGACCAAGAAGATACAGCATTCATGACTCCGGAAGGTATATATTGTTATATTTCTATGCCATTTGGTCTTAAAAATGCAGGGGCAACCTACCAAAGGTTAGTAAACAAGATGTTCAAAGATCAACTTGGCAAGACGATGGAAGTTTACATAGATGACATGGTAGTAAAGTCCAAGCATATTGAAGATCATGTAGAGCACCTTGCTGAGGCATTCAACATCTTGAAAGCCTTCAACATGAAGCTCAATCCGGCAAAGTGCAACTTTGGAGTCAAAGCAGGTAAATTCTTGGGATATATGGTGACCAAAAGGGGAATCAAAGCAAGTCCCGAACAAATCAAAGCCATCCTCAACTTGGAGTCCCCTAAAAACATCAAGGACGTACAAAGGTTAACAGGTAGAGTAGCTGCTTTGAATAGGTTTATATCCAAATCATCTGATAAGTGCAGGTTGTTCTACGAAGTGTTAAGAAAAAACAAACTCTTTCAATGGACCGACCAACATGAGGCAGCTTTCAAACAACTTAAAGAATATTTGATGACGTCACCCCTACTCGCTAAACCTGAACATGGTGAGCATCTTTATTTATATTTAGGCGTATACGAAAATCTTTGTTAGTGCAGTATTAGTGAAGGAAATCCAAGGTGAGCAACATCCTGTTTATTATGTGAGTAAGTCTTTATTAGATGCCGAAACAAGGTACTCTCATCTTGAAAAATTAATATTAGCCTTAACTACCGCTGCTACCAAATTACGTCATTATTTTGAAACACATTCCATAACTGTTAGAACTAATTATCCTATGAGGAATGTGTTAAGGACTCCGGAGATGTCGGGCGGAGTTGGCCAAGTGGTCGATCAAGTTGAGCACGTATGACATATCATACGAGCCAAGAAACGACCATCAAATCACGAGGCCCTAGCCGATTTTGTAGGCCGACTTGAGTCCAAGTTTGCGGCTGAGGTAGAGCTGGAAGTGCAACAACTTGAAGGTAAAACTATTCCTAGATTTTGGACATTATTTACGATGGAGCCTCAAATTCCAAGGGAATTGGTTTGGGAATAGTCCTAAAATCCCCTCAAGGTGATATCATACCTCAAAGTTTGTATCTTGTGAATTTAATGTAACAAATAATGAAGGCGAGTATGAAGCCACGATCATGGGTTTAACTACAGCTTTGAGTTTGAATATTACACATTTAAATGTATTTGTTGACTCTCAATTACTAGCTAACCAGTTTAATGGCAGTTATATGGCGAAGCATTCCAAGATGACTCTGTACCTCCAACATGTTAAAGCTTTAGCTTCGAGATTTCTATCATTCTCTTTGGAACAGGTTCCCAGAGAAGAAAATACAGAGGCAGACGCCTTGGCCAACTTGGGTTCAACTTGCAAATCAATGTTGCATACTAATATCCCCATTATTTATGTTAAGTACCCGGTGATAGACCAAGTTGAAGAAACTCAAGTGGTTATTCCACCTATTGGGACACAAGATGCTAAGCCTTCTTGGACCCAACCTGTCATTGAGTTCCTTCAACTTGGAACTATTCCCCCTGATGTTAAGAATGTTAGATCATTTAAGATTCGAACTTCAACTTTCGTTTTAATAGATAATGTGCTGTTCAAGAAGTCTTTTGCAGGGCACTACTTGAGATGTGTCGATAACGATCAAGTTGAAGTGGTGCTTAAAGAAATCCATGAAGGAATATGTGGGAACCATTCTGGAGGAAAGGCACTTGCATCAAAGGCCCTCAGGACGGGATATTACTGGCCAACCATGCGTCAAGATGCCATGAACTATGTGCAGAAGTGTGATGCTTGTCAAAGACACAGCAACATCTTGCATCAACCTGCTGAACCCCTGCATCCTATAGTCTCATCTTGGCCTTTCATGCAGTGGGGCATGGATATTGTAGGCAAGTTGCCCAAAGCTCCAGGAGGCAAAGTATTCATGTTGGCTCTAACCGATTATTTCTCGAAATGGATCGAGGCAGAAGCTTATGTGCAAGTAAGGGATAAAGAGGTAATTTCATTTTTAAAGAAAAATATCATTAGTAGGTTTGGTGTACCATCAGAGATTGTATGTGACAACGGGTCACAGTTCATAAGTAAAAAGACCAGGGATTTTTTTACTCGCTGGGGCATCAAGTTAATCATGTCAAGACCTGTCCGTCCTCAAGCTAATGGCCAAGCTGAATCAAGCAACAAGTTGATTATCAACAACTTGAAGAAGCGTCTAGATCAAAAGAAGGGCAAGTGGGTCGAAGAACTACCACTTGTGCTTTGGGCCGACAGAACTACTTCTAAAGGAGCAACAGGTAGAACTCCTTATTCTTTAGTGTACGGGGCTGAAGCTGTAATTCCAGTCGAAGTGACAATCCCCACAGCAAGGTATGGCTTATTGACTCAAGATGAAAATAAACTCTTATTGACTCAAGATTTAGATACAATTGATGAGATCAGGGATTTAGCCAAGATAAGGATGGCAGCTTATCAGCAACGAATCACCAGATCTTACAACAAGAATGTCAGAGTAAGAAGGTTCCGGAGTTGGCGATTTAGTTTTAAGAAAAGTATTTCAAAATACAAGAGAATTGAATGCGAGGTAAACTAGCTCCCAAGTGGGAAGGCCCATATCTCATCGGCGAAGGCGCGAAGGTGCGTATTGGTTATCAACCCCAAGTGGAGACAGAATCCCTAGAAGTTGGAATGCTATCCACTTGAAACTCTATTTTATGTAAGTCCAAGTTATTTACAACTAGACCCCTCAGGTACGGTTTAAGTTTATGTTAAGTTCAACTACATTTCAATTTTTTTTTACTTTTATCAAATCCTTACTAACTTGAGCGTCGGAGGGGCGTTAGCTACGCTAACGCCCAACCCTAACATAAATCTGTTTTGCAAGGTGCAACTTGAACAAATGGAACAGTCTCAACATGTTGACACGCCGATGCAGGCGATACTTGTTGAGGCTCAAGCTGGAGCAGGTCAAACATGTTGACACGCCAGTACGGCTGATACGTGTTTGAACCTGAAGAAGAAAATTTCAACATGTTGACACGCCAGTACGGCTGATACATGTTGGAATTCTAGCTGGAGAGGGATAGGACTTGTTGACACGCCAGGACGGCTGATACTTGTTCTATCTCTTCAAACGATTTACCTCTAATCAAAGGTACTCTTGGTTAAAAGATTTACATCTTTTCTTACGAATTAAGGTTTTGACACCTTCGCCTGGGCGCACGTTTTCACACTTCTTTAAGTTGTGAACTATTGGTTGTAACATTTTCATGTTACCTACGGTTTATAACATTTACATGTTATCCAAAGAACAAACAAGCGTCCCTCAGGGACATAACTTACTTTGCTAAAAACCGTGAAGTGTTTTTTCAAAAGATTTTTTCAGTTAAAAGACCGGTTGGTTAAGCCAACAAAGTCCCTAAAAACCTAAAAAGCTTGGAGTACTAGACCAACCTAGTACCCCCAAAAAGAAATTGTCTCGGTTCTTATGAACCATTACAAACCAAAAAACATTGTTTTAAATGAACACTCCCCCCATTTGTTGTACCAACAGAGGTACGCGAAAGCAAAAAATTGTTTTTTCAAAATACCAAAAGTTTTAAAACATTCTTCAAACTTCCTGGCCCTCTGCCGCCGGTGTTGCATTTTCTTCTTGACCATTCTGAGCCACCACCAGGGCACTCAAGGTCTTATCAGTGTCTTCAACTAGAGCCTCCAAAGCTGCAGAATTCACTTCCTCTGCATCTACTGGCTCACCAACGAAATCCTCCAAAACCTTTCTCTCTGCTTCCACATCCCATTCCGAAGCTAGCCCGTTCTTATATTCTTCCATAAGTCCAATCCTAGCTTCAAACACCACTTTGGTGGCATTGAACGTAAAATCCTTCTTCGCAGCATCCAATTCCTTCTCGTGGGCTTCATGCTCCTTCGCCTTTTCAGCTTTAACGACTTTCAACTCCTCCTTTTCAGCTTGGAGATCTTTTTTCAACTTCTCAATCTCCTCAGCATTTTTGGTAGCCTGCTTCTTGAAATCCTCAACATCTTTTGCAGCTTGCTCCTTGAGTTCTTGACTTCAAAGCGATGCACAGGCTGCCTTGATTTTCACAGCGTCAAGCTGGTCCATAATGGGGCACATAATATCCGCAACCTAAGCAAAAGAAATATCAGCATTCCTTAAAATAGCTTAGGTAAAACTCAGTCTTTCTCATTTTTTACCTCGTCAACAAAGTTGGCTATAGCCTCCTTCAATTTCTTCCTTGCTATTCCCAGCTCTCCTCCATCCAAAACCTCAGTATCAGACAGCTTTCTTTTCTTTACTTCTTCCTTTTTCTTGGAAGCATTCACATCTGAACTAGAAGCCATGGACATTGGAGTTGGAGGTTTGTTGTCTTTCTTGACAACTTTCTTTGCTTTAGCGGCAGCCATCAACTCAGAGGCACTTACGGTAGACTTGGATCGCGTAGCTACAACAAGAACAGGGAGTTAAGGCAATCAAAATGCTCGTGAAAAAATACAAAGATATTTAAGGACTTAGAACCTGTGGACATCTCGGGTAGAGTTGAGGGTAGATCTCCTTCGACTTCAACCTCTGTTTCACCTCCAGTCACTTCAACAAAAAATTCGACAGGAAAGGCCTTGAAGGATCTATCAGCTACACCCAACTGGAGAAGCTGGTTCACGTTCACTTTAGTCCCTTCTTGTGCCGGAAACAAGTCTGACAGTTTAGGAATTCCTGCGAAGGGAAATTTTGAGAGTTAGCTACCGTAGTATTAAGAAGCATTCCGTAAAACAGAGGAACTATTTTCACTACCTTCAAACCTCCATTTGGAAAAAACACCTTCCTCCTGACCCAAGGAGTCCCTCCTTGCAAAGAAAAATTTATTTTTCCACCCTCTATCCGCAATGTCATGGTTGGAAATCAGAATAGGCTCACCACTTTTGACCCTAAAACCAAACCTTCCTGGACCAAAACTTCTCAAATCAACAGTATACGTCAACTCTTCTAACCCGGCAACCAAATCATCCCTCTCTCCTAACCTAACTAGGGTTTGCAAGTACCTCCATCCTTGAGGCATCATTTGGGCGTAATTGAGTTTAGTAGAAGAAAAGAACTTCGTAATCAAGGGGGGAAAAGGGAATCGTAAACCTATGACAAAGGGATATTCCGGAAAACATTCCCAAGTGGAAGAGTAACATTCGGAGGTCAAGTCAGGATGGGTGAAGTACACCGTTTCATCAGGCATGGCGTGGTTCTTCTTGATAACCTCTAGGTTTACCTTAGGCATTAGACATTTCTCGTTATCGGGTTCCTTCAACAAATTCTGGGTTTTGAAACCTTTGGGCAAACCCTCGTCGCTCTCGAACGCAACTACCTTCTTCCGACCCATTTTTTCAACTTAAAAACAAGAAATCAAGACGAAATTGAAGAGAAGGCAAGAAACTCACCGTAGTTATTTATTCGATTTTTCGCTTCCTTGGCTCTTCTCCTAGAAACCTCTGAGAAAGTGACGTTCTTTTGGTGAAAGGGAGAGTTGGAGAGAGAGACCGCTTATTAAATAAGGGTTTGAAGGTGGTTGGAACTCTAAAAAACAATCAAGCCTTTTTGCCTCGGGAAACTACCTGAAAACCGTCCCATCGCGTCTCTTTTTTAAACCGTCGTTCCTTTCTTATTTTGGCAAACCTTTTGAATTCTTTTTGTCTCTATTCATTCTTCATTTTTAAAATTCAAAAGGTTTGGGGGCAATTGTTGGGCCCTATTTTTCACAGTCAACATGTTTGCAACTTATGCCTAAACAACTTGGTACTAACAACTTGGGTTGTTCTGTTTACAACTTGGTTTTTACAGGTTGGGACGCATAACGCTTTTCCTATTTTATAGGGATCAAGCCAAAGACCATTTCCGCCACGTTTCTTCAGCAAGCCAACGACTATCTCTTTCCCAACGGATGAGTGCGGATAAATCTCCAAGGATAAACCCCAATTCCGAGTTTGTAGGCCCTCATTGTTATTTAGTTTTATTCTTGAGGTATAAAAGGGGACATACACTGTAAATTCACACACGGACTACACTAGCCTAAGCTCCCTTTTCATACGCTCTTAGCTTTGTAATTTGGAATACATTCTTAGTAAACTTTCGGTGAAGGTAGGAGCCACATCCTCCCGGGGTTTTGTGCCGGCGAACAAGTTGTTCAAGGGCTTTCCCTAGTCAACAAACCACTTGTGTCCATTTCTATTCATTTCGATGATCATTGTACCTAGATTCATATCACTTTAGTCACTTTTCCCATCATAAAAATATAATTGTTGAAATTTGACCAAAACAATTATTACTAGCTTTTATATTGTTTGCACGAGTCCACTTTTGGAAGAATGGAAATGAATGGTTTTTTTTTTTGGGAATGGTTATGGTATTGATGTGAATGGTTTGGATTGTGGAATGCTTGTATGGCTTGTATGTGAATGGTGAATGAGCTGAATGAAACCCTCTCCCAGGTTTATTTGTAGGATGGCTTTTGTTGTTTGCAGCTTGGGACAAGTCGGGGCGTGCCCTGGTAGAGAACAGATTGCAGCTTACTGATGTCTGGTATTGGACTCATGATGTCGCACGACTCAAGACAGCTAGGGTACGTTCTGTCGCATGACATAATAAGTCATGCTGTCAGATCTTCCAAACTAGGCTTCCACATTACTTCAAGACCTCTCCCTTTTGCTTAGGGCAAAGAATGCAGTAGTCTCCAACATATAGTAGGCCTTAAGTAACCAATCCACACCCAAGGATCAAGATTATAAAGCTAGCCCCAGTATTTTACACAGATGAACACATCATTCTTCCTCTTCTTTGACCAAGCCCCGGTTTGACACATAGCCTCACTGCAGACAACACGTCATGTAATCCAGGAGGAGATCGTTCCTCAAAACTCAGTCAGTCAGTCAGCGAACAAGACTTAGGAATGCTCACGTTCAGGGGCACATTTTCCGAAAGGTGGGAATGGTTCCCGGACTTGCGTACGACACTCTCGCTTTTTGGTTTAACTTTTTTGGGAGAGCATAAGTATTACAAGGTGTGGAAAGTGTATGGAAGTCCCTCCTTGACAGAAATACAATGTTTAGCTCTATATCCCTAAAAATGTAGAGAAGAAGACTTGCCAAGACACTTGAAAACCTATCTTATTCACGATGATCACGAGGCTGCTTAAAACCCTTTAATGATGTTCGGGTTAGTCAAACACCAATATTGATATGAGCAAATGTTTCAGTTAATCATGAGGAGAAAACCAACCGACATCGAGAATCAAACTCCGAATGATGAAAAGTATATTTGTGCATGGAGACGGTCCTTGAGGGAACTAGACGCGTGAATTTCTTTGGAGCGTCGATGAAGGATGCAGATGCGAAGCCCCAGTGGGACATTCACTGGAGGTGTTTTTGCGGAGGAGAAATGGAACATGCTCACATGAAACATCGAATGAACGGGTAGAACTTGTACAATCTTCGATTGACAATCCGAAACTGCTATCTGGTAGGAACTGCAGTTGGGCTTCGGGATTTCGATCGGTCTTCGAGTAATTCGGGATATCATGACCTCTTAATACGAGTGGTCGGCTAGGCCTTTTGCTGGCTAAACCTCTAAATATGAGAGGTTGGCTTTCTGGGGACGTGTTTGGGATTTCTAAGGTGAACGAATCGATTGGCCTTTAGAATGAGAGGTCAGTCTTGGCTTTGTCGAGGGCAAGGGTAATGGTAATGGGAATGCCCTCTAAAATTGAGAGGATGGCTTGGGATTAGTCAAGATAGTGGGAATATCCTCTAAAATAGAGAGGATGGCCGGAATTGGTTAGAGGTAATTTTGAGAGACATCCGTGCTGCTTCTTTATTTGCTCTGAGACTCCCTTTGAGTAACGATCGCGTCCTTTGACTTTTGCTTTTGAGAGGATCGCTAGGGATTAGGCTCTCTTTCTTTTTTTTTCTTTTTTTTGTATATATTTTTGTATTTTTGTCTCTCTTTTCTTTTTTTTTTCTTGGGAGGATAATTTCAGCCAGTCCTCAGGATGGATTATTGCTTTCTGTCGTTCTTGAGCTTGGAGACGGTCGATCTTATTTTTGAATCATGGGAGTCTCAGGGACAGTCCCTCTTCTTCTGGGGATGGTTATACGGGTTTCAAATATGCCGATCTTGAAATGAAGGGATATTATTTGGTGAGGGTGAGGTAATGGCTTTCCTATGGGTGAAAGGTTTCAACCGTAGTCCCTACCGGATGGTCCGAACGAGATTGAGTCTTCATTTGCTTGCTTGAGTTTACTCTTGAGGAAGATCCATGCAAATTGTGAGCATATGAGGAACAAGGTGGGGAGTTGGTAAGCCCCAATTTGAGAAAAATATCAGTCTATTTTCCCACTCCGATCAAATTAAACATTAATCATTTCAAAGCATCAGTAATTGAGCAGCACAAGTGATTATGTAGAATAAGACCATTTCAATTAGATGTAACGCGGGTGTGCAAGTAATGTCTCGAGTCTAGCAAGAATAGAAACAAATATTTTATTATTGAAACAAAAGACTCATAACATGAACATAGCAGGCTCAAATCATAAAAGATACCTTCACTATCAAAATAAAAACAAACTAGACCCTACAATGACTGACTGACTTCTTCACATGGGATACCCTTGGAAAGGTGGAGGATCGGTGACCATATTGGGAGGAGCTTTCTCAATCCTACCTTCATCAACCAACCTTTGAATCAACAACTTCAGAGGAACCCAATCGTTGGTGACGTGACCAGGGTACTGATGATAGTAACAATACATGCTGCGATCCAAACTCGGATTGTGTTTGAGGGGATGGTAGTTATCAAGTGGCTTTATCATTCCCCTTCGCATCAATCCGTTGAAAGCTTCCTCAGTTGTAATCCCAAGGTCATCGAACTCTCACTGCCGACTGCAGTTTCGGATGTTGCTGTCTCCATGGGAGCCTATTTCAATCTTCCCCTCATCAATGAGTTCCTGGATGATCACCCTTAACTGTCTGCATCCACAAGTGGTGTGTCCCGAATATTGGTGATAGTCACAATATTTGTTTGGATACAGGTTTCTGTTGTGGTGAGAAGGGCTGTAATTGACTAGTGGCTGAACCAATCCTCCGTTCACCAAAACCTTGAGGAATTGATTCATAGGCATTCCTACCTTTCCCAAGTATGCTTTCTTCCTTTCCGTCTGAACTGTCTTTGGAGGGGACTCGAGCATTGTCGTCCCTTGCTAGATAGGGTTCACAGCTGGAATGAAAGACATCTGATTCACAGTTACATATGAGGCCGGTCCAGAACGTTGATCATGCGGGGATGATAATTTGAAGCCATATGAACTCATTGGTTGTAGAGAAACATTTCCTTGAAGGGGAGCTTGGTCAGAGTGGAATGGCAGTGATCCTTTCTAGTTGGAATGGCCGTTCACAAAATGGCACAATCCTTGAGAATCTGGCTGATACTGACTCTTCAAATCAAGTTGATTAGGAAAACTGAAAGCCTCAGGGATCGGTTGTTCATCCTTAATCTGAGTTTGGACCACTTGAGGTGTCAGGGGAGGAATCTTATCTTGTTCATCCTCATTCACCCCTTTCATTACATTTCTAATCCCATAATCAACACTGCTAGCACCGACGATTTCTTCGTACGACCCATCTTCATGGCGAATTATTGTGACCCCTCGGATGCGCATCGCTTCTACAAACCTAGCGTGCATCTCTTCCTCTCGGGCTTTGGCAACTTGGGCAAGCAATTGAGCCTTGCATTCATGAACCATGGCAGCCTTAAGAGCAGCTCGCAATTCTGCTACTGACAGATCATTCATGTCCAGCTGGCCCGAAGTGAGAGGAATTCCAGACTGAGCGGATGGCATATCCCTTGCACCAGACATCTCGGATAGCATAACAGATGAAAGCTTCACGGGAAATGCTTTGGAGACAGGAACCCAATGACCACCGAATATTAGAGCATGCACCCAACTTGTCACCGCTACAGAGGGTAGATACGGATTTGAAAGGTAGGGGAGGAAGAAGAGTTTTGAGAAAATACGGGAGAGGGAAAGGAAAAGAGGGACAAACTCGCGCAAACAATTTATTTATCTTAAAGTATAAATCAGTGTTTTAATCCTAAATACGATTGGGAAAGGAGAAGCCTTTATTTATGCAAACTACACCTTGGGGAAGCCTAGGGACGCAACGTTCAAATCACACTAAATGCTTTGTATTTGAAATTAATAATAGGTAATGATACCTAACCAAGATCTAACACGATGTGGGACGGACGAGTGGTCCAAATTTCTGGGGAAATTTGGGTAGCATAACGGGTATTCTCAAAGAATTTCCAAGAAAAATCCGGCATGACCTCTCGTCGGTGCACGGTGACAATGCGGCATGATCTCTCATTAAGGACACGCCACGAGAGTGACATTTCCCAACGTGAAACCACGTTGCATTGGCAACATGCCCACAAGGTGTAAGGTTTTGGGGAAGGTATAAGAACCTATTGCAAATTTCAAAAAAAAAAAAATTCATTTTGGTGTGATTAAAACGTTGTATCAAAAACCAACCGTGGGTAAGGTTTAAGTGTGGCGCCACCTATAACGCGCTAGGGGGATGGGTTTGACATTAGGCGCTCAAGCGTAGGCGAATATTATCACCGTCCGCGATGCCGTCAATTGCACTCGAGGGTTCTAAATCTATGTGGTGTAGTGTGCGGATGTCTATATTCTTTTATTTAGGAAAAGCGAATTTTTTTTATTACTTTATTTTTTTTTAAAAAGAAAAAAAGAAAAAGCACACATACTCTCACAGGGAACAAGGGGAACAACAATCAACTGAGAAATCTTGATTCAAGGGACTGCCCTCAAACCAGCACCTAAAACATGTTTAGTGACCATTCCTGTCGCGTGACACAGGACAACAAGGAATAAAGCTGTCGCACGACCAGGACAGTCATTGAACCAGAGTCCCTGCAAAACTGGTATCAGCCCCTGCCGCTCCTCGGCAAGGAACAAAGCAACCCAATAAAGTATAACAGCATAGCCACAAGAAGCAAACAAAAGGCACACAAGTCGTAAAATCTCATGAAAATGCATGTACCGCACAAGATCATCAAGCATGCACATAAGATGAATACATTGGATGTCTAAGTGAACGAAAGCATGACCCTCTTAATTTTGAAAAACAGGTTTTCAAAAGTGATCCCCAGCGGAGTCGCCACTGAATGTGCGCTCGCCCCGAAAATATTTAAAATTAAAAAAAATCAGGTTTTCAAATGAAAAGGATTAGGAGTCACCACGCCATGCTTTAGAGGTGCACTTTGAAAAACCTTTTGAAAGAGAAATGGGTCCGGGGGTCAGGTTACGTGTTGGGAAGAACCGAGAGTTCACCCAACATGCCTCGTCCGTAGACGAGTCTTTCTAATTTAGACATCCAAATAAATCAAAACATGTACAAACAATGGTGATAGACAAGTGCGATAAACATGAATTTTATTAAACAAATGAGATTATTACAACTTGTAGACCAATTGATTAGGGAGGCCACATCCCATTACAGCAAGAAGAACAGATTACAATTGAAACCAAGACTTCTGCAAAGGACCATTTATGTCGCGTGACACAGGACTCCTCATGTCCAAATGGGTCCCGTGACACCAATAGTCACCTTGCAGAGACTTACAACACCCAGATTACATCAATCTCAAATGGACACAAATCACAATTACAAACTAGATCTGAGCACTAAAACAACATGATCACACCAACTAGATGACAAACTAACTAGCTACCAACTTACAACTGAAGGTTGATCCCTGCAGATGGGCACGATGTGTCGCGTGACACAGGACTCCTCATGTCCAAATGTGTCGCGTGACACATGCTTACTGTTGTGGGTATTTTTCAGCATGGTGACATCTTCAGTTGATCCTGCATATCAAGATGTCATTCCACTGTAAGTATTGTTTTAATATTTTCTTATTTAATATTTACTAAAATCTTTATTCTTATTTTCCAGTAATTAAGAGAGAAATGCGGGATATTCTCCAGCACGTTCAACACACCTTCAACGGCTAGGGCGACTTGGTCTCACGGAGGTTGAAAGGATAAGCCTATATCCCGAGATTGTAGGAACAATATTTGACTTTTTCATACTTAATTATATATAAGGGGAAATGGAGACGGAACATACACTAAGGCTCATACGCACACACACTCTACACACAGGCTCTTGTAATCCTCTCCATTATCTTCCAAAGTTGTATTCGTGATCATTATAGTGAAACTTTTAAGGTTGGAGACCTAACTCCCGGGGTTTTTTCCAAAGAGGTTATCACCTCCAAGGTTTTCCTCGTTAACAAATCGTGGTGTCATTATTTCTTTTTTATGCTTTTGTTCCTTATAGTCGAATTCCATAGTCCCCTCCTTATTGTTCAATCCACACACTAATCAAAGTTAAGATTCTACTCTATTGTTTTTCTACCAAAACAATTTGGCGCCCACCGAGGGGCCTCGTGGTTTATCGGTTATTTGGATCATTTCCTAAGTAAATTCATTATGTCTGCACCCCCCAATGTGTCCGCCGCCGGCAAGAGTCCCGCCGTCGTTCCCACATCAGGAGGTAGAACCAGCTTGTTACCACCACCTCCTCAGACCGGACCTCAGCAAACTCAACCCACGAAGACTCCACAAAAGGGAGCGACCTCTTCCAATGCAGATGCCGACATCCAGGAGTATCTGACCGGAGTTGAATCGGAGAATTTGGACCAACAAGACAGCAATTCGAAGGTGCTGGCCGATTCCATGATTAAGATGCAGAAAGATCAACAGTTCATCACGTCTCGGCTTGACAACATATCGCCATTACGTGCGAGGAACCTCAACTTCGACAACACCCAAGGACCTACACTTCAGAGTGAATTTATTCCAATGGGTAGTCCGCCTCAAACACGTCAGCTGACATCCTTAATGATGTCAACATCTTTGCCCGGGGACACCCTCATGACGCCACCTTCTGCAGGATACACTCAGTTCATCCCATTCATCGACAACACAACTGTCACGACTACTACAGACAACTCTGGTTTGCTAAATAATATTTTCAATAATAATAATTTCAATCGTATTCCTATGGCTGACCCTTTTGCAGGAAACCCACTAGCTAAACAGATGCAGGATCTCAGAGAGCTGATAATGAACGTGCCAGGCATAACTCCTCCAATCCAACCATTGACTCAAAACTGCTATAGTCAATCCCGGTTTGTCCCAGCAATTGCAAATGTCGGCATCCCAAAGCGATTCAGTGTACCATCTATGAAGTTGTACGACGGTACCACAGATCCAGAAGAACACGTTGCCCACTATCAAGAAAAGATGGACATCATCCATATTCCTCTTCAATTCCGGGAGGCCTGCTTATGCAGGGGATTTGGATCAACCTTGTCTGGACCAGCCCTCAAATGGTTGATTAGGCAACCTCTAGGTTCAATTGGTTCTTACGCCCAGCTTATCAACATGTTCTATAACCAATTCTCATGCAGTCGACAATTTGAAAGGTTGACAAGTGATCTCTACAATGTGACCCAACAGCCTAATGAAACTCTAAAGGACTATGTCCACCGGTTCAATAAGGAAGTGCTAGAAATTCCCAATCTTGACATGTCGACAGCCACAGAAGCATTCAAAATGGGGCTGAAGAAGGATTCACAGTATTACCGAGATTTGGTGATGACTCCTTGTAAGCGGTTGGAAGAAGTCAGAAGCAGGGCAGTGAGATTCGTAAGACTGGAGGAAAACGAGCTGCGAAGATCAAAATCCTCATCCAAGATGTCGACATATGACAACCCCGACAGAAAGACTGAATCGTCCCTTCGCAGGAACAACCGTTCCAATCCTTATCCGAGAATTGACACTAGCAAAATTAATTCAATAGACGGTGAGGATGAAGATAATGATAATGTGCCTAACATTTCTGATTATTGTTTCTCTGTTGACATTTCAGGTATACTCTATGCAATGGGCAACCTTGGGGACAAAGCCAGATGGCCAAAGAAGACGGATAAAGCCACGGGATGGCGTGACAAATCAAAATGGTGCGCTTACCATGAAGACTTTGGACATGTCACCGAAGATTGCATCGCATTAAGAAAGGAGATCAGTTACTTGCTCTGAAAAGGACATCTTAAGGAGTTGCTGGGATCCAGAAAGAAGAAGGCTGAAAATGCGGAAGTTCCTCATAAAGCCGAGAGACCAGTCTCTCCCCCAGCACCAACAAAGGTGATTAATTTCATTAGTGGAGGTTCAAAAATATGTGGAACATCCTATTCTGCTGCAAAACGACATGCTAAGGAGTCAAAAGAGGAGAAACCAGAAAGACAGCCCAGGATGCCGACATCTTGCCAGGATCCAATCACCTTTGATGAAGGCGATCGAGATAATTTGCTGGAACCCCATCACCACGGTCTAGTTATTTCCTTGCAGATCGCCAACTGTACAATCCGGCGCATCCTAGTTGATGGGGGTAGCTCTGTTAATCTTATCATGTTGGGCACCCTTAAGGAAATGAACATCCCAGAATCGGAGATCATTAAAAAATCCTCAGTCTTTGGTAGGCTTCGGCGGTGAAGTCAAAGAAACGGTGGGGGAGATAAAGCTTCCAATATACTCGAAGGGTCTCAATACCATGGAACGATTCTGCGTAATTGATTGCGCAACATCTTACAATGTCATTCTTGGAAGACCGTGGATTCATGGAATGAAGGCCGTACCCTCCACTTACCATCAATGTGTGAAGTTCCCAACACCTTGGGGTGTCGCTAAGATTTACAGTGATCAACAGGTGGCCAAGGAATGTTACAAAACTTCAATGAAGGCGTCGACATCTCCAAAACAAGCATAGCAATTACTGAAGAAAGTACGTGAAGTCACGGAAGCCGGGGAGGATGATGTGAAAGAAGTATTGCTAGACCCTTCCAACCGGACATGAAAGTACTTATAGGCACGCGACATCCCACCGAAATAGAAGAGAAGCTTGTGGACCTATTAAGAAGCAGAATAAAGAGTTTTGCTTGGAAACATGATGACATGACAGGCATCAGCAAGGATGTCATCACTCACAAACTTAACATAGATCCTAGCTTTAAACCAGTACTCCAGAAACGTAGGAAGTTTGCAGAAACCAGATCATCAAGGAAGAGGTAGAGCGCCTACTCAAAGCCAACATGATACGAGAGGTCGATTATCCAAGATGGTTAGCAAACGTGGTTGTGGTAGAGAAGAGAAACGGGAAATGGCGAGTCTGTGTCGACTTCACAGACCTGAATAAAGCCTGTCCAAAAGATCCTTTCCCTTTGCCACACATAGACTCATTGGTTGATGCGACTTCCGGACATGAGCTCCTCACATTCATGGACGCATCCTCAGGATTTCAACAAATCCAGATGGAACCATCTGACCAAGAGGACACCGCCTTCATAACACCCACAGGTATTTATTGTTATATTGCCATGCCTTTTGGACTAAAAAATGCAGGTGCAACATATCAGAGGCTCGTCAATAAAATGTTCAAAGATTAGATTGGGGACACAATGGAGGTATACATCGACGACATGGTAGTAAAGTCCAAGAAAGCCGAAGATCACATAAGCAACCTCTCTCAAGCCTTTGACATCTTGGATTGTTTCAATATGAAACTTAATCCAGCTAAATGCAACTTTGGAATGAAGGCCGGGAAGTTTTTGGGTTACATGGTTACTAAAAGAGGCATTGAAGCCGCCCGAAACAGATACGTGCTATTATCAACTGTCGTCACCTCAATCTGTCAAGGATGTCCAAGGTTGACGGGAAAGATTCTTTGCACTTACCAGATTCATTTCAAAATCCTCAGATCGATGCAAACCTTTCTACGACATCTTGAGGAAGAACAAGAAGTTCCAATGGGAGGACCAACATGAAGAAGCCTTTCAGGAGCTCAAAACTTACCTGTCAACACCTCCATTATTGGCCAAACCTCAAGAGGATGAACATCTTTACATCTACCTAGCAGTATCCGAAGGCGCTGTAAGTGCAGTCTTGATGACAGAATGAGATGGTAATCAGCAACCCATCTACTATATAAGTAAGACACTCCTAGATGCGGAGACCAGGTATTCTCATTTACAAAAATTAATTTTAGCATTGATAACTGCTTCTATTAAATTAAGGCACTATTTTGAAACACATACTATAATTGTACGCACTAACTATCCTATAAAGAATGTTATGAAAAAACCAGAGATGTCAGGTCGAATGGCGAAATGGTCTGTACAATTAAGCACATACGACATCAAATATGAACCCAGGCGCAATAAAATCTCAAGCCCTAGGCGATTTTGTGGGCTGATTTTAGTCCAACCATGCAACAAGAGGTGGAACTGGAAGTACAACAACTTCAAGATGATGACATCCTGAAAATTTGGACTCTTTATACAGATGGTGCTTCTAACATGAGAGGTACAGGTCTTGGAGTTGTACTAAAATCGCCACAAGGGGACATAATACCACAATCCATCAGTTGCAGTTTCAAGGCTACCAACAATGAAGCAGAATATGAGGCACTAATTGCAGGATTAATAGCAGCCCAGGACCTAGATGTCAAACATATCTGGGTGTTTATGGATTCTTTGCTAATTGTTAACCATTACAACAGATCCTACACAGCGAAAAATGCTAATATGACGACATATTTGGAAATCGTAAAAATTCTTTTGGCCAAATTCAAATCATTTTCCTTGGAACAAATCCCACGAGAAGAAAATTCTCAAGCAGATGCTCTGGCAAACTTGGGTTCAGCCTTCAAAAGCATTTCACAAACCAGTATCCCAATTGTGCATATTGACATCCCGAGGTTGATCATCTTGAGATGTTCGCTCTAGATGTCGACATACCTTCCTCTCCATGGACAACTTCTTGGACGGCTCCTATTATCAAGTATCTCTTAGATGATACGATCCCAGTGAGAGAAAAATGCTAGAGCATTCGGGGTAAGAGTATCTAAATATTTACTTATTGATAACCTCTTGTTAAGAAAATCTGCTGCAGTCACTACTTAAGATGTCTAGAAGCGAGATAGAGCCCATCGGGTTCTCAAGGAGGCTGCACGAAGGAGAATGTGGAAATCATACTGGGGGCAGAAGTCTACATACCAAGGCTCTTAGAATGGGCTATTACTGGCCCACAATGAGAAAAGATGTTGTCGACTACGCAAAGAAATGTGATTCCTGTCAACGACATGGGGACATCCTACACCAACCGGCTGAGCTACTACATCCTATCCTGTCACCATGGCCATTTATGGTCTGGGGAATGGACATCGTAGGAAAATTACCCAGGGCACCAGGTGGAAGAGTATTTTTACTAGCTATGACAGACTACTTTACTAAATGGGTAGAAGCTGAGGCATACGTACAAGTTCGTGACAAAGAAGTTATATCTTTTATCAAAAGAAACATATTCAGCCGATTTGGAATACCATCAGAGATAATTTGTGACAACGGCTCTCAATTCTTTAGTAAGAGAACCCAAGATTTCTTAACATCTTGGGGAGTCAAGATGGTGACATCTTCACCTGTTCACCCCCAAGCCAATGGACAGGCATAATCTAGCAACAAAATAATCATAAGCAACTTAAAAAAGAGACTGAACCGGAAGAGAGGACGATGGGCAGAAGAGTTACCAATGGTTCTATGGGCTGACAGGACGACATCCAAAAACGCTACTGTTCAAACCCCCTATTCACTTGTATTTGGAACAGAATCAGTTATTCCAGCAGAAGTCCTTGTACCTACGGCCAGATACAATTTGTTGACATCTGAGCATAATAAAGACATCTTGATACATGACTTAGATACCGTGGACGAACTGAGGGACATGGCCAAAGTTCGCATGGCATCATATCAACAAAGGGTAACCAGATCTTACAATAAAAACGTAAGGATTAGAAGGTTTCAAGTAGGAGACTTAGTCCTACGAAAGGCATTCCAAAATACAAAGGATCCCAATGCAGGCAAGCTCGCCCCAAAATAGGAAGGACCCTACCTAATAGATGCGCAGGCCGGGAAAGGAGCATATCGCCTGGCAACCTTGGATGGCCAAATGATACCACGAAGTTGGAACGCCATTCACCTTAAAAGGTATTACATTTAAACGAAATTCCCCATGAACTCATCTTTTCCAGGTATGGATCGTCTTTTAATTTTTTGTAACCTTTCTTTTTTCCTATGTACTTTTTTACTTCTCTACAAATCAAGATGTCGCTAACGTACCTTGTGGAGAGGCGTCAACATTAGTTGGCGTCCGTTATTAACATGTTTCTGTTTTATGAGGTGTTAACATATTTACATGGGGACATGTCGAAAGCACGCAAAGAACAACAAATTCTCCTCCGTTAGAGACTGGCCATCTCTTCTTAAGTAAAGGTACACAATCCCTTCTAAGGTTTAAAGAGTTAATTACCTCTTTCTTAAGATGTTAGGTTACCACACCTTTGCCTGGAGCGCAAGTTATCTCTTTAATTGAGGTATGGGGTGGGCCTATATGGGTAAACTCATATAGCTTACCCATTCCCACTCAGTTAAATGATTGATCTTACGCATTATTCTTATGGTTATGACATATACGTGTCATCTAAAGTATCTACGGGTTATGGCATATACATGTCATCTTAAGTATCCACAGTTTTGACATACTAACATGTCACCTTACGAACATAACAAATAACCGTACAAAGAAAAATTTCATCCAAAAGAAAACAAGCCTTGACATGCTTGAAAACTACTAAACTTTAACTAGATTAAAGTGACCATAAAAATATCCAAGCTACCAACATCAAAGGGCAAAAGTGTTGGACCAACCCAACACGTAAAAGAGATTGTCTTTGGTCCTTATGGACCCATTACATAACCAAACTAAAATTAAAATTGTTTTAAGGGATTCCACCCCAGTAACGTCATCAAAAAACCAAGAACAAAGTTATTTTACCTTCTTTTTTAGGTGGCTTCTGCCGCAGGTGTTGCATTTGGGGTAACTTCTCCATCTACTGGTGTATCCTTAACGATCGCTTCATACGGGCTTGACGACACTTCGCCTTCGTCCACTGGTTCACCTGTCAACCTGGAAAAGTGGGCACATTCCTTGTTGAGATCCCAGCTCTCAGCCTTCCCTTCTCGAAACTCCCTCATCATCTTTATTTTACACTGAGAAACAGTCTTAGCGGCAGCCAACTTGCATGAACCTTTCACCTCAGCAATCTCCTTGAGGTGATCCTCCTCGCTTTTCACCAGACTATTCAGTAAGTCCTTCACCGTTTGCTCTTGCTCTCCCAATGACTTGCTTTGTTGCTCCAAGGTCTTCTTATGTACCTTCACCTTGTTTTCTAACGCTATCTTCTCCTTCCTAACCAAAGCAATGCCAGCTTTGGACTTCTTCTTTAGCATCTCAATTTCTTTTACCAACTCCTCCACATACCCTATAGTCTGAAAAATAATAACTCGACATCACTAGATGTTATAAAAACTTTTGAGTTAGTGAATATCTAATTAAACAACTTCTTACCCCTGTCGCAAAACTCATGTATTTTCTCTTGAAATCCCCTACTTGCATTCCATCAAAAGGATCTTCAACCTCAACTACCTCCTCTTGATTAGCCTTTCGCTTCTTTACTCTAGAACCAATACCTGCACTATCATCCAAAGTTGGGGTCTTCTTAGGAACGGGCGGAGGCTTCATCTCTATCTTCACAGTAGAACCTGTAAACATGGCTTCAATGTCATCCAAGTCAAAATCCGATCCCGAGATAAGCTTGGTTTGGAAGCGCATTGACATATGAAGATTGTCAAGAAATATAATACATCAGGATGATTAAACTAAAGTGAAAAGTCAACATGATTACCTGTAGACATAATCACAGAGGTAGAGGCCTTTTGGTCCTCCGGGACAACCAAAGATGATTCTAGAAATGCCTTGGGGGATCTCTTGTCTAGAGGGAGCTTGAAGAATTCTTCAACCTTGGTTAAAGTGTCTTCAGCAGGTGGGAACAGTTCTTCCCAGTTGATATCTGCATAAAGGCAAGAACAATTACAATTCAGTTTGTCTCAAGAATAGAAAATCACTAAAGTAAGAATTTAAGTACCTCCCTTGTTCCACTCGCTTGAAACCTCATTCCCTTCTCCAATAGATGCCCTATCAACAAAGAAAAATCTATTTTTCCATCCCCTATCACTAGAGGATGTGGTGCTCATTAAGGAACTTCTACCTGACCTCTTCCTAAAAAGGTATCTTTTGGAACCAAAGGGTTGAAGATCGTACGAATATGCAATTTCATGGAGTCCTAGGTTTAATCCATTTTCTCGGTTCACTTTAATGACAAAAGCAAAAACTCGCCAAGCCATCGGCATCAGTTGAGCATAAGCGAGTTGGGTCTTTTGGAAGAACTCAGAAACCAACAATGGGAAAGGGTAGCTAAACCCTAGAAGAAAGGATACTCGAGAAAACAGATCCATTTGCGGGAAACGTAGTCAGACCTAAGATTTACGGAAAAAGGGTGAAAAATTGCACTTTTTGGGAAGTAGCATTGTTGTTTCATGGATTCTATTTGGGAATCACTGAACAAGCAAGTCTCGTTGTCTAGTTTCGCAAGAAGGTTTTCGCAAACGAAATCATCGAGACTAATTTCTATGGGGCCTTGTGGGGATGGGACACTCTTAGTTTTGGTTGAGGACCACCTGGTCCTACCCATGGTTGACAAAGGAAAGAAAAGAGGTAAACAATGGAAGAAGATGAGAAACAAAGAAGTATTACCTGGAAGATGAACGGCGCCGTAAGCTAACAGGGGTGAAAAAGAAGCTTTAAGAAGCTTATTTATCCAAGCGGTTATTAAAGAGAAAAAGGACTCTTTTTTCAAAAAAAAAAAAATTTACTTTTCCAAACACTACTCCCCAACCGTCCATTAACGCCACGTATCCCTAAACCGTCCCATCAAGCACAGCTGGTGGTTGGACATTTAATGGGACAGAAAAACATTTTGCCTCTTCAGTTGCCTACATAGTCAAATGTTTTTGGGGACAAATTGTTGTGGGTATTTTTCAGCATGGTGACATCTTCAGTTGATCCTGCATATCAAGATGTCATTCCACTGTAAGTATTGTTTTAATATTTACTTATTTAATATTTACTAAAATCTTTATTCTTATTTTCCAGTAATTAAGAGAGAAATGCGGGATATTCTCCAGCACGTTCAACACACCTTCAACGGCTAGGGCGACTTGGTCTCACGGAGGTTGAAAGGATAAGCCTATATCTCGAGATTGTAGGAACAATATTTGACTTTTTCATACTTAATTATATATAAGGGGAAATGGAGAGTGAACATATACTAAGGCTCATACGCACACACACTCTACACACAGGCTCTTGTAATCCTCTCCATTATCTTCCAAAGTTGTATTCGTGATCATTATAGTGAAATTTTTAAGGTTGAAGACCTAACTCCCGGGGTTTTTTCCAAAGAGGTTATCACCTCCAAGGTTTTCCTCGTTAACAAATCGTGGTGTCATTATTTCTTTTTTTATGCTTTTGTTCCTTATAGTCGAATTCCATAGTCCCCTCCTTATTGTTCAATCCACACACTAATCAAAGTTAAGATTCTACTCTATTGTTTTTTCTACCAAAACACTTACCATCTGCAGGAACCTTACAAATGAGAAACAGATTCAACATATGCCAAATTAAACCAATCAATTATGCCAGAACCAATCAGAATAACATGAATCAGAGACAGATCAACCAAAGGAGTGTGGATATGGGAGATCCACACTCCCTTGACATCCAAATTGCAATTACAAATAGATCACATCATGAACATGCAATTGGATTCAAATAAACACGATTTAAACAGAGAGATTGCAGTTATCACTTGATAATCTGAGGCAGATGGAGCCTGATTATCAAGTGGAGGGGAAGGAATCACAATAAACAAATAAATGAGAGAGAGAGAGAGAGAGGGAAGGAAATGTCACCCTTGTAGTCCTCAACTTCCACACCAAGTTAGGTGCAAAAGCCTTCGATTCAGCTTCTGGAGTAGAGACTTAGACACAAGTGGAGAGCTAGATTGAGGCCTTCAAAGTGTTTGGGAAGTAAAAGGGTAATTGGGTAGGATATGTATGAGGAATCAAGGAATTGGAGGGGAATTGGGTGGTTTTTTGTGTGGGAGGAGAGAGAGAGAGAGAGAGGTTCTGGGGTGATTTTTGCAGAATGACTTTAGGGAGTGGAAATTGGGATCCAAAACTGAGAGGGGGAGGGTCTTATTTATAGCTGCTGATCATGGTCACCTTATGTCGCACGGCACTCTTTAACCACTTTCCAAGGCTTCGAGTTGTCGCATGACAGGGAGTGCTACCAACCATTTTTGGCGCCAAATCTGGTTCTGAAACATTCTTGGATAATACCTGAAAAGTCCAAAACAGATTTATTCCCTTTAGGTCCTTGGTATAAGCAAAGTACAAAAAAGTACTTCCTTCGCGAGAAACTTATGAAATGTTTTCAGAAGTCTCGGAATAGACCGGGAATTTACCAAAATGCCCCTTAATGAAATTTTATCATATTAAAATGCATCTGGAAAGGTCGCAAATTGGATTGGCGTACTTACAGTCACGCGACAAGTCGAGGCTTGGAAAATGGTTACAGAAGGTCGTGCGACACACTGTGACCATCAACTGCAGCCTATAAATAAGACCCTACCCCTCTCAGAAATGAATCCCAACTTCACATACTGTTACTCAGCCAAAATAGCAGCGTAACACACACACTAAACACACACCTCTCTCCCTCCTACCCAAAATCAACCTCCAATTCCCCCAATTCAATCCACTTCACCCACCAATACTTAGATCCATCATCAACCAATCCTCCCAAGCACACCAGTTCCAGAAGCAGTTGTTGAAGGATTCAATACCTAACTTGGTATAGAATTCATGGAATCAACAAGGGTAACACTCTCAATTCCCTTCTCTCTCTCTCTCTCTCCTACCTTGCTACTTTGATAATTCCATCATTCTATCTTCCTTGGATTCAGTAATCAGACTCCATCTGTCTTGATTACTGAATCCCAATCGCAATCTCTCTACTTAATATTGTTGTTTTGAATGATTGAGTGCTTATTGTTTGATTATTGTTTAAATTGGTGTTTAGATCCCAAGGGAGTGTGGATCTCACCATATCCACACCCCCTTGGTTTAATTGTTGTTAATCGTTCATTTCGAAGCTTAACTGATTGACTAATTAGATCTGTATTGATTGTTGGTGCTGCTGTGTTCGAATATGTAAGTCTCTGCAGATGGACACTATGTGTCACGCGACACATCGTGTCTGGTTAGATCGTGTGTCACGCGACACATCTAGCCAGACATGCCATGTTTCACGCGACACACTTTGTTCATTTGCAGAGATCCATTTCCTTTGTAATCTGTTTTGATCTGTGTATATGGGATGTGGCCTCCCTAAATAAATGGCTCACAAGTTGTAAGTTTCCAAGTTCATATCAATAAAATACATGTTTATCACACTTATTCATTATCATTGCTTGCACACGTTTTGGATTATTTGGATGTTTAATTAGAAAGACTCGTCCATGGACGAGGCGTGTTGGGCGAACTCTCAGTTCTTCCCAACACGTAACCTGACGCCCGAACCCATTCTCTCTCAAAGGTTTTTCAAAGTGTACCTCTAAACATGGCATGGCGACTCCTTTTCTTTTTTCATCGTCAGAAAAAAAAATATTTCCGGGCGAGTGCACATTCAGCTATCTCTTTCGAAGGAGATAGAGGGAGCTAAACCTGGGTACTAAAGCTTACGGCGCTGTTGTGGGTAAAATTCAGGATTGCTACATCTTGAGTTGTTATAAGCATGTCGACATCTTCACACTCGTAGACAAGGTAAAAATTATTTACTTAATTAATTCATTATTTATTTCTGTTATATTTAATTACAGGGATAAATAGAACGTGGGAAAAAACATGTTCAGTAAACTCCTTTCAACGGTTTGCAAGACCAAGTCAAGATGAAGATAACATGCCGAGATTATAGGGGAGTTTGTTAGGATTTTATTTTTTTGTTATTTTCTTTTTTATTTATAAGCTCATGGCTGGAAACACGCAACACAGAAACACACGCTTCACTCACCCACAGTTCACATACAGTTTGTAATCCGCCATAGCTTTGTTTCTTGTAATTCAAAGACATTAATACGATTGTTTGGGAAGGTAGGTGCTCATAATCACCTCCCGAGGTTTTGTGCCGGCGAGATAGTTATCTCAAGGGTTTTCCTCGTTACATGATCGAGCCATCCTAGTTACATTGTTACACCAATTATATTCCATTGCACCCTCCTTAGCTTTGTTTCAAATTCTTTCATTGTTGACTGATTTTTGCCAAAACAGTTTGGCGCCCACCGAGGGACCATTGGTTTTTTAATTGGTTCAAAATTCTTACGTTTTTACTATATCTACCCAACCTATGACTTCCGCCATCACCAAAACCATTCCTAGCAGTGTGAATCCCTAAACCAGTAGCAGGTCGACAACTGGAGGCAAAGAAACATTGCCTCCTCCTCCGCCTGTAAATTCTGGCAAGAAGTAGATGTCGCCATCTCCTGATCTTGAGATCAAGAGGATGCTGATGCAGATGAAGAATCAGCTGGATCACCAACAGAATAACACCTCCTTGATAGCCGAAAGTTTGATAAAGGTGCAAAAAGATCAGGAGTTGCTCTCCAAAAGAATGGATGCTGTCTCTCCTTACCGTCCTAGAGCCCTTGATTTCAACATTGGGGACAACTCTCAAACTTTCAACGAATTCCTTCCAATGGCTTCATCTGTGAGGATGTCAACATCTTCTCCTCCCATAACGACTTCTGTGGCGATGTCGACACCCTTAGCTACCAGTGCCTACCGGATGACTTTTCCAGAAGGACCCCTCTTCACTAATAGCACCGTTCTGACATCCTCTGCAGATAATGCTAATCCTTTCATTAATTTCAATACTAGTTCTTCTTTAGATAATACCCCTCGTACCACTAACCCTTTTGCAGGAACCTACATTGCAAATCAGCTTCAGGAATTGAGAGATATGATCATGAATGTACCAGGTGTCACTCCGCCTATCCAACAAGTCTCCCCAACATGTAACAATCAGTCTCGCTTTACTCCAGCAATCGCGCATGTCGACATCCTGAAAGGATTCAGCGTTCCTACCATGAAGCTGTATGATGGAAGTTCTGATCCTGAGGAACATGTCTCCCACTACCAAGAAAAAATGGAGATCATTCGTATCCCGCTCCAGTTTCGTGAGGCTTATTTGTGTCGAGGATTCGGTTCGACGTTGGTAGGCCCGACATTGAAGTGGCTGTTCTGTCAACCTCCTGGTTCTATTGGCTCCTTTGCTCAACTTATCAACCTGTTTAATAACCAATTTTCTTGCAGCCGGCAATTTGAGAAGCTCACCAGTGATCTTTACCGCATCACCCAGTAGCCCACCGAAGCCTTAAAAGACTATGTTAACAGGTTTAATAAAGAAGTTCTAGAAATCCCCAACCTAGACATGGCGACAGCTGCAGAAGCTTTCAAAATGGGCTTGAAGAAGGATTCCCCTTATTATGAAGATCTGGTGATGAACCCATGCAAGAAGATGGAGGATATCCAAAATCAGGCCCTAAGATTTATCAGGCTGGAAGAGGACAAGGTGCAACAATCCAAGAATCCTGACAAAGCTTTAGCATATGACCATCCCGACAGGAAGATAGAGTCATCTCATCAAAGACCGAGCAGATCTAGACCATACCACAGAAATGACCATAACAAAGTCAATTATGTGGAAGATGATGGAGACGATGACGATTTTGAATCTCCTAAAATTTCTGATTATTGCTTTTTTGTTGATGTTTCAGGTATCCTATGTGCAATGAGCAATCTTGGAGATAAAGCAAGGTGGCCTCGAAAGACTGACAAGTCATCCGGCTGGAAGGATAAATCCATGTGGTGTGCCTATCACGAAGATTTTGGACATCTTATCGAAGATTGCATCGCCTTGAGGAGAGAGATTAGTTACCTGTTGTCTAAGGGACATCTTAAAGAGCTCCTTGGGAACCGCAAGACCAAGACGGAGAACAAAGAGCCCGTTGCAACCAGACCACCATCTCCTCCACCAGTAACAAAGGTAATCAATGTTATTAGTGGTGGTTCTGATATTTGTGGTACTTCTTATTCTACAGCTAAGAGATTCGCCAAGCAAGCTAAGGATGAGAAGCCCGAGAGATCATCCAAGATGGCGCAGCTCACATCCCAAGATGTCATCTCCTTCAAAGAAAGTGACAGGGATAATGTTATGGATCCACATCATGACGCCTTGGTCAATGTACTTCAGATAGCCAACTGCAAGGTCAGACGTATCCTGGTTGATGGGGGCAGCTCCGTGAACCTCATCATGTTGGATGCTTTGAAAGAAATGAAGATCCCTGAAGACAGCATTATAAAAAGAACCTCCGTGCTCGTGGGCTCAGTGGAGAAACCAAAAGTATAGTGGGTGAAATTACACTACCAGTTTATGTCGAAGGGATCAACTCCATGGAGAGATTCTGCGTCATTGATAGTGCAACATGTTATAATGTGATTTTGGGAAGACCTTGGATCCATAGAATGAAGGCTGTGCCATCTACCTATCACCAATGTGTCAAGATGCCGACACCTTGAGGAATTGTCAAGGTTTACAGTGATCAACAGTTAGCTAAAGCATGTTATATGACTTCCATGAAGGCGTCAACAACCCCTAAGATGGCATAGCAATTACAGAAAAAAGCTCGTGAGGTTCTAGAGGCGAAGGAGCATGACTTGAAAGAGATACTCTTAGACCCCTCAAACCCAGATCTCAAGGTGCTGGTTGGCCAAGATGTTCCGGCCGAAATCGAAGAAGACCTTATCAACCTCCTGAAAAGCAGGATTAGAAGCTTCGCTTGAAAACATGAAGATATGACAGGCATCAGTAAAGATTTCATCACCCATAAGCTCAACATCGATCCATCCTTCAGACCGATCCATCAAAAGAGAAGGAAGTTCGTACAGGAGAGGAACATCATCATCCAGGAAGAAGTGGACAGATTGCTCAAAGCTAAGATGATCAGAGAGGTTGAATACCCAAGATGGCTAGCAAATGTGGTGGTTGTAGAAAAGAAGAACGGAAAATGGAGAGTTTGTGTCGACTTTACAGACTTAAACAAAGCTTGTCCCAAAGATCCTTTCCCCTTGCCACACATTGATACTTTGGTAGATGCTACTTCTGGACATGAAGTGTTGACTTTCTTGGATGCATCTTCAAGATTCCAGCAAATCCAGATAGAGCCATCTGACCAAGAGGACACCGACTTCATCACCCCAACAGGTATTTATTGTTACATTGCAATGCCTTTTGGACTAAGAAATACAGGTGCTATATACCAGAGGCTAGTCAACATGATGTTCATGTTGGTGTTATGCCCTAGGCCTATGATTGATAGACTTATGTGTTGACATTATTTATTATTATATGAGATGTTTATTATTTGATTATTATATGTTTTGTATATTTGTTTATAATAATCTCTGTCCCTAATTATTAAGAGAATAAATTAGTATAATTGTCAATGGATAATCATGTGATGATTATATGCATAAGAGATGCACATTGAAATTATGGGTACTTGTTAGAGAACAAGTGACTGGACATGACCCACATGAGATTTATGTCATGGTCAAATGTCATACTTAAATCTCATACGGTTACTTCATTTATTTCCTAGACCTAAGACTATCATAACCTTACATATGATGAAAGTCATGTTTGATTTTAGTCAAACGATATCTTAACACGATATCTATAAAGACTATCATTGGCATGATCGGATTCATGATGGGAAGGATGATAAGTCAAGAAGGAATTTGTCCCTCGGAAGATGTTATGCTTGGGCCCCTCGATGAGTGATAATGATGAAAGTGTATGGCCGTACCCCAATGTGATTGGAATTATCATTATACTCAAGAATCGAGAAAGCATTGAACAATAACAAGTTGACAAGGACCATGACTTGTGTTCAAATATGACATCGTGAGACAAAGGGAGAAATGGAAGTACACCATTGGAAACGTGAACTCTTACGTTACATCATTTGGGTAGACCTAATGGCTTGCTAGAGTCCGCTTATGTCTTATGAGGTTCGATATGATCGAACTCATTGCCAACATGATGTAATCCTATTGGGTCACACACAACTAGAATGAATTGGTTAAACCGGAGGAAGAATGATTGAGAGGCTCAGAAACTGGCTATTTATGTCACGCGACATATCAAGCCAATGGCTTGATATACCGCGCGACATAATAGGCCAATACGCGTTTTTGACAGCCTGTCTCTCCTAATTCGATTAGAAGAGGTATTTACACTATTGTAGTATAAATACAAGGGTTCTGTCAGACCTAAAGGTCAGCCGAAATTTTAAAGCAAAATTCACAATCAAATTCTCTCAATATTCTTCAAGGTTTTAGATCTAGCAATCATCAAGAAGTTGTTCTTGAATTCATTCAAAGGTGTGGATACCGAAAGAGGGTCTTCGCTCGTTCATCGATCAAGGCCTAGAGTTCAAGCAAGTTGAAGAACGAAGTTTGTGATTCGATATCACATAATCAAATCGTTCGATAGCTCAAGACCGGAAAGCGTTTCAAGGTTGGTTTAATTCTATCTCATAGGTATTCAAATTAATTGTATAGAACGGATCCTAGGGCTTCTTGGGTTTTATGTTTTTTAATGCTTAATTCCGCTGCGCATGGACCCGTAAAACCCAACAGTGGTATCAGAGCCCCGTTCGTATGATTAAGTTTGAATTAACATGCTAGGTTTAAGATATAAATTGTTTATATGCTTATTGCATGTTTTGTATGTGATAGAATTTTTAATTGTTTATGTGAAACAATGTGAAAATCGTTTTCAATTTATGCTGAATTAAATCAGAAAAGGCCGTTTTATGTGATTTAATTGGGCCGTAATCCGTATTGGTTCGAATGCGGAAATCTCGTAACCTCGTCGCCTATGTCGTGCGACATATCGAGCCATGTGGAATTAAAGTTAACCGGCATGTTAGGTCGCGCGACATATTAAGCCTTCCGCCGATGTTGTCACGCGACATAACAAGCCAAAACCGGCGTAACTGTTTGTTCAAATTTTCTCGCTATTCGTGATTGTGTTTACAATCTGATATGTTGATATGAAAATCTGGATGTTATAAAATTGAGTTTATAAGTCCGCGATAGATTGATTCATTGATATACATGATTAATTGATTAAAATATGATTTTAATAATTATTGCAATATATATATGAAAAATCTGGATGTTATAAAATTGAGTTTATAAGTCCATGCTAGATTGATTCATTGATATGCATGATTAATTGATTAAAATAAGATTTTAATAATTGTTGCGATGCATGAATTATTTGTTCTTAATTGTTAAGAATTATTAAAATTAGATGTTTAGTTAAAACATGATATTTAGTTTCCTAATATGTTTAGATTTAGACATTGTAAATTTTAGATCTTATGATTGTTTATGGAAACAAGTCATAAATACGCGAAATTTAAAAGGAAACTGATTGTTTATAAAAGGTAAGGATTATGTTGCCTAATCGTAGTTGATTTCTAATTATGCATGTCTAGGAGAGTTGTCTAAGGAAGAGTTGGTACTTAAGAAGTCCTTGCGGCTCACCTATCTTCCCGGGAACTTACTCCGGTGCATGATTTTGACTATCTTTCTGATATGCTTATAATCTACCTTTAAAGAACCTTCATTTAACTTTTAAGTTCTTTATGCCAATTCATGATTAAAAACACTTGAGACCATTCGGATAGTTTTGGGTGGGCTTGCCATAGCAAGGTGCTTTGATTCTATTCGAATGCGAGCAAGATGAGGAAATGGTGGTTCCTATACGTTTTAAAGTGAATGAACTTAATTGGGTTATCAAAATGGTTTTGGACCCAAGGCATAAGATGAGATTAAAATATGCCTAGACATATGATGTCTTGAATTGATCTCATAAAAGATCTAAGAGTCATATATGTGATATGATTGATGTTTTCTACCTAATTAATTTAATTTTGAGCGGTTTGCCATAGCAAACTTGAAATTGAATTAAAGTTGGATCTTAGCCCATTAAATGTATATTATGCTTATTTGCATTTGAAGGTGTATAATATAGTGGGAGCATTTATTTAAATGCACTATACTTCTCATATGATATGTTTACTTATATGTGTTCATATTTTATGTATATCTTTTTGTAGAATAAATGGCATCAAACAATAATCACTTTTCACCGCGATCCGTCCTTGAGAAGGAAAAGTTGGAAGAGAATGGTACAAACTATATGGATTGGATCCGTAGTTTGAGAATTGTTCTCAAACAAGAGGAGAAACCGTACGTTCTCACCGAACCTATTCCACCCGAACTCTCGCCGCCAATGTCGCTAGGGCAATAAGGGAACAATATCCGAAGCACAAGCGTGACTCTACGCATGTTAGTTGCCTTATGCTCTCCGCCATGTGCAAGAGTCTTCGTAAGAATCTTGAGCACTTGGGGACAATCGACTTAAACAATCGGCCGATGGAAATGTTCCAAATTCAAGCTAGGCAAGAAAGGTACAACACAGCTTGCATCCTTGACCTCATGCAAGATGAGTGAAGGACAAGCCGTTGGTCCCCATGCTCTCAAGTTAAAGGGCCACATTGAGCATCTTGAAAGGCTCGGTTTTCCAATTAGCCAAGAGTTGGCTACCGACATAATATTGAATTCATTACCTAAAAGTTTTAGTCATTTCATAATGCACTATAACATGGGTGGAATGAATAGAAACCTTTCCGAGTTAGTTCAAATGTTGACTAACAAGGAAACCGCATTGTCGAGAAGAAGACCGATCAAGTGCTAATGGTTAACAAGGGGAAAGGGTTCAAGGGTAAAGGAAAAGCAAAGGTTGCTAATCCTAAGGCAAAGGTTGCCAAGCCCAAAGAGGCCTCCAAGCCTAAAGAGGCTAAGCCTAAGTCCCAAGAGGACGCAACCGCTTCCATTGCAATGAGATTGGACATTGGAGGAGAAATTGCGCAAAATACAAGGAAGCACCGAAGAAGAGCAAAGGAGTTGCTTCAACTTCGTGTATCTTTGTTATAGATATATTCCTATCTACTTCTAGTTCTTGGGTATTGGATACCGGATGTGGAACTCACATTTGTTTAAATGTGCAGTGGTCTAAAGAATGTAAGGATGCTTAAGGAAGGTGAAGTGGACCTACGTGTGGGGAATGGAGCAAGAGTTGCCGCATTAGCCGTAGGAACTTATGAAGTTACTTTACCTAGTGGGCTAATACTTGTTTTGAACAATTGTTATTACGTTCCTGTACTTTAAGTAGGAATATTATTTCGATTTCATGTTTGGATAATGAAGGTTTTAATTTTCTTATATGTGATAAGAAATTTTCTATTTACAAGAGTGATATGCATTATTGTATCATTGCTTCATTCAATGGCCTTTATATTCTTGATGTTGAAAATCGCGATAATGATGTCTATAACATTAACAAGAAATCTAAACCCAATGATGTAAACCACACTTACTTATGGCATTGTCGCCTTGGCCATATAAACGAGAAACGCATTTCTAAACTCCACAAAGATGGATTTTTGGACTCACATGATTATGAATCATATGAGACATGCGAATCTTGTTTACTTGGCAAGATGACCAAGGACCCATTTACCAAAACCGGTGAAAGGGCGGGCGACTTATTAGGACTCATACATACCGATGTATGTGGGCCTATTAGTAGCGATGCTAGGGAGGATTTCGGTACTTCATAACATTCACCGATGATTATAGTAGATTTGGATATGTTTATCTAATGAAACATAAGAGTGAATCGTTTGAGATATTTCGAATATTTCAAAATGAGGTGCAAAATCAACTTGGCAAAACTATTAAGGTACTTCGATCCGATCGAGGTGGTGAATATTTGAGCCAAGAATTTGACAAATATCTTAAGAGTTGTGGAATCGTTTCGAACTCTCTCCACCCTAACACCACAATGGAATGGTGTGTCTCGAAAGGAGGAATAGAACTTTGTTGGACATGGTTCGCTCTATGATGAGTCAAGTTGAGCTTCCTTTATCCTTTTGGGGACATGCACTAGAAACTGCTGCTTTCACTATAAACAGAGTTCCTACCAAATCGGTTCAAAAGACCCCATATGAGATGTGGCATGGAAGAAAACCTAGTTTGTCTTTCATGAAGATTTGGGGTTGTGATGCATATGTCAAGAAGTTAACTTCTGACAAGCTAGCACCTAAATCTGATAAATGTGTTTTTGTGGGATATCCTAAGGAAACCAAAGGATACTATTTCTACAACCGAAACGAGAACAAAGTGTTTGTTGCTCGAAATGGTACTTTCTTAGAAAAGGAGTTTCTTCGCAAAGGAACCAGTGGGAGTAAAATAGATCTCGAAGAAGTTCGAGAACCCGAAAACAACATTGAACCAATGGTAGAAACTGAACCAAGTTCACAAACCATTGTGGAACCGGTTCAAGATGCACAAGTTCCTCGCCGAAGTGGTAGATCACGATCCGAACCCGAGAGATATGGATTTCTCGTTACGGAAAGTGATGAAGTGGAGTTAATCGAAAATGATGAACCCACTTGCTATCAAGAAGCGATGTCCGCTCCGGATTTGGAAAAATGGCAAGAAGCCATGAAGTCCGAATTACAATCCATGGCTGATAATCAAATTTGGAACTTGATTGATCCACCCGAAGGTGTAAAAACCATAGGGTGCAAATGGGTCTTCAAGAAGAAGACCGACATGGATGGGAAGGTTCACACCTATAAGGCTAGGCTAGTAGCTAAGGGATATAGGCAGATTCATGGCATAGACTATGATGAAACCTTTTCGCCTGTAGCTATGCTTAAGTCTATTAGAATTTTACTTGCCATAGCCGCATATTATGACTATGAGATATGGCAAATGGATGTCAAAACAGCTTTCCTTAATGGGAAGTTACTTGAGGATGTATACATGATACAACCTCGAAGGTTTTGTCACCCGTAAAATTCTAACAAGGTGTGTAAGTTGCGTAAATCCATTTATGGATTGAAGCAAGCTTCAAGGAGTTGGAATCTACGTTTTGATGAAGCAATCAAGGAATTTGGCTTTATCAAGAACGAAGATGAACCTTGTGTATACAAGAAAATTAGTGGGAGCGTAGCACTATTTTTAGTGTTGTATGTCGACGATATCTTACTCATTGGAAATGACGTTCCTGCACTAGAGACCGTCAAGTCTTGGTTGGGAAAGTGCTTTTCAATGAAAGATATGGGCGAAGCCGCATATATCCTTGGTATCAAGATCTATAGAGATAGATCCAAGAGGATGATTGGTTTAAGTCAAAGTACTTACATTGACAAAGTCCTTAGAAGATTCCAAATGGAAAATTCTAAAAGAGGGAATTTGCCAATGTTGCATGGTATATCTCTTAGCAAGAATCAATGTCCAAAGACTAATGATGAGCGAAAGAGAATGAATGGTATTCCATATGCTTCGGCAATTGGGTCTATCATGTATGCTATGTTATGTACTAGACCCGATGTCTCGTGTGCTCTAAGCATGACGAGTAGGTACCAATCCGATCCCTATGAACCACATTGGATAGCAGCCAAGAATATCCTTAAGTACTTACGAAGAACTAAGGATGCATTCTTGGTCTTTGGAGGAATGGAAGAAGATCTTGTAGTCAAAGGCTACGTATGCTAGCTTCCAAACCGACAAAGATGATTTCAGATCGCAGCCTGGATTTTTGTTTACGCTTAATGGAGGCACCGTGAGTTGGAAAAGTTCCAAGCAAAGTACCGTCGCGATTCTACAACCGAAGCCGAGTACATAGCGGCATCCGATGCAGCTAAGGAAGCGCTTTGGATCAAGAAGTTCATTAGTGATTTGGAAGTCGTTCCAAGCATCGTAGATCCTATTGAACTTTATCGTGATAACAATGGTGCCATTGCACAAGCAAAGGAACCAAGATCACACCGTAGATCCAAACACATACTTCGACGTTTCCACATTATCCGTGAGATATGTGAAAGGGAAGACGTTAAGATATGCAGAGTAGACATCGATGACAATGTGGCGGACCCACTAACTAAGGCTCTCTCGCAAGCTAAACATGATGGTCATGTTAGGTCCATGGGTATTCGATACATGGTAGATTGGGCCTAGTGCAAGTGGGAGACTGTTGGTGTTATGCCCTAGGCCTATGATTGATAGACTTATGTGTTGACATTATTTATTATTATATGAGATGTTTATTATTTGATTATTATATGTTTTGTATATTTGTTTATAATAATCTCTGTCCCTAATTATTAAGAGAATAAATTAGTATAATTGTCAATGGATAATCATGTGATGATTATATGCATAAGAGATGCACATTGAAATTATGGGTACTTGTTAGAGAACAAGTGACTGGACATGACCCACATGAGATTTATGTCATGGTCAAATGTCATACTTAAATCTCATACGGTTACTTCATTTATTTCCTAGACCTAAGACTATCATAACCTTACATATGATGAAAGTCATGTTTGATTTTAGTCAAACGATATCTTAACACGATATCTATAAAGAATATCATTGGCATGATCGAATTCATGATGGGAAGGATGATAAGTCAAGAAGGAATTTGTCCCTCGGAAGATGTTATGCTTGGGCCCCTCGATGAGTGATAATGATGAAAGTGTATGGCCGTACCCCAATGTGATTGGAATTATCATTATACTCAAGAATCGAGAAAGCATTGAACAATAACAAGTTGACAAGGACCATGACTTGTGTTCAAATATGACATCGTGAGACAAAGGGAGAAATGGAAGTACACCATTGGAAACGTGAACTCTTACGTTACATCATTTGGGTAGACCTAATGGCTTGCTAGAGTCCGCTTATGTCTTATGAGGTTCGATATGATCGAACTCATTGCCAACATGATGTAATCCTATTGGGTCACACACAACTAGAATGAATTGGTTAAACCGGAGGAAGAATGATTGAGAGGCTTCGTAAACCGGTTATTTATGTCACGCGACATATCAAGCCAATGGCTTGATATACCGCGCGACATAATAGGCCAATACGCGTTTTTTGACACTGCCTCTCCTAATTCGATTAGAAGAGGTATTTACACTATTGTAGTATAAATACAAGGGTTCCGTCGACCTAAAGGTCACCGAAATTTTAAAGCAAAATTCACAATCAAATTCTCTCAATATTCTTCAAGGTTTTAGATCTAGCAATCATCAAGAAGTTGTTCTTGAATTCATTCAAAGGTGTGGATACCGAAAGAGGGTCTTCGCTCGTTCATCGATCAAGGCCTAGAGTTCAAGCAAGTTGAAGAACGAAGTTTGTGATTCGATATCACATAATCAAATCGTTCGATAGCTCAAGACCGGAAAGCGTTTCAAGGTTGGTTTAATTCTATCTCATAGGTATTCAAATTAATTGTATAGAACGGATCCTAGGGCTTCTTGGGTTTTATGTTTTTTAATGCTTAATTCCGCTGCGCATGGACCCGTAAAACCCAACAGTTCAAAGAGCAGATTGGGGACACCATGGAGGTATACATCGACGACATGGTGATAAAGTCAAAGAAAGCTGAAGATCATGTTCGGGATCTTACTCAAGCATTTGACATCCTGGACAAGTTCAACATGAAGCAGAACCCAGCAAAGTGCAATTTTGGCATGAAGTCCGGGAAGTTCTTGGGGTACATGGTGATGCAGAGAGGGATAGAGGCAAGCCCAGAACAAATAAAAGCCATCATCAATCTAAAGTCACCCAAATCCATAAAACATGTTCAATGATTGACAGGGAAGGTGGCAGCATTGAATCGATTCATCTCAAAATCCTCAGACAGATGCAAGCCATTCTATGACATCTTAAAGAAAAATTCCAGGTTCGAGTGGACTGATAAGCATGAACAAGCCTTTCAAGATTTGAAGTTGTACCTGTCAACACCTCCCTTACTTTCAAAGCCTCATGAAGGTGAGCCATTATATGTTTACTTAGCTGTCTCTGAGACTGCAGTTAGTGCCGTTCTGGTCCGTGATCAAGATGGCATCCAGCAATATACTATGTAAGTAAAACATTGCTCGATGCAGAAACCAGGTATTCACACCTTGAAAAGTTAATATTAGCTTTAATTTCTGCTTCAATTAAGTTAAGGCATTATTTTGAAACTCATATTATTGTCATTCGTACTAACTATCCAATAAAAAGTGTAATGAGAAAACCAGAAATGTCAGGAAGGATGGCCAAGTGGTCCGTTCAGTTAAGAACCTATGACATCAAGTATGAACTGGCAATGAATAAAATCACAAGCACTTGCGAGACTTTGTGGCAGGACTTTAGTCAGCGTGATGCAGCAAGTAGAACTTGAAGTCCAACAACTCCAAGATGGGGACATCCTGAGGAAGTGGACTCTATTCACGGATGGTGCTTCTAATATGAGGGGCACAGGGCTAGGTATTGTCCTAAAGTCACCACAAGGGGACATCATACCCCAGGCCATTAGTTGTGATTTTAAAGCCACCAATAATGAAGCAGAATACGAAGCCTTAATCGTGGGCCTGACCGTAGCTCTAGACATGAACATTAAAGCAATACAGGTATATAGTGATTCATTATTACTTGTAAGTCATTTTAATGGTTCTTATGCAGCAAAAAATGCCAAGATGACAACTTATTTGGGCATTGTGAAAATTTTGGCAAGCAAATTTCAAATCTTCTCTTTTGAACAAATACCCCGAGAGGAGAACTCTCAAGCAGATGCATTGGCCAATCTTGGATCAGCTTTCAAGAGCTTATCTCAGACCAATATACCAATCATACATGTTGACATCCCTGCTGTGGAATGGTTAGAACTATTATGCATGGATGACGACATCCCAGATAGTCAGATGGAGATATCTTGGATGACGCCAATAATTAAATATCTTCAAGATGGTACCATCCCTGATGAAGAAAAAATTGCTACAACATTCAGGGTAAGGATTTCAAAATTCGTATTAATAGATAATATGCTGTTTAAGAAATCATTTGCAGGACCATATTTGAGATGTCTTGAAGCTGACAAAGCCAATAAAGTCTTAAGAGAGTTACATGAAGGATCATGTGGTAACCATTCTGGGGGCAGAAGCTTATATACAAAGGCTCTAAGAATGGGTTATTACTGGCCAACAATGCGCCAAGATGCTGCAATCTTTGCAAAGAAATGTGATTCCTGCCAGAGGCATAGCGACATCTTGCATCAGCCCGCAGAATTGCTTCATCCAATCCTCTCTCCTTGTCCATTCAAGAAATGGGGAATGGATATAGTGGGAAAATTACCTAAATCTCATGGAGGGAAAGTATTCTTACTTGCAATGACTGATTATTTCTCTAAGTGGGTTGAGGCTAAATCCTACGTACAAGTTCGTGATAAAGAAGTCATATCCTTCATTAAGAGAAATATATTAAGTAGGTTTGGCATCCCCTCTGAAATAATATGTGACAACGGCTCTCAGTTCATCAGCAAGAAGACACAGGATTTCCTTGCTAGGTGGGGAGTAAAGATGGTGACATCCTCACCTGTGCATCCTCAAGCTAATGGCAGCAGAATCAAGCAACAAAATAATCATCAATAACCTAAAGAAGAGGCTAGATCAAAAGAAAGGAAGATGGGCAGAGGAGCTTCCATTTGTCCTTTGGGCAGATAGAACCACACCAAAGAACATAACAGGCCAAACCCCTTATTCCTTAGTTTTTGGAGCAGAAGCAGTCATCCCGGCAGAAGTTGTCGTCCCCACTGCCAGATTCAAGATGTTGACACCCAAGCAAAATGATGCCAACCTGAGTCATGATCTAGACACCATTGATGAGCTAAGGGACCTTGCCAAGATCAGGATAGCATCATATCAACAGAAGATTGCTAGATCCTACAACGAAAATGTTAGATTACGAAAGTTCCAAGTTGGTGATCTAGTCCTACGAAAGGTGTTTCAGAATATAAGAGAGCCCAATGCTGGAAAGATGGCTCCCAAATGGGAAGGGCCATACCTTGTAGATGCTGAAGCAGGCAAATGATCCTATTGGCTATCAACTCTAGAGGGAGCAAGGATTCCTAGAAGTTAGAATGCCATTCATCTCAAGACCTACTTTATGTAAGTTTACATGATTATTTTACAGTGCAAATAAAACTAAGGTACGATCTTTACCATTCTAATTTCAATAAAAGTACTTGTTTCCGTATTTATTTATTTTTTGGAATAATTACTGACTTAAGCATCGGAGGGGCGTTAGCTAAGCTAACGCCCACCCCTAACATGTTTCTGTTTTGTAAGGAAACAAGAAGCATTAGAATAAAACTCATTGGTTAACTAAGATGTTGTCATCCTCCCAAGAACATAATATCTTAAACCAGGTACGAACTATCTCTTACTCTTTGTTTAAAAAGTATTTTTATAGGTTTAGCGTTATTTTACTTTCTTTTATCAAATAAAATGTGACATCAGAAAAGATGTCGAAATCTCTCATTAACTTGTTATTTTGCAAGAAGTTGACACCTTAAATAGGAAGTCTCCAGTTCATTCCAAATCCTCGTAAAAACAACCGTTTTGAGAATGGCCATATCACCTACGTTTAAGGTACTTAATTCCTTTAAAGGTTTAAAGAAATTACTTTCTTTCACCGCATTAAGGTTTAAACACCTCGCCTGGAGCGCACGATGTCAACCTTGATTGAGGTGTGTGGTGGGCCCGTATGTTTAATATATACGAATTACCCATCTCCACTCAATCAATGAGTTAGACCCTAAGATTTTTACAATTGGTTATGACACATACATGTCATCTAAGAACAAACGGTTATTGACATTTACATGTCAATCCAAGTAATTGCAAAGGATTTCTACATCCACTCGCAAGTTGTTACCATCTACGGAGAGGTTAACATATCAACCTCCTAAAATTATTTTTCACAAAGATACTTGGGGAAAAGTTTTTACCAAAACCCAAGGTAAAGTTTTTACCAAAATCCAAGCAAAAGTTTTTACTACGGAAAGCATAAAAAGTGTTGGACCAACCCAACACTTGGGAAACAAATTGTCTTGACCCTTATGGGCCCATTACAAATCAAAAAAAATTGTCTTCGGGACGCAGCCCAATTCAAACCAAAGTTTTTAAACCAAATTTTTCAAAACCAAAGTTTTTAAACATATTACTTTCTTCCTTCACGGGGTGGCTACTGCCGCTGATGTTGTCGCTGCTCCTTCTTCGAAGATATCATCATCCTTAGCTGCTGAAGATCCTTCTCCTGCCTCCTCTCCCTTAGCGTCCAAAGCCTTCAAAAAGGGAACGTTGTTGTTCAACATCCCACTCTTTGTGCCTCCCATCATGAAACTCCTCCATCATTTGAACTTTGATCTCTATCATGCTTCGGGCAGCAGAGGCCATCATGTTCTTCTTTAAATCTTCAACCTCATGCAGCTGGGTGTCTTGAAGGGAAGACATTCCTGTCATCAAGCTTTCCACCTCCTTCTGTAATTCTTCATTCTTCTAAGCCAAAACTTCCCTCTGTTTCTTGACCTGAATAACTTCCAGCACCAACTTCCTATTTATTTCCTCAAGACTGCTCATTTTCATCTTAGCTGCATCAATGCCCTGCAAAAACCAAAATTTTGAGATACATTGTTCGAATAAAAAACTTCTTTGAAAGACTATGTTTTTCATGAAACTCACCGCTACAACCCTGGTAAGTGCCTCCTCTGCATCAGTCAAGCCCGTTTCATCCACATTTATTACCTCCTTGGAACTTCTCTTCCTCTTCTTTACCCTGGCTCCTACAGATGGTGCCTTCATCTCTCTTTTAGGCACCAACATCTGATTGCTTGCCTGAGTTTGCCCCACAAAATCTTGAAGATCCTTTAGAGAAAAGGCAGCGGTAGACTTTGAAACTGTCAAAGAAAGTGCGCTGTCATAAAAAAACAGAATCCAGATATATAAAGAAAAGATTTTTCATAAGACAAGATTCAAAGATCTTTCCAGTAGACATTTCGGTAGATGGTGGTATTTCCTTGTCCTCAGAGATTGTTACGACTTCAAAAGGTTGGAAAGATCGCTCCCCCTCTGAGAACTCCAACAACCTATTCACCTTCCCAATTGTCTCAGCAGATGGAGGGAAAAGCTTAACCCAATCGATAGCTGCAAAAACAAACAAAGAAAATTACAACAGGTAAGTGCGGGAAATAAGGGAAAATTGAAGTTTGAAAGAGGGATACCTTCCCTATTCCATTCAGTCGCCAAGAAATCTCCTTCCTCCAAGGAGTCCTTCTCGACAAAAAAGTATTTTGATTTCCAACCACTATCACTCACAGTTACTTTCAAGAACAAAGGTTTCATGTCAGACCTAGTCTTAAGGAGGTATCTCGTGGAACCGAAAGTTTGGAGCTCATACATAAAGGCCAACTCCTTCAAACCTATGTCTAAACTGAATTCACGGTTCGCCCTCAGAACACAAGAAAAGATCCTCCAAACCATAGGCATCACTTGTACAAAAGCAAGGTTAGTCTTTCTAAAGAACTCGTTTATCAGTGCAGGGAAGGGATAAGAGAAACCTAGAGTGAAGGGGTATTCATAAAAACAAACCCACTTTGGAGAAACAAAATCAGACCTAAGGAGAACATCAAATGGCCTAAAGATGGTAGAATCCGGGAAGCAGTTGTTTTGGTAGAAAAAACAATAATGTCGAATCTTGACTTATGAAAGTGTACGGATTTAATAATAAGGAGGGGACTTTGGAATTTGATTAAATGGAACAAATGGATGCTAAAATGAAGAAACACAATCAAGGACACAACAATATAACGAGGAAAGCCCTTGAGTCAAATGATCTCGCCGGCATAAAACCTCGGGAGGTTTTAGGTAACCTACCTAAAACCCAAAAATGTATTATTGATAGTTGAGTGATTACAAGTCGGATAGCATAAGAGAGAGTTTACAGAAGCTAGTGAACGTGTGTGTGGAAGTGTAGGTTACTCTCTTTTATACCCCTTAAATAGTAAAAAGAAAGGTAAAAATATCCCTAGAAACAAGGAGAAAATATCGCCAAAGATGGAGATCACGGCCGTTTGATGAAGCTCGGAGATTTCCATTGACTGGGTTGTTTAACCAAATCAAGGACTTCGCTAAGACCAAGTCTTCCACAACTCAACGTAACAAACTAACAAAAATCCCTATAATCTCGGCACATCTTCTTATCCTCTCAACGTCCTTTGACTTGGTCTTTTTAGCGTTGAGGGAAAAGTCCCATGTCTTTGGTAAATATCTCCGGATTTAACTCCTTTGATTTCTTGTAAAATATGATATAAATAATATTAGATAAACACAATAAATATTATGCAATACTTACGGTGGAATATCATCTTGACATACGGGAACAGCGAGGATGTCACCATGCGGGGATATTCAATGATGTCAACATGTGGAAAATCCGCCACAACAATTGCCCCCAAACTTATCACTTCGCGGAATACGAAGAGGTAAGTTTCCAAACTTCAGTAGCGGCGGACATGATTTGACAACATTCGGTGGTGAAGAAAATCAAGAAGAAGTCAAGCCGTCGTCATCTCAAAATGTCAATAGGTAAGAATAGTTTACCCCGTCTTTCTATTCTGCTAATCTTCCTTTTCCTCAATGCTTAAACTTTCTCTTCGCATTCAAAGGCGGTTGCTTGAGGCTTAGTCTTTGATCGGAAGAATTGGATGCTCTTGTTGGTGCTTTTCCTGCTAAGTCGATGTTAGGTACCCATTGTCCCAAAGAAACAAGTCCGAGATGGGTGAAAGTACTGGCATTGATTCAAGGGTAAAGAAGAGGAAGGCTACAGAAAGTGAGGCTATCGAAGTTGTGGATGCGGATATTTTTTAAGGTTCGAAGGTAGGAGGGGTGAAGAAGAAGCTTCTAGGATTAGTAACCAATGTAAGATGTTACTAAAGTTTGTCCCTAACTTGTTCCATAGCTCTATTATTTGCTAATCTGGAACTTATGGTGTTTTCTTAACAGGCAATGGGATGTTTGGAGTCCCAAGTGAAAGATGTGGCTAAGATCAATGAGCAATTTAAGAAGAGCGCTAAGAGTGATATGGATCAGGCCAAGAAGGAAGATGCTTTTGGGAGAAGAAGTTTTAACGAGCGAAGAGGAACGAGAAGAAGACGGTGAAGGGGTTGTTAGCAATCGACTTCTATTGAGGGTGGCTATCAAAATGAAATAAATGAAGTAAGGAATCCTGGAAGTTGGTTGCTGCCAAAGCCATGTTGAAGATCAAAATCAAGATGATGGAAGAACATAAAGATGGAAAATCTAAGGTTTGGAAGGTTGAGACCGAGTATGAAAAATTGAAGAATCCGTTGGGTGAAAAAGTGGATGAAGGAGAGGTGTCATCTAACCCTAAGGATGTGACGGTTGAAGTAGAAGGATAGAAGAAGGATGAGGAAGACAGAACTCCCTCGGCACACACTGAATGCTAAGTGAAGAAAAATTCAAGTTAGTTTTTCAAGTTGCTTTGTTTGATGATGATTTCTGGAAATTTGAGTCCCAAAGAAATTTTTATTTATTTTGGTATGTTCTGGTCCATAAGGACCGAAGACAATTATCTCAAGTGTTGGGTTGGTTCAACACTCGCTTTTCGTTTTATGTTGTTTGGATGTTGGAGCGGGCCAACTGAATTTGGAAACGTTTTATGGTAGTCTTAATAGTATTTAGTGTCTTAGTGTTTAGAAAAAAACTTTTGTTAGCAACTTCAGGTGCATGTCATGCTTTGATCCACCGATGCTAAAGTATTATCATAGGATGTTGACATAATAAAATGTCATATTTTTGTTTTCGAGTGAAGACATGAGAATGTCATAACCGGATGTACTTAAGATGACAGGAATATGCCATAACCAATTGAATCATTCTTAAGATCAATCATTTGACTCGAGTGGAAATGGGTAAGCTATACAAGTTTCCTCATATAGGCCCATCCCACACCTCAACCAATGAGATATCGTGCGCTCCGGGCGAAGGTGTAGAAACCTAACTTTCGGAGAAAGAGGTAATTAACTCTTTAAACCTTAGAAGGGATTATGTACCTTAACTTTAGAAGAGGTGGCCGGCCTCTAGCGGAGGAGATTTCGTTGTCACTTTAGCTTGAGCACTTTGATATGTCCCCACTTTTGTATGTCAACATCTCGCAAGACAGAGACATGTTAGAGATGGACGTCAACTATGTTGACGTCCCTTCACAGTTGTGTTAGCGACATCTTATTTTGAAGTAAATAAAAAAAATGGCAAATAGGGAAATGAAAGGTTACTCAAATTCAATAAATGAAAAAGACCAATAGAGGATTGTCCATACACGGGATGATGTAAGTTTTAGGAAGGCATTGCCTAGATGTAATACCTTTTAAGATGAATGGCATTCCAACTTCGTGGGATCATTTGGCCATCCAAGGTTGATAAGCGATATGCTCCTTTCCCGGCACGTGCATCGATCGGGTAGGGACCTTCCCACTTTGGGGCAAGCTTGCTGCGTTGAGCTCTTTTGTATTTTTGAAATGCCTTTCGTAAGACTAAATCTCCTACTTGGAATCTTCTAAGTCTTACATTTTTGTTGTAAGACACGGCTACTCTTTCTTTGATATCTTGCCATCCGGATTTTGGCCATATCTCTTAGTTCGTCTATAGTATCTAAATCATGTGTCAAGATGTCCTTATTATGTTCGGATGTCAACAAACCATATCTTCTTGTAGGTAACAGAACCTGTTTGGAATGTCGACTCGACCCAAACACTAGAGAGTAGGGTGTCGACCGGTAGCATTTTGGATGTCGTCTGTCGGCCCATAAGACCATTGGTAGCTCTTGACCCATCTTCCCTTCTTTTGGTCTAGCCTTCTCTTTAAGTTGCTCAGGATAATCTTGTTGCTTGATTCTGCTTGTCCGTTTGCTTGAGGGTGAATAGGTGAAGATGTCACCATCTTAACTCCCCACCTTGTCAAGAAGTCCTGCGTTTTCCGATTGATAAACTGGGAGCCATTGTCTGAAGGTATTCCAAACTTGCTGAATATGTTCCTTTTGATGAAAGAAATAACTTCCTTATCGCGAACCTGTACATATGCTTCAGCTTCTACCCATTTGGAGAAGTAATCTATCATGGCTAGTAGAAAAACTTTTCCTCCCGAAGCTCTTGGCAATTTCCCTACGATATCCATTCCCCAAACCATGAATGGCCATGGCGACAGGATAGGATGCATCAATTCAGCTGGTTGATGTAGGATGTCGCCGTGCCGCTGACAGGAGTCACATTTCTTTGCATAATCTGCCGTGTCTTTTCGCATTGTGGGCCAAAAGTAGCCCATATTTAGAGCCTTGGTATATGGGCTACGCCCGGTATGATTTCCACATTGCCCTTCATGCGGCTCCATCAAAACCTTTGTTGTGCTCGGTGCTTCTAGACATCTCAAGTAGTGACCTGCGGAGATTTCCTAAACAAAAGTTATCAATAAGTAAATACTTAGATGACCTTACCCTGGATGCTCGAATGTTTGTCTCTTCTGCTTTGAGATTGTATCATCTTGGAGATACTTGATTATAGGGGTCATCCATGAGGTTCTGCTTTGGAGGGAAGGTATGTCGACATCTAACGCGAACAGCTCAAGACGATCAATTCTTTGGGATGTCAACATGCACAATTGGGATGCTTGTACGTGAAATGCTTTTGAAGGTGAACCTAAGTTTGCCAGTCATACGCTTGAGAGTTTTCCTCATGTGGAACTTTGCTCCAAAGTAAATGTTTTGAATTTGGCCGCCAGAATTTTAACAATTTCCAAATATGTCGTCATCTTAGCATTTTTTGCTACGTAGGATCCGTTGTAATGGTTAACAATTAGCAAAGAGTCCATAAACACCCGGATGTGCTTGACATCTAGGTCCTGGGCCGCTGTTAAACCTGCAATTAATGCCTCATACTCTGCCTCATTATTGGTAGCTTTAAAACAACAGCTGATGGATTGTGGTATTATGTCCCCTTGTGGCGACTTTAGTACGACTCCAAGACCTGTTCCTCTCATGTTCAAAGCGCCATCTGTATAGAGTGTCCATATTCTTGAGATGTCATCATCCTTTAATTGCTGAAACTCTATTTCTTGTTGCATGGTTGGACTAAAGTCAGCCACAAAATCAGCTAGAGCCTGAGATTTTATTGCTGTTCTTGGCTCATATTTGATGTCGTAAGTGCTTAACTGCATGGACCACTTAGCCATCCTACCTGACATCTCTGGTTTTCTCATGACATTCTTAATAGGATAGTTAGTACGCACAATTATAGTATGTGTTTCAAAATAGTGTCTTAATTTAATGGATGCGGTTATTAAAGCTAGAATTAACTTTTGTAAATGAGAATACCTGGTCTCCGCATCTAAGAGTGTCTTACTTATATAATAGATGGGTTGTTGAAGACCATCTCGCTCTATTACCAAGACTGCGCTTACAGCGCTTTCTGATACTGCTAGGTAGATGTAGAGGTGTTCGCCTTCCCGAGGTTTGGCCAATAACGGAGGTGTCGACAAGTAAGTTTTGAGGTCTTGAAAAGCTTGTTCATGGTGGTCCTCCCACTAGAACTTCTTGTTCTTTCTTAAGATGTCATAGAAGGGCTTGCATCGATCGGATGATTTGGAGATGAACCGGGTGAGTACAGCAACCTTCCCTGTCAATCTTTGGATGTCCTTGACGGATTGAGGTGATGACAAGTTGATAATGGCGCGAACTTGCTCCGGGGTGGCTTCAATGCCTCTTTTAGTAACCATATAACCCAAAAACTTGCCGGCCTTCATTCCGAAGTTGCATTTAGCTGGATTAAGTTTCATATTGAAACAATCCAAGATGTCAAAAGCTTGAGAGAGGTTGCTTATGTGATCCTCGGCCTTCTTGGACTTTACTACCATGTCGTCGATGTATACCTCCATTGTGTCCCCAATCTGATCTTTAAACATTTTGTTTACGAGTCTTTGATACGTTGCACCTGCATTTTTTAGTCCAAAAGGCATAGCAATATAACAATAGATACCTGTGGGTGTTATGAAGGCGGTGTCCTCTTGATCAGATGGCTCTAGGCCATTATGGGGAGGTTCCAGCAAGTTGTCTCGATTACTCTCATCAAAGGTGATTGGTAGGATGTGGACATCTGGATGGTCTTCACGGCTTCTCCCCTTTGACTCCTTGGCGTGTCGCTTTGCGGCGAGAATAGGAAGTGCCACAAATCTCTAACCCTCCACCGATGAAGTTGATCACCTTTGTCGATACCGGAGGAGAAACCGGTCGCTCGACTTCATGTGGAACCTCTGCATTTTACGCCTTCTCCTTCTGGACCCCGAAACTCCTTAAGATGTCCCTTCGAGAGCAAGTAGTGATCTCCTTTCTTAGTGCTATGAAGTCTTCTATGATATGCCCGAAGTTTTCATGGTAAGCGCACCATTTTGACTTGTCACGCCATCCTGTGGATTTATCAGTCTTCTTTGGCCATCTTGCTTTTCTCCAAGGTTACCCATTGCACAAAGTACACTGAAATGTCAACGAGTAAAAGCAATAGTCGAAATATTAGGAACATTATCGCTATCTTCATCCTCACCCTCAATTGAATTAATTTTGCTTTGTTATCGGTTCTCGGATAAGGATTGGAACGGTTGTTCTGCGGTGGGATGATTCGGTCTTCTGTCTGGATTGTCATATGTCGACAACTTGGATGAGGACTTTGATCTTCGCGGCTCATCTTCCTCCAATCTTATGAATCTTAGGGCCACCGCTTTCGACTTCTTCCAACCGTTTGCAAGGAGTCATCACGGATCTTGATAGTCTTTGTGAATCTTTCTTGACCCCATTTTGAATGCTTCTCATTTGTCGACATGTCGAGATTGGGAATTTCTAGCACTTCTTTGTTAAACCGGTGGACATATTCCTTCAAGGTCTCATTAGGCTGTTTGGGTCACATTGTAGAGGTCGCTTGTCAACTTCTCGAATTGTCGATTGCATGAGAATTGGTTATAGAACATGTTGATAAGGCTGGGCGTATGAACCAATTGAGCCTAGGGGTTGCCCTAATCAGCCATTTAAGAGCCGGTCGACCAAGGTTGATCCAAATCCTCTGCACAAGCAAGCTTCCCGAATTGAAGTGGGATATGCACTATGTCCGTCTTCTCGTGATAGTGGGCAACATGCTCCTCCGGATCCGTCTTGCCATCATACAACTTCATGGATGGAACGCCGAAACGCTTCGGGATGTCGACATTTGAAATTGTTGGGACAAACCGGAATCGATTGTAGCAATTACGAGATCTTGGTTGGATTAGAGGGTTATGCACAGTACATTCATTATCGGCTCTCTAAGGTCCTACATCTGCTTGGCTAACGGATTACTGCAAAAGGGTCGCCGCGGGAATATGATTGAAAGCATTATTATTAAAAAGATTATTAAGCAAACCAGTGTTGTTTACGGCTGAGGTAATAACGGTGTTGTTAGTGAATGGCATGAAAGAGGTGAATCCTGTTGGGGGTGGTGTCAGCAAAGTGTCACCAGATTAAGGTGTCGACATCAAGGAAGGTGTCGAGATCCTATGAGGTGTCGACATCTTGGAAGGTGTCGACATCTGGAAAGGTGTCGACATCATTGAAGGTGTCGTCGATGAGTCCGAGATGGGCTGCCCATTGGAATGAATTCATTACGAAACGGAGATCCTCCAACGGTTTCAAAGCCGATATTCCTCGCGCGCATTGGCGAGATGTTCTTGAGCCGGGATGCAATGAGCTTCGATCTTGCTGCATCTTGATCATATCATTGGCCAAAAACTTTGAGTTACTATCCTGGTTATCCGGCCTACGATTCAACATGGTCAAGGCACTTTGGATGTCAACATCCACATTAGAAGATCCCGCCTTTTGGGAAGATGGCGAAGGCTGCATCATACGAGGCTTCGATTGAGGAGGTGGCGGCAACGAGGTTGCCTTGCCCCCGAACGACGGAGTAACGACGATTGTCTTGTCAAGGCGGAAACCTTCGGGTTAGTTGACATGATGAATCGTTTTAGGAAATGATCCAAATAATCAATAGACCAAAGGGCCCCACGGTGGGCGCCAAATTGTTTTGGTAGAAAAAACAATAATGTCGAATCTTGACTTATGAAAGTGTATGGATTTAATAATAAGGAGGGAACTTTGGAATTTGATTAAATGGAACAAACGGATGCTAAAATGAAGAAACACAATCAAGGACACAACAATATAACGAGGAAAGCCCTTGAGTCAAATGATCTCGCCGGCATAAAACCTCGGGAGGTTTTAGGTAACCTACCTAAAACCCAAAAATGTATTATTGATAGTTGAGTGATTACAAGTCGGATAGCATAAGAGAGAGTTTACAAAAGCTAGTGAACGTGTGTGTGTGGAAGTGTAGGTTACTCTCTTTTATACCCCTTAAATAGTAAAAAGAAAGGTAAAAATATCCCTAGAAACAAGGAGAAAATATCGCCAAAGATGGAGATCACGGCCGTTTGATGAAGCTCGGAGATTGCCAATTACTGGGTTGTTTAACCAAATCAAGGACTTCGCTAAGACCAAGTCTTCCACAACTCAACGTAACAAACTAACAAAAATCCCTATAATCTCGGCACATCTTCTTATCCTCTCAACGTCCTTTGACTTGGTCTTTTTAGCGTTGAGGGAAAAGTCCCATGTGCTGGTAAATATCTCCGGATTTAACTCCTTTGATTTACTGTAAAATATGATATAAATAATATTAGATAAACACAATAAATATTATGCAATACTTACAGTGGAATATCATCTTGACATGCAGGAACAACTGAGGATGTCACCATGCAGGGATATTCAATGATGTCAACATGTGGAAAATCTGGCCACAACAGCAGTGATGATCTTTGACAAATTCAATCAGTTCATTGTTAAAAACATAGATTTCCTCATCTGGTTTTGTCAACAAACCTTCGCACGAAAAACCCCCATCTTCGTTCGAACTCAGAGGGTTTTTCGCCGCCTGGCCCTTTTTTGATTTACCCATTTTTTGAAAAAGCAAAAGGAAGAAAAAGAGAGGGAAAGATTTTACCTTCAAGGAAGAATCACCGCCGTGAAGAAGAGGATGGATGAAAGTGATTGGAAAAAGTGGAGAAGAAAGTGAAAAATAGCTCGGTTAAAAACCCTAGATCTTGGGGGTGGTTATGCTAATTAAGTGGAGATTAACTCCTCAACCGCCACGTACCTTTTCATTTAATTAACCGCAGAGCTTCTAGAAAGAAGTAGAAAAAACTGACCTTTTAAATTCATTTAAAAGACAGTTTTTTGGGGACAATTGTTGTGGGTAAATTCAGGATTGCCACATCTTGAATTGTTACCAGCATATCGACATCTTGAAACTCGTGGACAAGGTACACATTATTTACTTAATTAATTCATTATTTATTTCAATTATATTTAATTACAGGATAAAAGAACGTGGGAAAAATATGTGCTCAGTGGACTCCTTTCAACGGTTTGCAAGACCAAGTCAAGATGAAGATATTATGCCGAGATTATAGGGGAGTTTGTTAGGATTTTATTTTTCTATTATTTCCTTTTCTGTTTATAAGCTCATGGCTGGAAACACACAACACAACACAGAAACACACGCTTCACTCATGCACAGTTCACATACAGTTTGTAATCCGCCATAGCTTCGTTTCTTGTAATTCAAAGACATTAATACGATTGTTTGGGAAGGTAGGTGCTCATAATCACCTCCCGAGGTTTTGTGCCGGCGAGATAGTTATCTAAAGGGTTTTTCTCGTTACATGATCGAGCCATCCTAGTTTCATTATTGTACCAATTTTACTCCATTGCACCCTCCTTAGCTTCATTTCAAATTCTTTCCTTATTGACTGTTTTTTGCCAAAACACTCGGTTTGATATTTTCCTTAGGAAGGGGATCTAAAAAAAATTTTCACTCCTAGTTTCTACCGCACTAACATGCTCATCGGGCCTTTGCGATTGACCGGAAAAACTTCCTTGTGGCCTATGCGAGGTGCCGGCTTGTTGAGCTTGTTGATTTTCAAGCATTCTATTGTGGGCGGCTAAATTATCAAACCTAGCATTCAACGACTTAATGGATTCCCTTAACTCATTATTGGTCTTCTCTTGTTCATTTTTATTTTCAATAATAAAATCCATAATAAGATCCAATTTAGACTTAGAGGGAGAGAAAGCACTAGAATTGCCATTGAAATTCTTTTGTGTGAATCCCGGTGGTTGTGTAGAAGATTGTGGGTTTAAAATATTGTTATTCTTATAGGAAAAATTAGGGTGATTTCTCCATTCAGGATTGTATGTGTTTGAATACATACCACCATTTTCCCCATAAGAATTAACAAAATTTACTTGATCACTAGAAGTAGTGTCAAGCAATTCACAACATTCTGTACTATGTGAGTTTGACCCATATAGTTCACAGACAACATTAATGTTGGCCAAGGGATTTACATTAAAGTTTTCAAACTTTTTAAGAAGCATATCAACTTTAGAGGACAAGATATTAATGACATCAACATTGTACTTACCTGGAATCTCCTGCGGTTGTTCCCTCTCATTGAACCATTGATAGTGATTTAGGGCTATGTTCTCTATCAAGTCGTATGCTTCATCCACCATTTTATTCATTAGTGAACCTCCTGCGGCGGCATCAATTGTCTCCCTTGTTCTATATGTGAGACCATTATAGAAAGTGTGCACAATTAACCACTTTTCAAGCCCGTGGTGAGGGCACGTCCTTAGGAGCTCTTTGAATTGCTCCCAAGCGTCATACAGTGATTCGCTTCCTGTTTGGCTAAAATTTGTAATCTTCATCCGAATTTGAGCGGTCTTGATCGGAGGGAAGAAACGTCCAAGGAATGCTTCTTGAATTTGGTCCCAAGTTGTAAAAGAGTTGGGTGGGACTGAATTTAACCACTGCTTCGCCTTATCCTTAAGAGAGAAAGGAAAAAGGCGCATCTGAATTGCTTCCGGGGTAACATTCTGAATACGTGTGGTGTCACAGTATTCCAAGAATGTTTGGATGTGGAGATGAGGGTCTTCGAAAGCAGTGCCGCTATATTGGTTATTCATAACCATATGAAAAAGTTGCGGCTTTATCTCAAAGTGTGCCGCTCCGGCATTTGGCACAACTATAGGGGATCTAGTTCCTGGGGTACTTAGATTTACAAAGTCCCTTAGGGTCCTAGGAGGTGTTTGTGGCTCTCCGTCCGCCATATGCTTGTTTAGTGTCTCTTTGAGTTTCCTTAATCTTTCGTGAAAGCTTCGTTCGGGTTCTGGATAAAAATTGTCAAAGATCGTCCGAGCCCGTTTCATACACTATAAGAAAAACACTCAAAAAGAGATTAAAAGTAACAATTTATCGAAAGAAAAAACAAAAAAAATAAAACTAAAATTTATGTAGTAAAGACAAAAACAAAAAGTAAACCATTGTCCCCGGCAACGGCGCCAAAAACTTATCCCCGACAACGGCGCCAAAAACATGTTCGGTCGAAACCTAATGGTTTATTAAAAATCCGCAAGCTCACGGGCTATTGAAATATAGCGGGTGCAAGTACGGGTCGATCCCACAAAGACAGGGTTTACTTTGGAATGATATTTGTCTTTGCTAAAATTGTAAAAGAGATTGGGGGAAATAAAGATTTGTTTGGGAAGAGAATGAAGCATACACAGAAAATACTTTAAATAAAACCTTATAAGCGAAGCATTCTCGGGATTGGAAATCATATACATAATTTGTTCATCAAATAGTCGTTGTCTTAGGAAATAAGGGTTTTCATAAAAATCAAGGATGGTACGTTAGGCTTACACTACCGCTCACGGTCAAGACAGTAGCGTTGTATCCTTCACTAATTATGTCCTAACTGTTTGAGATTTCCGTTTATAGTACTCCCGCCCTGTCACAAACGGGCATTCCGGCTTATCTCTAGCTGACCATAATTAGTAAGAATCCAATAAGAATGAGGGTCAACATACTTTCCATTAAAGGAACATCCCTAGGCCGTTGAACTACTTTCGTGATCAATGGAACTCAGTTTCTTTATATGGTTCCGTCAATCGAGATTCTCCGCTAGGTACTTTTCTTGATCGACTGAATCATACATGTTGGACGTCTCCAAAATGTAAGTCATTTAGAGATTGATAAAAAGAAATTGTTTTAGATGAAGATAGAAGACAAGACTTTCATATTTTAAGATGATGAACGATCTATGCTTTGAGTTTCCAACCCCAAGAACAAGGGGGATTACTCGCTAGCCATGTAAAGTAAATAAGCAATAATATAAAAGATAGAGTAAGAAAGACTTATGATGAATGAGAGACGAATGGCTGGAATAATATTTCAACTCTTATTGCTTCTTTTCCAAAGGAACTCCAAGAACAAAAATGGACATCAGTCTTCAAAGATCTTTGGAATTTATTTTATAAAGTACTTGTAACTTTGCTATACTAATCTCTAACAATTTCTGATGAAAATTCGATATCTAAGACTGATTACAAGGGGTCTATTTATAATGGGGACAAAGCTCTTCAAGAAGGTGCCTTCTAAAGGTGCCTTTTAATTCTGCAGTCACGATTTGCACGGCCGAGTCAAGGGTTTTGCACGGCCGTGCCTCCTTGGTGCCAGTTTTGGATTTGAATTTGGGCAACTTGCACGGCCGCTCCACTCTTGCTGCACGGCTGCTCTGAAGGTTAACACGGCCAAGCAATTTCCAAGACATGACCTCTCTACGTTTTGGGGCCAAAAATGGCCTGTCATGGCCATTTGCACGGCCGCTCTCTCTTAGCTGCACGGCCGTTCCGTCTGAATTTTGGCTTGTGTGTTTGATTTGTTTGTTGCTCCTCCATGCCTTTGTAATAAGATGTCCAAGCATCCTTTTGACCATAGTAGACTCCAAAAAACCTGTCTAAAATGAATAATGTACACCAAAAGCGTACAATCTAAAATCTAATATGTATGAAAAAGAAACTAAAATAGATAGAAATGAGATCTAAATGACAATTAAACTAAGGAAATAGATGTAAGAACTTAGGATAAATGACTATATAATAGTCACTTATCAGTAAGATGTCCAAAATCCTCGTGGTAGGTGTAAGTACCCAAATCTGGCTCATGCCTTCCGGTTAATTTCCCCGGCAATTCCGATAAATTTCCCGGTAATTCCCCGGACTTTCCTAGAGTTCCGGAACAATTCCGGAACTGTTCCAAACCTCTTAAAGGCTGAAGGGAAGGCTTAGTAATTAAGAAACACGTTTTTCTTAATTACAAAAACCTTCTAGAATTGCCACCTTGCATGATTCTAGAAACATGCTGAGTCATTGTGGATAATGCCGCACGGCTGCATTAGCCAAGGACCTCTGGCCGCACGGCTTCATTAGTCTTATCCAGACTGCCTATAAATAGAGGCCTCCTCTACCCATTTCCATACACAGTTTTTCCAGCATAAAAACCCCCAAAGAATTCCTACGAAAATAAGAAGCTGAAGGAGCCAAGAAGCCACCTCCCTCCTCCATTGAAGCCTCCAAAGTTGGTCCTTCCACCAAGCAAGATCCAAAGGAGAAGAGGCCACCACCATTGGTAACCTCTCACTCCCTTAACCTTGCATTTTACTTGCTTTATGTGATTTAAATTGCTCATTGCATTCATATATTGTCATTATCTTGCTTGGGACTTGGTAGTTATCATTAAAGATCATATCTTTATCATACCCCCTTCCCCCTTTGCATGAAATAGGCATCACTTGCCATTAAAAATGTAATCTTTGAATCAAAAGGTGCATCCTTTGCACCTAAAACCCCCCTTTTTACAATAAAAATATCATCTTTATGCATCCTTTGCTCATAAAAATGCAATCTTTACATCCAAAATGCATCATTTGCATATAAAGATCATGTCTTTACATAAAGGTGCATCCTTTGCACCTAAAATCCATTTTCATGCATCCTTTGCATAAAAATCATGTCTTTACATAAAAGTGCATCCTTTGCATATTAAACCCTAATATCCTCATAAAAATGCATCCTTTGCATAAAGATCACTTCTTTACATCAAAATGCATCCTTTGCAAATCAAATGCATCCTTTGCAACCCAAAAATGTCATCTTTTCACTAAAAATGTCATTTTTACATGCATTCCCTCATGTCCCCATTAGCAACCTTGGAACGGACCGGTGTAAAGATCCTATCTTTACATCGTTTCTTCCATTAAAGGTTCCACAATCTCTTTAGAAAGGGACAACCTTGAACCCTATATCTCCGATTATCACTTAAGACGAGCATGAAGCATTCATATAAGCTCGATCATCTTAAGGTGTAGGATTGATGGGCTAAGGACATTCCTTCCTAAAGAACCTCATTTTTGGGCTATAAAAGAGAGTCCTTCTCTCGATCACGCAAGTCCCGAGGTCAAAAATGCGATGATCACAAGTCCAAGATGAGGACGGGATCAAAATCCCGAATACAAATAAATCCAAGAAATCCCGAGCGACAACCAATAAATGGTTTGTACATCCGGAAGACAACTTGGGACATTCCCTCACCTTTTATTCAAACACATGCACACAAGAAAACACGCAAGCAAGCAAGATAAACGGAATCTAGGGAGACTTGCTACGGCAAGGCACCTTGGGTGAACGACGATCCGTTCTTCCCAAGGGGTAACTTAACCTCCGAACCCATAAATCCTTTTTTTCAAAGTTTTGAGGAAATCAAAATGGCGTGGCGACTCCGTTTTTCAAATTAAACCGGATGTCTTCAAACTCGCGTGAATCCAACAAAAATTTGGGGCACACATTCACAGTTTGGCGACTCCGCTGGGGAAATCCCAAAGGAGAAAAGCTTTCATTTTTAAAAATAAACGATACCTGGTATATAGGTGGAAACCACTAACCTTCCTGTATCGCTCCCTAACCCGGGGCTTGGGATAAACGGTGGTTTAACAATCCCACGTACCGGTATCACTTTTCGAAAAAAAAAATAAAAGAAAGCTTTTCCCTTTGAGCGGGTTAGACTCCCATCGCGGATTCCGTTTATTTTGCTTGCTTTCTTTGCCTTGCATTGCATCATTTGCATCTTGGGATTTGTGCATACTTTGAACGGGAAACAACCCGAAATAGCAAAGGAGTGGAACCTGGAAAATTGATCCATGCAGTCGTACGGCTCAATCCTCCTTGGATTCTGACCGGACGGCCTCAGTGGCAATTCCACCAGGAAAAATTGAGGTTAATCTGGCAGCCTTGGCAGCTTGGGGCTATTCAGTTCCAAGACTGACTGGGGCTCCCAGAAAATTTACGTGCTTAACTGTTGCATTTTCCCCCGTCCCAAAAATCATTCCTTTAAAACACATTTATGAAAATCTCTGTTTTAACTCAAAAAGGAACATTTTTAGGAGACCACACACTATGCGCACCTTATATATCCTGTACACTTTGCACGCACGTCCCTTTAAACCCGGGATGGTTTATCAGCTGCAGTCACGGACAGCCTTACGATGCTCCCGGGCGCGCACGGAATCATCCCAAACTCCCCATGGCAGCCAGTGTCGACCAATGCACAGTCCGTGTCACACGTTTCAAAAAACCGTGACTTTTGGTTGGTTTTTGGTCTAGTCCGTGTCATATAGCCCAGTTGCATATCCCCGTAAAGGTCAAGCCTTAGTCCATAACGGAAGTCAAGATCTTTCGCTCAAGCGAAACTCTGCCAAAATTCCGACAAGGAAAAATTGGTAGAACCTTGACTCCGACATTGACTTTGACCTTGACCTGCACGGAATGCGTAAGAGTCAAGACCGAGTCTTTGCCAAGAAAAGTCCAAAGATCTTTCGCTCAAGCGAAGCTCTGCCAAAATTCCGACAAGGAAAAATTGGCAAGATCTGGACCCGGCATTGACTTCGATTTTGACTCACGCACGGCATATGCAACGAAGTTCAATGTGACACTGTGTCATCCGGCTTTTACCGCCCGACCCATGCCTATTATCTTCTCGAACATTACCGAAAAGTTAAAACGTCAATCGCGCAAGCGAAATTCTGCCGAAATTCTATCAAGGCTGAAAGACGAGACTTTCCCGGTATTGCCTTGACTATAATTCGCATCGCTCGTGCGTTAAAAGTTCCTATGACCCGCTAGACCCGTTAGGAGCGTTCTTCTCTCTCGGTCGATGGGATCCGCGTGCCTTATAGGACCCTCGCCCGGGGCTGTCCACCCTGGGAGGTCGAAATACAGGTGGAATACGAGGGGCTTATAGACGTAGTGACGGAACCCACTGATTTAAGATCTAGAGTAGTTGCGAAAAAGAAGGGCAAATCCCCTTTTCCAACCAAATAGAAATTAATAAAAGACACTGTTTTAAGTAAACTGGAAGATTCCTAATTTGCATATTGCTTGAGCCTTCAGCCTAAACACCTACCCCGAGTCTAAACCTTTCCTATCCCTTTCCCGCAGCGAGAAAGAAGTGGGTGAGAACACCGGGTCAGCGACTTGTTAGCGCAGAATTCTCAGACAGTTCGCCAGAATCCTCAGTTTTATCAATCCAGAGAGTCAGAATGACCGATTTGACAGAGAACAGTACTGGTTTGGGTAACCAGATGACTAGGGAAGAAGAGCTATCCTTAGCCTTGGAAAACAGTCGTAAGGCCCATGAGGAACAGCAGACCATGCTCATTGATGCGCTCCACCGTCATGGGGTCCAAATAGTGGTAGAGCCCAACGGTTCCCTGGTTATGGTAGAAGATGAAACTCCAGAAGTAACCATCTCAGCTCCCCTAGCCTATAACCAATGCCCTCCTCCATCCACATATGACCCATTGCCAAAGACTGTCCCTTTTCAGTCCTTCCCAATGTCTCAAGCCGTCAGGGTCCCGACACCCTCTCCTCCTCAGATGAGACCTAGCTTCGCCACAGCTATCCCAGTCACGCAGCCTCTACACTACCCTATGGGATTCGCTCCCTCTCCCCAGTATGGGCCGTCCCAGACAATTTCTAGGCCTCAGAATCAATCGAGTGACCTTTTCAATCTATGCCCATCCACAGCAGATCTTCCACTCCCAACCTTGCCAACAGGATCCCACGAGGCTCCTTTTTCCTACTTCTGCAACTACGAGCCTAATTCCTATGCCTCTGGCCAGCCTCAGGGAAACACAGGACCAGGCCAAGTTTACACTTACTTCCCTTCCAAAGATCCCCAAGCCATGGTACCAGCTACCACTGTGTCACCCACAGTCCTGCCACTCAAATCTGATAAGCCCGCTTCGGAATCGAACAATCCTAAACCATCACCTGACCCCAACATGACTTGGTTGATGGAACAAGTCAAGTCCATGCAAGAGAAGTTCAGAGAACTGAGCACCAAAAAGGCAGCATATCAGATCACTGATCCCAGCAAAATTGTCCCTCTTCCTCCAAAATTCCGAATGCCTGAGATTGAAAAGTTCAATGGCACCGATTGTCCCCGGACTCACATTGAAAGCTACCTTCTTGCCATGAGAGCCAAGGATTGTACACATCAACAAATGGCCGACCATTTTCAGCTGTCATTAAAGGGTTCAGCTCTTAGATGGTCCATGCATGTAAAACCAGAGGCCCGAGCCACCTGGGACCAGATTAAGGAAGCATTCCTGGAGAAGTATAAAGCCAACTTGAATTGGGAAACCAGCAGGAATGACCTACAAGGGACTCTACAACGCCCAGATGAGCCAGTAAGTGAATTCTACAGGAGATGGAATTGGAAACTTAGTGAAATGATGACCCCGTTGAATGAAGAGGAACAGATGGAGATCTTCCAATCTTGCTTGAAGCCTCAACTAAGGGTCCAAATTGGCAATTACTACTATCCTGACCTTCGGGCAATGGTAAATGCCGGTATCAAGTTTGAAAATGCCTTCAACATGGCCCCAGCCACAGGAGCAGCCAATTCCCACCGCTACAAAGCACCAGTTTCAAATGCCACAGCTGTCACTATAAAAGGAAAAGAAACGGTTGGCGATGTCAATTATATTCAGAATGAGAGGGTCGGGCAAAATTCAAGCCAAGTCGCTGCAAAGCCAAGACCTCGCTTCTATACCTCAGAAGATTTTGAAATGCCACTAGAGAAGGTCTTTGACGGTTTGGTAGCTGAAGGACTCATCAGACCTTTGGAAAACTGGAAACCCAAGAACCCTAGTGTCAGGATGGATGAAACCAAGCATTGCCGCTTTCACAAATATCATGGGCATAACACCAATGATTGCACCTATCTGAAGTTCCTGATCTCTCACCTGATTGAAGAAGGCAAGCTGGAGCCGCCTCGGGGTCCCAATGTGTTCAAGAATCCTCTTCCTGCTAACAACCAAGTCAACATGATCGAGTTCGGGGAGACAAATGCAGTCAGTTTTGGAAACCCAGAGATCATAGACATCCTGAAATTCAATGTTCCTTATGCTGAATTACAAGGAAAGTGGAAAGATTTGATTAATGCCGCCGCCATGGAAGGACAATTTGGACCCATAGTCGGAACTGATTTCGTTAATGTTGTCAGAGCTCGACCTCTCTTTTATGATATCGAGCCAGTGACCATGGTCAAGATTACAGAAGAAAGGCTCACTTATGAAGACTGTGAGTTTGAAGTAAAACAAGCTTTATTAATGAAAGTCTCTCCGGAACCCTTCATCACCCATGATGAGCATAATGTGTTTGTAATGGCTCTTACTACTCCTGAAGATCAGTCCCAACCCCCCATTTGGGAAAAGGTGGAAAGAAGAGTGAACAAGCCAGAAGACTTTTGGGATGAAGAAAGTTGTCTCTCAGATGCCGAAAGTACAACTGGTCCCACTACCCCGGAGGCACAGATGGATACAGTTAGATTCGGAAAGGAGGTTGCAACAGATCAGTCGGACATCCCCCATGGGAATGGTGACAACAAAGGCAGTAATGATCCACAGAATGCACAACCAAATGAGAATGCTGACAAGACTGCTACTCCCCAGGGCAACAGCAGGAAGGAGTGAGATCCCGGTCCAACCCTTGTCAAACACCCTCGAGTCAATAAGTAGTGTAGGGTCCAGAGTCAGTAGGGTCCAGAGTCAGTCAAGTCAGGAATTTTTGAATTCCAGTCCTCTGAGTCATCCTCAGGCCTCACGCCTGAGGATTATCAATATGTAATCGATGTCATCTTTCCTCTTGCTTTGAATGAAATGACAGATCTTTCTGATTATCCCCTTATTGCCAACTTAACAAATAATAAATTAACTCAAAACTTAACAACAGTTAATAATGAATCATTTGAACAAGATGCAAACACACTAAATGAACAATACATTAAAGAAATCTTTAAGCAGGTTACAGAAAAAGAGGAAAACCGGGCCCAAGCTGCCGAGGAGGTTTTGACAAGTGTGAACTTGGGTACTGTCGAGGAACCTAAAGAGACACAGATCAGAAACTTCTTCCAGGGGGTTGAATGGGACAAACTGGTTAATCTTCTCAGAGAATACATGGACGTCTTTGCGTGGTCATACAAGGATATGCCGGGGCTAGACAGTTGAATAGTGGAGCACAGAATCCCTCTAGCACCAGATGCTAAGCCAGTAAAGCAGAAATTGAGGAAAATCAAGCCAGAGTGGTCTCTACAGGTCAAAGAAGAAATTGAGAAGCTACTGCGGGTAGGATTCATCAGAGTCATTGAATATCCGACATGGTTGTCCAATATTGTGACCATCACCAAGGCCAATGGGAAGGTGCGCTGCTGTGTAGATTTCCGGGATCTGAACAAGGCCAGCCCCAAAGACGATTACCCCTTGCCAAACATAGACATCCTGGTGGACTCCACTGCCAACTACAAAGTCAAATCCTTCGTTGATGGCTTTGCAGCCTACAACCAGATAAAGATGGCCGAGGAGGACCAAGAAAAGACAGCCTTCACCACACCGTGGGGAACTTACTACTATACCGTGATGCCATTTGGGCTTAAGAACGCCGGGGCTACTTATCAGAGGGCAGCGACCGCGCTTTTTCACGACATGATCCACAAGGAGATTGAGGTCTACGTCGACGACATGATAATCTACTCCAAAAGCGAGGACGGACAGCATTTTATTGACCTGCAAAAGTTCTTTGAGAGGCTGAGACAACATTCCATGAGACTGAACCCTGCCAAATGCACCTTCGGAGTGACAAGGGGAAAAGTGCTCGGGTATATGGTCACGGAGCGAGGTATCGAAGTCGACCCCCGAAAGATCAAAGCCATTATGGACATGAGGCCACCTCAAACTCAGACAGAAGTCAAGAGCTTTATGGGTAAACTGCAGTACATCAGCCGTTTCGTCAACCAGTTGACCACTATGTGCGAGCCCATCTTCAAGCTCATGAAGAAGAATGTAGATACAGAATGGACCGAAGAATGCCAGGATGCCTTCGACCAGATCAAAGCATACTTAGTACATCCTCCAGTACTATGCCCCCCACATAGATAGAAACCTCTTCTGCTCTATCTCACTGTCACTGATACGGCAGTTGGGGCTATGCTTGCTCAGGAGAAGAAAGACTCTCGGGTAGAGAATGTCATTTACTTTGTCAGCCGGAAGCTGCAGGGAAGTGAGCTCAATTACTCCGCATGTGAAAAGACTTGTGCAGGACTGGTCTGGGTAGTCGGCAAGTTGAAGCATTATATGCGAGCCCACCCTGTGAATTTGGTCTCAAAAATGGACCCCATCAAGTATATCTTCGATAAGCCTTCCCTCTCGATGCGTCTAGCAAAGTGGTCCTTCTTCTTAGAAGAGTACGACATCAGCTACGTGACCAGAAAGGCCATCAAGGGTCAAGCATTGTCAGATCATCTGGCGAACTTCCCCAGCAATGAGGACCATGGGCCTGAACCCCAATTCCCATATGAAGGGATCTTCGCAGTCGAGCCTGAAAACCGATGGCAGCTTTTTTTTTTACGGGGCTGCTAACAAGAGAGGAAATGGCGTAGGGATGCTACTGGTCGATCCGAAAGATGAGCATACACCCATAGCCCTCAAGCTGAACTTCCCTGCCACGAACAATGTCGCCGAGTATGAAGCCTGCATTGCTGGTTTAGAGGCTGCTTTAGAAAGGAATGTAAAGGAGCTCGAAGTTTATGGAGACTCAGCCCTGATCATCAACCAGGTCTCCAACAAATGGAAGACTGTAGACCCTAATCTTCAGCGGTATCATGCCCATATGGAGGAGTTGACTGGAAAGTTCAGAGTAGTGACTTTCCACTACTTGCCAAGGGAAAAGAACAGATTCGCAGACGCCCTCGCTACTTTAGCCTCACTGGTAGAGATCCCCGAGGGAAAAGCCATAAAACCCTTCAGAGTGGGTAGAAGAGAAGCCCCAGCTTTCTGTTGTGAAGTAGACCTGGGACCCGAGCCTATCAAGGAACCCTGGTACAATCAAATTTACCAGTTCCTAAAAGATGGAGAGTCAGCTTTCAAAGACGAAAAAGGTCGACCAAAAGAAGGTGTCAAAGCCAAGAGCTTGCAAGCCTTGAAAAGGTTGGCCTCCCATTATGTCATTCTAGGAGGCAACCTGTACAAGAAGCGGTATCAAGGACCACTCCTCTTATGCGTCACTCAAGAAAGGGCCAAAGAGTTGATGACTGAAGTCCACAATGGTCCCTGCGGTCCTCATATGAATGCTAGAGCCCTAATGCAAGTGATCCTCAGAATGGGTTACTACTGGATTTCCATGGAGACAGACTGTGTCCAGCATGTCCGAGCGTGCGACAAATGCCAGCGGTTTGCCAACCTCAACCATCTCCCGCCTCATGACTGTATTGCATGATGACTCCCTGGCCGTTTGCAACTTGGGGTATTTACATGATAGGGAAGATAGCCCCGGCAGGAAGCAATGGGCATGAATTCGTGTTAGTGGCAGTCGACTACTTCACCAAGTGGGTAGAGGCCAAGTCCTACAAGGTCCTCACTTCCAAGAAGGTGGCCCAGTTTATCAAAGAAAACATAATGTGTAGATATGGGGTGCCCAATGAGATCATTTCTGATAATGGGTCACACTTTGAAGGGGACTGCGGTAGATTGCTGTCAGAGTTTAGGATCACTCGCCACAAGTCGTCCCCGTACAGACCTCAGACTAATGGAGCCGTGGAAGCTGCTAATAAGACGCTCAAACGGATCATCCGGAAAATGGCCACCCGTGGTCGTGATTGGCCCGAAAAGCTGCACCTGGCACTCTGGGGCTACAGAACGTCTGTCAGAATAGCCACAGGATAAACCCTTTTTGCCCTAACTTACGGGATGGAAGCAGTGTTACCAGTGGAGTTAGAAATCCCGTCATTAAGGGTCCTCCTGGAAAACAGTGTCAACGAAGTAGAATGGTTGCATAGCCGGCATGATGAGTTGGCCCTGCTCGACGAAAGAAGGCTTAAAGCCATGGAGCATACCCGAGCCTATCAGAGGCGAATGGCCAGAGCATTTGACAAAAAGGTCAAGGCCAGGGACATCAAAGAAGGTGACTTAGTGCTGAAAGTAAAGCCCCCTACCAGAGACAACCCCCTGGGAAAATGGGAACCCGTTTGGATCGGCCCGTATGTGGTGCAGAAGATACTATCGGGAGGAGCCATGAAACTTGCAGACCTGGACGGCAATCCCTTTGTCCACCCAGTCAACGGTGATAAGCTCCGAAGGTACTATGTCTAAGAAATAAAAACAAAAAAAAAGAAAATAAAAAAAATCTTAGTGTAAAAAGAGTAATGCACGGCTAGGCTGAAAACCCAAAAAAGGGCGGTCTAGGCAAAAAATAGGGTTGCACATATAAAAAAAAATAAAGAAAAAGAAAAAATATTAGTGCAAAAAGAGTAATGCCCAGCTAGGCTGAAAACCCAAAAAAGGGCGGTCTAGGCAAAAAACAGGGCTGCACATAAAAAAATAGAAAAGAGTTCACCAGAATGAACTACGAAGACCTGAGCCCCTTAGTCTTTCTTGTAAAAGGGGAACGTAGGCAGCCATTTATGGTTTGGTCTAAATAATAAAAAGGGCGATTAAGTTTCCATGAAATGCGTCCTAAACAATAAATAAATAAAGGGCATTCCAGTTTCCATAAAGCGGGTCCTGAGCAAATCAATAAGACATTTGAGTTTTCATAAAATGTGTCTTGATTAATTTCTAAGATAATATCTCTTGTTCATTACAAGTTAAAAAACTTCTTGATGAGTTCAAGCACGGTCTACTCTTGACTCTGCTAACATGCTACAAAGATCTAAAATACAATAAAATGCCTAATAAAACTACTGTGTTTGCAAAATGGCAATAAGGGAATCCTAAGAAAAGATCTGTCAGTCGTCATTCGCTGAGTCTTCTTTGGTCTTCCTCCCTTTACCTCGACCCCGTCGAGTGTTCTTTCTCTTCTTCTCTATAATGTCGGTCTCCCTCATTCCGATCTCCGGTATCCTCACTGGAGCCTCCATCAAACCTGTGTCAATAAGTGCCCTCTCTACCCGAGCACGAGTCCGCACTTCCTCCCTCTGAGCCTCAGTCAAAGGAGCGACCTCGGACAATCTCTTGTATCTAGCCTCCATATCTTTGATCAGGTCACCCGACTGGTTATGGCGACTCGCCTTAGCCTCAGTCTCCCTCAGAGTCCTACTCGAGTCACAGTCAGCTCCCAATAAAGCCTGACGTCTCTCCCCCAATATGACCTGAGTCGCTCCCATCTCCCTCTCGTACCAATCCAAGTAGACAGTGGTCAAGATGGTACTCTTCCCGCTCTGAAGATAGCACAGGGGAAAAGCAGCGTAAGTCCAAGCCCTCAAGAAGAATGAAAAGCTGGCTGGATCTCTCATATCAAATGGCACCACCTCCATGGTACGGATGTCCTCCCAATCGCTCAATGGCTCCTGTAAGGCCCCGAACTGCCTGGATACCAAGCAAGGTATGTAGAAGGATAACCAGCAGAACCCTGGAACCCTCACTATGTAGGACTCTTGAAATATCCTCCTGGTTTGCAACCTCCAGTGAGGTACCCACTAGCGGATGTCCGAAGTGGATAACCTAGCCATCATCAGCTCCCAGATACCCTGGTCCTGCTGTCGAGGTGCACCTCTCCGAGAAATCACCCAAGGGCACTGAGTCGGTAAAGCCCCGAGCCTCTCCTGCAGCCATAAAGTCAGCACAGCCGGACTCCCAGACCTCATAAAATGGTCTCCCCTAGCCATCCTGTCAATGCCATGCAAAGTCTCCCCCAAAACCAGTGGGACAATGTCCTTCCTAGCCCTGCAATCTCTGACCATGTCTAAGAGACCGCCATGACAGATCCCCACGGACTCAGCGGTAAACAGAGAAGAAAATATGCAGAGGATAAAGGCATCCATAGCCACCGTGGTCGCAGCCATAGCCGGAGACCCAAACCTGCCCGGGATATCAGAAAGGTCAATCCTGTCCGGGGCTATCATCATCTCCTCAGCCTCTCCTAGAGAAATCTGCAGAAAAGATGCAAGCTTTGCCGCCACCGGCACGACTTCGATCAGCGGAATCTATATAGCCTCAATTTCTGGACCCCCAATCAAGGCTCGGAAGTCTTCATGCGTTGGGACAATCTCATTGTAAGAAAAGCAGTAAACGTGTCTCCGGACGTCCCAAAACTTTGCTGCTGCTCTCAAAAGGTCCCAATCGGGCGGGAGATCCCTCAAATGCCATAAAGACTTGATCTTGAAGGTAGAATCAAGCAAACCCTTATGAGATTGGAAGTTATATCTCACCCAAGACTGAAGATCGGACAGAAAGCGGTCTCTTTTCCCCCTTTGGAATCTAACGGGCTTCTCCATCGTAAAATGATCAAAGGTGGTGTCTTAAGGTCCAATATGTGCTATGGGAATAGTTGGGACAAGTCTAAGTTGAAAATGAAATGAAATGGCCAAGCCTTGGTTTTATTCTGAAAATAACCAGTCCAGACAGAACTGTGAGCCGCACGGCCTCATTTGCTCAAGAGACCATGCCGCACGGCTTCATTTACTTGATGTAAGTGGCAAATCTGCAGCAACCAAGTTGCTGCCCAAAGGGAGTTTTCACCCCACTTTTCCAACCAAAACCTGTACAAAAACATGTTCAAAGACCATCCAAGCATTTATACATCATTATATATCATTTTGGCCCAGTTTCAGCCCCGATTCCAAGCAAAAAAACGCCCCGAGGCTCAAGTAATATGCAAATTAATAAAAGCATAAATAGGAAAAGCAAATAAAACAGTAATACATTGTTTTCACCCCATCGGCGCCCAAATAAAGCAAAAAATAAACAAAATGTGCATAAAACTTGTTCATTGTTTGTTTTTCTTCCTAAATCAATTCTAGAGACCTCCTAGGCCTCCGATCCTTCTTCCTCATCGCTACTCAGCTCATAGATGCTAGCCTCCCTCATCAAGTCCTCCGCGTCGCTCACATCTGAAAGGTGGACACTATCGTGCTCGTACTCAGCCAGCTGCTCCAAGATGTCAGCATTGGGTCCTCGTCCCCGAGGCATGGCACTAGAAGAGTACTCCGAAGCCGATGAGGTGGATGCTGTGCCCCCGACATGCCTTCTCTTGCGCCCGGGCCCCTGTACGTCCGCTGCCACCTTTGAAGTGCCGGCCAGCTTCCTCAGAAGGGACCGGCACATGTCCTTCCAGCCCCTATTCTGCCTGACCAGCCTGTCGTAAGTGCGAGCTGGAACCTGAGAAAAAAAAAAAGGAGAAGAAAATCTCAGAATTACAAAAAGCAAAGAAATCTGAAAGAGGGAAAAGACCCTAAAGTGTACTTACAGTGCTGTCCGGCGGCAAAGTATACTGGGGCTCCCTAGCGTCGGGGACAGGTATCCTCAACCTCCTGGGTACTCCGTGGACCACATATGAAAGGTGCACAGGAGGGATCGGCGGATCAGAAGGCTCGTCCTCCCCATATCCCTGAGTGACCGCCAGCTTCACTAGCTTCTGTGGTGTCCTCAGTCGCTGCTCCACAAACACAGCATATGGGGTATCCAGATCAAAATACTCCTTGGCGGCCACGCCTGCCTGATATCTAGCAATGTCGTCCTCCGACCAATCCCTGGCCTGCAGCATCCGTGCTGGAGGATCCTGAGGAGTAATGGCATCCAAGGGAGGGACATGGCCATGCTGCCTGGAAAATTGGTCCCCTAGATAGATGACATCGCATGTCAGCCCAGTCAACCACCGCCTCTGCCTCGTCGCCTCCACGGCCTCTCCTAACAGAATCTCTGGATACCTGCCCCACGGGTAGAAGTCCACCCCATCATGCCCATCCTTGTTGATAATTGGCCTCACCATCTTATAGTCAAAGGTGATCCGGGTCTTCCACGTGAACTTATCCCTTGCATCTCCCCTCCAGCGGATCATAGCGGGAAAGATGGTGACATCGCTCTGTTGGTTCCACCGAAAGAACCCGATCACCTCACAAAACCAGACCTGCATGTTCAAAACATCAAAAGGGTCATTTTTCTTTCATAAAAGGTCTCAAAGACAGAAAGTAAAAGAGAAAGGAAAGCGAGACTACCTCGAGAGCAAAAGAGAAGCAATCCATGGAGGCAGCCTTATTCCGGCTGTACAGATCCAGGGAGAAGTATAGCTCTGCCAATCCGGCCTCGCCCCATGAGACCGTCCCAATCCCATCAACATCCTCCAGAGAGTCGAGGAGGCAAGTCATAGCCAGAGTCCCAGAATTGGCAAAGATGGTGACTGACAGCATCAACCACACAAATGCCCTCGCAAGCTGGTGGGCAGTCACCTCACTAGCAGCAAAGTCCCGCATGCAGTTCTGGACTGCCACCTCGACATTCCTTGTCTCCATTCCTAGCCCCTTGGGAACAAGCTCAAACCCAACCAAAGCTCTAAACTCCTCCGCCGTGATATGGTCTGTAAGCCCGTGATAGCAGTGAAATCGGCCGGAGTCACCGTCAGCTCCCCCCAGCTAAGATGAAAGCTGTAGGTGGTGTCCCACCAGAACTCAGATAGGGCCTGGACCAAGCCCTTGCTCTTCGAGGTAATGTGAATACCTCTGCCGATGGCCTCAATAAATAAATCCAAGCCGGTAGCCCTCACCAGCTGCTTAGGGTTCGCCCCATTCTTCTCAAAATCGGGCATCCTCTCCCACAGCTTTACTGCGACCTCAGAAGGCCCTCTAGACTTGTTCTCCTGTAGACAAGCACAGCCAAAGAAATGCGTCAGTCTTTTTCAAAAAAAGCATGCATATATTCAAAAGTGCACATACTTTCAAAAGAAAATCATTCATGAAAAAATTTCTAGCATCCTTTGCATCGAAAACGTGTCTTTCATCATTTGAAACACATCATGTCAAGCACATTGTTTTCCTAAGCACAAAATCACAATTTTCAAAATTATTTGCACATAAGCATTAATTTTTTCTCAAAAAATGGCATGCATGAATCCTTTTCATCGTCCAAAATCCCGTTTTCTCATCCATAATCAAAAATTGACCTAGTTTTAGCACATGCGAGGGCTTCGTCACATTTGAGACAATTATTTCTCTTATTTTATTTTCGAAAAAAGATGGGTCATTCTCATTATTTTTCAAGTAAATTGCACATGCATGTTTGTTCATCTTCTTAGCCTCATAGGTTAATCATCAAGATTTCAAAATCATCCAAAAATCCTAGGAAAATTCGAAAAATTCCTAAAGCTTGGGTCAAGCCCTAAATCAATCGAAATTCAATCAAAATCGACGGAATTGAGCAAACTAAGAAAGCTTACCCCAACCGATTGAGGGTTTGTCGATTTGTGCTCCCTTCTACCCGGATAGAGCTCCGATGGAGGTGTAAGGAAGTCATACTTCCTCTCCGTGCGGACGAGCTCCTTCCTCCTCCTTCTCGTGGCCGCGGAGATGTTCCTTCTAGCTTGCCTTGGCATTGGATTCCCCTCCGGATCCATCCTAAATCAATGGAGGCAAAAAGATTGAAGGATTTTGAAAATTCTTCCTCTCTTCTCTCTCTCTTTCTCGGCAGTTTAAGGGCGGTAATAATGCCCAATGCCCGTTCAAATCTGTTTTAAATAATCTGGAAAAATCAGACTTCTAGCCGTACGGCTTCTTTTGCCCCCATCTCATGCCGGGCGGCCTCTTTCGCTCTGAACCAGAAATTACCTTTTTGCCCCTGGACTTTCCACTTGGGCATGTAATTCCCGTTATCTTTTAACCAAGATAACGTCGTTTTCAAAAGATATCCTTTATCTTCCAAGCAAATAAGCTTTCTTCCCCAGTCGCCTCCGTTACTTCCGTTATAACGGAGTAACGCTAGGTGACAACCTCCGAATTGTCAGAACTCTAAACTTAAGCTACCTCTATCACCGATAGTGAAGTATGCTCAAGTTCTCTAAACTTAAGCTACCTCTATCACAGATAGTGAAGTACGCTCAAGTTCTTCAAACTTAAGCTACCTCTATCACAGATAGTGAAGTACGCTCAAGTTCTTCAAACTTAAGCTACCTCTATCTCCTCGATAGTGAAGTATGCTCAAGTTCTTCAAACTTTAGCTACCTCTATCTCCTCGATAGTGAAGTATGCTCAAGTTCTTCAAACTATAGCTACCTCTATCTCCTCGATAGTGAAGTAAGCTCAAGTTCTCCAAACTTTAGCTACCTATATCCCAGATAGTGAAGTATGCTCATGTTCTCCAAACTTTAGCTACCTCTATCTCCTCGATAGTAAAGTAAGCTCAAGTTCTCTAAACTTTAGCTACCTCTATCCCAGATAGTGAAGTATGCTCAAGTTCTCCAAACTTTAGCTACCTCTATCTCCTCGATAGTGACGTAAGCTCTAGTTCCCTCAGGTGACAACCTCCATTAATTGTCAATCAGGTGACAACCTCCATTAATTGCCAATCAGGTGACAACCTCCATTAATTGTCAACCAGGTGACGACCTCCATTAATTGTCAAAACACTTCAAGGATCCTAGACATCGTTCCTAACCTATCTAGTGATGCTTGAACTACGACCAAGGCTTGATTCCTCCGGGATACGTAGGTAGCCTTTCATAAAAGGTCCAGCCATCCGACCACTTTGGTCACCCCATTCCTTCATCACTCCTCAGTGATGAAGTAGCCTTTCATAAAAGGTCCAGCCATCCGACCACTTTGGTCACCCTATTCCTTCGTCACTCCTCAGTGATGAAGTAGCCCCTCATAAAGGTCTTGACATCTGACCACATTGGTCACTTCTAGCATATCCCCAGTAGGATCAATTGCTTGACCTCCTAGGTCATTTTCTCTGCCATTTCCCCATCAAGAGACCAGTTTTCTCTTCTCTATTCCTCAGAGGATCTTTTCAGAACTACGGCCTGGCTTGATTCCCACTCGGGATACGTAGGTAGCCTTCCAGAGGTTCAGCCACTCGACCACCTTGGTCACCTAATCCGTCTCGGCATTCGCCAGATCGGATCCTTTTCTATCGACAACCCCACTCGCCCTGCAAGTGACATTGCCGAGGGGCTTCTGTTAGTACCCAAATATGGCTCATGCCTTCCGGTTAATTTCCCCGGCAATTCCGGTAAATTTCCCGGTAATTCCCCGAACTTTCCTAGAGTTCCGGAACAATTCCGGAACTGTTCCAAACCTCTTAAGGTCTGAAGGGAAGGCTTAGTAATTAAGAAACACGTTTTTCTTAATTACAAAAACCTTCTAGAATTGCCATCTTGCATGATTCTAGAAACATGCTGAGTCATTGTGGATAATGCCGCACGGCTGCATTAGCCAAGGACCTCTGGCCGCACGGCTTCATTAGTCTTATCCAGACTGCCTATAAATAGAGGCCTCCTCTACCCATTTCCATACACAGTTTTTCCAGCATAAAAACCCCCCAAAGAATTCCTACGAAAATAAGAAGCTAAAGGAGCCAAGAAGCCACCTCCCTCCTCCATTGAAGCCTCCAAAGTTGGTCCTTCCACCAAGCAAGATCCAAAGGAGAAGAGGCCACCACCATTGGTAACCTCTCACTCCCTTAACCTTGCATTTTACTTGCTTTATGTGATTTAAATTGCTCATTTCATTTATATATTGTCATTATCTTGCTTGGGACTTGGTAGTTATCATTAAAGATCATATCTTTATCATACCCCCTTCCCCCTTTGCATGAAATAGGCATCACTTGCCATTAAAAATGTAATCTTTGAATCAAAAGGTGCATCCTTTGCACCTAAAACCCCTTTTTACAATAAAAATATCATCTTTATGCATCCTTTGCTCATAAAAATGCAATCTTTACATCCAAAAATGCATCATTTGCATATAAAGATCATGTCTTTACATAAAGGTGCATCCTTTGCACCTAAAATCCATTTTCATGCATCCTTTGCATAAAAATCATGTCTTTACATAAAAGTGCATCCTTTGCATATTAAACCCTAATTTCCTCATAAAAATGCATCCTTTGCATAAAGATCACTTCTTTACATCAAAATGCATCCTTTGCAAATCAAATGCATCCTTTGCAACCCAAAAATATCATCTTTTCACTAAAAATGTCATTTTTATATGCATTCTCCCATGTCCCCATTAGCAACCTTGGAACGGACCGGTGTAAAGATCCTATCTTTACATTGTTTCTTCCATTAAAGGTTCCACAATCTCTTTAGAAAGGGACAACCTTGAACCCTATATCTCCGATTATCACTTAAGACGAGCATGAAGCATTCATATAAGCTCGATCGTCTTAAGGTGTAGGATTGATGGGCTAAGGACATTCCTTCCTAAAGAACCTCATTTTTGGGCTGTAAAAGAGAGTCCTTCTCTCGATCATGCAAGTCCCGAGGTCAAAAATGCGATGATCACAAGTCCAAGATGAGGACGGGATCAAAATCCCGAATACAAAAAAATCCAAGAAATCCCGAGCGACAACCAATAAATGGTTTGTACGTCCGGAAGACAACTTGGGACATTCCCTCCCCTTTTATTCAAACACATGCACACAAGAAAACACGCAAGCAAGCAAGCAAGATAAACGGAATCTAGGGAGACTTGCTACGGCAAGGCACCTTGGGTGAACGACGATCCATTCTTCCCAAGGGGTAACTTAACCTCCGAACCCATAAATCCTTTTTTTCAAAGTTTTGAGGAAATCAAAATGGCGTGGCGACTCCGTTTTTCAAATTAAACCGGATGTCTTCAAACTCGCGTGAATCCAACAAAAATTTGGGGCACACATTCACAGTAGGCACACCACTTAGATTTATCCTTCCAACCGGATGGCTTGTCACCCTTTCGAGGCCACCTTGCCTTATCTCCAAGATTGCTCATTGCATAATCAAAAATTTTAGGGGATTCAAAATCATTATCGTCTCCATCATCTTCAACACAATTGATTTTTTTACGGTCATTTCTGTGGTAAGGTCTGGATCTGCTCTGCCTTTGGTGAGATGACTCTATCTTTCTGTCAGGATGATCATATGATGAAGCCTTGTCAGGATGCTTGGACTGCTGCACCTTGTCCTATTCTAGCCTGATGAACCTTAAAGCTCGGTTTCGGATATCTTCCATCTTCTTGCATGGGTTCATCACCAAGTCTTCATAGTAAGGGGAATCTTTCTTCAAACCCATTTTGAAGACTTCTGCAGCTGTCGCCATGTCCAGGTTGGGGATCTCCAGGACTTCTTTGTTAAATCTATTAACATAGTCCTTCAAGGCTTCGGCGGGTTGCTGGGTGATGCGGTAAAGATCACTGGTGAGCCTCTCGAACTGTCGACTGCAAGAGAATTGATTGTTGAACAGGTTGACTAACTATGAAAATGACCCAATGGAATGAGGAGGTTGACGAATCAGCCACTTCAATGCTGGTCCCACCAACGTCGAACCGAACCCTCAACACAAACAAGCCTCACGAAACTGGAGCGAGATGCGAACGATCTCCATTTTTTCTTGGTAATGGGCGACATGATCCTCAGGATCCGAGATTCCATCATACAACTTCATGGCTGGCACGCTAAATCCTTTGGGATGTCGAAATGCACAATTGCTGGAGTAAAGCAAGACTAATTGTAACATGTTGGGAAAACCTGCTGGATAGGTCGGGTGATGCCTAGCACATTCATGATCATGTCCCTTAACTCCTGAAGCTGGTTCGCAGTGTAAGTACCTGCAAAAGGGTTAGTAGTACGAGCAGTATTATCCAAAGTAGCACTAGTATTGAAATTAGCAAAAGGATTAGCATTATCTGCAGAAGATGTCATGATGGTGCTATTAGTAAAGACGGGTCCTTTTGGAAAAGTCATCCTGTAGGCACAGGTTGCTAAGGGTGTCGACATCGCCACAGAAGTAATCAACAAAGGAGAAGATGTCAGGGTTGGTGATGACGACATCCTTACAGATGAAGCCATTGGAAGGAATTCATTGAAGGTATGAGAGTTGTCCCCAATGTTAAAGTCGAGGACTCTAGGACGGATAGGGGAGACATCATCCATTCTTTTGGAGAGCAACTCTTGTTCCTTTTGCACCTTTATCAAGCTTTCAACTATCAAGGAGGTGCTATTCTGCTGGCTATCCAGCTGATTCTTCATCTGAATGAGCATACTCTTGACCTCGGGATCAAGAGATGGAGACATCTGCTTCTTGCCAGAATTCAAAGGCAGAGGTGGTGGCAATAATTCTTGGCCTCCGGTTGCTGGTCTGCTACTGGTTTGGGGATTCACGCTGCTAGGGATAGCAATGGTTTTGCTGGCGGCAGAAGTCATTGGTTGGGTAGACATGGTGGAAATATAAGGATTTTAAACCGATTAAAAAACCAAGGGCCCCTCGGTGGGAGACAAATTGTTTTGGTGAAAAAATAATGGATTGAATTAAAGATCAAAATACGAGATTAGAAGGGCACAATGGAGTAAAATCGGTGTAACTATGAAAATAAGATGACACGATCATATAACATGGAAAGCCCTTGAGATAACTATCTCGCCGACACAAAACCTTGGAAGGTGTTTATGGTCACCTTCGTCCCAAACGGTAGTATTGATGCTTCTAGTGAGTTACAAATGTTTGAGCTATGGCGGAGTACAAGAATGTATGTGTGAACTGTGTGTGTCGTGTTCCAGCCATGAACTCTTTAAATAAATGAACAAAAAACAAGATAACTGAAGACCTAACAAACTATCCTAAAATCTCGGCATGATCCTCTTGATCCTTGACTTGGTCTTCTAACCGTTGAAGTGAGTCCATGAGAGATATTTCCCACGTTCTATTTTTCCTGTATGAGAGATAATAAAAATAATTAAATAAGGATTTAATTATCTAAGTAATTTTACCTTAACTGCTGGTTCGAAGATGATGACATGCTGAATGCTTTTCAAGATGTTGCAATCCTGAATTTTTACCCACAACAGCTGGGTTTAACTTCATGTTGAATTTGTCCAGGATATCAAAGGCTTGGGTAAGATCTCGTACATGATCTTTAGCTTTCTTTGACTTTATTACCATATCAACGATGTACACTTCCATGGTGTCCCCAATCTGCTCTTTGAACATCATATTGACTAGCCTCTGGTATGTGGCACTTGCATTTCTTAGTCCAAAAGGCATTGCAATATAACAATAAATACATGTGGGAGTAATGAAGGCGGTGTCCTCTTGGTCGGATGGATCCATTTGGATCTGCTGAAATCCTGAAGATGCGTCCAAGAAAGTCAACACTTCATGCCCAGAAGTGGCATCGACCAAAGTATCAATGTGTGGCAAGGGGAAAGGATCCTTGGGACAAGCTTTGTTTAATTCTGTGAAATCGACACAAACTCTCCATTTATTGTTCTTCTTCTCTACCACCACCACATTTGCTAACCATCTTGGGTTTTCAACTTCTCTGATCATCTTGGCTTTGAGCAACCTGTCTACTTCTTATTGAATGATTAGATTCCTTTCTTGTGCGAACTTCTATTTCTTTTGGTGGATTAGTTTGAAGGTCAATGTTGAGTTTGTGGGTGATGACATCTTTGTTGATGCCTGTCATGTCTTCATGCTTCCAGGCGAAGCTTTTAATCCTGCTCTTCAAGAGGTTGACAAGATCTTCCTCGATCTCTGCTGGAACGTCTTGACCAATTAGCACCTTGAGATCTGGGTTTGAGGGGTCTAAGAATATTTCTTTCACGTCATGCTCCTTCGCCTCCAAAAACTCACGGGCCTTTCTCGGTAATTGCTATGCCATCTTGGGAGATGTCGACGCCTTCATGGACGTCATATAGCATTCTTTAGCTGATTGCTGATCACTGTAAACCTTAACAACTCCCCAGGGTGTCGGCATCTTTACACATTGATGATAGGTGGATGGCACTGCTTTCATTCCATGGATCCATGGTCTTCCCAAGATTACATTGTAACATGTAGCACTTTCAATCACGTAGAATCTCTCCATGGAGTTGATACCTTCAACATAAACTGGAAGTGTGATTTCTCCCACTATGCTTTTGGTTTCTCCACTGAAACCTACGAGAACTGAGGTCCTCTTGACTATGCTTTCTTCAGGGATCTTCATTTCTTTCAAGGCATCTAGCATAATGAGATTCACTGAACTGCCTCCATCTACTAGGATACGTCTGACTTTGTAATTGGCGATCTGGAGTGCAATGACCAAGGCATCATGGTGAGGATCCATAACATTTTCCCTGTCACTTTCTTCGAAGGAGATGACATCTTGGGATGTGAGCTGCGACATCTTCAAAAGTCTCTCGGGCTTCTCATCCTTAGCTTGCTTGGCAAATCTTTTAGCTGCAGAATAAGAAGTACCACAAATATCAGGACCACCACTAATAACATTAACTACCTTTGTTACCGGTGGAGGAGATGGCGGTCTGGTCGCAACGGGCTCTTTGTTCTCTGTCTTGTTCTTGTGGTTCCCAAGAAGTTCTTTAAGATGTCCCTTAGACAACATGTAACTAATCTCCTTCCTCAAGGCGATGCAATCTTTGGTAAGATGTCCAAAATCCTCGTGGTAGGCACACCACTTGGATATATCCTTCCAACCGGATGGCTTGTCACCCTTTCGAGGCCACCTTGCCTTATCTCCAAGACTGCTCATTGCACACAGGATACCTGAAACATCAACAAAGAAACAATAATCAGAAATTTTAGGGGATTCAAAATCATCATCGTCTCCATCATCTTCCACACAATTGATTTTGTTATGGTCATTTTTGTGGTAAGGTCTGGATCTGCTCTACCTTTGGTGAGACGACTCTATCTTTCTGTCAGGATGATCATATGATGAAGCCTTATCAGGATGCTTGGACTGCTGCACCTTGTCCTCTTCTAGCCTGATGAACCTTAAAGCTCGGTTTCGGATATCTTCCATCTTCTTGCATGGGTTCATCACCAAATCTTCATAGTAAGGGGAATCTTTCTTCAAACCCATTTTGAAGGCTTCTGCAGCTGTCTCCATGTCCAGGTTGGGGATCTCTAGGACTTCTTTGTTAAATCTATTAACATAGTCCTTCAAGGCTTCAGCGGGCTGCTGGGTGATGCGGTAAAGATCACTGGTGAGCTTCTCGAGCTGTCGGCTGCAAGAGAATTGATTGTTGAACAGGTTGACTAGCTGAGCAAACGACCCAATAGAACCAGGAGGTTTACAAATCAGCCACTTCAATGCTGGTCCCACCAACGTCGAACCGAACCCTCGACACAAACAAGCCTTGCAAAACTGGAGCAGGTTGTGAACAATCTCCATTTCTTTTTGGTAATGGGCGACGTGCTCCTCAGGATCCGAGCTTCCATCATACAACTTCATGGCTTGCAAGCTAAATCCTTTATGGATGTCGACATGCACAATTGCTGGAGTAAAGCGAGACTGATTGTAACATGTTGGGGAGACCTGCTGGATAGGCAGGGTAATGCCTGGCACATTCAGGATCATGTTCCTTAACTCCTGAAGCTGATTCGCAATGTAAGTACCTGCAAAAGGGTTAGTAGTACGAGTAGTATTATCTAAAGAAGAACTAGTATTAAGATTAACAAAAGGATTAGTATTATCTGTAGAGGATGTCATGATGGTGCTATTAGTGAAGACAGGTCCTTCTGAAAGAGTCATCCTGTAGGCACTGGTTGCTAAGGGTGTCGACATCACCACAGAAGTCGTCAGCAAAGGAGAAGACGTCAGGGTTGGTGATGATGACATCCTTACATATGAGGCCATCAGAAGGAATTCGTTGAAGGTATGAGAGCTGTCCCTGTTTTGGTAAAAAACAATCAAATGTAAAATAATTCAAAACAAATTTGAGGAAGGTGCAATGGAGTATAATCGGTGAATCAATGAAGATAAGATGACTCAATCATGTAACGAGGAAAGCCCTTGAGACAACTATCTCGCCGACACAAAACCTCGGAAGGTGTTTATGGTCACCTTCGTCCCAAACGGTAGTATTGATTTTGATGAGTTACAAATGTTGGAGCTATGGCGGATTACAAAAATGTGTTCGTGAACTGTGTGTGAACATTGCGTAAATAGTGTTCCAGCCATAAGCCCTTAAATAAAGAAAGATAATTGAAGATAACAAAACCCTAACAAACTTTCCTAAAATCTCGGTCTTGTTATCCTGGTCTTGACTTGGTCTCTCAACCGTTGAAGTGAGTCCATGAAATAGGTTTTTCCCACGTTCTATTTACCTGTAATTTAAAGATACAATAATTAAATAATGATTTAATTATCTAAGTGAATTTTACCTTGTCCACGGGTTTGAAGATGATGACATGCAGGCAATTTTTCAAGATGTAGCGATCCTAAATTTACCCACAACAATTGTCCCCAAAAACTGTCTTTTAAAGAATTTAAATAGGCGGTTTTTCTACTTCCTTCTAGAAGCTTTGGCAGTTTAATTAACTTGATGGAGACGTGGCAGTTGAGGAGTTTAATCTGTCTTAATTAGCATAAATAACGAGGATCTAGGGTTTTTAACTGAGTTCCCTTTCTCTTTCCTCCTCACTTTCTCAACGTTTCTTCCATTTTCTTCACGGCGGTGAATTTCTCCAAGGTAAAATCTTTCCCTCTCTCTTTTCCTTTTTTTGAAAATATGGTTAAGCCAAGAAAGGGCAAGGCTACAAGAAATCCTCTGAGTTTGGACGAGGATGGGGGTTTCTCTTGCGAGGGCTTGTTGGCAAAACCTGATGAAGAGGTTTGTATTTTCAACAATGAGCTCATTGAATCTGTTAAGGATCGACGATGCTTCCCAGATTCTACCATATTCAGGCCTTTTGATGTGTTTCTTAGGTCTGAATTTGTGTCTCCACAGTGGATCTGTTTTTATGAATATCCCTTTTCCCTAGGTTTTTCGTATCCCTTCCCTGCGCTGATAACTGAGTTCTTTAGAAAAACAAAATTTGGCTTTCGTCCAAATAATGCCCATGGTTTGGAGGATTTTCTCTTGTGTCCTGAGGGTGAATTGGGAATTTTGGTTAGACATAGGTTTGAGAGAAATAGCCTTCGTATATGAGCTCCAAACCTTTAGCTCTACGAGTTATCTTTTAAAAACTAGGTCTGGAATGAAACCCCTGTTTTTGGGAGTGACGGTAAATGATAGGGGTTGGAAGTCAAAATATTTCTTTGTTGAGAAGGATTCCTTGGAGGAAGGAGATTTCTTGGCTAAAGGATGGAACAGGGAAGGTATCCCTCTTTAAAACTTCAGTTTTCTTTATTTCCCGCATTTAAATTTGTAATTTCTCTGTTTGTTTTTGCAGCTATTGATTGGGCGAAGCTTTTCCCACCTTCTGCCGAGACCATAGATAAGGTGAAAAGATTATTGGAGTTTTCAGAGGAGGAGCGATCCTTCAAGCCGTTGGAAACAAAGGCCGCTTCTGAGGAGCAAGAGATACCACCATCTACTGAGATGTCCACTGGTAAGATCCTACTCTGCCCCAAAAATAATTTCCTTTTGCATTTAGATTTTGCTTTCATCTCATAGCTTGTACTCTATTTTTGACAGTTTCGAAATCCACAGCTGCATTTTCCTTGAAAGAACTTCAAGATTTTGTAGGGCAAACTCAAGCTAGCCAACAGTTAACGGTGCCTAAGAATGAAATGGAGGCACCATCTGTGGGAGCAAGGGATAAGAAAAGGAAAGGCAGTTCTAAGGAAGTAATAAACGTTGATGAAACAGGCTTGGCAGACGTTAAGGAGGCACTTCCTAGAGCATCAGTGGTAAGTTTTTGATTTTCGAAAGCAGAGTTTCAAAGGAATTTTTTGAATATACAATACATCTCTGTGAATGTGGTGCCCAAGATAAGCGGTTCTCCTTTTTTGTTTATTTATTTTTTGGAACCACTTTCACGTGTAAGGGGGATCACCGCCTCACATCAGTTTGGAAACGTCCGGTTTAATTTGAAAAACGGAGTCGCCACGCCATTTTGATTTCCTTAAAACTTTGAAAAAAAGGATTTGGGTCCGGAGGTTAAGTTACCCTTTGGGAAGAACGGATCGTCATTCACCCAAAGAGCCTTGCCAAAGCAAGTGTTCCAAGATCCGCTTTTCATACTTGCCTTAGTGTTTTCGTGTGTGGGATGTATGTTTTAAAAAAGGAGGGAATGTTCCAAGTGTTCTTCCGGACGTATAAACCATTAGTTGGTTATCGCTCGGGATTCCTTGGATTTTTATGAATTAGGGACTTTGGTCCCGTTCTCATCTTGGACTTATGATCATCATGATGAGACCTTGGGTCACATGTGATCAAGATAAGGACACCGTTTTAGAGTCCAAGGATGAGACTCTTTAGAAAGGAATGACCTTTGCCTATCAATCCTACATCTTGAGACAATTTGGACTTTTTCGGGACATTTATGCTCGTCTCAAGTGATGATCGGAGATATGTGGCTAGGGTTCATCCTTTTCTAAAGGAGAATCCGTTTATGGCATCTTTCGATGGAAGAAACGATGTAAAGATGGGACCTTTACATCATCTCGCTCCAAGAGATGTTCCAAGTACCAAGGGGACTAAGGGAGGGGTATAAAGATTGGATCTTTATGCTCATCCTATGCCCTTTTGTGCCTTAAGAAGGTCACTAGGCAATCCTAGGAGAGAGATCCAACCATGAGGGACATGGGGGATGCATGTTTAAGCTAAAGATGACACTTTTAATGAAAAAAATGACATTTTAAGTGCAAAGGATGCTACTTGGTTGCAAAGGATGCTTCTTTGATGCAAAGAATGATTTTTTAATGCAAAGATGACACTTTTAATGAAAAAAAATGACATTTTAAGTGCAAAGGATGCTACTTGGTTGCAAAGGATGCTTCTTTGATGCAAAGAATGATTTTTTAATGCAAAGGATGCAAAGGAGTCGTCATGCAGTACAGGTCATGAGGTGGGAGATGGTTGAGGTTGGCAAACCGTTGGCACTTGTTGCACGCTCGGACATGCTGGACACAATCTGTTTCCATGGAAATCCAGTAGTAACCCATTCTGAGGATCACTTGCATCAATGCTCTGGCATTCATATGAGGACCGCAGGGACCATTGTGGACTTCAGTCATTAACTCTCTGGCCCTTTCTTGGGTGACACACAGGAGGAGTGGTCCTTGGCATCATTTCTTGTACAGTTTGCCCCCTAGAATGACATAATGGGAGGCCAACCTTTTCAGGGCTTACAAGATCTTGGCTTTGATGCCTTCTTTTGGTCTACCTTCTTCATCTCAGAAAGCTAACTCTCCATCTTTGAGGAACTGGTAAATCTGACTGTACCACGGTTCCTTGACAGGCTCGGGTCCCAAGTATACTTCACAACAGAAAGTCGGGGCTTCTCTTCTACCCACTCTGAAGGGTTTTATTGCCTTTCCCTCGAGGATCTCTACCAGTGAGGCTAGAGTAGCTAGGGCATCAGTGAATCTGTTCTTTTCCCTTGGCAGGTAATGGAAGGTCACTTCTCTGAACTGCTCAGTTAACTCCTCCATGTAGGCATGATACCTCTGAAGATTAGGGTCCACAGTCTTCCACTTGTTGGAGACCTGGTTGATGATCAGGGCTGAGTCTCCATAAACCTCGAGCTCCTTGAAATTTCTTTCTAAGGTAGCCTCTAAACCAGCAATGTAAGCTTCATACTCAGCAACATTGTTCATGGCAGGGAAGTTCAACTTGAGGGCTATGGGCGTGTGCTCATCTTTTGGATCGACCAGCAGCATTCCTACGCCGTTTCCTCTCTTGTTAGCAGCTCCATCAAAGAAAAGTTGCCATCGATTCTTAGGCTTAATTACGAAGATCCCTTCATATGGGAATTGGGGTTCAGGCCCGCAGTCCTCATTACTAGGGAAGTCTGCTAGATGGTCTGATAACGCTTGACCCTTGATAGCCTTTCTCGTCATATAGTTGATGTCATACTCAGCCAAGAAGAATGACCACTTAGCTAGACGCATCGAGAGGGAAGACTTATTGAAGATGTACTTGATGGGGTCCATTTTCGAGACCAAGTTCACAGAGTGGGCTTGCATGTAGTGCTTCAGCTTACCGACTACCCAGACCAGTCCTGCACAAGTCTTTTTGCACGCTGAGTAATTGAGCTCACTTCCCTGCAGCTTCCGGCTGACAAAGTAAATGGCATTCTCTACCCGAGAGTCTTTCTTCTCCTGAGCAAGCATAGCCCCAACTGCTGTATCAGTGACAGTGAGAAAGAGCAGAAGAGGTTTATGTCTATGTGGGGGGCATAGCACTGGAGGATGTACTAGTACGCCTTGATTTGGTCAAAGGCATCCTGTCATTCCTCGGTCCATTCTATGTCTACATTCTTCTTCATGAGCTTGAAGATGGGCTCGCACATGGTGGTCAACTGATTGGCAAAGCGGCTGATATAGTGTAGTTTGCCCATAAAGCTTTTGACTTCTGTCTGGGTTCGAGGTGGCCTCATGTCCATAATGGCTTTGATCTTTCGGGGGTCGACTTCGATACCTCGCTCCGTGACCATATACCCAAGCACTTTTCCCCTTGTCACTCTGAAGGTGCATTTGGCAGGGTTTAGTCTCATGGAATGTTGTCTCAGCCTCTCAAAGAACTTTCGCAGATCAACAAAGTGCTGTCCGTCCTCGCCCTTGGAGTGGATTATCATGTCGTCGACGTAGACCTCAATCTCCTTGTGGATCATGTCGTGAAAGAGTGCGGTCGCTGCCCTCTGATAAGTATCCCCGGCATTCTTAAGCCCAAATGGTATCACTGTGTAACAATACGTTCCCCATGGTGTGGTGAAGGCTGTCTTTTTTTGGTCCTCTTCGGCAATCTTGATCTGGTTGTAGCCAGCAAAGCCATCAACGAAGGATTTGACTTCGTAGTTGGCAGTGGCGTCCACCAGAATGTCTATGTTTGGCAAGGGATAATCGTCCTTGGGGCTGGCTTTGTTCAGATCCCGGAAATCTACACAACAGCGCACCTTCCCATTGGCCTTGGTTACAGTCACAATGTTGGATAACCATGTCGGATATTCGATGACTCTGATGAATCCTACCCGCAGTAGCTTCTCAATCTCTTCTTTGACCTGTAGAGACCATTCTGGCTTGATCTTCCTCAGTTTCTGCTTCACTGGCTTAGCATCTGGTGCTAGAGGGATTCTGTGCTCTACTATCGAACTGTCTAGCCTCGGCATATCCCTGTACGACCATGCAAAAATGTCCATGTATTCTCTGAGCAGATTGACCAGTCTATCCCGTTCAATCCCCTGAAAGAAGTTTCCAATCTGTGTCTCTTTAGGTTCCTCGACAGTACCCAAGCTCACACTTGTCAAAACCTCCTCGGCAGCTTGGGCCCGGTTTTCCTCTTTGTCTGTAACCTGCTTAAAGATTTCTTTAATGTATTGTTTGTTTAGTGTGTTTTCATCTTGTTCAAATGATTCATTATTAATTGTTGTTAAGTTTTGAGTTAATTTATCATTTGTTAAGTTGGCAATAAGGGGATACTCAGAAAGATCTGTCATTTCATTCAAAGCAAGAGGAAAGATGACATTGGTTACATATTCATAATCCTCAGGCGTGAGGCCTTCGGATGACTCGGAGGACTGGAATTCAAAGATTCCTGACTCAACTGACTCTTGACCCTACTGACTCTGGACCCTACAATACTTATTGACTCGAAGTGTTTGACGCGGGTTGGAGTGGGGTTTACTCTTTCCTGCTTTTGCCCTGGGGAGTAGCAGTCTTGTCAGCGTTCCCATTTGGCTGTGCATCCTGCGGACCATCATTGCCTTTGTTGACACCATCCCCATGAGGGATGTCTGACTGATCTGACGCAATCTCCTTTCCAAATCTGACTGTATCCATTTGTACCTCTGGGGAAATGGGACCAGTTGCACTTTCGGCATCCGAGAAACAGCTTTCTTCATCATAAAAGTCTTCTGGCTCGTTCACTCTTCTTTCCACATTCTTCCAAACAAGGGGTTGGGACTGATCCTCGTGAGCAGTAAGAGCCATCACGAACACATTATGCTCACCGTGAGTGATGAAGGGTTCCGGAGAGACTTTCATCATCATAGCTTGGCTTACTTCTGCCTCACAATCTTCATAAGTGAGCATTTCTTCTGTGATCTTGACTATGGTCACTGGTTCGATATCACAAACGAGTGGTCGGGCCTTGACAACATTAATGATTCGGTTCCTATTATGGGTCCAAATTGTCCTTGCGGAGGCATCAATCAAATCTTTCCACCCTCCTTGCAATTCAGCATAAGGAACATTGAATTTCAGGATGTCTATGATCTTTGGATTCCCAAAACCGGCTGCATTTGTCTCCCCAAACTCAATAATGTTGACTCAATTGTTGGCAGGAAAAGGATTCTTGACCACATTGGGACCTCGAGGTGGTTCCAGCTTGCCTTCTTCAATCAGGCGAGAGAACAGGAACTTCAGGTAGGTACAATCATTGGTGTTATGCCCATGGTATTTGTGAAAGCGGCAGTGCTTGGTTTCATCCATCCTGACACTAGGGTTCTTTAGTTTCCAATTTTCTAAAGGTCTAATGAGTCCTTCAGCTACCAAACCATCGAAGACCTTTTCTAGTGGCATCCCAAAATCTTCAGCAGTATAGGAACGAGGCCTTGGCTTCACAGCGACTTGACCTAAACTTTGTCCAACTTTCTCATTCTAGATATAATTGACAGCGCCAACCGTTTCTTTTCCCTTTACAGTGACGGCTGTGGCATTTGAGAATGGTGCTTTGTAGCGGTAGGAGTTGCCTGTTCCTGTGACCGGAGCCATGTTGAAGGCATTCTCAAACTTGGTGCCGGCATTTACCATTGCCCGAAGGTCAGGATAATAGTAATTGCCAATCTGGACCCTTAACTGAGGTTTCAAGCAAGACCGGAAGATCTCCATTTGTTCTTCTTCATTCAGCGGGGTCATCATTTCACTAAGCTTCCAATTCCATCTCTTGTAGAATTCACTTACCGGCTCTTCTGGGCGCTGCAGAGTGCCTTGTAGGTCATTCCTGCTGGTTTCCCAATTCAAATTAGCCTTATACTTTTCCAGGAATGCTTCCTTGATCTGATCCCACGTGGCTCGGGCCTCTGGCCTCACATGCAGGAACCACCTAAGAGCTGAACCCTTCAATGACAATTGAAAATGGTCAGCCATCTGCTGATGTGTACAATCTTTGGCTCTCATGGCAAGAAGATAACTTTCAATGTGAGTCCGAGGATAATCGGTGCCATTGAACTTTTCAATCTCAGGCATTCGAAATTTCGGAGGAAGAGGGACAATTTTGATGGGATCAATGATCTGGTATGTCGCCTTCTTGGTGCTCAGTTCCCCAAATCTCTCTAGAATGGACTTAACTTGTTCCATCAACCAAGTCATGTTAGGGTCAGGTGACGGTTTAGGATTGTTTGATTCTGAAGCGAGTTTATCGAATTTGGATGGTAGGACGGTGGGTGGCACAGTGGTAGCTGGTACCATGTCTTGGGGATCTTTAGAAGGGAAGTAAGTGTAAACTTGACCTAATCCTGTATTTCCGTGAGGCTGGCCGGAGGCATAGGAATTAGGTTCATAGTTACCAGGGTAGGGAAAAGGATACGGAACCTCGTGGGATCCTGTTGGTAAGGTTGGGGGTGGAAGATCTGCTGTGGCAGGGCATAGGTTAAAGAGATCACTGGATTGATTCTGAGGCCTGGAGATTGTATGGGACGACCCATAGTGAGGGGGGAGTGAATCCCATGGGGTAATGCAGAGGCTGCGTAACTGGGACAGCTATGGCATTTGCTCTTTGTTGGTAGGGAACAAAGCTGGGTCTTATCTGAGGAGGCGAGGGCGTCGGGACCCTGAAGGCCTGGGATGTGGGAAAGGACTGAAAAGGGGTAGTCCTTGGTAAGGGATCATATATGGATGGAGGAGGGCATTGGTTATAGACTGGGGGAGCTGAGATGGCTGCTTCTGGAGTCTCATCTTCTACCATAACCAGGGAACCGTTGGACTCAACAACTATCTGAACCCCATGACGACGAAGCGCATCAATGAGCAAGGCTTGCTGTTCCTCATGGACCTTACGACTGTTTTTCAAGGCTAAGGCTAGCTCTTCTTCCCTAGTCATCTGGTTACCCAAACCACTGTTGTTCTCTGTCAAATCGGCCATTCTGACTCTATGGACTGACATAACTGAGGATTCTGGCGAACTGTCTGAGAATTCTGCGCTAACAAGCCGCTGACCCGGTATTCTCACCCACTTCTTTCTCGCTGCGGGAAAGGGATATGAGAGGTTTAGACTCGGGGTAGGTGTTTAGGTTGAAGGCTCAAGCAATATGCAAATTAAGAATCTTCCTGTTTACTTAAAACAGTGTCTTTTATTAATTTCTATTTGGTTGGAAAAGGGGTTCTGTCCTACTTTTTCGCAACTACTCTAGATCCTGGATCAGTGGGCTCCGTCACTACGTCTATAAGCACCTCGTATTCCACCTGTATTTCGACCTCCCAGGGTGGACAGCCCCGGGCGAGGGTCCTATAGGGCACGTGGATCCCACCGACCGAGAGAGAAGAATGCTCCTAACGGGTTTAGTGGGTCATAGGAACTTTTAACGCACGAGCGATGCGGATTATAGTCAAGGCAATGCCGGGAAAGTCTCGTCTTTCAGCCTTAACAGAATTTCGGCAGAGTTTCGCTTGCGCGATTGACGTTTTGACTTTTTTTTCGGCAATGTCCGAGAAGATAATAGGCATGGGCCGGGCGGTAAAATCCGGATGATGTAGTGTCACATTGAACTTCGCTGCATATGCTGAGCGTGAATCAAAGTCGAAGTCAATGCCGGGTCAAGATCTTGCCAATTTTTCCTTGTCGGAATTTCGGCAGAGCTCCGCTTGTGCGAAAGATCTTTGGATTTTTGGCACGGACTCGGTCTCGACACTTACGCATCCCGTGCGGGTCAAGGTCAAAGTCAATGCCGGAGTCAAGATTCTGCCAATTCTTCATTGTCGGAATTTCGGCAGAGCTCCACTTGTGCGAAAAATCTTGACTTCCGTCATGGGCTAAGGTTTGACCTTTACGGGGATATGCAACTAGGCTGTATGACACGGACTAGACCAAAAACCAACCAAAAGTCACGGTTTTAAAATGTGTGACACGGACTGTGCATTGGTCGACACTGGCTGCCATGGGGAGTTTGGGATGATTCCGTGCGCGCCCGAGAGCATCGTAATGTTGTCCGTGACTGCAAGTGAACAACCACACCGGGTTAAAGGGACATGCGTGCAAAGTGTACAGGATATATAAGGTGCGCGTAGTGTGCGGCCTCCTAAAAATATTCCTTTTTGAGTTAAAACGGAAATTTTCAGAAATGTGTTTTAAAGGAATGATTTTTCGGGACGGGGGAAATGCAGCAAATAAGCACGTAAATTTTCTGGGAGCCCCGGTCAGTCTTGGAACTGAATAGCCCCAAGCTGCCAAGGCTGCCAGATTAACCTCAATTTTTGTCCTGGTGGAATTGCCAATGAAGCCGCCCGGTCAGAATCCAGGGAGGATTAAGCCGTACGGCTGCATCAAGCAACTTTCCAGGTTCCATTTCCTTTGATCTGTAGGCTGCTTTCCTGGCCTTTTTGGTACCTTTTCAGCTCCAAAATGCTTTCCTGTTCAGTTTCAGAATATGCACAATTCCCAAGAACCTTGGATGCGTGCAGTGCAATGCAAGAAACATAGGGCAAGTATGTGGAGCGGATCCGTGACGGAAGGCTAACCCTCTCGGAAAAAGCTTTCTTTTTTTTTTCAAAAAGGGATACCGGTACGTGGGATTGTTAGACTATCGTTTATCCCAAGCCTCGGGTTAGGAAGCGATACAGGAAGATTAATGGTTTCCACCTATATACCGGGTATCATTTTTTTTATTTTAAAAATGAAAGCTTTCTCCTTTGGTATTTCCCCAGCGGAGTCGCCAAACTATGAATGTGGTGCCCAAGATAAGCGGTTCTCCTTTTTTTTGTTTATTTATTTTTTGGAACCACTTTCTCGTGTAAGGGGGATCACCGCCTCACATCAATTTGGAAACGTCCGGTTTAATTTGAAAAACGGAGTCGCCACGCCATTTTGATTTCCTCAAAACTTTGAAAAAAAAGGATTTGGGTCCGGAGGTTAAGTTACCCTTTGGGAAGAACGGATCGTCGTTCACCCAAAGAGCCTTGCCGAAGCAAGTCTTCCAGGATCCGCTTTTCATACTTGCCTTAGTGTTTTCGTGTGTGGAATGTGCATTTTGAAAAAGGAGGGAATGTTCCAAGTGGTCTTCCGGACGTATAAACCATTAGTTGGTTATCGCTCGGGATTCCTTGGATTTTTATGTATTAGGGACTTTGGTTTCGTTCTCATCTTGGACTTGTGATCATCATGATGAGACCTTGGGTCACATGTGATCAAGATAGGGACACCGTTTTAGAGTCCAAGGATGAGACTCTTTAGAAAGGAATGACCTTTGCCTATCAATCCTACATCTTGAGACGATTTGTACTTTTTCGGGACATTTATGCTCGTCTCAAGTGATGATCGGAGATATGTGGCTAGGGTTCATCCTTTTCTAAAGGAGAATCTGTTTATGGAATCTTTCGATGGAAGAAACGATGTAAAGATAGGACCTTTACATCATCTCGCTCCAAGAGATGTTCCAAGTACCAAGGGGACTAAGGGAGGGGTATAAAGATTGGATCTTTATGCTCATCCTATGCCCTTTTGTGCCTTAAGAAGGTCACTAGGCAATCCTAGGAGAGAGATCCAACCATGAGGGACATGGGGGATGCATGTTTAAGCTAAAGATGACACTTTTAATGAAAAAAATGACATTTTAAGTGCAAAGGTTGCTACTTGATTGCAAAGGATGCTTCTTTGATGCAAAGAATGATTTTTTAATGCAAATGATGCAACTTTGTGTGGAAAAATGGCATTTTATGTGCAAAGTATGCATAAAGATGTCATTTTGAGAGCAAAGGATGCAACTTTGATGTAAAGATAACACTTTTAGTGCAAAGGATGCAACTTTAGTACAAAAATGGCACTTAAAGAGCAAAGGATGCTACTTTAATGCAAAGAATACATTTTTAATGCAAAGGATGCAACTTTATATGTAAAGATGGCATTTTATGAGCAAAGGATGCATAAAGATATCATTTTTAAGAGCAAAGGATGCTACTTTGATGCAAAGGATGCAAAAGGAGGGGGATATGATTTACATGCCTAAAGATAGGATCTTTAATGATAATATACCAAGTCCCAAGCAAGTATATAGGAATATGTAAAGCAAGGAGCAAATATATCACATATATACAAGTATAATGCAAGATAAAGGGGATGAGAGGTTACCAATGGTGGTGTCCTCTTTCTCCTTGAAGTTTGCCTAAGGAAGGGACCAACTTTTGGAGGTTTTGATGAGGAGGGAAGTGGTTTTTATCACTCTCAACTCTCTGGAATTTTTTGGTAGTATTTTGGCAGCATAACAATACTCAAAAATCCCCCCCCCTAAAATGAATAGAGGAGGTCTCTATTTATAGGCAGTCTGGCAGCAGCTAATGAAGCCGTGCGGCTGTAACACCATGGCAAATGAGGTCGTGCGGTTTTATCCTGAAATGACTCAGCTCATTTCTAGAATCATGTAAGGTGGCCTTCTAGAAGGGCTTTTCACCGAAGGTTTGCGTGGAATTTTAATTTCTAGCAAGTCCTTCGCCCCTCGAAAGGTTCGGAAAAGTTCCCGAATTGCCCCAGAACTTTAGGAAAGTCCGAGGAATTGCCGGGAAACTTAACCGAAAGGCATGAGCCAGATTTGGGTACTTATAATCTCAGATTTTAATCATCAAACTTTTCTTTTGCAGGGTGTTGATGCGGCTGAAATAAAAATAAGTAGTCTTGAAGAAAGGAACAGGAAGCTAGTTTTAGAGGCGTTACAGACGAAGAAACAGAAGGATGTTTCAACTAAGAGAATAGAGGACTTACAGAATGAGGTTGAGAGTTTGATGAAGGGCATGTCTTCCATTCAAGACACTCAATTGCAGGAAATTGAGGATGTGAGGAAGAATATGATGGCATCAACTGCCCAAAGTATGATAGCAATAAAAATTCAGATGATGGAAGAGTTCCAGGCTGGAAAGCATACAGAGTGGGATGTTGAATAGAAACGTTCACTCTTGAAGGCTTTGTAGGGTAAAGGAGAGGAAGCAGGAGAAGTATCCTTAGCTGCGAAGGATAATGACATCCTAGAGGAAGGAGTAGCGACAACATCTGCGGCAGTAGCCACCCCGTGAAGGAAATCAAAAAATGGTTCTTTAGGTTTTAAAAACTTTTGGTTTGAAAATGGGCTACGTCCCAAGGACAATATTTAAATATTTTTGGTTTGTAATCGGTCCATAAGGGCCAAAACAATTTGCTTTTCATTTTTCAAGTGTTGGGTTGGTTCAACACTTTTATGTTTCGTAGGGTAAAAAACTTTTGTTTTGCTTGGGTTTTGCTAAAAACTTTTGCTCAAGCATTTTCTTGAGATGAAAATAGAAGGTTGGCATGCTAACCTTTTCGGAGATAGTGACAACTTGTGAGTGGATGTATAAATCCTTGCAATTACTTTGATTGACATGTAAATGTCAATAATCTTTTGTTCTTAGGTGGCATGAATATGCCACAACCATATTGATAAATTCTTAGGGTCAAAACTCATTGATCGAGTGGAGATGGATAATTCGTACATATTAAACGTACGGGCCCATCACACACCTCAATCAAGGTTGACATCATGTGCTCCAGGCGAGGTGTTTAAACCTTAATGAGACGAAAGAAAGTAATTTCTTTAAACCTTTGAAGGGATTAAGTACCTTTAACGGAGGTGAGATGTCCAATCTCAAAACGGTTGTTTTCACGAGAATTGGATTGAATTGACGACCTCTTGCAAAATAACAAGATAATGAGAGATTTCGACATCTATTTCTGATGTCACATTTTATTTGATAAAAGGAAGTAAAAAAGTGCTAGAACTTCATAAAAATATTTCTATTAAACAGAAAGTAAGAAAGCGATCGTACCTGATTTAAGATGTTAACTTCTTGGAAGGATGTTAAAATCTCAATTTGTCAAGGAGTTTATTCAAATGCTTCTTGTTTCCTTGCAAAACAGAAACATGTTAGGGGTGGACGTTAGCTTAGCTAACGCCCCTCCTATGCTTAAGTCAGTAATCGTTCAAAAAATAAACAAAAATGGAAACAAGTACTTTTATTGAAAATAAAATGGTAAAGACCGTACCTTGGTTTTATTTGCATTGTAACGTAATTATTGGAACTTACATAAAATAGGACTTTAGGTGAATGGCATTCCAGCTTCGGGGAATCCTCGGTCCCTCTAGAGTTAACAGCCAATATGAACCTTTACCTGCTTCGGCATCAACTAAGTATGGTCCTTCCCATTTGGGGGCCATCTTTCCAGCATTGGGCTCTCTTGTATTCTAAAACACCTTTCGTAGGACTAGATCACCGACTTGGAACTTCCGTAATCTAACATTTTTGTTGTAGGATTTAGCAATCTTTTGTTGATACGCAGCTATCCTGATCTTGGCTAAATCCCTTAGCTCGTCAATGGTATCTAGATCATAACCCAGTTTGGCATCATTCTGTTCAGGTGTCAACATCTTGAATCTGGCAGTAGGGACGACGACTTCTGCCGGGATGACTGCTTCTGCACCAAATACTAAGGAGTAAGGGGTCTGGCCTGTCGCGTTCTTTGGTGTGGTTCTATCTGTCCAAAGGACAAATGGAAGCTCCTCCGCCCATCTTCCTTTCTTTTGATCTAGTCTCTTTTTTAGGTTGTTGATGATTATTTTGTTACTTGATTTTGCCTGGCCATTAGCTTGAGGATGCACTGGTGAGGATGTCACCATCTTAACTCCCCACCTAGTGAGAAAATCCTGCATCTTCTTACTGATGAATTGGGAGCCATTGTCACATATTATTTCAGAGGGGATGCCAAATCTGCTAAATATATTTTTCTTAAAGAAGGATATGACTTCTTTATCACGAACTTGCACGTAGGATTCAGCTTCAACCCACTTAGAGAAGTAATCAGTCATAACTAGCAAAAATACTTTTCCTCCGGGAGCTTTAGGCAATTTTCCCACTATATCCATTCCCCATCTCATAAATGGCCAAGGGGAGAGGATTGGATGAAGCAATTCTGTGGGCTGGTGCAGGATGTCACTATGCCTCTGGCAGGAATCACACTTCTTAACAAAGATGGCAGCATCTTGACGCATTGTTGGCCAGTACTAACCCATTCTTAGAGCTTTCGTATATAAGCTTCTGCCCCCAGAATGGTTACCACAAGATCCTTCATGCAATTCTCTTAGAACTTTCATGGCTTTGTCAGCTTCGAGACATCTTAAGTATGGACCTGCAAATGATTTCTTAAATAGCACATTATCTATTAATACTGTTATGGGTCTTTTTCAGCATGGTGACATCTTCAGTTGCTTCTGCATGTCAAGATGATATTCCACTGTAAGTATTACTTAATATTTACTAATTCGTTTTTATAATATTTTTTATTATTTTACAGAAGAGATAAACACGGGATACTTTCTAGCACGTTCAAACTCTCTTCAACGGCAAAGTGGACTTGGTCTTGTGGACGTTGAAGAGATAAGCATGGATGCCGAGATTGTAGGAATTAACATTTATCCGTTATTGTTGTTATTATTTAAGGGGATTTGGAGATGGAAAAATACACATTCCTGACACACACAACACACATACAATTTGTAATCCTCTCCATCATCTTCCGCAGTTGTAATCTCAATTATTATAGTGAAACATTTCAGGTTGGAGACCTAACTCCCAGGGTTTTTTCCGAAGAGGTTATCATCTCTAAGGTTTTCCTCGTTAACAAATCCTTGTGTCACTATTTGTTTTCAAGTTTATGTTCCATTTAAAAGAATTCCAAAGTCCCCTCCTTGTTGTATAAATCCATACACTTGCCAAGTTAAGATTCTACGTTATTGTTTTTTCTACCAAAACAATTTGGCGCCCACCGAGGGGCCACTTGGTTTATTGGTTATTTGGATTATTTCTTAAAATAGTTCGTCATGTCAACCACTCCCAATGTGTTCGCCGCTGGCAAGGGTACCGCCATCACTCCAACTTCAGGAGGTAGAACCAGCTTATTGCCGCCACCACCTCAGTCGGGACCTCAGCAAACGCAACCTTCAAAGACTCCACAAAAGGAAGTGACCTCTTCCAATGTGGATGCTGACATCCGGAGTATCCTGACCAGGTTGAATCAAAGGCTGGATCAGCAAGATAGAAATTCAAAGGTGTTGGCCAATTCCATGATTAAGATGTAGAGGGATCAACAGCTCATCGCTTCTCGTCTTGAAAACATCTCACCATTGCGCCCAAGGAACCTCAACTTCGACACCACCGAAGGATCTACGCTTCAGAGTGAATTTATCCCAATGGGTGGTCCGTCTCAAACTCATCAGTCGACATCCTTAATGATGTCGACATCTTTGCTCGGGGACACCCTAATGACGCTACCTTCAGCAGAATTTACCCCGTTCATCCCATTCATTGACAACACCACTGTCACAACTACCACGGACAACTCTGGTTTGCTCAATAATCTTTTCAACAATATACTTTCAATCGTATTCCTATGGCTGACCCTTTTGCAGGAAACCCACTAGCCAAGCAGATGCAGGATCTCAGGGAGCTGATAATGAACGTGTTAGGCATAACTCCTCCAATCCAACCAGTGACTCAGAACTGCTACAATCAATCCCGATTTGTCCCAGCAATTGCAAATGTCGACATCCCGAAGCGTTTTAGTGTTCCATCCATGAAGTTGTATGACGGCAGCACAGATCCAGAGGAGCATGTTGCCCACTATCAAGAGAAGATGGACATAGTGCATATCCCACTTCAGTTCAGGGAGGCTTGCCTGTGCATAGGATTTGGATCGACCTTGGTTGGACCAGCTCTCAAGTGGCTTATTAGGCAACCCCTAGGCTCAATTGGCTCATACGCTTAGCTTATCAACATGTTCTATAATCAGTTCTCATGCAGTCGGCAATTCGAGAAGCTGACAAGTGACCTCTACAATGTGACCCAGCAGCCCAATGAGACTCTAAAAGAATATGTCCACCGATTCAATAAAGAAGTGCTAGAAATCCCCAATCTTGACATGTCAACAGCCATAGAAGCATTCAAAATGGGGCTGAAGAAGGATTCACAGTACTATCAAGATCTGGTGATGACTCCTTGTAAACGGTTGGAAGAAGTCAGGAACAGGGCCCTAAGATTCATAAGATTGGAGGAAGATGAGCTGCAAAGATCAAAGTCCTCATCCAAGTTGTCGACATATGACAATCCAGACAGGAAGACCGAATCATCCCACCGCAGGAACAACCGTTCCAATCCTTATCCGAGAATTGATAACAGCAAAATTAATTCAATTGAGGGTGAGGATAAAGATAGCGATAATGTGCCTAACATTTCTGATTATTGTTTTTCTGTTGACATTTCAGGTGTACTCTGTGCAATGGGCAACTTGGGGGACAAAGCAAGATGTCCAAAGAAGACAGATAAAGCCAAGGGATGGCGTGACAAGTCAAAGTGGTGTGCCTACCATGAAGACTTTGGGCATGTTACAGAAGATTGCATTGCACTGAGAAAGGAGATCAACTATTTGCTCTCAAAGGGACATCTTAAGGAGTTGCTGGGATCCAGAAAGAAGAAGGCAGAAAATGCAGAAGCTCAAGTTCCACATAAAGTCGAAAGGCCAGTCTCTCCTCCAGCATCACTGAAGGTGATCAATTTCATTAGCGGAGGATCAGAAATTTGTGGCACTTCCTATTCTGCCGCGAAGCGACATGCCAAGGAGTCGAAGGAAGATAAGCAAGAAAGACAACCCAGGATGTCGACACCTTGTCAGGAGCCAATCACCTTTGATGAGAATGATCGAGATAATTTGCTGGAGCCCCATCATGATGGCCTAGTCATTTCCTTAAAGATCGCCAATTGTACCATCAGGCATATCTTAGTCGATGGGGGCAGCTCTGTCAATCTCATTATGTTGAGCACCCTTAAGGAGATGAACATCCCATAATCGGAGATTTTCGAGGAGGTAGATTATCCAAGATGGTTAGCAAACGTGGTTGTGGTCGAGAAGAAGAATGGGAAATGGCGAGTTTGTGTTGACTTTACCGACTTGAACAAAGCTTGTCCCAAAGATCCTTTTCCATTGCCTCACATAGATTCGTTGGTTGATGCCACTTCTGGACACGAGCTCCTCACTTTTATGGATGCATCCTCAGGATTCCAACAAATCCAGATGGAGCCATCTGATCAAGCGGACACCGCCTTCATAACGCCCACAGGTTTAACAGCGGCCCAGGACCTAGATGTCAAGCACATTCGGGTGTTTATGGATTATTTGATAATTGTTAACCATTACAACGGATCCTATATAGCAAAAAAATGCAAAGATGATGACATATTTGGAAATTGTTAAAATTTTGGCGGCCAAGTTCAAAACATTTACTTTGGAGCAGGTTCCACGTGAGGAAAACTCTCAAGCAGATGCCCTGGCAAACTTAGGTTCAGCCTTCAAAAGTATTTCACAGACAAGTATCCCAATTATGCATGTTGACATCCCAGCAATTGATCGTCTTGAGCTGTTCATTCTAGATGTCGACATCCCTGCCCCTCTAGCAGTAACTTCCTGGATAGCTCCTATTATCAAGTATCTCTTAGATGATACGATCCCAGCTGAGGAGAAAAATGCTCGAGCCTTCAGGGTAAGAGTATCTAAATATTTACTTATTGATAACCTTTTGTTTAGGAAATATGCTGCAGGTCACTACTTAAGGTGTCTAGAAGCAGACCGAGCCCATCAGGTTTTAAAGGAGCTGCATGAAGGGCAGTGTGGAAATCATACAGGGGGCAGAAGTCTGTATACCAAGGCTCTAAGGATGGGCTATTTTTGGCCCACAATGCGAAGAGATGCTGCAGAATATGCAAAGAAATGTGACTCCTGTCAACGACATGGTGACATACTACATCAACCAGCCGAATTGCTACATCCTATCTTGTCGCCATGGCCGTTTATGATTTGGGGAATGTACATCGTAGGAAAATTACCCAGGGCCCCAGGAGGAAGAGTATTTCTACTAGCCATGACAGACTATTTTTCTAAATGGGTAGAAGCTGAAGCATACGTGCTAGTCCGCGACAGAGAAGTTATCTCTTTCATAAAAAGAAATATATTCAGCAGGTTTGGGATATCTTCAGAGATAATTTGTGATAACAACTCCCAGATTATTAGTAGGAAAACCCAGGATTTCTTGAGAAGTTGGGGAGTCAAGATGGTGACATCCTCACATGTTCACCCTCAAGCGAATGGACAGGCAGAATCCAGCAATAAGATTATCATAAACAACTTGAAAAAGAGACTGGACCAAAAGAAAGGAAGATGGGCAGAAGAGTTACCAATGGTTTTATGGGCTGACAGGACGACATCTAAGAATGCTACTGGTCAGACTCCCAATTCACTGGTATTTGGGACAGAATCAGTCATTCCAGCAGAAGTTCTTGTACCTACAGCCAGGTACGGTTTGATGACACCTGATCATAATAAGGACATCTTGACACATGACTTGGATACCGTAGATGAGCTAAGAGACATGGCCAAAGTTCGGATGGCAGCATATCAGCAAAGGGTGGCTAGGTCTTACAACAAAAATGTAAGGGTTAGAAGGTTTCAAGTAGGAGACTTAGTCCTACGAATGGCATTCCAAAATACAAAGGAAATCAATGCAGGCAAGCTCGCCCCAAAGTGGGAAGGACCCTACCTAATTGATGCACAGGTCGGAAAAGGAGCGTATCGCCTATCAACCTTGGATGGCCAAATGATCCCACGGAGTTAGAATGCCATTCACCTTAAAAGGTATTACATCTAGACAATGCCTTCCTTAAACTCACCTTGTCCAATGTATGAACAATCCTCTATTTATTATGTGTAACCTTTCATTTCCTATTTTTCATTTTACTTCTCTGCAAATTAAGATGTCACTAACACAACTTGTGGAGGGGCGTCAACATAGTTGACGTCCATCTCTAACATGTCTCTGTCTTGCGAGATGTTGACATATGACAATTGGGACATATGAAAAGTACTTAAAGTCAAAAGGACAACGAATTCTCCTCCGTCAGAGACTGGTCATCTCTTCTAAAGTAAAGGTACACAATCCCTTCTAAGGTTTAAAGAGTTAATTACCTCTTTCTTGAGATGTTAGGTTGCCACACCTTCGCCTGGAGCGCAAGTTATCTCATTAATTGAGGTGTGGGGTGGGCCTATATGACTAAACTTATATAGCTTACCCATTCCCACTCAGTTAAATGATTGATCTTATGTTTTATTCTTGTGGTTATGACATGTACGTGTCATCTTAAGTATCTATTGTTTTGACATACTATCATGTCACCTTACGAAACTAACATGTGACCATCCAAAGAAAACTTCATCAAAAGTATACCAAGCCTTGACATGCTTGAAAATTACCAAACCATAGTTTTTCTAAAAGCTACCTTAAGAACATTCCCAAAAGCTAAAACGTTGTGCTAAACATCCAAGCATCTAAAACTAGAAAGCAAAAGTGTTGAACCAACCCAACACTTGAAATAAATTGTCTTCGGTCCTTATGGACCTATTACATAACCAACAGAATTAAAATTGTCTTTGGGATTCAACCCCCATAGTACCAGCAAAAAACAAAACAAACTTGTTTTACCTTTTTCAGATGGCATCCGCCTCAGATGTTGCTTTAGGAGTAACCTCTCCAACCTCTGCTGCTTCCTTCACGATTGCTTCATGTGGACTGGATGACACCTCGCCCTCATCCACTGGCTCACCTGTCAATTTGGCTAAATGGGCATACTCCTTGTTAATATCCCAATTCTGAGATTTCCCATCTTGGAACTCCTTTATCATCTTGATCCTACACTGAAAAATGGTCTTTGCAGCCGCTATTTTGCAGGAATTCCTTACTTCGGCAACCTCCTTAAGATGGTCTTCTTCACTTTTTGCCAAACTATCCAGTAAGTCCTTCACAGTCTTCTCCTGCTCCTCCAACGTCTTTGCTTGTTGTTCCAAAGTCTTTTCGTGCCCTTTCACCTTGTTCTCTAGCGTAATCTTCTCTTTCTTGGCCAAAGCAGCCTCTGCCTTAGACTTCTTCTTCAGCATCTCCATTTCCTTTACCAAATCTTTCAAATACGCTATCGCCTGTAACATAAAAAGTTGACATCAAAGGATATTATGGAAACTTAGAATCAGTCAAAGTCTAGTTAGTAACATCTTACCCCAGCTACAAAACTCATACACTTCTTCTTGAACTCTCCTACTGGCATTCCTTCAAAAGCATCTCCAACTTCAATTACCTCCTCCTGAATAGCCTTCCTCTTTTTTACCCTAGAGCCAATACCAGGGCTCTCATCTAATACAGGGATTTTCTTAGGAACCGGTGGTGGTTTCATCTCTATCTTAAGAGGGGAGTCTCCGAACATGGCATCAATGTCATCAAGATCAAAGTCTGACCCTGAGACAACTGGTTTAGAGACTGCACCAACATATGAAGAATGTCAAAAAGTATTACGCATTAGATTGATGAAACAAAATAAGGAGACAATATGCTTACCTGTAGACATGATGACAGAGGATGATGCTTTGTGGTCTTCTTGAACAACCAATGGTGATTCTAGCAGACTTCTAGGTGATCTCTTGTCCAAAGGAAGATTGAAGAACTCTTCAATTTTTGCTAAGGTATCCTCTGCCGGTGGGAAAAGCTCTCCCTATAAGATCAAATCGTATACGATTTAATACGATTTAATACGATTTGATCTTTAAATATGCAAACAAAACAAAGTCTGATACCAAAGATGCGTATAAGACTTTGTTTTAAAGTCTTATACGATTTGACCTATAAGCCAAAGTCTTATAGGTCATGTGATAGTGATGAAAGTGATACCAGATGGTACTGCATATCAGTATGATAGTGATGAAAGTGATAATGAAGGATGCTACTTTGACCCGTATGAAGATGATCCGTCTCATCCGGATTCTAGATGGAAGTAAAATCAGATTTAATGACATAATCAATATCTGCAAAAAGGTAAGAGCAATTACGATTTCAGTTTATCTCAAAACCAAAAAATCACAAAATCAGGAATTGAAGTACCTCCCTTGTTCCACTCGCTTGGTATTTCATCCCCTCCTTCAATAGATACCCTATCAACAAAGAAAAATCTATTTTTCCATCCCCTATCGCTTGAAGATGTAGTGTTCATTAGGGAATTCCTACCTGATCTCTTCTTAAAAAAATATCTTTTTGACCCAAAAGGTTGAAAATCATACGAGTAAGCTATTTCATGAAGACCTAGGTTTAGACCATTCTCCATGTTAACTTTGATTACAAAGGCAAAAATTCTCCAAGCCATGGGCATCAATTGAGGGTAAGCAATTTGGGTCTTTTGAAAAAAATTCGGAAACCAAAGAAGGGAAAGGATAACTAAACCCTAGAAGGAAGGGGTATTCGAGAAAACAAACCCATTTGTTGGAAACCAAATCAGACCTAAGGTTGACAGAAAAGGATGAAAGATAGCACCTTTTGGGAAGTAACATTTTCATTTTAGCGACTCAATTTGGGTGTCGCTAAACACACACGTCTCCTCATCTGGCTTAGCAAGGAGATTTTCACACGAGAAATCCTCAAAGTCAATTTCTATGGGACCTTGTAGAAGCGGTGCATTCTTGGTTTTGGAAGAACTCCATCTAGTCCTACCCATGTTGACAAGCAAGCAAGAAACGAAATCAATGGAGTCAAGGAAGGGAAGAGAGAAGCGGAGAGTTTTACCTTACAGAAGAACGCCGTAGCAAGAAGAGACTGAATGGAAGGTTTGAGAAGCTTTTTAAGAAACCACCAAGCAGTTATTTAATTTGAAAAGGGTTCTAATTCCAAAAAACCACTTTTCCCTAAATTAACTCCCCAACCGTCCAATAGCTCCACGTATCATTATGGCCGTCTAATCATGCAAGCTGGCAGTTGGCTATTTATTGAAAAACATTTGCCTCTTCAGTTTCCTTGGTAGAAAAATGTTTTTGGGGACAAATTGTTATGGGTCTTTTTCAGCATGGTGACATCTTCAGTTGCTCCTGCATGTCAAGATGATATTCCACTGTAAGTATTACTTAATATTTACTAATTTGTTTTTATAATACTTTTTATTATTTTACAGAAGAGATAAACACGGGATACTTTCTAGCACATTCAAACTCTCTTCAATGGCAAAGTGGACTTGGTCTTGTGGATGTTGAGGAGATAAGCATGGATGCCGAGATTGTAGGAACTAACATTTATCCGTTATTGTTGTTATTATTTAAGGGGATTTGGAGATAGAAAAATACACATTCCTGACACACACAACACACGTACAATTTGTAATCCTCTCCATCATCTTCCGCAGTTGTAATCTCAATTCTTATAGTGAAACATTTCAGGTTGGAGACCTAACTCTCGGGGTTTTTTCCGAAGAGGTTATCATCTCTAAGGTTTTCCTCGTCAACAAATCCTTGTGTCACTCTTTGTTTTCATGTTTATGTTCCATTTAATCGAATTCCAAAGTCCCCTCCATGTTGTTTAAATCCATACACTTGCCAAGTTAAGATTCTACGTTATTGTTTTTTCTACCAAAACAAATACGAATCTTGAAAACCTTACCCTGAATGCTCTTGCATTCTTTTCCTCACCAGGGATGGTGCCATCTTGAAGATATTTAATTATTGGTGTCGTCCAAGATGTCTCTATCTGATTATCTGGGATATCGTCATCTGTGCAAAAAAGTTATAACCCTTCTACTGCAGGGATGTCGACATGATGATTGGAATATTGGTCTGCGATAAGCTTTTGAAAGCTGATCCAAGATTGGCCAATGCATCTGCTTGAGAGTTCTCCTCTCGTGGTATTTGTTCAAAGGAGAAGATTTGAAATTTGCTTGCCAGAATTTTCATAATGCCCAAATAAGCTGTCATCTTGGCATTTTTTGCTGCATAAGAACCATTAAATGATTGACAAGTAACAATGAATCACTATATACATGTATTGCTTTAATGTTCATGTCTAGAGCCACGGTTAGGCCCACGATTAAGGCTTCATATTCTGCTTCATTATTGGTAGCTTTAAAATCACAACTAATGGCCTGGGGTATGATGTCCCCTTGTGGCGACTTTAGGATAACACCTAGCCCTATGCCCCTCATATTAGAAGCACCATATGTGAATAGAGTCCACTTTCGCAGGATGTCCCCATCTTGGAGCTGTTGGACTTCTAGTTCTACTTCCGGTTGCATACTTGGACTAAAGTCTGCCACAAAGTCTGCAAGTGCTTAGGATTTTATTGTTGTTCTAGGCTCATACTTGATGTCATAAGTGCTTAGTTGAACAGACCATTTGGCCATCCTTCCTGACATTTATGGTTTTCTCATTACACTTTTTATCGGTTAGTTCGTACAAATGACAATGATATGGGTTTCAAAATAATGCATTAACTTAATTGAAGCAGAAATTAAAGCTAAGATTAATTTTTCAAGGTGTGAATACCTGGTTTCCGCATTGAGCATTGCTTTACTTACATAATATATCGGTTGCTAGACGCCATCTTGATCACGGACCAGGACGGCACTAACTGCAGTTTCGGAGACAGCTAAGTAAATGCATAATGGCTCACCTTCTTGAGGCTTCGAGAGTAGGGGAGGTGTTGACAGGTATAACTTTAAATCTTGAAAGGCTTGTTCATGCTTTTCAGTCCACTCAAATCTAGAATTTTTCTTTAAGATGTCATAGAATGGCTTGCATCTGTCTGAGGATTTTGAGATGAATTGATTTAATGCTGCCACTTTCCCCATCAATCTTTGAACATCTTTGACGAATTTAGGCGATGCCAGGTTGATGATGGCTTTTATTTGTTCCGGGCTTGCCTCTATCCCTCTCTGCGTCACCATGTAGCCCACAAATTTACCGAACTTCATGCCAAAATTGCACTTCGCTGGGTTTAACTTCATGTTGAATTTGTCCAAGATGTCAAAGGCTTGAGTAAGATCTCAAACATGATCTTCAGCTTTCTTCGACTTTATCACCATATCGTCGATGTACACTTCCATGGTGTCCCCAATCTGCTCTTTGAACATCATATTGACCAGCCTTTGGTATGTACCACCTGCATTTTTTAGTCCATAAGGCATTGCAATATAACAATAAATACCTGTGGGAGTAATGAAGGCGGTGTCCTCTTGGTCGGATGGCTCCATCTGGATTTGCTGGAATACTGAAGATGTATCCAAGAAAGTCAACACTTCATACCCAGAAGTAGCATCGACCAGAGTATCAATGTGTGGCAAGGGGAAAGGATCTTTGGGACAGGCTTTATTTAGGTCTGTGAAGTCGACATAAACTCTCCACTTGCCATTCTTCTTTTCTACCACCACCACATTTGCTAACCATCTCGAGTATTCGACCTCTCTGATCATCTTAGCCTTGAGCAATCTGTCTACTTCTTCCTGAATGATTAGATTCCTTTCTTGTGCGAACCTTCGTCTCTTTTGGTGGATTGGCTTGAAGGATGGGTCGATGTTGAGTTTATGGGTAATGACGTCTTTACTGATGCCTGTCATGTCTTCATGCTTCCAGGCGAAGCTTTTGATCCTGCTTTTCAGGAGGTTGACAAGATCTTCCTCGATTTCTGCTGGAACATCTTGACCAATCAGCACCTTGAGAACTGGGTTTGAGGGGTCTAAGAATATCTCTTTCACGTCATGCTCCTTCGCCTCCAGAACCTCACGGGATTTTCTCTGTAATTGCTATGCGATCTTGGGAGATGTCGACGCCTTCATGGATGTCATGTAGCATTCTTTAGCTGATTGTTGATCACTATAAACCTTGACAACTCCCCAGGGTATCGGCATCTTCACACATTGATGATAAGTGGATGGCACTGCTTTCATTCCATGGATCCATGGTCTTCCCAAGATTACATTGTAACATGTGGCACTGTCAATCACGCAGAATCTCTCCATGGAGTTGATGCCTTCGACATAAACTGGAAGTGTGATTTCTCCCACGGTACTTTTGGTTTCTCCACTGAAGCTCACGAGCACTGAGGTTCTTTTTACGATGCTTTCTTCAGGGATCTTCATTTCTTTCAAGGCATCTAGCATGATGAGGTTTACAGAACTGCCTCCATATACTAGGATACATCTGACTTTGCAATTGGCGATCTGGAGTGCAATGACCAAGGCGTCATGATGAGGATCCATAACATTGTCCCTGTCGCTTTCTTCGAAGGAGATGACATCTTGGGATGTGAGCTGCGACAACTTTGAGAGTCTCTCGGGCTTCTCATCCTTAGCTTGCTTGGCGAATCTCTTAGCTGCAGAATAAGAAGTGACACAAATATCAGAACCACCACTAATAACATTAACTACCTTTGTTACCGGTGGAGGAGATGGCGGTCTGGTTGCAACGGGATCTTTGTTCTTCGTGTTGGTCTTGTGGTTCCCAAGGAGTTCTTTAAGATGTCCTTTAAACAACAGGTAACTAATCTCCTTCCTCAAGGCGATGAAATCTTTGGTAAGATGTCCAAAATCCTCGTGGTAAGCACACCACTTGGATTTATCCCTCCAGTCGGATGGCTTGTCAGTCTTTCAAGGCCACCTTGCTTTATATCCAAGATTGCTCATTGTACACAGGATACCTGAAACATCAACAGAGAAACAATAATCAGAAATTTTAGGAGATTCAAAATAATCATCATCTCCATCATCTTCCACACAATTGACTTTGTTATGGTCATTTCTGTGGTAAGGTCTGGATCTGCTCTACCTTTGATGAGACGACTCTATCTTCCTGTCAGGATGGTCATATGATGAAGCCTTGTCAGGATGCTTGGACAGCTTCCCCTTGTCCTCTTCTAGCCTGATATACCTTAAAGCTCAGTTTCGGATATCCTCCATCTTCTTGCACGGTTCATCACTAAATCTTCATAGTAAGGGGAATATTTCTTCAAGCCCATTTTGAAAGCTTCTGCAGCTGTTGCCATGTCCAGGTTGGGGATCTCCAGGACTTCTTTATTAAATCTATTAACATAGTCTTTTAAGGCTTCGGCGGGCTACTAGGTGATATGGTAAAGATCACTGGTGAGCTTCTCAAACTGTCGGCTGCAAGAGAATTGGTTGTTGAACAGGTTGACAAGTTGAGCAAACGAGCCAATAGAACCAGGAGGTTGACGAATCAGCCATTTCAATGCTGGTCCCACCAATGTCAAACCATAGCCTCGACACAAACAAGCCTCACGAAACTGGAGCGGGATGCAAATGATCTCCATCTTTTCTTGGTAATGGGCGACATGCTCCTCAGGATCCGAGCTCCCATCGTACAACTTCATGGCTGGAAGGCTAAATCCTTTCGGGATGTCGACATACGCAATTGCTGGAGTAAAGCGAGACTGATTGTAACATGTTGGGGAGACCTGCTGGATAGGCAGGGTGACGCCTGGCACATTCATGATCATGTCCCTCAACTCCTGAAGCTGATTTGCAATGTAGGTACCTGTAAAAGGGTTAGTAGCACGAGCAGTATTATCCAAGGCAGAACTAGTATTGAAATTAACAAAAGGATTAGCATTATCTGCAAAAGACGTCATGATGGTGCTATTAGTGAGGATGGGCCCTTCTGGAAAAGTCATCCTGTAGGCACTGGTGGCTAAGGGTGTCGACATCGCCACAGAAGTCATCAGCGGGGGAGAAGACGTCAGGGTTGGAGATGACGACATCCTTACAGATGAAGCCATTGGAAGGAATTCATTGAAGGTTTGAGAGTTGTCCCCAATGTTGAAGTCAAGGACTCTAGGACGGTAAGGGGAGATAGCATCCATTCTTTTGGAGAGCAACTCTTGTTCCTTTTGCACCTTTATCAAGCTTTCGGCTATCAAGGAGGTGATATTCTGTTGGCAATCCAGCTGATTATTCATCTGAATGAGCATACTCTTGATCTCGAGATCAGGAGATGGAGACATCTGCTTCTTGCCAGAATTCACAGGCAGAGGAGGAGGCAATGAATCTTGGCCTACGGTTGCTGGCTTGATACTGGTTTGGGGATTCACGCTGCTAGGGATAAAATTGGTTTTGCTGGCGGTGAAAGTCATAGGTTGGGTAGACATGGTAGAAACGTAAGGATTTTAAACCGATTAAAAAACCAAGAGCCCCTCGGTGGGCGCCAAACTATTTTGGTAATAAACAATCAAATGTAAAATAATTCGAAACAAATTTGAGGAAGGTGCAATGGAGTATAATCGGTGAATCAATGATGATAAGATGACTCAATCATGTAACGAGGAAAGTCCTTGAGACAACTATCTCGCAGGCACAAAACCTTGTAAGGTGTTTATGGTCACCTTCGTCCCAAACGATAGTATTGATTTTGATGAGTTACAAATGTTGGAGCTATGGCGGATTACAAAAATGTGTTCGTGAACTGTGTGTGAACATTGCATGAATAGTGTTCTATCCATAAACCCTTAAATAAAGAAAGATAAATGAAGATAACAAAACCCTAACAAACTTTCCTAAAATCTCGGCCTTGTTATCCAGGTCTTGACTTGGTCTCTCAACCGTTGAAGTGAGTCCATGAAATAGGTTTTTCCCACGTTCTATTTACCTGTAATTTAAAGATACAATAATTAAATAATGATTTAATTATCTAAGTGAATTTTACCTTGTCCACAGGTTCGAAGATGAATCTTGGCCTCCGGTTGCTGGCCTGCTACTGGTTTGGGGATTCACGCTGCTAGGGATAGCAATGGTCTTGCTGGCGGCGGAAATCATAGGTTGGGTTGACATAGTGGAAATGTGAGGATTTTAAACCGATTAAAAAACCAATGGCCCCTTGGTGGGTGCCAAATTGTTTTGGTAAAAAAACAATGGATCAATTTAAAGAACAAAATATGAGATTAGGAGGGAACAATGGAGTAAAATCGATGTAACTATGAAAAGAAGATGACACGATCGTGTAACGAGGAAAGCCCTTGAGACAACTATCTCGCCGGCATAAAACCTCGGAAGGTGTTTATGGTCACCTTCATCCCAAACGGTAGTATTGATGTTTTAGTGAGTTACAAATGGTGGAGCTATGGCGGATTACAAGAATGTATGCATAAACAATGTGTGTGTGGTGTTCCAACCATGAACTCCTTACATAAATAAATAAAAAACAAGATAAATGAAGTTAATCAAGACCTAACAAACTATCCTAAAATCTCGGCATGATCATCTTGATCCTTGACTTGGTCTTCTAACCGTTGAAGTGAGTCCATGAAAAGATATTTCCCACGATCTATTTTCCTGTATTAGAGATACAATAAAAATAATTAAATAATGATTTAATTATCTAAGTAATTTTACCTTGACAGCTGGTTCGAAGATGATGACATGCTGAATACTTTTCAAGACGTTTCAATCCTGTTTTTTTTACCCACAACAAGTAACATGAACAAATTCAACAATTTTAGAAGAGCATTTATTATATACTCTAAAAGGCTTACTATGTTTGTCATAACCAACAAAGATACCTTCATCGGCTTTCTCATCAAATTTACCTCTATATTTTTTACCGTTGTAAAGAACATAACATTTGCAGCCGAATATCTTGAAGAAACCGATGTTGGGAATTCTGCCACGCCAAAGCTCGTAAGGAGTCTTGTTGTGAAACTTGTTGACCAATGACTGATTCTGAGTGAAGCATGCTATGTTGATAGCTTCAACCCAAAAGTACTTGGGTAGCCTTGCTTCAGATATCATCGTTTTCCCAGCTTCGATCATGGTTTTGTTCTTTCTCTCAACAACACCATTTTGCTCTGGTGTTCCAGCAGCTGAGAAATTGTGATCAATTCCGTGATCATCACAGTACTGAGCAATGCCATTGTTCTTGAACTTCGTTCCATTGTCAAATCTTATACTGATGATGTCACTTTCCTTTTGAGTTTGAAGTAGACAGAAAATCTTGGTGGCAACTCCTTAAGTGTCATCTTTGGAGTTGAACGTTTCTACCCAAGTGTATCTTGAAAAGTCATCTACAACAACTAAGGCATATCTGCTTCCCCCTAAACTGGCAGTTGTTGTGGGGCCAAACAGATCCATATATAGCAGCTGAAGGCACTTAGATGTGGACATGCAGGGCTTTCTTTGGAATGATGTTTTATGTTCCTTTCCTAGCTGGCATGCTCTGCATTTCCTTCCATGATCAGCAGACACTTGAGGTAAGCCGGTGACCAAATTTGCATTGGCTAGCTTGGATAGATACTTGAAGTTCAAGTGACTGAGTCTCTTGTGCCATAGCCATGACTTCTCACTGATGTTCTTTGCTACAAAACAAACATTAGTAACACTAGAAACAACATTTAAATTTATAGCATATATGTACCTTTTCTTTGTCCAGTGAGAAGAGTTTCTTCGGTAGCAATGTTTTTGACATAACAGTTGGAAGAAGTAAAAACACAATGCATACCTTTATCACAGAATTTTGATATGGAGAGAAGGTTATGTTTAAGACCATCCACCAAAGATACCTTCTGTATAGTAACTGTACCTCTTATGATGAATCCACGACCGATAATTTTACCCTTTGCGTTGTCACCAAAGAAAACTGGAGGACCTGATGCTTCTTCTATGTCAACAAGGAGATCAGCATGGCCAGTCATATGCCTTGAGCATCCACTGTCCAAAATCCAGATATCCTTACTTGCATCGATTGAGGCCATAAAGCATTCCTGAAATAAAACTATAAGCTTATGGTCCCCATTATTCTTTTGGGTCCAAAGAGTTAGTTCCTCTTTGGCAGCCATACGTGGCCACCACTTGAGTTTTGAGGCTCAGTGGGTCCAGACAGGTTCTTCAAGAGGCATTCATAATCCTTGTGCAAAAATCTCCACAATTAATGCATTTGATTGAAGCAGGCTGTGAGGAGATAGGTGAGTTGATATTCAATTTGGGACAAAGATGTTGGTATTTCCTTTATTGGCAGGTTACTATTGCTTGGAATTTCCCTTACCGGTTGAAGCACCCTTACTGGTTAGGACCGCTTTGCCGGTCTGACCGGTTGCTGTTCCTTGACCGGTTGAGTCTGTTTTACCGATTTAGATTTATAAACTTGCAGCCTGACTAACAATGTGAATACCAGCCTTGCTGTCACCATCACCAAGTGGGACATAGGGTCCCAGCTTAGGATCAGTTACCTTAGCCCATTGAGATTTGTTCTTGTCAACCTTCTTGACCTTGATCTGTTCCTTCACTATAGGATAAGTAAGTGGAACAACACCAAAAGTACGAGTAGTACTTTTCTTCAGCTGGTCAGATGAACTATCATCAAACTTATCCATTAGATTCTCATTGACAAATTTAATAAATGTCTTGTCTTTGCAATCATTACTGGAGTTAAATCCTAAACCAGATTGGTCATTATAAGACATTTGCTCTTATAGGATTGTCTCAACAGCAGCCTTTGATTTAGAATAAGAATCAATAGTGTTGGAGAGAGAATTGTTTCTTGAGACCAAATCAGCAATTTGACATTGACAAATATTGAGCCTATCTGTGAGATCCTGATTTTCTTTTCTCAACTGATCTGACTCTTGTTTGTTTTCTTTCAAAACTTTTATCTCTACTTTTAGAGAGTCATTTTCAGAAGAGATTCTTTTAAAATCAGCAACCATAACTTTATGAACATCATTTAATTTTTCAAAATCAGAAAAGAGTTCATTCATCACATCTGCTATATCAGACTCTGACAGGTTAGGCATTAGGTCAATAGTGGCTGATAGGTTGAGGATGATGGTTCAAAGTTAGGATCAAAGTTAGGTAAGGAGGATGTTGGTTAAGGTCTTTTGGGATTGGATCGGTCGAGGTTCAAACACAGGTTGTGAATTGAATGTTAAAGGTTGGGCCTGAGTTTGAAAGGTCGATTGCAACGGTTGCATCAAAGGTCTGAGAGTTGGAGGGGTTTTGCTTTGACCATAGAGAGCTCCACCTATACTCTGAATTTTGAAGTTATAGGGATTATCAACCCTTGGTATTCGTCATAATATGACAGGGGAGATCTCAAAGGTGTGGTGGTTTCATTGTAAGTGCTTGACTGGTCAATGGAATTGGAATGTCTATAGATTGGTGACTCTAAAGGAGTTGGTCCTGGTCCAGATTCGGTTCCATCAAGAGCTACGAAACTGACATCAGCATCTTCATCTAAGTCAGCATTATCCTCTGAATCGGTCTCAAACCAAACTGGCATAGCCTTTTCTGTTCCTTCCTCGGCTACTAGGCTCTTTGATCTAGGATTTTTCCTAAAAGGTTTCTTCCTAAGAAATTCATACTTAGGTTGAGGACATTTAGAAGCAAAATGGCCGGGTTTCCTACAGTTGTAGCAAACAAACTCTCCTTGGGCATTTTTGACATCAGTTGAGGTAGAGGTTTGGCCAGATCTTTGGAAGGATGAGGGTTTGGGGTGGAAGGTTTTCTGGAATGTTGTTGGGACCTCTTAAAGTCCTTGAATTTTCTATGGTATCTAGCAAAAGAAGCAAACTCATCTTCCTCAGAAGGCTTTACTAGAGTTGACATTGGTTTGGGATGATTGAGACTGAGAGGTTTAAGGGGAGTCGTTGGCAGATTGGTTGTTGAATAAGGAAGAACCTGGGAAGATCTCAGTTTGAGCTGGCAGAGAGAGGTTTTTAAATTGTTTTTGAACTCCACCCAGCCGGTTGAGTTCTTCCTCATACATAAATAATGTAGAAACAATATTCTGAATGTGAGTCTTGACTAAGTCTCTGCATTCTTTTAGAATATCTACCTTAACATGTCATACGTCTCCGAGAGAATCAAGGAAATGAATTTTAAGATCTTTCATAGTATATATTCTACCTAAAGATGCACAAGAATTACTTACCTCACAGAAACAATCATACGTTTCTTTGAGAGTCTCACTGAGGTTCTTCCTGAAGGACTCGAACTCAGCTACACTTTTGTACAGTCGGTTGTCCTTTTCCACTTGATCTCCTTCAAAGTATCTGAGGATACTTTGCCACACTTGCTGGGTAGTCTCATAGTTCTGTGCTTGTTTATACAGCCTATCATCAAGACCAGAAGTCAGAATGTGCTTAGCCTTTTTTGTCTAGGGCTACACATATCTTGTCTTCCTCAGTCCATTCTTCACGGGTCTTTGGAACAATAGTTTTATAGACTTCAAACTCTTGTTCGGATGATCTATCGGCATGATCCATGAGAGGAGTTTTAGGTGCTCTTGGCATAGTGTTGACCTTGATGGGTATGATTGGACCATCTCTGACTACAATCATTAATCTGTCGTCAATTGAATCCATGTACCGCATGATTATGTTTTTCCATACTGGAAATTCATTTTCATTTTACATGGGTATAGTAGCCATGTTCCACGTTTGCATGAGTTTTCCTGCCATTTTGGAATCGGCAATTCAAGCCGTGAAGCTTGGAATAATGTTTTTCAAAAATTGTAAGCTCTGATACGAATTATTAGGCCCAATTGGTAGGAAAACAGGCTAGAGGGGGGGGTGTGAATAGACTGATTAAAACTTCTTTTTCAAAACGTTTAGAAAATGTCCAAGTAACTTATCACAAGCTAACCGATGGAAACCAGTTGCGCAGCAGATAAAATATTACTGGTTTTACTCACACAAAGTGATTGGTTGAGTAAAGGTATTTTCAAAGAAAGTAAGTTAAAATATCATGCAATATATATTTCAATAGAAAAGACAAACAAGCAGTTAAAAAGGAGTCAAAGGTTGTAACCAGTTAATAGAATTCAATCGGTTACAAAGACAAGATATAATGAACAAACACAAACAAAAAGACACGGTTGTTTGAAGATGTTCACAGTATTAAATAACTGCTACGTCCTCTACCAAGTTTGTTCAAAACTTGGATTTGTGTAAAGTGCACTATTAATAATACTAAGCTATTACAAGTTGCAAACCTTATGATTGAAGGGTGTCAAAAGTAAAGTGATCACTAATGGATCGTGCTACAAGATTTACCAAGTGTTTACAAGAGATGTGTTCACAATAAGAACTGATTTCTCTTGGGTGTGTAGTGTGATCAATCAATATGATCCAAACATAGTCTTGTTGGGGAACACTTACAAGAATTGACTGAGGTGCACAGTGTTTGTCCTAATAAATAATCTAGTGAATATATGGACAATGTCTTGAACTTGAATGCTTGAGCACTTGAAGTTTTTGACAATATCACTCTCAAAGATCTTCAATGCACCAACATAACCAACCCTCTTCAATGCTCTAAGGAAGGTATTTATAGTAGCTCCATGGGAGAGCTGATGTCTTTGAAGGGGTTGAAGAAAAGACTTTGTCTGACAAGCTTTTAATGAGAATATCTTCTACATTAAATGCCTGAGATTTGACGTACAACCATCTTCGAGTTTTCCACTGGATAAAGGAGTTGTTGTGAGTAATGGTAACTTTGGCATTCCTCTTGGAGTTACTGACAAGGTGCATCAAAGTCTTTATAGAAAACTGATCTACCAACTTCAGCTAAGTTGTGTGCTGAGTAGGTGAGAACATTAAATGCTTCAACTGATTGGAAGCTTGTTGAGGAAGCTTGGCTAAAGCAGCAACTTGAGGGGGCTTGACCGATTGACTGACTTAACCGGTTACAGAGGTTGGTCGGCTGAGGACCATGACCGGTTGAGGTGTCAACCGATTGAGGTTTGTTGAACAAGTTAACCCAATCTCATTTTGGAAAATCTTCAAGGTCTTCAAGTCTTCAATAAAATACAAGTGAGAAACACTGGCACTAGCACTAAGGGGATCCTAAAGGTACATAGAAAAATCTAAGTAGTCTAATTAAAATTAGAGGTCCTCAATAATGCTTATTATGATTGAGATTAAGCAATTCTTAAGCTATACATATATTTGACTAACATAGATGAAAGTTAAGAAGGCCAGAAAAAAAGAAGAAATAAGATGAATCCCCCGCCTTCTCCTCCGATGAGGATTCCTCTAGTAAGAAAGCTAAGAAGAAAAGCAAGAAGGGTGATAAGTCGGACTCATCTTCCTCCTCCTTCGATAATGAGAAATATGTCTCCAAGACTACTAAGACTAAGAAATAAAGTAGTGGTGAGACCAAGAATGCCGATAGTTCTGTGACCATGAACTATCTCTAGAGGAAGCTTGCTTCCCTTGACACCCCAAAGGGATCATTCACTCCATACAAGACACTTGATATTTCCAAGTTTAATGGCACTACTTATCCTTGAGCTCATGTTGAGACCTAAACTAGGGCCATGCTTCTAATGGGTGTTGATAATTATATTTTAGGCCAATGCTTTCCTCAAGGAAGGTGCCACTGCAGATTGGTACAAGTCTCTTACTACAACTACAAGGATTGATTGGTCGACCAAGTGTCTACTTTTCCAAAGACAGTTTGAAGACAACTCTACCTATCGCCCCACTAGGAGGGATCTTGAACAAAACATCAATATTCAAATGAATCTTTTGTTGACTTTGCTAGAAGACGGAGGCTCAAGCTTATTGAAATTAATTAAAGACCTACTCTTAAGGAACAAATCCACATTTTTCTCCAATGTCTCCGCGATGAATTTTTAGAGAAGCTCACCGGTAACTACTTTCCTAATGAGTCCAGAATTAGGATAAATGACTTCTTTAAGAACAAAAGGAAAGAAAGTGGTTTTCGCTACAACAAGACCAATACAATAAATGACGCCTCAGTCAATGCTATTGAATTTAGTCGTCCCAATGCTGGAAAATATTTTGTTTTTCCCCATTTTGAAAATAAAAAGAGCCACTGTGACAAACTTGAACGAATTACTCAAGAGGGTCTCCTTGACATCCAAATTGATGAAGGAAATATCAAGAAAAGGGAAGGTGGTCCTCCCAAAGATGTGGGTCCTAACCATGCTTATCACCTATTTTGCAAGTTTCACAACACTGTCGGCCATGACTCCAACTCTTGCCACCATATGAAGGATCTCATTCAAGATCTCATTGACAAGAAGGAAATAGGATACCTAATGTTATCACCAACCCTCTACCTTAGTTCCAATAAAGATGAAGCCTCCAAGAATAACTCAAGACTTACCACTTTTAGGGCTACAAATATCTTTTTCTCATTTGAAATATAGTTTAGTTTAAATTCTTAGTATAAACACGAAGTGATTTCCGTCTTTCTAGTAATCCTCACCCCTTCTAGTTTGTGTACGTCAACTAAACTTTGGAGTCTATTTTGAATTCCTTTATCAATAGAAAGTCATTTTTTATCCTATACACTTTTCTAAAGTTGTTATGCCTCATGAATATCATTAACTTTTTACAAATTCATAATGGACCCACAAACTATAAATGTCAAATCACAAATTTAGAAATTTGTAAAAAAATGATAGAAATATCTAAACGAGTTTGAGAATGAAAGCTGCCATTAGAAGGCCCATGGGCTAAACATCATCACACATTATCACTCATTTTGAAAGTCATGGATCAACAAATGAAGAAGGCCAACGGCGCTGGTGTCAACATCAATCCCAAGAAGAGTGGGGCTACTCAATTTAAAGATTTGAAAGTACAAATTAAATAAAAGGCTCGATAAGTCGAAACTTCTCAAATTGGCCTAGGCAAAAATTAAAGCCCCAAAAATAATCACAAGCTTTCATCTCCCCTCAACAAGGAAGAAGCTTTGAAAAGTTACAACGAAAGCAAGGAGAACTCGTCAACATCACTTCCTCTTACAATAAAGAAAAAGATGATTTCTCAACATTATTACCTCTTACAATGAAGCTCAAATGGCAATACAGACGAAGATGACTTTCAGCACCAATTCAATTCCAACAACATTGATGGAGTAAAAACCCACTTATTAATCAAAATATCCTAGCAAGCTCAATACTTACCATGGTAGTAACACGCAAAAGCGAGGGTCGATCCCACAAGGACTTGTGCAATCAACAATTTAGATCTCAGTAGTAAAAATTAAATGACAGACTGATTTTGGTTTTGATTTTAACTACCTATTTAAACAATTGAAATTAATTTACTACTAAAACAAGGAAATAAAAAAAGGGAATTAAAAGATTACCGAATTCAATAGGAAAAAAACCTACGAAATGGATTTATATGTATCTCACTAATATGCGTATTAATAGTACAATCAATCATTGTTGGGGGTTCATTCATTGAAGTAAAACTGGGCATTTACACGTTCACAATTTAGTGTTCTCAAAATATTATATATTCTGCAAAGTCCACAAAATACTCAATAACCCATTAAAATCCTAGAAATAAAGAACATACAATTTTGGCTGGCAATCACTTGGTAAAACCTAGATTATATTCCTTAAAAGACCGACTTTGTATGGATCAAATAATCACTTGACAATCACCACACACATATTTAGTTAAAAAGCCATTCACATCTACATATGTGATTGTAGCTAGAAATCTTTGATTAAGAATACTTTTAAAGAACCCAATGTTTGATGGATTGTAAGATTAATTAATACATAAAGGATTGATACATATTACATCCACTTCGCAGATAAAGAATTTAGCCAAGCATACTCATGATGAACATTGACAAATCTTCAATGAATTGCATAAACTTGACTTGAAATCTTGAATAAAAACTTGAATCCTTAAAACCTCAAAAGTATAATATAATATATAATAAAAGATAGCCCTAAAAGTAGCTAGAGTTGTTCTATTTATAAAAGGGTGAAAAAGGGCAAAAAATATGGAAAAAATCACCAAATCCTTGCGAAATTCAGAAATGTGAAGTTGTTATGCCGAGGGGGTGTGCGGCCTCCCAAAAATAGGGTGTGCGGCTGCCCAAGTACTCTGGAAGTTTGTGTACCTCCCTCTTTGCATGTGTGCACTCGCCTTCTTTCGTGATTTGCGGTACCTTTCTCGACAAACTTTTGATTGTCATAAATTTTTCAAACGAACTATGATTTGGACGTGCCACATATCGTTGGAAATATCTTGTCGATTACTATGCATTGATATTGGTTGCTCAGAGTCACATCCTTTTTGTCCTTCTATTATTTTCATTATTTCCTCCTTTGCCGCTCTGTTCTTGATTGTTCCTTTTTGTACTCTTTAAGATCATAATCCATGGCTTACTCATTCTATTCCACGTACTCATAAAAACTCCAAAAAGACATTAAAACACCCAAGGTCGAGCATTAAATAAGTCTAGAAGCATATCATTTAGATGTGTAGAAACACATCCATCAAATATCCCCAAATTTATATTTTGCTCGTAATTGAGTAAAACAAAAATTAACAATAAAATACAACTACTTTCTAAACTACGAATGATACAAACATTAAAAGCAAAATTATTTTTGTGATGTTCTAATCATATAAAGGGGTGTTAGCCATATAAGTCTCATCTAAATTACAATTCTCCACCAGAGAATGATAATTGAATGAATAATAAGAGATCATCATCACCAAAGTAAGATATTTTATAGGGTTACTTGTGTCATGATCTAATGATAATAAGATGAAAATTCTGCACAAGGACACTTATATGCATGTTTAACTACAACTGTCAACCCGGCTACACTTTATGAATCAAATATTTCTTTATAGCTTGTTATGTATCTCGAAAATCGCGGACTAGATTCACAGTTACATATGAAGGTAAGGACATACGAAGTCAAGCAAGTGAAACTAAAAAGTCTTCAAAATATATCCTCACTTTAGTGTATCTCTCCGCTTACCATGTCAACCCAATGTTTCAAACCCCAAACTAGAACCTTTGCATACATTAATATCAAGGGTTGATCTCATTCCTTCTTTACTTTGGTCACTTTAAATCACAATTTCCATAGCATACAAGAGGGCAAGGCTTTTCAGATTTTTCTTCCTATTTCTTTCTTTTCTTTTGCTTTGCATATATTAGGATTACGAAGAATTTTATGCACTAAATACTTCGCACGTGCCCCTCTGTTCTACATAATCCTTTTTTTTCTTTGTTGACCTTGTTCGACTTAAGCCCTTAATTTCCCAAGCACAGCCCACAATTTCCCATTCATTACCTAGTTTCACTTTCTTGATAAGGTGAGAAAATAGTGTATAAGCTGTAAGGGTAAGGTAATGTGAGTACCAAACGAAGGTGAATGGAGATCTTTGATAACCTCTCAATTAGTGAGATATTTTCATTCTAATTAAAGCTCAAAAGGGGTTCTATTAGATATTTTTATAATTGACTAGAAAGTTAAAGGCTCACAAAAAGGTTCAAAGAAGATAGCCATATATCACTTCCCAAATAGCCTATTGGATGTGTTATTGGCAGTCATGCAAACATGTTCTAGGGACCCCAAGAATGCCAAATTGATCATATAAAGGTCTCCTAATTTAGTAACAATAACCAAGAGAATAATATGGAATTTGAAATTGTCACGTGTGAGTGCCCCAATCCAACTCGCGACCCTTTACAAGTGCCTTTTAATATAATAAAAGCACACTAGGGGAGTTTTAGTACATTCCCATCCCATTCCTAGACTTTCGAGGGCTTTTCGTAGGTTTCTTGGGCTGGAAGGACCTATGGGGAATTATCCAGTTTGGACCTTTAAGGAATTGTCCAAGAGGGTTCCAGAATCTGCCACCTTGCGTGTTTCTAGAAGGAAAACGGTTATGGATCATCCCGTCGTGCGACATAGTTAGCCATGTCAATCCTTCTAGTTTGCCACCTTGCATGTTTCTAGAAAACAAGCAGTTACGGTTTGTCCCGTCGTGCGACATAGTTAGCCATGTTCATGCAGCTATAAATTCAGCCCTCCTCCTCTTATTTCAGGACCCTCTGAATGTACGCTCACCAAAAATAAGTAAATGAGAGTCGCCACGCCGTTTTTAAAGGAAACATTGAAAACCTTTCGAAAAGAGAGAATGGGTTCGGGGGTTAGGTTATGTGTTGGGATGAACCGAGAGTTCTCCAAACAGGCCTCGTAAATGAGTCTTTCTATGTTCAACATCCAAAATCATTCATAAGTGTGTGCAATTTGTGTGAGACAAAATATGTGATGAAATGCATTTTAGTGCTTTGTTTTATTGATGAAAATGAGAGAATTACATCTTGTGAGCCACTTGGTACGGGGGCCACATCCCGATTACAACGCAATTGAACAGATTACAACTGAAAAATGTACTCTGTAAATGGCCTGTTATGTCGCACGACCCAGGACCAGGCATGGCCAATTGTGTCATGCGACACATAGTGCCATTTCCAGAGGACTTGACAAGTTTGAAACTGCAAAGGAGCCAAGGGATGATCCCAACCAAAATCAACAGATTGCACAGCCACGAGTGTAAGTGCTCCAATTTGAGTTGTTAGTATTTTCGTTAGAAAATTAACGAAAGCCCTAACATTCCTAACATTTCTAAAAAATCCTAACTTTTCTAACAAAGCAAGGGTAAATTAGGCATTGCTATTTAAAGTTAAACCAAGAAAAGAATCTTAAAAAAGAGAAAAACCCGAAATGGAAGCAGCTGGAACAAAAACTGGTTGCTTAATTTGAAAAATATTCCTTTGGTCCAAAGCCTGCAGCTGCATTTAATGAACAGTGCACGCTGCAGGTCCAATCCGCGCGGATGGAAATGTAAGTTTCAGAGGGCTATAAATTGAGCCCCTCAGTCTCAGAAAAACCATGAAAAAAGGAAGCAACAACAACTCACTCACAGCACCTTGGCGAAAATATTGTAGAAACAGTGGGAATTCCCTTGAATTGCCACCTTTTTCTCAACCATTTTCCCAAATCTCACTCACTAATCACTCTCAAATTCAAGCCTCAAGCATAAACACAAAGAAGATTGGTAAACCCTCCTTCTCCTTACCCTAAAACTCACTCATCCATGCATGCATCTCATACTTTGAAGATGTAACTTGTTCTTCTCTTGCCCTAGATCCAAGAGGATCACCATGGAAGTTCATCTCCATGGATGATCCTCTACAAGGATCAACATTTCTTTCAAATTGTTTTTACTTACTTACAAACACTTTTCTAAACCTAAAAATCATTTTCATACATAAAATCTTGATTTCAAAGTTAAATCTCCCCCTTTCCCAAGCAAATGAAGTGCTTTAAGTCCTAATGTACCCTAAGGATGGCTTGATATAGTAGATCACCACTAAAATGTCTAGTGATCACTAATCAAAGCCTAAGGAAATGGGGACAAGCATGGATGCAAAACCCCCTTTAAAATCACATTTTCCTTCAAGAACATCTTGCTGTCCAGTAGCATTGTTCTAAGACCTCTGTCCATTGTCCAATTTTTTGGACACAGAATAACTTGGAATTGGGTGTTGACTACAAAATACTTTTTGTAGCCAACATCCGTAGCATTCCAGAAATACTTTTAATTTATTTTTTGCGTGAGTATAACTCCATTTTTCAAATTATTTTCCAAAGGTCAGTTCAACAGTCTCTGGAAATCCAGATTTCATATCTGTGATTTCCAGAAGGTTTTTGTCCATCAAATAATCTCCAAATGGAAAAGTATTTTTCAGTCACCTTATTTAAGATGTTTTGAACAACTTTAATTCTCTGATTTTACTCATATTCTGAAGTTTTAAAGCTTTTAAATCCCTTTCAAAATCAAGTGTCCACTGCCTTTTTCATTCTGGCAGAATTGATTTTCAACTTCAAGGAGTCTTTTGAGTACCAAAATTCAACCCTAAAATCATACCAAAAATCATGGGACTTTTTTAAGGTCTAATAAAGAGTTCTCAATTTTTAAATTTCTCAGTTTATATTTATTTTAACCAACACACACACACACACACACACAAATTGTTAGACAAAATCTATACAATCGAGCACAAATGAGAAAAGAATTACAATGAATTGAAATATAATATACAACATAAAAATAATAAAGAGAAAACCGTAAATTCATTGTCTTGAGTTTGCTTGAATCCGTGTCGTAACCTCCTTGAATCGTCATCTTGAATTTGCTTGAATCCGAGTCGTGTGTGACACACTCTCCTTAAGACTAATTTGCCCCCTCACTACGAGTGCTCGAGGTCTTCAATGGACGTTAGTCTCCCAGGATAAAACAGATGAACCGGAACAACTTTGCACTTAAATTTTTCCGGCGAATCTCTCTATGCTTAAACAAAATCACCACTCAAAACTAATCTAGGAGGCCAAAGAAAAAGATAAACAAATTTCAAGAGGAAGGAGGAAGACTGAAGGAAAAATTATCTCTTTCATTTGTGGGTTACACACTTATAGCTCCACCAAAAGTCCCCAATTAAACTTGATTATTATGGGAGCCATTATACTTGCAATCATGGGGAGTCTCTCCACATTTTGTAACTCTTATTGCAAGTAATGATCCCAATTAATCTTTTTACCGTTACTTCAATATTGGGTTAAATTTAAAACATAATTTATAATTTAAACCCATCAATTTTGAGCTATCATATCCTTCTCATCCAATAATAAATTGGACATCTAGATATACCATTTTAATGTTCTCACTAAATGGAACATAAACCCACAATAATTTTTGTCGAACGACAAACGATTCAATTAAGGAAAATACACAATTTCCTTCACAAACAACAAATTTTTCCAACAATCCCCCACAGGAAGGAAATTGATGACGAATTTGGTGATAGAGTTCGGCAGACGAAAACTTGCATACGATAGGTGTGGGAATGCCCATTGAATCTTCGCTCGTACAAGCATATTTACTCTACTCGCAAGTCGGTAGACGCGATGTCCTTGAACCGTTATGCTTTTTGTGTAGCCGATCATATACTTGACACAAGTAACGTCCTAACATAGTTCAATTCTCATAGCTATGTTCATTCATGGCCCTGAACATTTTGCCTGGTTCTGTGAGAGGGTCTAAAAATTGAGCCTCACACAATTATCCTCGAAGCGGCCCCACTTCTCTCTCACATAGGTGATTTCTTAAAGGTAACCCGTATCACCCCGCTCGAATTTTCGACGCGTAAGAATCATTAAAAGCCATAAGCTTATCCTTGTCCTTTCGGGATGTCACTAACAGGAATGGACTTGGGGTTGGTTCCCCCACAGTGACGCTGCAAGTCTTTTAATAGTTAGGTTGTCCCATTGAATCTAGTTCTTGGGATCTCCAGTCATCTAGATTGGGTTTTCCGCTGTGTTTAACTTTTAAGAGGATTACGTCTCATTCCCCTCATCGAACTTTCAACTAACTCTCTATTTAACCCTTTGGTTAATGGATCCGTTTATCATTTGACTTCACATTGTCAAATTAGTTGAGAGTAGTTGTTTAATGGTATTATGTCTTAGACATAAATGTCTAGACTACCATTACACACATTGCTATATGTCATGTCAATCATAAATTGACTTTAGCAATATAACATCTTGCTAACACAAGATTTATCCATAGAACAAGTGTTAACACAAATTCATTCTAGTGATTTTCTATTGATCCTATCAAATTTATCAAGAATATCCATCTAATGACTTGTTTAACAACGAGTCCATTAGTTTTCCTTGAATTTGAATCAAATGATCAAATTTACTAAAATTTTTCTTAGTTAACAAATCGTATTTTGGATTTAATTAACAAAGTGATGTAGTCACTCTTGTTTATATCCACACAATTAAAACTTTGATGTCCTCTTTGTACTTGTCTCAAGTCATACAAGGCTTTACAAACTAGCACATTTCCTTCTAGGTTCCATTTCATGAACCGTTTCAATACTTTGATCTATTTCATTCAAAGTATCGTTTATTCACTTCCATGAATTTCACATCAATACATGATTTCCATTGATCTGAAACATAATTCACCATTTATTAACCAATTTCAATTTATTTGGTAATTGGACTTTCTACTTTGCGAAGCACCCCCACATTCACAAGTGTACGTAGGCCTACGTTTCCATATTTCATATGGACATCTCATTGTTTTCTTGGGGAAACCTTTCGAAAAGGTAATTATTTTCCAAAGTATACTCACTCCCACATTTTCAGGGTAGTCCTAAAATTAGCAATAATGCTAATTTTTATTATTAACACCATTTGATCATGGTGTACATTGTGGACACTTTGTTTCATTGCTCATATACAACAAACTCCACGGATTGTTCTATGTAAATTTTCTCTTCTAAATCGACATTTAGAAAGGTTATTTACATCCATTTGATGTATTTCAAATTATTTACATCCATTTGATGTATTTCAAATTATTGCTATGCAGCAATTGCAAATACAACTCTTTATTCTTGTGATGAGAGAATAAGTATAAAAGCAATCAAGGTCTTCATTTTTCTTGTAATCCTCAATTACAAGTCTAGCCTTGTACTCATTGATTGTTCCATCGGTCTTCATTTTCTTTTTGAAAATTCACTTATATGCTAGTGATTTACTACTCGGAGGTAAATCCACTAGTTTCCAAGTGTGATATTTCAAGATGGAATCAATCTTACTTTTAATGGCCTATTTCCACAAAGATCCTTCCAAAGAGCTTAATGTCTTTATAACTTTGTGATTCACTTTCTATCATGGAGGTTAGAAAATCCGGGCCATAGAATTTTCTTATCCTACCTCATTTGCTATGTTGAGGTCATGCCTCTTCTTTATCATTCCTTATGATAAGTTTATTCTTCTTCTATTGAATCATGAATCTGTTTAAATGAGTTTGCCTCATCTTTTAATTTATACGGAAACATATTCTTAAAGAAAGAAGTGCTTCATGATTCCATTATTGAATCTTGAATTCATACACAAGAATTCTATAATCACAACTATTGTAAACATACCCAACCATATGCAATCAATAGTATTTAGTGTAACATATATACAAACTACATTTAGTTGTGTTTTATCACTACCTCTTTATTAAGTTGATTTTCAACTTTTTTTTTAAAGAGATAAGATTCAACATTTTGCTTTTTAGCAAGCAATGTTAAAGGTAAAAATTTACATTTTACCATCATCTAGTGAATAACATTCACCCCTCAAGCATCAATATGACTTGATTATAGCTTCAAGCATATATTTGATAAGTCTTGTTTGACCATAAAAAGAGATTCATTCTCATTATTAATTACTTGAATACCCTTTCATTTCATTCATTCCAACATCATGAATTTCATTCTTGATGACATCACAATTGCCACTCAAGACACAAGGTATATGCTTGAATTTTTCAAACAAGTTTGGCTTTTTAAACACGTTTGACTTTTCAAATGATTTTGACAATTCAAACAAGTTTGACCCACTTTGTCTTTGTATTAAGCATTTAGGCATGCTTCATCACATTTGCTTTCGCCAAAAGAAATGTTAGACAACTTTTTCTCCAAAGTTCTATTCTCTTTTCCAACACAAAGACAAATAGCACACACCTCAACATTCATTATGTTTGAGGTGATCTTAAAAATATTTTCAAGTGGGAAGCAATTTCTCAATTATTGTCATCACTTGAGAATTTCACTCAACACCATCCATTCTACATGGTTTTCATGAAATACTATTTCCACTTCTTCCATATGATTTTTTTATTTCATTTATGGAGTCCACTATCAAGGAAGAGGATTACGATGATTTTCAATGCACCCGCATTCTCGATTTTAGATTTATAGTTCAACGACTCCCACAAATGTTTTGCCATTTTCTTGGTACTATACACATTTTATAATGAATCAGACAATTCATTAAGTATATAGTTTAGATAAAGAAAATTCACATGCTTCAACCGCACTCACGGCTTGAACATCCATCACATTTTCACCCAACTTTGTAGGATCTTCCAAAAGAAACCTCTCTAAGTTCAAGGTGGTCAAGTAGAACATATTTTGTTGCCATCACTTAAAGTCAAGGCCAACAAAATTTTCTAACTTCTCACTATGGTGATCCGATATATTTGGAACAACCATATTCCATTAGAGATTTTTCTCCACACAAAGAGCCTTTAATTTTCAACAATTATCACTTTGTTGTTACAAATATAACTCTCTAACTTAATTAGATAATTCACTTTAAGAATAAATTGCTAATTTAATAGGAGAATTAACACAATTTATTTCTCATAACCACTCATATTTATAAATCTCTAAATTCCTTAATGGAATTGTAATTAAAGGTTAATAATTCCAAAACATTAAAGGTCTCATCTTGGAGCCTCTAGATTAGAGAAAAATCACATTCTCATTTACAAAATACACAATTTCTTTTAGAAGTTCTCATTCTAAATATTTTGTGTTATTTGTCATCATCAACAACAATAAGATTTAACAACTTTCTTCAAGAAGTCTTATTGTTTTTATCTTTATGACATTAGTCACATATTTTCCCAATAGGTTTTAACAACTTCTTTCAAGAAGCCCTATGATTTTAGTTCTTGTAACATTTTTCAATGTTCACAACAATAGAATTCAACAACTTCTTTCAAGAAGCTCTATTGTTTTTATCTTTGTGACTTTTGTCACTATTAACAATAATAGAATTTAACAACTTCTTTCATTTCAAGAAACCCTATTATGTTAACCTTTGTGACCTTTGTCACCAATGCAACTAATAGATTTTAACAACTTCTCGTAAGAAGACCTATTATCTTTGTCAACTAAACGTTAAAGACTTAATCTTCCAACGTTCTTAGTTTCAATGAACTTTCCAATCTCTTTACATGATGTATAACCACTACATGAGGCTTAGCCACAATTGGTTTATACAATCATTGTAATATAGTTGATGTCACGGAGCATCAATCTTTCCATCTTTATTAATCTCATTAACCAGAAATTAAAAAAAAATGTTTTAGTTCACAAAAACTGCTCTGATCCGAAATTTTTATCTTCACTTTCACCTTATAGATTCCAATCTCCACCGTTCAGAATCTTCTCCTATGAGTCTTGAACATGCACACCAAATTTCAGCTCGATCCAACGGTTAACGAACCGGAAAATGAAGTTTTTCCACAGATGGTCATAGAAAATCTGTGCTGAAAATTTGCTTCTTTTCCATCAATTTTCCGTCTCTTTTTGCCATCTCTTTACATCTTTTCTCTTGTGGTCATTGATCCACCAGATTTTTCTAATCTGTAATTCTTTCTCAAATAGGAGAATTAGTCTTAATATTTTTAGACAAAATCTATACAATCGAGCACAAATGAGAAAAGAATTACAATGAATTGAAATATAATATACAACATAAAAATAATAAAGAGAAAATCGTAAATTCATTGTCTTGAGTTTGCTTGAATCCGTGTCGTAACCTCCTTGAATCGTCATCTTGAATTTGCTTGAATCCGAGTCGTGTGTGACACACTCTCCTTAAGACTAATTCGCCCCCTCACTACGAGTGCTCGAGGTCTTCAATGGACGTTAGTCTCCCAGGATAAAACGGATGAACCAGAACAACTTTGCACTTAAAGTTTTCCAGCGAATCTCTCTATGCTTAAACAAAATCACCACTCAAAACTAATCTAGGAGGCCAAAGAAAAAGATGAACAAATTTCAAGAGGAAGGAGGAAGATTGAAGGAAAAATTATCTCTTTCATTTGTGGGTTACACACTTATAGCTCCACCAAAAGTCCCCAATTAAACTTGATTATTATGGGAGCCATTATACTTGCAATCATGGGGAGTCTCTCCACATTTTGTAACTCTTATTGCAAGTAATGAACCCAATTAATCTTTTTACCGTTACTTCAATATTGGGTTAAATTTAAAACATAATTTATAATTTAAACCCATCAATTTTGAGCTATCATATCCTTCTCATCCAATAATAAATTGGACATCTAGATATACCATTTTAATGTTCTCACTAAATGGAACATAAAACCACAATAATCTTTGTCGAACGACAAACGATTCAATTAAGGAAAATACACAATTTCCTTCACAAACAATAATTTTTTCCAACACAAATGGTTTCAAATTGGGAAGACTCGTTTTATGAGGCATTCCGGGTGAACCCTAACGTTCTTCCCGGAGTGTAACGTGACCTCCGAACCCAAATCTCTCATCTCGGGCATTTTTCAAAGTTTTGGCCCTTAAAACAAAAATGGCGTGGCGACTCCGTCTCCGTTTTGATTTTCAAAAAGAAAAGAAAAATCGGGTTGGCATCATCACAGTTGGCGACTCCGCTGGGGATAGAATGATGAGCTTTATCTTTTTCAAAAAAAAAAAAATCTTTTTTTCAAAAAAAAAAGAAAAAAAGAAAGAAAAGCTTTTGTGGGTCAAACTTCCGTCCCGGCATTTGAAACCATTTGTACTGTGTGTGTGTGTGTTTGCACATTTCATGTTGTTTATTTGTCCGGAAAAATCGGTATTTTGGTATCGGAATCATTTTCCTAATTGTTTGAATTTTCGTGCTTATGTGCTTATGTGTTATTTGCTTTCAAAAAAAAAAATTCAAAAAAAAAAAATTCAAAAAAAAAAAATCAAAAATTCAAAAAAAAAATTTAAAAAAAAAGATTTTCAAAAAAAAATCATTTTTTGCATGCATCATACTTTTTAAGACACATAAAAATTTCTATTTTACTAAGAAAAAGAAGATAGACTGCTTGCACACTACGCGCACTTGGCCTTACACTGCACACTACGTCCTTAACCCGGGAAAATCCCAGTAGCAGCCCGTTTGGCCTTATTACGCCTCTCGGTGCGAGCACGGGACTACCCAAACATCCCATGGAGCCTCGTGTCGACCATGCACTTGTCCGTGACACACTTTGTCCGAGACCCGGTTGGTTTTTAGTCTGGTCCGTGTCATGCCGGTCTGTGTATACACCTTTCCTTTCAAGCCTTAGTCGGCATACCACGTCAATATCTTTCGGGGACCCTTAATCAGTCGAAGTCATGCCGGTTTTCCGCCGCAAACTTTGACCAGATATTGACTGGCGCCTTGACTTTGACTTTGACTGGCACAACTTATGCACCGACTCCCGGCATGACACTGAGTCATCAAGGATTAATGATTATTCCATGTCTAATTACGGCCTAACTAACGACGGGTCAAGATCAATTATGGACGTTCATCAGTCCGAGCCATGCCGACTTTTCGTCGAGCCCTCCGGACATGAATCTTGACCTTTGACGTCAGCTTTGTCCGTAATTTACATCGAGTGCTCGTTAAGACTAGATTACCCGCCAAACTTTAGGATCGTTTTTCTTTTCGGTCGGTGGGACCCGCTTGCCCTACGGAACCCTTGTTCGAGGTTACAGGTTGAGGGCCCGCAGGCGTAGTGATGGGGCCCACTGATCCAGGAATCAAAATAGTTTGCGAAAAAGAAGAGCAATCTTTTCCAACCGATTAGGTTAATAAAATACGTTTTAAGTAAACAAGAACAAATAACTGCATGTTGCATGAGCCCTAAGCCCAAACACCTACCTCCCTTCACTCCCAAATATCTGAACCCTCGTGTCTTTCCCCCCGCAGCTCCTCACAAAGCTTGGTTTCGGGCACCGGGTCACCGTTTGATCAGTTGGGAAGAGTCAAGCGCATCGTCAGCTTCACCATTTGTTCCGAATCCGGGTTTCAGAATGTCTGCATCAGCCGGTAATGATGGGGACAACATCACTCCGCCTCCCGGGATCCCTCAGACAGATCAACATTGGATCCGGTTGGTAGAACAGATGAGACTGCGACAGGAAGCACAGATTAATAGCCTTATGGAAGCCATCAGGAGCCATGGTTTGGCTGTCAGTCTCAATCCCGATGACACTTTTACCATAAAGAATGAAGAAAGTCCTACTCCCACTCTCAGTCGTCCCGGGATACCACCCTCGGCTTCCTATGCCACCACCGCAGGAACTCCCGCCCGTCGACTTACAGGTCAGCTAGCTCCCAAACAGAAGTTCAAAGCTCCACCATTCCAACAGCAGTCAAGGATGGATCAGTTCGGTATGCCTCAGCAGCCGTCGGGCGTCCCCTCTCAAGATGATACCGGTCCTGCAAACATCAGTAGAGAGAATGAAGATTGGGGAACAACGGAGGAAATGTGGTTAGCCATCAGGGCTCTTGAGGAACGCCAGAATAAACATCAGGCCTGGATCGAAGAAGCCACACGTCATTTCGGAACATTGGCAATCCCCCAACTGACTGGGGCTCCCCTAAAGGACAAATATGTGCCTGTTGCCCCTCATTACTTGGCAGAATCCAACCATTTGCTTCCTGGTGAGCCCAACAGTAAATCTCCCCAGACTGGTTCAGCTCAGAGTCATTCTAGCACAGCTCAACCCGAGGTCCCAAATTCACCACCAGTTGCCGAGCACATTTGGTGGGATATCTGCGACTGCCCCGGTTGCCTCGAAAGGGACTATCAAGATTGGATAAGCGAGGACCGCCCACCTAAGAAGAAGAAAGCTTCCTCCCAGCAGAAATTGAAGGAAAGGTTCGAAGCCGGTGATACCAGTGTGGGTATACTCGAAGAGCCATCTGGAAGATTCGATTACTACGTACTCTACTCCAGCCAGTCCTCCCTTCCTCCAGGCCATGCCGCTCTAGAACAAACAGGGGTTAGAAGGCCGAAAAGTCCTGCTGACAACAGAGTTCAGACCTTGGGACACAAGAGCACCTCAGATCTTGGTAATTTCATTGCCAGCCAGAAGCCTAATCCCCTGCGGAATCGGCAACTTCCGAGCATGTACCGGCAAAGAAAGATCAAAGCCAGTCTGGCACTCGCACTCAATCAATGTGCTGGCCAAGGGTGGCAACCTCCACAAACAGCCTCAACACAGCCTTGAAGCCTCAGCAAAAGCTTTACCTCGCAAGAGAAAGACAGGGAACGGATGGCTTGATGACTCTCCTTCTCCGGATAGAGACCAAATCTATGATCCCCTGATATATGGTAGTATGATCACCTTCTGCGACGAAGACTTGCCAAGAGACGCCTCCGGGCACAATGAAGCCATGTACATCACTCTCCGGCTCAACACCATATCACTCCACGGGGTATTGGTGGACAACAGATCAGCCTTTAACGTCCTTCCCCTCAGCATGATGCGGGCCCTACGCATCAATGAAAGGCACATAATCCCATCTATCCTGACTGTCAAGGCCTACGACGGCACGTCTCGTCCTATCCTGGGGACGGTGACTCTGGAGCTCTGGTTCGAAACCCAAATGGTGCCAGCAAAATTCCATGTAATGGATATTCCGTCTGAATTCACAGCTCTGTTGGGACGCCCTTGGCGACATCACATGAAAGCTATAGCTTCCACTCTCCATTAATGCGTCAAGTTCATTAACCATCAGGGAGATCTCAAAGTCATCCGAGGGGACAGTTTCCTCATAGGGAACGAAGTCGAGACGACGATCAGCGTGCCCGCGGCCAAAGGCGGGGCTACCTCCTTCAAATCAACCAAGGGACCATCGGGGCAAGTCTCATCAGAATCCCTCAGAGTCCAGTGATGCTAACTATGTCAGCGTACTTGAACAGGCAGACCCTGAAGCAGTCCGATACATCAAGTTCAATTGCCATTTCCAACACTTGGGGGCAGACTGGAAAGAAACACTGAGCATCGCCATGATGCAGGCACATAAACCCCCAGTCCCCAATCGAAGATTTATCAGCATTCTTCAAGTCGACTCTCTGGCCCAGCCATGCAAGGAAATCTTTGTGATAAAAGTCAACGAGCACCGTCATACTCGTATTGAATACATGACAGTTGTGTGGGATATCTTACAAGAGGGATTACCCACCAAACCCTTCCTCTCGAGTATGGGGCATGAGGTTTTCTTAGCAGCTCCAGCAGCACAGCAAGGTTCAAGATGCCCTTATGTCTGGATTTAGCAACCAAACGACAACAAATCAGGACTCTCCGGGGTCGAGGATGCAGCGTATCCGCAAGCAGATCCTTACATTCATATGCTCAGTTTTAAGAATGGCACCAGTCCCGATGAGGAAGTTATCAAGCTTGCCACTGTGGTACCGGCTGTCCAAGAAGGCCTAAAGCCTGAGTCTGAGCTGACAATGCCGAAAGCCAAAGCCACAGAAGTCTTTTCAGATGACTGGGACGGTCCCGTTATGAAACAGTTATTCGGGGGAGAGGTTCAGGTGCCAAATTTGATCGACTTTGGTTCAGTCAAAGAGATGATAGTAATGATCGAGGAAGGAGAACAAGAACAATGCAATTCCCGAGTCATGAGGCCCCTGACAGTGATGCCACTGAAGAATTGGGAAATCCTCTCAGGTCCGGCCGCTACCAAAGAGGAAATGATCACCAAGCTTGGATTGGTCCCCCGTCCCCTTGTATCAACCTATGTAAAGTCCTCCGAGTCTCTCATCATTGAGTTCGAGTCTCTCGAGTCGTCCGATGGCCTTACGCCTGAAGACTACGAAGTTGTAGCCAATGTTGTATTCCCCTTTGTTCTCAATGAAATGGCGGACCTTTCTGAGTATCCCCTGATTGCCACTCTAACTAATGATAAATTAACTAATAACCTAAAAACAGTTAATAATGATTCATTAGAAGTAGACACATTAAATGAACAATATATTAAAGAAATCTTTAAGCAGGTTGTTCGGAAAGAGGAAAATCGAGCCCAAGTTTCCGAAGAGGTTTTGACGAGTGTGAATTTGGGAACCGCGGAAGAGCCTAAAGAGACGCAGATTGGTAGTTTCTTTGAAGGGACCGAAAAGGATACTCTGATTCAGCTGCTAAGAGAATTTGTGGATGTGTTTGCATTGTCCTATAAGGATATGCCAGGCCTCGACCCTTCCATAGTTGAACACCGGATACCGCTCGACCCGGAAGTCAAGCCAGTAAAGCAAAAGTTGAGAAGAATTAAGCCCGAATGGTCTCTACAGGTGAAAGAGGAGATTGAAAAAATGCTCAAAGCAGGGTTCATCAGGGTGATTGAATATCCGACATGGCTTTCCAACATAGTGACAGTGACCAAGGCCAACGGGAAGATCCGATGCTGCGTGGACTTCAGAGATCTGAACAAGGCTAGTCCAAAAGATGATTTCCCCTTGCCAAATATTGACATGCTAGTGGATACCACGGCCAACTATGAGGTTAAGTCCTTCGTTGACGGCTTTACCGGCTACAACCAAATCAAGATGGCAGAGGAAGACCAAGCCAAGACAGCCTTCACCACCCCTTGGGGCACGTATTGCTACACTGTTATGCCATTCGGACTGAAGAATGCCGGGGCTACCTACCAGAGGGAGGCTACAGCCTTGTTCCATGACATGATCCACAAAGAAATTGAGGTCTATGTGGACGATATGATAATACATTCCAGAGGATCCAATGGCCAACACTTCGTTGATTTGAGAAAATTCTTCGGCCGCCTCCGATACCACAGTATGAGGCTTAATCCGGCCAAATGCACCTTCGGTGTAAGACGAGGCAAGGTGCTAGGATATATGGTGACGAAACGGGGAATTGAAGTAGATCCCCAGAAGATCAAGGCCATAGTCGAAATGAAGCCACCTCGTACGCCGACGTAAGTAAAATCCTTCATGGGAAGACTGCAATACATAAGCCGCTTTGTAAATCAGCTGACCTCGATCTGCAAGCCGATCTTCAAGTTGATGAAGAAAAATGTCTGCACAGAATGGACTCCAGAATGCCAGCTCGCCTTTGAAAAGATCAAAGCGTACCTTGTGAATCCACCGATCCTTTGCCCGCCACATCAACAAAAGCCACTATTGCTATATCTGACTATCACGGATACAGCAATTGGGGCTATGCTAGCTCAAGAGAAGAAAGACTCCAAGGTCGAAAACGCCATCCACTTCGTGAGCAGAAAGCTTCAAGGGAGCGAACTCAATTACTCCGCTTGTGAGAAGACTTGCGCTGGCCTAGTCTGGGTAGTGGGAAAGTTGAAACATTACATGCAGTCTCACCCGATACATCTGGTCTCAAAGTTGGATCCCATCAAATATTTGTTCGACAAACCTTCCATCTCCATGAGGTTGGCTAAATGGTCGTTCTTTGTGGCCGAATACGACATCACTTATGTGACAAGAAAATCTGTGAAAGGGCGGGTAATGGCAGAGCAGTTGGCCAACTTCCCAAGTAACGAGTCCCGAGGACCTGAGCCCCAATTCCGCGATGACGGAATCTTTGCTCTAGAAGGAGAAAATCGTTGGCAACTCTTCTTTGACGGGGCATCAAACAAAAAAGGAAATGGGATAGGAATGCTTCTGATCGATCCTACTGACGAGCACACTCCCATAGCAGTAAAGTTGAATTTTGAGGTTACCAACAATGTCGCTGAATATGAAGCTTGCATAGCCGGGTTGGAGGCTGCTCTCGAAAGAAATATCAAAGAATTGGAGGTATACGGTGACTCTGCCCTCATCATCAACCAGGTGTCTAACAAATGGAAGACCGTGGATCCAGGTCTGTAGAAGTATCACACTTACATGGAAGAGCTAGTGACCCAGTTCAAGGAGATCAGCTTTCATTATTTGCCCAGGGATCGCAACAGATTCGCAGACGCTCTGGCAACACTAGCCTCTCTCGTCGAAATACCCGAAGGAAAGTCTGTCAAGCCATTCCGAGTCGGGAGAAGAGAAAACCCCGCTTATTGCTTTGAAATCGAGACGGAGTCCGACCTGACCAATGATCCCTGGTATACCCAGATCTATCAGTACTTGAAGAACGGTGAAGCCTTTTTCAAAAATGAAGACGGGGAATATAAAGAAGGAATCAAGGCAAAAAGCCTCTCGGCCCTGAAGCGACTCGCCTCCCACTATGTTATTTTAGGAGATATGCTGTACAAAAAGCGTTATCAAGGCCCCCTCTTGCGATTTATCGGCAAACAAGAGGCTACGGAGCTCATGAAGGAAATACATGGTGGTACCTGCGGCCCCCACATGAATGCTCGGGCTCTAATGCAAGTCATACTGAGAATGGGGTACTTTTGGATCTCCATAGAAATCGATTGCATCCAGTTCGTCAGAAGCTGCGACAAATGCCAGCGGTACTCGAGTCTCAATCACTTGCCTCCTCACGAGTTGTACTGCATGACGACCCCTTGGCCTTTCGTCACTTGGGGAATTGATGTCATAGGCAAAATCACACCGTCAGGCAGCAACGGCCACGAATTTGTCCTGGTAGCAGTAGATTATTTCACCAAATGGGTCGAAGCCAAGTCCTACAAAGTTCTCAATTCAAAGAAAGTAGCCCTCTTCATCAAAGAGAACATCATATGCAGATACGGGTTGCCGACCGAAATCATTTCAGATAATGGATCCCACTTTGAAGGGGAATGCGACAGGCTACTGGCAGAATTCAGAATAACCCGTCACAAGTCATCTCCCTACAGGCCCCAAACTAACGGAGCCGTCGAAGCAGCAAACAAGACCTTGGAAAACATCATCCGGAAAATGGCCGTCCGAGGCAGAGATTGGCCTAACAGGCTTCACCTTGCTCTCTGGGGATACAGAACATCCGTCAGAACAGCAACCGGGGAATCACCATTCGCTCTTACCTACGGAATGGAAGCCGTGCTCCCAATCGAGCTAGAAGTCCCCTCGCTCCGGGTACTGTTGGAAAGTCAGATCAACGAGGTCGAATGGCTCCAGAGCCACCATGATGAATTGGCCCTGCTAGATGAACGCCGATTGAGAGCCATGGAACATATCCGAGCTTACTAAGGAAGAATGGCCAGAGCCTTCGATAAGAAAGTAAATTATCGGGAGATCAGGGAAGGTGACCTCATTTTGAAAGAGAAGCCCCCAGTCCGCATCAACCCGCTTGGTAAATGGGAGCCTGTCTGGGTCGGGCCATATGTTGTTCAGAAGATCTTCTCCGGAGGGGCCATGCAACTTGCAGACCTCGACAGAAATCCTTTTGTACACCCAGTGAATGGCGATAAGCTGCGCAGATACTACGCATAAAACACTAAGTCAAAAAAAAAAACCAACAAAAAAAACAAAAAAAAGAGTGCTAAAAGAGTAATACCCAACTAGGTTGAAAATCCGAAAAGGGCGGCCTAGGTAAAAACAGGGTTGCACCAAAACAAAAACAAAAAAAAGAGTGCTAAAAGAGTAATACCCAACTAGGTTGAAAACCCGAAAAGGGCGGCCTAGGTAAAAAAGAGGGTTGCACCAGAAAAAAAAAACAAAAAAATTAACCGGGTCGAACTACGGAGACCTGAGCCCTTTAGTGCAAGGGGAACGTAGGCAGCCGGAAACGGTTCGGTCTAAAACACAAATAAAAGTCATACTTTGTTATCAATACATTGATCAAGCCATGAAGGCGTTTCGAAAAACTCTGAAGCAATTCACATATTCATTATAGTTAAAAACTTTTTGATGAGTCTAAGCTCGGTTCACTCCTACGAATTACAACCTGCTAAAAGAAACTAAAATACATAATAACTAATATGTCTGCTACAACAAGAAAGGGATGCTCGGAAACCTCAAAGTCACTCAAATCCACTCGTACTGGCTTCTCCCCTCTTCTTCTCTCCTCTTCGGCTCTTCTTCCTCTGCACGGGAAAAATGTCAGTTTTCCTCCTACCAAGCTCTGGTGTAGGGACAGGATCTATCAAGCCCGCGTCTGTCAGGGCCTTAGTAGCCCTAGCCTTGTCTCTCATCTCCTGCAGCCAAGCCGGCAACAAAGGAATCTGCCTTTCCTGTCTCTTGACATAAGACTCGTAGTCAGTCACGGCATCCCCGCTCCTATCATGAGGGTTGGCCCTTGCCTCATCCCTCCTCCTCTCAGAAACCGTCATGTCTTCCACACCAACAATGGCCTCACACCATCTCAAAATAGCCACCTGGGTCTCCCCCAAATGCCTCCCGTACCAATCCAAGTACTAAGTGGTCAAAAATACATGCCCCGAACGCCTGAGGATAACCCTAGGAGGAAAGACGTCATACCTCCATGCTCGGGAAAGAAATGGGAATACAGAAGGATCATCCATCGAAGCAGAAGCCACCACCCTGGTAGCTATATCCTCAAAATCCTCCAAAGGAGTCTGCTCCAAGCCAAACTGTCGCCGAACCAGAGCTGGAATATAAAAACTGGACTAGGAAAGCCCCGAAAGCATAATCACATGAGAACCATCCTGAAGCACTCTCCGAGTCTCTACCCGCCAATGAGGTACCAACCATCTGATATCCGTAGTTTGGCGACAAGCCATCCAATACTCCCATGAGCCCTGATCATCGAGGTCCACAGTAACCCCTCTCATGGCAAAAGTCCAAGGTTTCACCGCATCAGAAGTTTCGCGAAGGACCCCCAGGCACTCCATCAGCCACATAGTCAAGAGAAACGGGCTGCCCCCGTGCATATACCGCCTCCCGATAGCCAACCTGTCAAGAGCATGAAGGGTCTCTCCCAGGATCAAGGGCACAACATCCCGGCCCAAACGGCAGTGTACAACCACATCCAGCAAAGCCCGATGATAAATCCCAAAAGAGTAAACCATAAACAAGGTACCAAACATGCAGAGTGCAAAAGCATCCCAATAGGCATCATCAATCAAGCCTAAGCCCCTAAATCTATCAGGAAGACCAGAAATGTCAAAATGATCAGGACCACGGATCATACCTTGTGCTTCCTCCGGAGAAAGATGAAGAAGGTTGCACAACTTGTCAACAAAAGAAGCTCCTCCGGGCAAAGGAATCGCAATCTCCTCCACCTCGGGACCGCCAAGCAAAGCCCGGAATTCTTCAACAGTCGGGACCATTTCATTGTAAGAAAAGCAAAAGACATGCCTTCTAATATCCCAAAATGAAGAAGAAGCCCTCAAAAGATCATAATCCGGAACCAATTCTTTGAGAGACCACAAGCATCGTATCTTGTACCTTTCTTCAAAGAATGACCTCCTCTCGTGCATAATCTCCTGGGACCATTCCTTGAACTTGTTGAAGAAAGAAATTTGAGAATCTTGGGATAATTTGGTTGGATTTCTCATGCTCACAATTTTTTCCATGGATTTTCTCTCCTTCTCCCCGAAAATGGCTGTTTGAATGGGCAATTGAAGAAGGTGTTTGAATTTGAAAGAAGGGAAAACCAGATCTGAAGCAAAATTAAATGACAATGTCGATGCCCGTCTCATCCGCGCGGATGAAAATGTCACCATCAAAAAAATCTGCAGCTAGCTCAAACCGCCGCACCACGGAGGAATATTTCGCTCGAAACTGTGCAAAGCCTCGTCCAAACAGTTCACACTCAAAACCTTCACACCCTTGCCAAAAACTGTGGCTCATGCAACATTGCATAAAAAAAAAAATAACAGTAATCCTAGATTATTAGATTCCAAAAAAAAAAGGAAAAACAAAAAAAATGTGTGCATGAAAAATAAACTGTGTCTGTCAAAATAAGTACAGTCCCTCTAATCAACCAAAAATCATCGCCGAATCCTCGGTGGCCGGCCCTTTCCCCCGGTCCCTCTTGCGACTCGGGCCCACCTCCTCAGTAGCCATGAATGTCTCGGGCTCGTAATCGTCATCCTCGTCTCCAGAGAGAGGCTCGCCTGGATCAACCGGTACGCCACGATAAGGCAACCCGAGGTCCGCAAAGAAGTCATATCCGAACGTGAACGCGTCGGATTCCTGGACATGCGAAAATGACCCACCATGGTGCCAAACATGTCCCTGCCCATGCAAATCCCCAAGGATGACGTGGTCCGGAGGCATCTCCATAGCGGGATCTAGGAGAGGAGAAACAGGAGTCTCAGTAGAATGCTCGGAAGGAATGGGGGAAGTCTCCCGCTCCACAGGCGCCGGATGTGCCCGTCTCGCTCTACCCTGAGCAGCCCCACAGGCAACCATCCTCCTAAGGAACCTCTTGGCCCCGATCACCTGCTTCGTCAGCTTCTCCACAACCACACTGAACCGCACAAAAGTGTCGAAATAATTGATGCGAAAAATGATGAAACGAAAGAAAAGAAGAAGAGACAGAAAGAAAAAGCCATACCTTCATATCCGGACGAGGCCGGAAAGCTCGTGGGACCCGCTCAGGGATAGGGATCTGAACTCTCAACCTGAACCCATCCTGGACATATGAAAAGTCCGATCGAGGGTACCGCACGACCCCCAACCCCTCTCTCTCAAGAACCTGGGGCATCCTCAGCCTCCTCAAGATAAATCTCGAATATTCCTCGATCGCCACACACATCGAGAAGTGCTGGCCACCTCGATAATCACCCCAGGTCTCCGATCTCTCACTCGGATGCATCATGTCGCCAGGAGGCTCCACCGGTGCCATCAGAGGCACACCCTCGCCATGCTGGCGCGTCACTCTCTCCCCCAGATAATACGCGTCACAGGTCAAACCCCTCAAAATCCTTTGCGTCACGGTCCACCTCTCTGCACCCTTCAGCTGCTCCACGTCGAAGCGGCCCCAGGGGTAGAACCTCATCCCCTCATCCGACTCAGCTCTCACCAAAGGCAGGCAATCCCTGTACTTGAGGGTCGTACGCCCCCTGGAACCTATCTTCTCCCGAGCATGCTTGGTCCAGGAGAGCATAGCCGGATATGCCCCGATGTGCTCCGCTGGGTGCCGCCACATCGTGACGTGAAAGAACTCCAGAGCCCATACCTGCGAAAGGAAAAGATCACATCAATCAAGTGCGGAAAGAAACAATGCGTGCTTAAAGAAAAGAAAAAAACAAAAGCTTATACCTCCAGAGGGAACTCAAAGCATGTGAGGGAGCTGACAGCCTTTCGGCTATACCGATCCAGGGCGAAATATAGCTCTGCCAGCCCGGCCTCCCCCCAAGATACCTCTCCAGCCATCTCCACATCCTCCAATGTTCTCAGCAGAGCAAATACCGCCGTCCCCTCGGCGTGACCAAAAAGTGTGCTCGAAAAAGCGAACCACAGAAAAGCCCTGGCAATCTGCACCGCAGCCACTCTCTCATCCCCAGCCTCATAACTCTCAATGCTCTCCACGATCTTCCCATGGACCACAAAGATACTCCATCCCCATCCCCTTTTGGGAATGGGGGTAAAGCCCAGAAGATCCTCGCAGCCTCCAGCTTCATCGTAGCCGTCTCTCCACTCAATGCTCCGTCCTTTAAAGGACAGGCCCGTGATCGCAGCGTAATCGGAGGGTGTGACCGTGGCCTCGCGCCAAAAGAAATGGAAGGTGTGGGTCACGTCCCACCAATGTTGCGCCAAAGCGAAAATCAGGCCCTTACTCTTGGGGAACTTGATCAACCCCCTCAGGCACTCAATGAACTCATACAAACCGGTCCCAATGACGATCTGTCTCGGACTCATCGTAACTCCTCGGCCCAAGACCGAAAGCCGGTCCCACAGGTCAACCACGGCCTCCACCGATCCTCGAGTCTTCAGCTTATTCAGCTGCTCCGTCACAAAACGATCTCCACCCTGCAATTGAAAAAAAAAAAAGAAATGTCAAAAAAAAAATTGCATTGGCATACACATGCATCATAGACATAAAATTCTGAAGAAAATTCGGCCGCATAACGGCGTATAATGGACTCAAATTTCATTTTTCTTACACAAAAGAAAAGATTTTTTTCAACAACCACCATTCATCATTCATAATGTCAATAACATTGAGTCAAACGGAAATAAAATCTCTGTCCCGTTTTTCATAAAATAGCATACAAAAACAGTTTTTCACCATTTATACATTCAATCCACGGAAGTAAAAATCCGTCCCATTTTTCACAAAAAATCATATTTTCACAAAAAGCATGCATGTATACATTCGCATCATTCATAAAAAATATATCTCATTGCAAAAATCCTACATGCAATAAAAAAAAGAGAGTCCGTCCCGGATTCGGGAAAATTTTCATCATCTCATATTTCAAAAAAATGGCAAAATGCCCATTCTTTTTCAAACAAAATGCATATTTTGATTACCCACATACTCATTGCAACATGCAAATCATCAAAGACCAAATTCAAGGCCAAGAACATCAAATTTTCGGATTTAAAAAAAAAATCACAAAAATCAATTTCAAATGAAAAATCAACAAAGGAAATGAAGAAATTCGAAGTATACCGTGCGAACACTCGGATCAGTGGACCAATGTTGCCACGCATCGGGATATGGCTCCTCCGCAATCGATTGCGAAAGAGAGTAACGCCTCCTCATTCTTACAAGCTCTAATCGCCTCTCCGCGACCGGGCCGCGTCCTTGGCCTTGAATGGCAACTCCCCCATATTCCATTGCTCGAAAAATCAAAGAAAATGGAAGAATTTCGAAGCTTTTTGGGCCAAAAATGGCTTCTCTCTCGGTTTCTCTCTCTTCTCTCTCGTAAACTGAAAAGAAATTGTGAAGGAGAAGAAGGAGGGCGGCGGCCTTTATTTAAAACATGTCCAGATTGCATTCCTCTCCGCGCGGACAGAACCGAGGTGGCAAAATGACATCTTTGCCCTTTAAAATTTCAGGACTCTGCCGTTTAGTCCTAAACTTAACAGAGTTAACCAAAGTTAACCCAAGTTAACCCCCCTTTCAAAGGAACTTCACGGCAGTAAAACGTAAGTCCGATTTCTCCGAGAAAGATAACGGAATCCCGTTTCTTTCATCAATTTTATCAACGGCAGTAAAACGTAAGTCCAATTTCTCCGAGAAAGATAACGGAATCCTGTTTCTTACATCAATTTCATCAACGGCAGTAAAACGTAAGCCTGATTTCTCCGAGAAAGATAACGGAATCCCATTTCTTTCATCAATTTCATCAACGGCAGTAAAACGTAAGCCCGATTTCTCCGAGAAAGATAACGGAATCCCGTTTCTTTCATCAATTTCATCAACGGCAGTAAAACGTAAGTCCGATTTCTCTGAGAAAGATAACGGAATCCCGTTTCTTTCATCAATGGCAGTAAAACGTAAGTCCGATTTCTCCGAGAAAGATAACGAAATCCCGTTTCTTTCATCAATTTCATCAACAGCAGTAAAACGTAAGCCCGATTTCTCCGAGAAAGATAACGGAATCCCGTTTCTTTCATCAATTTCATCAACGGCAGTAAAACGTAAGTCCGATTTCTCCGAGAAAGATAACGGAATCCCGTTTCTTTCATCAATTTCATCAATCAAGCCTAAGCCCCTAAATCTATCAGGAAGACCAGAAATGTCAAAATGATCAGGACCACGGATCATACCTTGTGCTTCCTCCGGAGAAAGATGAAGAAGGTTGCACAACTTGTCAACAAAAGAAGCTCCTCCGGGCAAAGGAATCGCAATCTCCTCCACCTCGGGACCGCCAAGCAAAGCCCGGAATTCTTCAACAGTCGGGACCATTTCATTGTAAGAAAAGCAAAAGACATGCCTTCTAATATCCCAAAATGAAGAAGAAGCCCTCAAAAGATCATAATCCGGAACCAATTCTTTGAGAGACCACAAGCATCGTATCTTGTACCTTTCTTCAAAGAATGACCTCCTCTCGTGCATAATCTCCCGGGACCATTCCTTGAACTTGTTGAAGAAAGAAATTTGAGAATCTTGGGATAATTTGGTTGGATTTCTCATGCTCACAATTTTTTCCATGGATTTTCTCTCCTTCTCCCCGAAAATGGCTGTTTGAATGGGCAGTTGAAGAAGGTGTTTGAATTTGAAAGAAGGGAAAACCAGATCTGAAGCAAAATTAAATGACAATGTCAGATGCCTGTCTCATCCGCGCGGATGAAAATGTCACCATCAAAAAAATCTGCAGCAGTTCAAACTGCTGCACCACGGAGGAATATTTCGCTCGAAACCTGTGCAAAGCCTGTCCAAACAGTTCACAGCTCAAAACCTTCACACCCTTGCCAAAAAACCAGGGCTCATGCAACATTGCATAAAAAAAAAAAAAAATAACAGTAATCCTAGATTATTACATTCCAAAAAAAAAAGGAAAAACAAAAAAAATGTGTGTATGAAAAATAAAACTGTGTCTGTCAAAATAAGTACAGTCCCAGAATCAACCAAAAATCATCAGTCAGAATCCTCAGTGGCTGGCCCTTTCCCCCGGTCCCTCTTGCGACTCGGGCCCGCCTCCTCAGTAGCCATGAATGTCTCGGGCTCGTAATCGTCATCCTCGTCTCCAGAGAGAGGCTCGCCTGGATCAACCGGTACGCCACGATAAGGCAACCCGAGGTCCGCAAAGAAGTCATATCCGAACGTGAACGCGTCGGATTCCTGGACATGCGAAGATGACCCACCATGGTGCCAAACATGTCCCTGCCCATGCAAATCCCCAAGGATGACGTGGTCCGGAGGCAGCTCCATAGCGGGATCTAGGAGAGGAGAAACAGGAGTCTCAGTAGAATGCTCGGAAGGAGTAGGGGAAGTCTCCCGCTCCACAGGCGCCGAATGTGCCCGTCTCGCTCTACCCTGAGCAGCCCCACAGGCAACCATCCTCCTAAGGAACCTCTTGGCCCCGATCACCTGCTTCGTCAGCTTCTCCACAACCACAGCCGGGAACTGCACAAAAGTGTCAGAAATAATTGATGCGAAAAATGATGAAACGAAAGAAAAGAAGAAGAGACAGAAGCAGTAAAAAGCCATACCTTCATATCCGGACGAGGCCGGAAAGCTCGTGGGACCCGCTCAGGGATAGGGATCTGAACTCTCAACCTGACCCCATCCTGGACATATGAAAAGTCCGATCGAGGGTACCGCACGACCCCCAACCCCTCTCTCTCAAGAACCTGGGGCATCCTCAGCCTCCTCAAGATAAATCTCGAATATTCCTCGATCGCCACAAACATCGAGAAGTGCTGGCCACCTCGATAATCACCCCAGGTCTCCGATCTCTCACTCGGATGCATCATGTCGGCGGGAGGCTCCACCGGTGCCATCAGAGGCGCACCCTCGCCATGCTGGCGCGTCACTCTCTCCCCCAGATAATACGCGTCACAGGTCAAACCCCTCAAAATCCTCCGCGTCACGGTCCACCTCTCTGCACCCTTCAGCTGCTCCACGTCGAAGCGGCCCCAGGGGTAGAACCTCATCCCCTCATCCGACTCAGCTCTCACCAAAGGCAGGCAATCCCTGTACTTGAGGGTCGTACGCCCCCTGGAACCTATCTTCTCCCGAGCATGCTTGGTCCAGGAGAGCATAGCCGGATATGCCCCGATGTGCTCCGCTGGCTGCCGCCACATCGTGACGTGAAAGAACTCCAGAGCCCATACCTGCGAAAGGAAAAGATCACATCAATCAAGTGCGGAAAGAAACAATGCGTGCTTAAAGAAAAGAAAAAAAACAAAAGCTTATACCTCCAGAGGGAACTCAAAGCATGTGAGGGAGCTGACAGCCTTTCGGCTATACCGATCCAGGGCGAAATATAGCTCTGCCAGCCCGGCCTCCCCCCAAGATACCTCTCCAGCCATCTCCACATCCTCCAATGTTCTCAGCAGAGCAAATACCGCCGTCCCCTCGGCGTGTCCAAAAAGTGTGCTCGAAAAAGCGAACCACAGAAAAGCCCTGGCAATCTGCACCGCAGCCACTCTCTCATCCCCAGCCTCATAACTCTCAATGCTCTCCACGATCTTCCCATGGACCACAGCATACTCCATCCCCATCCCCTTTTTGGGAATGGGGGTAAAGCCCAGAAGATCCTGCAGCTCCAGTTCACTGTAGCCGTCTCTCCACTCAATGCTCCGTCCTTTAAAGGACAGGCCCGTGATCGCAGCGTAATCGGAGGGTGTGACCGTGGCCTCGCGCCAAAAGAAATGGAAGGTGTGGGTCACGTCCCACCAATGTTGCGCCAAAGCGAAAATCAGGCCCTTACTCTTGGGGAACTTGATCAACCCCCTCAGGCACTCAATGAACTCATACAAACCGGTCCCAATGACGATCTGTCTCGGACTCATCAGAACTCCTCGGCCCAAGACCGAAAGCCGGTCCCACAGGTCAACCACGGCCTCCACCGATCCTCGAGTCTTCAGCTTATTCAGCTGCTCCGTCACAAAACGATCTCCACCCTGCAATTGAAAAAAAAAAAAGAAATGTCAAAAAAAAAATTGCATTGGCATACACATGCATCATAGACATAAAATTCTGAAGAAAATTCGGCAGCATAACGGCGTATAATGGACTCAGCCCCATTTTTCTTACACAAAAGAAAAGATTTTTTTCAACAACCACCATTCATCATTCATAATGTCAATAACATTGAGTCAAACGGAAATAAAATCTCCGTCCCGTTTTTCATAAAATAGCATACAAAAACAGTTTTTCACCATTTATACATTCAATCCACGGAAGTAAAAATCCGTCCCATTTTTCACAAAAAATCATATTTTCACAAAAAGCATGCATGTATACATTCGCATCATTCATAAAAAATATATCTCATTGCGAAAATCCTACATGCAATAAAAAAAAGAGAGTCCGTCCCGGATTCGGGAAAATTTTCATCATCTCATATTTCAAAAAAATGGCAAAATGCCCATTCTTTTTCAAACAAAATGCATATTTTGATTACCCACATACTCACTGCAACATGCAAATCATCAAAGACCAAATTCAAGGCCAAGAACATCAAATTTTCGGATTTAAAAAAAAAAATCACAAAAATCAATTTCAAATAAAAAATCAACAAAGGAAATGAAGAAATTCGAAGTATACCGTGCGAAGACTCGGATCAGTGGACCAATGTTGCCACGCATCGGGATATGGCTCCTCCGCAATCGATTGCGAAAGAGAGTAATGCCTCCTCATTCTTACAAGCTCTAATCGCCTCTCCGCGACCGGGCCGCGTCCTTGGCCTTGAATGGCAACTCCCCCGTATTCCATTGCTCGAAAAATCAAAGAAAATGGAAGAATTTCGAAGCTTTTTGGGCCAAAAATGGCTTCTCTCTCGGTTTCTCTCTCTTCTCTCTCGTAAACTGAAAAGAAATTGTGAAGGAGAAGAAGGAGGGCGGCGGCCTTTATTTAAAACCTGTCCAGATTGCATTCCTCTCCGCGCGGACAGAACTGAGGTGGCAAAATGACATCTTTGCCCTTTAAAATTCCAGGACTCTGCCGTTTAGTCCTAAACTTAACAGAGTTAACCAAAGTTAACCCAAGTTAACCCCCCCTTTCAAAGGAACTTCACGGCAGTAAAACGTAAGTCCGATTTCTCCGAGAAAGATAACGGAATCCCGTTTCTTTCATCAATTTCATCAACGGCAGTAAAACGTAAGTCCGATTTCTCCGAGAAAGATAACGGAATCCTGTTTCTTTCATCAATTTCATCAACGGCAGTAAAACGTAAGCCCGATTTCTCCGAGAAAGATAACGGAATCCCATTTCTTTCATCAATTTCATCAACGGCAGTAAAACGTAAGCCCGATTTCTCCGAGAAAGATAACGGAATCCCGTTTCTTTCATCAATTTCATCAACGGCAGTAAAACGTAAGTCCGATTTCTCCGAGAAAGATAACGGAATCCCGTTTCTTTCATCAATTTCATCAATGGCAGTAAAACGTAAGTCCGATTTCTCCGAGAAAGATAACGAAATCCCGTTTCTTTCATCAATTTCATCAACAGCAGTAAAACGTAAGCCCGATTTCTCCGAGAAAGATAACGGAATCCCGTTTCTTTCATCAATTTCATCAACGGCAGTAAAACGTAAGTCCGATTTCTCCGAGAAAGATAACGGAATCCCGTTTCTTTCATCAATTTCATCAACGGCAGTAAAATGTAAGCCCGATTTCTCCGAGAAAGATAATGGAATCCCATTTTTTTCATCAATTTCATCAACGGCAGTAAAACGTAAGCTCGATTTCTCCGAGAAAGATAACGGAATCCCGTTTCTTTCATCAATTTCATCAACGGCAGTAAAACGTAAGCCCGATTTCTCTTAGAAAGATAACGGAATCCCGTTTCTTTCATCAATTTCATCAACGGCAGTAAAACGTAAGCTCGATTTCTCTGAGAAAGATAACGGAATCCCATTTCTTTCATCAATTTCATCAACGGCAGTAAAACGTAAGTCCGATTTCTCCGCGAAAGTTAACGGAATCCCGTTTCTTTCCTCAATTTCATCTTCGGCCGTAAAACGTAAGCCCGATTTCACCAACGAAAGTTAACGAAAACCCGTTCCCAGCAGCTTTCGAACTACGTAAGGGCTTGATTCCCCAATCGGGATACGTAGGTAGCCTATCACAGGTCCAGCCACTCGACCAGCACGGTCATCCTTCCCCTCGGCAGCAGACGTAAGACCGATCCTTTCAAACGAAGTCCACCAAAGGACTATCTTTCCCAGATCACTGAAGGAAATCATTTCAAATCAAGGTTCGAGGCACCTAAAATGCCATCATCAATGTTCGAAGCACCTAAAACGCCATCATCTTCAAGGTCCGAGGCACCTAAAACGCCATCTTCAAGGTCCGGGCACCTAAAACGCCATCATCTTCAAGGTCTGAGGCACCTAAATGCCATCATCTCTGAGGTTCGAGGCACCTAAAATGCCATCACTACTAGGTTGACGCCTCAAAACAGTCACTCTAGGGTCGACATCAAAGACCCGAACTACGACCGGCTTGATTCCCCAATCGGGATACGTAGGTAGCCTATCATTAGGTTCAGCCATCAGACCAAAATGGTCATTCTTTCCCCAGCAGAGCGGATATACAACTCTATCCATCAGACCAAAATGGTCATTTTCTATCCCCAGTAGAGTTTCTTTCAGCAACCGACTGCAGAACTCGCTCACCAGGTTGACATCTTAAAACAGTCACTCTAGGGTCAACGTCTGAAGATAGTCGAAAGACCCGAACTACGACTGACTTGATTCCCCAATCGGGATACGTAGGTAGCCTATCACCAGGTCCAGCCATCCGACCAAAATGGTCATTCTCTTGTCGAATATGGAGCCTTACTCTTATCGACGACCCCGCTTCCTTCGAAAGCGCCGTCACCGAGGGGCTACTGTAAGTGCTCCAATTTGAGTTGTTAGTATTTTCGTTAGAAAATTAACGAAAGCCCTAACATTTCTAACATTTCTAACAATTCCTAACTTTTCTAACAAAGCAAGGGTAAATTAGGCATTGCTATTTAAAGTTAAACCAAGAAAAGAATCTTAAAAAAGAGAAAAACCCGAAATGGAAGCAGTTGGAACAAAAACTGGTTGCTTAATTTGAAAAATATTCCTTTGGTCCAAAGCCTGCAGCTGCATTTAATGAACAGTGCACGCTGTAGGTCCAATCCGCGCGGATGGAAATGTAAGTTTCAGAGGGCTATAAATTGAGCCCCTCAGTCTCATAAAAACCATGAAAAAAGGAAGCAACAACAACTCACTCACAGCACCTTGGCGAAAATATTGTAGAAAACAGTGGGAATTCCCTTGAATTGCCACCTTTTTCTCAACCATTTTCCCAAATCTCACTCACTAATCACTCTCAAATTCAAGCCTCAAGCATAAACACAAAGAAGATTGGTAAACCCTCCTTCTCCTTACCCTAAAACTCACTCATCCATGCATGCATCTCATACTTTGAAGATGTAACTTGTTCTTCTCTTGCCCTAGATCCAAGAGGATCACCATGAAAGTTCATCTCCATGGATGATCCTCTACAAGGATCAACATTTCTTTCAAATTGTTTTTACTTACTTACAAACACTTTTCTAAACCTAAAAATCATTTTCATACATAAAATCTTGATTTCAAAGTTAAATCTCCCCCCTTCCCAAGCAAATGAAGTGCTTTAAGTCCTAATGTACCCTAAGGATGGCTTGATATAGTAGATCACCACTAAAATGTCTAGTTATCACTAATCAAAGCCTAAGGAAATGGGGACAATAATGGATGCAAAACTCCCTTTAAAATCACATTTTCCTTCAAGAACATCTTGCTGTCCAGTAGCATTGTTCTAAGACCTCTGTCCATTGTCTAATTTTTTGGACACATAAGAACTTGGAATTGGGTGTTGACTACAGAATACTTTTTGTAGCCAATATCCGTAGAATCCCATACATATTTTTACTTTATTTTTTCCGTGAGACTAACTCCCTTTTTCAAATTATTTTCCAAAGGTCAGTTCAACAGTCTCTGGAAATCCAGATTTCATATCTGTGATTTCTAGAAGGTTTTGGTCTATCAAATCATCTCCAAATGGAAAAGTCGTTTGTATTCACCTTATTTAAGATGTTTTGAACAACTTTCATTCTCTGATTTTTCTCAGGTTCTGATGTTTTAAATCTCTTAAATCACTTTCAAAATCAAGTGTCCACTGCCTTTTTCATTCTGGCAGAATTGATTTTCAACTTCAAGGAGTCTTTTGAGTACCAAAATTCAACCCTAAAATCATACCAAAAAACATGGGACTTTTTTAAGGTCTAATAAAGAGTTCTCAATTTTTAAATTTCTCAGTTTACATTTATTTTAACCAACACACACACACACACAAATGGTTTCAAATTAGGAAGACTCGTTTTACGAGGCATTCCGGGTGAACCCTAACGTTCTTCCCGGAGTGTAACGTGACCTCCGAACCCAAATTTCTCATCTCGGGCATTTTTCAAAGTTTTGGCCCTTAAAACAAAAATGGCGTGGCGACTCCATCTCCGTTTTGATTTTCAAAGAGAAAGGAAAAATCGGGTTGGTATCATCACAACGAGATAACAGAGATCAACACAATCACTTCAAATGAGTGTGGATATTGAGGATCCACACTCTACTTGAAGCATTCAAGAACAACGCATAACATGAATGACCAAAAGTGCATTATCATGACAATAAATATAACATTCAGAGATCAAAACAAAACATGTTCAACCAGGTCCGAAATCAAACAGCAGGTCAAGCATAGCAATCAAAATAGATGATGAAAATAGAGAGAGAGGATAGGAATTAGAACATTACCCTTGTAGTTTCCACACTCTCTATACCACGTCGGTATAGGGAGCCTTCCAATCAGCTTCAGAAATCGGATGAGAAGTCTCAGATTTAGATGAAGAGTCTGAACCTTCGATGTGTATGAGAAGTGTACGAGAATCGGTATAGGAAAGAGACACCGGCGACAGATGAGAGAAACGGCGGCAATAAACGGGTTTAGGGTCTGGAAACAGGGAAGACGACGTCGACGGATTTGGGTATCAATTGAAGTGAGAGAAAACAGTTATCACGGTCGCCGGAGAGAGAGAGAGAAAATGGTGAGGAAGGTCGTTTTGAGGTAGAGAGAGATAGAACGGTGAGGAAGGAGATTGAGGAAGAATTGGTTCGTCGTTTTTGTGGAGAGCAGAGAGAACTGGTGGAAGCGATTAGCCGGTGAACGGGCTTAGAGATGATGGAGAACGGTGAGGAAGAGGATGATTTTGGAGTAGAGAGAAAGGGAGAGAGGTGGTGAGGAGGCGATTAGAGAGAGGGAACTGGTGAGGACGCCATTAGAGATTAGAAAGAGAGAGCTCTGGAAACCGTTTAGAGAGAGGGGCTGAAAGCGTCTAGAGAGAGAGAGAGAGTGAGCATTTTTTTTCTCCTTCGTTTGTCAAAATGAGAAAAGTCTTTATTTAACATTGCCTTGGAATTGGCTTGTTGTGTCGCACGGCTAAACGCTTATGCTTTCTGTGGCTCATTCTGTCGCACGACGGGACGAGCCAATAACCGTTTCTGGTGCCAACAACCTGTTCTGGAATATTCCGAGTTAATTCCCAACAGGTCTAAACTAAATAATTCCCTGTAGGTCCTTTTGCATGGAAAAAATACTTAAAAGTACTTCTTTCGCGAGAAACTTATAAAAAGTTCCCGAAAGTCTCGAAATGGACCGGAAATTTACCAAAATGCCCCTAATGCAATTTTATTGTATTAAAAAGCACTTAAAAAGGGTCGCAAATTGGATTGGGGTACTTACAGAGCCCCTCGGCAACGTCACTTATTGAAGAAGTGAGGTTGTCAATAAGACAAATCCCAAGCCCAATGAGCGGCTGATGGGAAAGATAGATCAAAGTGGTCAACTTGCCGGACCTGCTGGGGGTATGGCAAATGAAGGAAAATGATTGATACGGTTGGATGGATGGACCTTTTTGGGAAAGGATTCCTACGTATCCTTAGGAGGGAATCAAGCCAGATCGTATTTCGAAGACATAGGAATGAACCTAAAGAGGTGTAGGAACAAGCCTAAAGAGGTATAGGAACAAGCCTAAAGAGGTATAGGAACAAGCCTCAAGAGATATAGGAACAAGCCTAAAGAGGTATAGGAATAAGCCTAAAGAGGTATAGGAACAAGCCTAAAGAGGTATAGGAACAAGCCTAAAGAGGTATAGGAACAAGCCTAAAGAGGTATAGGAATAAGCCTAAAGAAGTATAGGAACAAGCCTAAAGAGTTATAGGAACAAGCCTAACGGGGTATAGGAACAAGCCTAAAGAGGTATAGGAACAAGCCTAAAGAGGTATAGGAACAAGCCTAACGAGGTATAGGAACAAGCTTAAAGAGGTATAGAAACAAGCCTAAAGAGGAAGATCGAGATTAACTAAAAAGTATCGCGAGATGAACTCCAAGACTTTTCCGAAAAAGCAAACATAAAATAAGATGATTTGCAGTTGAAATGAGATATACTTTCATACCTGTGTTGTGCTTACCTGCAAGGGTTGTACACATGAGAGGTGATCGCTTGGGGTGATTGGCTGGCTTTGGAAGCACTTGCTGAGTAGAACACGAACTTTGTTGTTAAGATTACTGGAAAACAGACTTTGCTGACGATTTACCGTTGCAAGATGGGCTCTGGTGATGATTTGCTGTTGCATGACGGGTATTACTGATGATTTTCCATTGCAAGACGGATATTGCTGATGATTTTCCATTGCAAGAAGGACTTTGTTGATGATTTGCCGTTGCAAGATGGGTATTGCTGATGATTTGCCATTGCAAGACGAACTTTGCTGATGATTTGCCGTTGCAAGATGAACTTTGCTGCCGCTGAGACATGATGAGCACTATTGCTTGGAGATTGAGGTAGCTGAAACTCTTTTTGGATGAGCATTGCTTGGAGACTGAGGCAGCTAAGACTCTTTCAGACGATACTGATAAGTCTGAAGAAGATGAGATTGATGAAGATGATGAAGGCAGAATGTGTCATCTGCAGGATTTGAAATCTTTGTCCAGATTGTGATTGAGGAACAGTCTCCATGATTAGATTGTGATCATTTGATTATTGTACCCTGTGGGGGGAAAAACACAACACTCTTGGCACTTTGCATTAATTTGAACTCAATTATTGTTAATTTTATGCATTGCTAGACTTTATTGCACGAGTCCATCTCGGCTGGGGATGAGAATGAAATGAGGATTTTGCTTGGCTCGACGAGCTGATATGTATATAGCAAATGATGGATTGTGTATGGGATGAATGTATATATGTATGATGATGTATGGGTTGCGAACCCTCTCCCATGAATTTGAGGAGTGTATGAGTGGTGGATGATATGGTGCAGCCTAGGCAAGTCGGGGCGTGCCCTGAGAGTACAAATTGCAGCAGGTTAATTGTTGCTGATAAGAATAAGGTGTGTCGCACGCCCGAGACGGCACGCAACAGAGGAAGTGCAGAGAATGTCCTGGCTTTGAATAGATGACTAGGCAAAGCCCCAATCTTGAGGAGGTGACTTGGCGAAGCCCCATCTTGAAGAGTTGATACAGGAGAACCTGAGAGAACAGCTTAGCAAAGCCCCAGCTTGAGAAGACCCAATGCAGCCCTATTGCAGACAGAATCAACATGTGGCCAAGGAGGCATCCATCTTTTCGGACCTTAGTCAATCAGTCATTGGACAAGACTCAGAAATATATATGTGCAGGGGCACATCTTTTCGAAGAGTGGGAATGAAACCTGATTTTGTGTAACACACTCGCTTTGGGTTTGACTCTTTAGAGAGAGTATAAGCGTAACAAGGTGTGGAAAAGTGTATGGAAGCCCTTGCTGACAGAAAGACGGTGTTTGGCTCTATTTTCCTATGATGTAGAAAAGAAGACTTGTCGAGACATTTAAAAACTTGTCTTATTCATGATGATCACAAGGCTGCTTAAAATCCTTTATTGATGTTCGGGTTATTCAACCACTAAACTTGATATGAACAAATATTTTGATTAATCACGAGGGGAAAACCAACTGTTATCAAGAATCAAATTTGGAAAGATGGAAAGAGAGTCTGTGTATGGGGACGGCCCTTGACGAGACCGGATTTTCTGGGATTTGCATATGTTTGTGACCGGACCATTTCTGGTTGCCTACGTTCCCCTCAATGTGAGGAGCTCAGGTCGCAGTAGTTCAGGCAAGTCCCGATTGAAAGAGAAGGAATGTGGAGATTCGAAATTTTGAGAACCTTTGAGGATTTTGAGGATTTTTCTCGAGAATTGGAGAGTTGAAGCACAAGTCTCATTTGGAGTGTCGATGAAAGACATAGATGAAAAGCCCTAGTGAGGCATTCATGAGAAGTGTTTGTGTAGGAGAAATAAGATATTCTCACATGAAGTGCCAATTGCATTGGATTTGAATTTGCATAATCTCTGATTGATGGTCTTGAACCATGATGGATTAGGTTCCAATTTAAGTAAGAAATGAAGCATTAATTTGATTTAGATCTTGATGAAATTAGAATGAAACTGCTATCTGGTAGGAACTGTAGCTGGGTTTCAGGGCTTTGATCGGCCATCGGGTGATTTGGAATATCATGACATCTTAAGATGAGAGGTCGGCTGGGCCTTTTACTGACTGAACCTCTAAAGATGAGAGGTTGGCTTTCAATGATGTGTTTGGGATTTCTAAGGTGAGGAAATTGTGATTGCATCTTCAGTACCTCTAAGAATGAGAGGTAAAATTTAGTTTCGGCGAGGTTAAGGGTGATGGGAGTATCCTCTAAAAGTGAGAGGACGGTTGGAATTGGTTGGAAGGCGTTGGTGAGGGGAAATCCATGTTATCTCTTTATTTGCTTTGAGACTCCCTTTTGAGTAGACAGCTAGATCCTTATTTGCTTTTGATAAAATCACTAGGGACTAAGCTTTTTTTTCATCATTTTTTTTTATCGAGAGAGAATTTATGCTAGTCCCTAGGGTGGATCACTGCATTCTGCCATCCTTTAAGCTTGGTGACGGTCAATCTTCCTTTGAATCATGGGAGCCTCAAGGATAGTCCTTTTTTCTTTTGGGGATGGCTAAACGCGGTTTCAAAACATGCTGATATTGAAATGAAGGGGTATTGTTTGGTGAGGGTGAGGTTAATGGCTTCCCTAAGGTGAAATGCTTCAACCGCAATCCCTACCGGATGACCTAAACAAAATTAAGTCCTCATTGCTTGCTTAAACTGATTTGAGAAAGATTAATGCAAATTCATTGAGCAATGGAAGGCTAAGCATGATAAAAGAGATGTGAGCATATGAGATGCGAGGTGGGGAATTTATGTGCCCCAATTTGATTAGGATCTCAGTTGATTTTCTCACTCCGATTAATTTAAATATTAATCATTTCAATGCATTAGTGATTGAGCAGCACAAGTGATCATTTAGGATAAAACCATTTCAATTAAGTGTAATGACGGTGTGCAAGTGATGTCTCGAGTCTAGCAAGAAGAGAAATAAAGACTTTTATTATTGAAAGGAAAAGACTAGTCCAACTTGGACTTAACAGACTCGATACTCACAAGGGACGTTCTAGATCCTAAGAAGACTGATTGACTGTATAAACTTCGGATGGGCGAGAAACTCCAGACTGGCTGGCCACCACATTTTTTTCACCAGACATCTCGGATTCTGAATCGGATAAAGATCACTCGGACACTTAGACTGCCTTTGCCTCGGGAGTATGAACCAAACAAGCGCCGGGAACAGGAACACGTACCCAACTTGTCGTAGCTGTAAAGGTGGATAGGGGTTGATGAGGTGGTATAGGAATGAACCTTGAGAAGGATGGGAGAGGGAAGAATGAGAAGGAGATGGACTCATGCAAGTATCTTATTAATGTTCAAGTAGAAAGTATTTTCTTTTAAGTCCTAGAAACGGTTGGAAAAGGATGGGCCTTTATTCACGCAATCTAAACCTTGGGGGAACCTAGGGACACACCATTCAAAATATACCAAATGTATTGATTAAAAATTAATAATTGTTGGGTTTTGGGGTTACAAACGCAGCGGAAGATTTAACAATAACAGCAAAACCCTAGCCCTAAGATCAGTCTAGCCTGAAGAGATTAGAAAATAATATGAGATAGAATTTACATACCTTGAATGCGATGAAGTTTAACTTGAATTCGAATCTGAAAATCGAATCTCAAAACGAATATCAAAACCGTTGATGAAGGTTTTGATTTTCTCCTTGTTCTTTACCTTGTGAAGAATCGATGATGGAAGGCTTCAAGCTTTTGGTGATTAACCTATCACCCTCTATCGGTAATCCACACTCGAACGGACCAAGAATGATTCTTGATTGATTGCTAGATGATCCAATTATTGAAAATGATTTTTCAATAATCAATGGCAAAAAGGATTTTGATCTTTGATTCTAAATCTAGATCCCAATTTTGTGTTTCATAAACCCAAAAATTACTTGTGTTTTTGACTGACCATGGCTCCTATTTATACTAAGTATAAATCCCTAACTTTTAGGGGAGAATCCTAGTCAAAAACCAACACCAAATCAGCAAAGGAAAAGGCAATACGTACCAAAATTAGCCTCTGGCACGACTCGTCCCCAGGGGCACGAGTCGTGCCTTATGCCCAATTTGGTCGTACGACTTAACGAACCAGTTTTTCCAGGTTGCCAAATCAACAGGGCACGAGTCATGCCTGAGGGCACGAGTCATGCCTGAGGGCACGAGTCGTGAGCACGACTCATCCCACAGGGCACGAGTTGTCCCTATATGCACACCCCCAGAAACTGTCGTCCCTTACCAAGGCACGAATTGAGCCAATGGGGCACGACTCGTCCCCTGAAACATCAGTCATCCCAGAGTCATCCCTAGAGCCCAGAATTCATCCTTTTAGCCATTTTTAATCCGTTCTTTTGTGTGTGGCCCTTTAGGAATTATATTTTATGTTGGTAGTGAGTTGAAACATCAACTTCACAAGACATAAGTGACTTCTAGCAAATCATTATGTCCACCCAATTAAATATAACATCAAAGCTTGATTCCTTGATAATCAAATGTCACAATCCCTTTGTCCACGATGTCCTATTGAACATGAGTCATGGTCTATGTCAACTCATTCCGTTCAATGCTTTCTCGATTCCGAATATGTTGGTAATCCAAATACATTTGATCTCTATCAAATCATTTGAGTGCGACCACACATTTCATCAACATCATTCATCGAGGGGCCCAAGCAAACATCTCTCTTCATAAGAGGGACAAATCCCGTCTTGACTTATCATTCTTCCCTACATGGATCCAAACGTGCTATTCGATTAAAGATAGTATTAGACTATATCAAACACGATCTTCATCATGTGGAAGACGATGATAATCTCAGGTGCAAGGATTCAATAACACGACTATCATGAGATTTATTCATGACACATATGATTATTGACCATGTCATAAATCTCATCAGTTGGTCATGTCCAATACTTGTTCTCTAGCAAGTATCCATAAGTGTAATGTGCATCATATGCATATAATCATCTCTATGATTATCCACTACCAACTTATACTAGTTGTTCACAAAAACTAGGGACGCAATTCAATATAATAAACATGCAAACATATAATGAATAGAATAAGTGCGCTATATAATAAATAATAATAACTATAGCCTAGGGCATTACACCAACAATCTCCCACTTGCACTAGGCTCCATCTATGTATCTAATACCCATGGACCTAACATGACCATCTTGCTTTGCTTGTGCGAGGGGCTTTGTAAGCGAATCCCCAATATTATCATCGGTTGATACTTTGCATATCTTAACGTCTCCCCAATCAATGAACTCTCGAATGAGATGGAAACGTCTAAGTATATGTTTGGATCTCTGGTGTGACCTTGGTTTCTTTGCTTGAGCAATGGCACCATTGTTGTCACAATAAAGTTCCACCGAATTAGTGATACTTGGAACAACTTCCAAGTCACTAATAAACTTCTTGATCTAAACTACCTCCTTAGCTGCATCGGATGCCGCTATATATTCGGCCTCAGTAGTAGAATCGGCAATAGTACTCTGCTTGGTACTCTTCCAACATATCGCACCTCCGTTAAGCATAAACACAAATCCCGACTGCGATCGGAAATCATCTTTGTCGGTTTGGAAGCTAGCATCTGTGTAACCTCTTACAACAAGATCTTCTTCCATCCCTCCAAATACCAAGAACGCATCCTTAGTCCTTCGTAAGTACTTTAGGATCATCTTGACTTCCATCCAATGGTTCTCACCTGGATAAGATTGGTAACGACTTGTCATGCTCAAAGTATATGAGACGTCGGGTCTAGTACAAATCATAGCGTACATGATAGAACCAATAGCCGAAGTGTATGGAATATCATTCATCCTCTTTCGTTCATCAGTTGTCTTAGGACACTGGGTCTTACTAAGAGTAACACCATGACCCATTGGCAAGTTTTCTCTCTTAGAATTTTCCATCTTGAATCTTCTAAGAACCTTGTCAATGTAGGTACTTTGACTCAAACCAATCAACCTCTTTGATCTATCTCTATAGATCTTGATACCAAGGATGTAAGCGGCTTCGCCCATATCTTTCATTAAGAAACAATTTCCTAACCAAGACTTGACAGTCTCAAGTGCAGGAATGTCATTTCCAATGAGTAAGATATCATTGACATACAACAAGATAATTAGCACAATGCTCCCACTGAATTTCATGTATACACAAGGTTCATCTTCGTTCTTGATAAAACCAAACTCTTTGATTTTCTCATCGAACCAAAGATTCCAACTCCTAGAAGCTTGCTTTAATCCATAAATGGATCTTTGCAACTTGCACACCTTACTAGAATTTTGTGGATCTACAAAACCATCAGGTTGTGTCATATACACCTCCTCAAGCAGTTTTCCATTAAGGAAAGTGATTTTGACATCCATTTGCCATATCTCATAGTCATAATATGCGGCTATAACAATCAAAATTCTAACAGACTTAAGCATGGCAACAGGCGAGAAGGTTTCATCATAGTCTACACCATGAGTTTGCCTATATCTCTTTGCTACAAGCCTAGCCTTATAAGTATGCACCTTCCCATCCATGTCAGATTTCTTCTTGAAAACCCACTTGCACCCTATGGTTTTTACACCTTTGGGTGGCTCAATCAAGTTCCAAACTTGATTATCGGACATGGATTGCAATTCAGACTTCATGGCTTCTAACCATTTATCCGAATCGGGATCGGACATCGCCTCTTGATAGGAAGTAGGTTCGTCATTATCATTGACTTCCACTTCATTACTTTCCGACATGAGAAATCCATATCTCTTAGGTGCGGATCGTAACCTATCTGATCTACGATGGACTTGTGGATCTTGAACCGGTTCCACAACTTCTTGTGGAGTTGGTTCAGTCTCTACTATCAGTTCCATGTTATTTTTGGGTTCTTGAATTTCTTCAAGATCAATTTTACTCCCACTAGATGTTTTATTGAGAAACTGTTTCTCAAGAAAAGCACCATATCGAGCAACAAACACTTTGTTCTCGTTGCGGTTGAAAAAATAATACCCTTTGGTGTTCTTAGGGTAACCAACAAAAATAACCTTGTCGGATTTAGGTTCTAACTTATCCGAGACAAGTCTCTTCACATAAGCTTAGCAACCCCAAATCCTCATGAAAGACAAACTAGGTTTTCTTCCATGCCACATCTCATGTGGGGTCTTAGGAGCCAATTTAGTAGGGACTTTGTTCAGTGTGAACGCAGCAGTCTCTAATGCATGTCTCCAAAAGGATATAGGAAGGTCTACTTGACTCATCATCGAACGAAACATATCTAATAGGGTTCTATTCCTCCTCTCGGAAACACCATTCCATTGTGGCGTTCCGGGTGGAGTCAACTCTGAAACAATTCCATAGTTTTTGAGATGATTGTCAAATTCTTGGCTCAAATACTCACCACCATGATCGGATCAAAGTGCTTTAATTGTTTTGCCAAGTTGATTTTGCACTTCATTTTGAAATGTTCTAAACATCTCAAATGATTCACTCTTTGACTTCATCAGATAGACATAGCCATATCTAGATAAGTCATCGGTGAATGTAATAAAATACCAAAATCCTCCCCTAGCAATGCTGCTCATTGGTTCGCATACATCAGTATGTATTAGGCCCAATAAGTCACTAGCCCTTTCACTGCTCTTAGTGAAGGGTGGTTTGGTCATTTTGCCCAATAAACAAGATTCACATATCTCATATGATTCATAATCATGTGAGTCTAACATTCCATCTTTGTGGAGTTTAGAAATACATTTCTCATTTATATGACCAAGTCGGCAATGCCACATGAACGAGTTGTTCATGTCATTTGGTTTAGACTTCTTGTCCACATGATAAACATTTTCAACACTATTTTGTTTCTCATCAACATCAAGAACATAAAGGCCATTAAATGAATTTGCAATACCATAAAGCATATCATTTAAATAAATATAAAACTTCTTATGTGAAATAAGAAAATTATACCCCTCATTATCCAAACAAGAAACAGAAATAATATTCCTACTCAAATCCGGAACATAGTAACAATTGTTCAAAACAAGTACTAAGCCACTAGGTAAAGTTACATCATATGTCCCTACGGCTAATGTAGCAACTCTTGCTCCATTCCCAACACGCAGGTCAACTTCACCTTGTTTGAGTAGCTTCCTATTTCTCAGTCCCTGGACATTTAAACAAATGTGAGATTCACATCCGGTATCTAATACCCATGAACTAGAAACAGAAAGGAAAATATCTATCATATAGATACCTGAAGTAGTAGCAATCGCATTGCTCTTCTTCGCCTTTAGGTCTTCCTTGTAAGCCTTGCAGTTGCGCTTCCAATGACCAACCTCTTGGAAATTGTAGCAAACCACATCCTTTTGAGATGCCTTGGGAGCCTCTTTGGCTTCGGCAACTTTTGCCTTAGGTTTAGCAACACTTGCCTTACCTTTGCCATTCTTCTTGAACCCTTTACCTTTGTTAACCATTAACACAGTATCAGCTTTAGGCTTCTTGATATTCATCTCTGCGGTTTTAAGCATCGCATGCAATTCCAAGAGATTCTTATCCATGCCAGTCATGTGATAGTGCATAATAAAATGACTATAACTTTCAGGCAATGAATTTAATATCGTATCCGTGGTGAGTTCCAAACTCATCGGATTTCCAAGCCTATCGAGACGCTCAATGTAACCCTTTATCTTAAGGACATGAGCTCCCACCGATTGTCCCTCTTGCATCTTGCATGCATTTAAGGCCTTAACCACATCATACCTCTCGTTTCTTGCTTGCACTTGGAACATTTCCTTTAAGCGCTCAACAAGATCAAATGATGCATCTATGTGCTCAAGGTCCTTCTGAAGAGCCTTAGACATAGTGGCTTGCATAAGGCATGCGACATCCATAGAATCATCATTATATTTCTTATGTGCATCCCTATCAGCCTTAGGAGCATTTGGAGCAGGTTGAGGTGGAATGGGTTCATTGAGAACGTACATTTTCTTCTCTTGCTTCAGAACAATTCTGAGGCTTCTGATCCAATCAGAATAGTTTTTACCGTTCTCCTCAAGCTTGTCCTTCTCTAGGACAGATCGCAGTGACAGGGGTTGATTATTGTGTGTAGCCATTCTACAATAAAATATGCAAACAATATAAACATATATCAATATCAACACATTTATCATCTAAGAGCAAATAATGTATTTCATAAATACTCTCACTAAATTATACACCTTCAAATACAAACATGTATCACATAATCATAGTAGGCTAAGATCCATATTTCACTTAATTCCGGTTTAACTGAGCTAATACCCGAAATCAAGCTATTTAGGTAGAAACATCAATCATATCACTATATGACTCATAGATCTTTTATGAGATTTCCTTAGACATCATATGTCAAAATCATGTTTTTAAATCTCATCTATGCCTTGGGTCAAATCTTATTTGAAAGCACCAACTAAGTCAAAACCTTTTTCAAGCATATAAGACATGGAACGATGCACTTGACTATGGCCAAAACTACATCAACCATAATCTTATCTTGATCACAAACTAAGATATAATGATGCACCCAACTATGGCTGAAACTACATCAAAATACCCTAAATTTCACAAGTGTTCTAATCAAGGAATGGCATAAGACTTAAATATTTAGAAGGTTTTCAACATGTAACAAACATCGCATGGTTGTAACATAGATCTCATGTGAACATAATCATGAACTTAGGGCTTCACAAAATATCATACAAACAATTTGATTCAATTTTGAGAAATTACAAATCTAATTTAATCATATTACAAGATTAATAACCTATGTGATAAACTAATCTAATTAATTTATCATTAATCATGAATCATGGTATATCATATATATTTTTTTTCATAGAAACAAAACACATAGGATCTAGATCTATTTCATATAGCATGGTAGCAAATAATCATATTAAATCTAGCATGCAATTTCAATCCTGATCATGGCAAGACAGGGCTCTGATACCACTGTTGGGTTTTGGGGTTACAAACGCAGCGGAAGATTTAACAATAACATCAAAACCCTAGCCCTAAGATCAATCTAGCATGAAGAGATTAGAAATTAATATGAGATAGAATTTACATACCTTGAATGCGATGAAGTTTAACTTGAATTCGAATCATAGATTCAAATCTTATTTGAATCGATGAACAACGAAAACCATTGATGAAGGTTTTGATTTTCTCCTTGTTCTTTACCTTGTGAAGAATCGATGATGGAAGGCTTCAAGCTTTTGGTGATTAACCTATCACCCTCTATAGGTAATCCACACTCGAACGGACTAAGAACGATTCTTGATTGATTGCTAGATGATCCAATTATTGAAAACGATTTTTCAATAATCAATGGCAAAAAGGATTTTGATCTTTGATTCTAAATCTAGATCCCAATTTTGTGTTTCATAAACCCTAGGCTTAGAGATTGTGTTTTTGACTGACCATGGCTCCTATTTATACCAAGTATAAATCCCTAACTTTTAGGGGAGAATCCTAGTCAAAAACCAACACCAAATCAGCAAAGGAAAAGGCAATACGTACCAAAATTAGCCGCTGGCATGACTCGTCCCCAGGGGCACGAGTCGTGCCTTATGCCCAATTTGGTCGTACGACTTAACGAACCAGTTTTCTAGGTTGCCAAATCAACAGGGCACGAGTCGTGCCTGAGGGCACGAGTCGTGAGCACGACTCGTCCCACAGGGCACGAGTCATCCCTATATGCACACCCCCAAAAACTGTCGTCCCTTACCAAGGCACGAATTGAGCCAATGGGGCACGTCTCGTCCCCTGAAACATCAGTCATCCCAGAGTCGTCCCAGAGCCCAGAATTTATCCTTTTAGCCATTTTTAATCCATTCTTTTGTGTGTGACCCTTTAGGAATTATATTTTTGTTGGTAGTGAGTTGAAACATCAACTTCACAAGACATAAGTGACTTCTAGCAAATCATTATGTCCACCCAATTAAATATAACATCAAAGCTTGATTCCTTGATAATCAAATGTCACAATCCCTTTGTTCACGATGTCCTATTGAATATGAGTCATGGTCTATGTCAACTCATTCCGTTCAATGCTTTCTCGATTCTGAATATGTTGATAATGCAAATACATTTGATCTCTATCAAATCATTTGAGTGCGGCCACACATTTCATCAACATCATTCATCGAGGGACCCAATCAAACATCTCTCTCTATAAGAGGGACAAATCCCATCTTGACTTATCATTCTTCCCTACATGAATCCAATCGTGCCAACATAGCCCTTATTGCTATCCTATTAAAGATAGTGTTAGACTACATCAAACACGACGTTCATCATGTGGAAGACGATGATAATCTCAGGTACAAAGGATTCAATGACACTACTATCATGAGATTTAATCATGACACATATGACTATTGACCATGTCATAAATCTCATCGGTAGGTCATGTCCAATACTTGTTCTCTAGCAAGTATCCATAAGTGTAATGTGCATCACATGCATATAATCATCTCCATGATTATCCATTACCAACTTATACTAGTTGTTCACAACAACTAGGGACGCAGTTCAATATAATAAACATGTAAAACATATAATGAACCAAATATAAACTTTCTCTATAATAAATGATAAAGACGATTACATAACGGCATTATTTAGTCATAATTATCAACGGCCTAGGGCATAACACCAACAATCTCCCACTTGCACTAGGCTTAATTTCCTAGGTATCTTATACCCATGGACCTAACATGACCATCATGCTTCTGCTTGTGCGAGGGTCTTTGTAAGTGGATCCCCAATGTTATCACCGATTGATACTTTGCATATCTTAACGTCTTCTCATTCTTATGAATTCTCGAAAAATGTCTAAGTATGTGTTTGGATCGCTGATGTGACCTTGGTTCCATTGCTTGAACAAATGGCACCACAATTGTCACAACAAAGTTCCACCGATTAGTGATACTTGGAACATTTCCAAAATACTAAATGAAATTTTGATTCAAACTACCTCTTTTAGCTGCATCAGATGTCGCTAAAAATTCGGCCTTAGTTGTAGAATCGGCTACGATTTTCTGCTTGGAACTCTTCCAACAAAAACGCACTTCCAATAAGCATAAACACAAATCCTAATTGTGATTTTAAATTAACTTTGTCAGTTTGGAGGCTAGCATCTGTGTAACCCTTACAACAAGATTAACTTCTAACCTTTCAAATACCAAGAACGTATCCTTAGTTCTTCTTAAGTACTTTAAGGATTGTCGTAACTGCCATCCAATGGTTCTTAACAGGATCAGATTGGTATCGACTCGTCATGCTTAGAGTGTTGGGTTTTATGGATCCATGCGCAGCGGAATTAAGCATAAAATTAACACAAAACCCAAGCCCTAAGATCCGTTCTATACGATTAAATTGAATTGCCATGAGATAGAATTTACCAACCTAAATTGCTTTCCGGTCTTGAGCTATCGAACGGATAATTATGTGATTCGTAATCACAAACTTTTGATCTTCAAATCTTCGAATCTTCAACTCCTTTGGATCTTCAGATTTGAACTCTAGGTCTTTGATTTGTTTGAACAAAACTAAGACCCTCTTTTGGTAATCCACACAAATATGAATGTCAAGAACAATTCTCGGGTTGGGAATTGCTAGATTCCTAAAACTTATGGAAGAATATTGAGAGTATTTTGTTATGATTTTCCCTTGAAAATTTCGGCCAGACCTTAGGGTTGACAGACCTCACATATTTATACTACTTTAGTGTAAATATGTTTCCTAATTGAATTAGGAGAACAGGCTGTCAAAAAAGCGTCTGTGGCTAGTTATGTCGCGTGACATAACTAGCCAGTGGCTAGTTATGTCGCGTGACATAAGTTGCCAAATACAGAAACTCTCAATCATTCTTCCCTTGGTTCAACCAACTCATTCTATTTGTGTGTGACCCAATAGGATTGTATTATGTTGGCAATGAGTCCGATCATATCGACCCTCATAAGACATAAGCGGACTCTAGCAAGCCATTATGTCTACCCAAATAACACAACGTAAGAGTTCACGTTTCCAATGGTACACTTCCATTTTTCCCTTTGTCTCACGATGTTATATTGAACACAAGTCATGGTCCATGTCAACTTGTATTTGTTCAATGCTTTCTCGATCTTGAGTATAATGATAGTTCAATCATATTGGGGTGTGGCCACACGCTTTCATCATTATCACTCATCGAGGGGCCCAAGCAAAACATCTCTCTTTTGAGGGACAAATTCCATCTTGACTTATCATCCTTCCCATCATGAATCCGATCATGCCAAAGATAGCCTTTATAGATATCGTGTTAAGATACCGTTTGACTAAAATCAAACATAACTTTCATCATGTGTAAGGTCATGATAATCTCAGGTCTAGGGACTAAATGAAGTGACCATATGAGATTTAATTATGACATTTGACCATGACATAAATCTCATACGGGTCAAGTCCAGTTACTTGTTCTCTGACAAGTACCCATAATTTCAATGTGCATCTCTATACATATAATCATCATATGATTATCCATTGACAATTATACTAATTATTCTCTTAATAATCAGGGACGAAGATTATTACAATAAATATGCAAACTATATAATAATCAAATAATAAACATAAACGATAAAGATGATACATAACGGTTTTCAGTTAAACATAACTGAAGCCTAGGGCATTACACCAACAGTCTCCCACTTGCACTAGGCTCCAATCATGTATCGAATACTCATGGATCTAACATGCCCACCATGCTTCTGCCTATGCGAGGGTCTTTGTAAGTGAATCCCTTATGTCATCATCGGTTGATATTTTGTATATCTTAACGTCTTCTCATTCTTTATGAATTCCTCGAAGAACGTCTAAGTGAGTGTTTGGATCGCTGTTGTGACCTTGGTTCCATTGTTTGCACAAGTGGCACCACTATTGTCATAACAAAAAGTTTCACCGATTAGTGATACTTGGGAAAACCTTGGAGTGTTGAAATGAACTTTTGATCCAAACTGCCTCTTTTGGCCACATCATATGTTGCTAAAATTCGGCCTTAGTAGTAGAATAGGCTATAATTTCTGCTTGGAACTCTTCCAACAAAATTGCACCTCTAATAAGCATAAACACAAATTCTAATTGCGATTTTAAAATAACTTTGTCAGTTTGGAAGCTAGCATCTTTGTAACCCTTACAACAAGATTAACTTCCAATCTTTCAAATCCCAAGAACGTATCCTTAGTTCTTCTTAAGTACTTAGGATCATCTTGACTGCCATCCATTGGTTCTCAACAGGATCAGATTGGTATCGACTCATCATGCTTATAGCATACGAGACGTCGAGTCTAGTACAAATCATGGCATACATGACAGATCCAAGTGCCGCAGCATATGGAACTTCATTCATTCCCTTTTGCTCATCAGTTGTCATAAGACAATTAATATTGCTAAGAGAAATACCATGACCCATTGACAAGCTATTCTTCTTAGACTCTTCTAAGAATCTTGTCAATGTGAACACTTTGACTCAAACCAATTTATCCTTCTAGATCCATCTTTATAGATCTTGATGCCAAGGATGTAATCGGCTTCACCCATATCTTTCATTGAGAAACCTTTCCTTGACCAAGACTTAATAGTCTTAAGTGTCGGAACTTGTTTTTCCAATGAGTAAGATATCATTGTAATAAACAATAGAAATAATACCATGCTCCCACTGAATTTCATGCATACACAAGGTTCATCTTCGTACTTTGATAAAGTCAAACTCTTTGACCAATTCATCAAAACGAAGATTCCAATTCCTTTAAGCTTGCTTCAACCCATCTCATGGATCTTTGCAACATGCATACTCTATTAGAGTTTCTTGGATCATCAAACTATTCGGGTTGTGTACTATACACATCCTTAATAATCTTTCCATTTAAAGAAAGTCGTTTGACATCCATTTGTCATATCACATAGTCACAATATGTGATAATGGCAATTGAAAATCTAACAGACTTCGATATTGTAACTGGCGAAAAAAGGTTTCGATATAGTCAATACTATGAATTAACCTAAATCCCTTTGCTACAATTCTTAGTCATGAAAGTATACACCTTCACATCCATGTCGGTCTTTGAAGACCTACTTGCACCCTTTAGTTTTTACACTTTTAGATAGCCCAATCAAGTTCCAAACTTGATTGTTAAACATGGATTGTAATTTGGATTCCATGGTTCCTAACCATTTATCCAAATTAGGAGAGGACATCGCTTCTTGATAGCAAGTAGGATCGTCATTCTCAATGACTTCCACTTCATCACTTTCCGCAACGAGAAATCACTATTTCTTGAGTTTGGATCGTGACATATCCAATCTACGATGGACTTGTACATCTTGAACCGTTTTCACAACTCTTTGTGAACTTGGTTCCGTCTCTACTCTTGGTTCCATATTATTTTCGGGTTCTTGAACTTCTTTCAAGATTAATTTTACTCCCACTAGATTCTTTATTGAGAAACTATTTCTCAAGAAACAAATCGTGTAGAGCAACAAACATTTTGTTCTCTTTGTGATTGTAAAATCAATATCCGAAAATAACCTTGTCAGATTTGGTGCTAACTTATAAGAGACAAGTCTCTTTACATAAGATTCGCAACCCCAAATCTTCATGAAAGACAAACTAAGTTTTCTTTCATCCTACATCTCATGTGGGACCTTAGGAACCGATTTAGTAGGGACTCGATTCAGTGTAACCGCATTATTTCTAATGCATATCCTCAAAAGGAAATAGGAAATAGGAAAGTCTGATTGACACATCATCGAACGAACCATATCCTACAAGGTTCAATTCCTCCTTTCAGACACACCATACAATGTGGTGTTCCGGGTGGAGTCAACTTTGAAACGATTTCATAGTTTTGAGATGATTGTCAAACTCTTGGCTCAAATATTCATTACCTCGATCCAATCGAAGTACTTAATAGTTTTGCCAAGTTGTTTTGCACTTCATCTTGAAATGTTCGAAACATCTCAAACGATTCACCTTTGGACTTCATCAGATAGACATAATCATATCTAGATAAGTCTTTAGTGAAATATGATGAAATACCGAAATCCTCCCCTAGCAATGCTGCTTAATAGTTCATATACATCTTATGTATAATGACTAATAAGTCACTAGCCCTCCCACTACTTTAGTGTAGGGTGGTTTGGTCAATACTCCCAATAAATAAGATCCACATTCCTCAAATGATTCATGGTCATATGAGTCTAAAAGTCCATGTTAATGGAGTTTAGATATATGTTTCTTATTTATTTGACCAAGCCAGCAATGCCATATGAACGCTTTGTTCATATTGTTCGGTTTAGATTTCCCATTTATATCATAGATATCTTCAATATTATTTTGTTTCTCATCATCAAGGATATGAAGACCATTTAATGACATATGCATTACAATAAGGCATATTATTAAATAAATATAAAACTTCTTATTGAAAATAAGAAAATTATATCCTTCATCATCCATTTAAGAAACAGAAATAATACTCCTACTCAAATCTGGAACGTAGTCATACTTGTTCAAAACAAGTACTACTTCACAAGGTAAAGTGACTTCATAAGTCCCTTATGGCTAATGTTGCAACTCTTGCTTCATTCCCATGCATAGGTTTAATTTACCTTATTTGAGTAGCTTTCTATTCTTTGTTCCTTGCACATTTAGACAAATGTGGGATCCAATCCGGTATCATATACCCAAGAACAAGAAGTCGAAAGGAAAATATCTATCATATAGATACTTGAAGTAGTAGCAATCATATTGCCCTTCTTCACCTTTTAGGCCTTCCTAATAAGCCTTGCAACTTTGTTTCCAATGACAATCTTATTGCAATGATAGCAAAATGCATCCTTTTGAGACACTTTGGGTTTAGCCTCTTCGGCTATGACAACATTTGTCCTAGGTTTAGCAACTTTTGCTTTACCTTCTTTTCCTTCCTTTATGAACCCTTTTATTGTGTCAACCATTAACACAATTTGCGGATTGCTCCTTCTTTCATCATATGAATTGAGAGCCTTCACCACAACATATATCTTTTGCCTAGTTCGCATTTGGAACATTTCCTTTATGCGGTGTGCTAGAACAAAAGAATAGTTATCATGTGCTCAAGGTTCTTCATAAGAGCCTTTAAACACGGTGGCAAATACAAGGCAAGCAATATTGTCAGAATCATCAATATGTTTCTAATGTTGCTTCCTTATTTGCCCTTTGCAACATTTGCAGTGGGTTCAATAGGAACGGATTCGTCAAGAACGTACACATTTACCCAAGAACCATTCTTTAGGCTTCTGATCCAATCAGAATTATATGTATCGTTCCTTTCAAACTTTGTCCTTCATAAGGACGAATCGCAATTATCATTATGTAATGCTACTTCTACAACAAAATATACAAATTATATGAACACATATCAATATCAACACATTTATCATTTAAGAGCAAATAGTGTATTTTACAAATACTCCCACTAAATCATACACCTTCCAATGCAAATAAGCATAATATGCATTTAATGGGCTAAGATCCAACTTTAATTTAATCTCAAGTACGCTATGGCGCACCGCTCAAGATTAAACTAATTAGGTAGAAAAACATCAATCATATCGTATATGACTCTTAGGACTAAGATCCAACTTTAATTTAATCTCAAGTACGCTATGGCGCACCGCTCAAGATTAAACTAATTAGGTAGAAAACATCAATCATATCATATATGACTCTTAGGATCTTTTATGAGATTTATTTAAGACATCATATGTCCAAGCATATTTTAATCTCATCTTATGCCTTGGGTCCAAAACCATTTTGATAACCCAATTAAGTTCATTCATATTAAACTTATAGGAACCACCATTTCCTCATCTTGCTCGCAAACGGAATAGAATCAAAGTACCTTGCTATGGCAAGCCCACCCAAAACTATCCGAGTGGTCTCAAGTGTTTAATCATGAATTGGCATAAAGAACTTAAAAGTTAAATGAAGGTTCTTTAAGGTAGATTATAAGCATATCAGGCAAAGATAGTCATAATCATGCACTGTAAGTTCCTGGGGAGATAGGTGAGCCACAAGGACTACTTAAGTACCAACTCTTCCTTAGACAGAACTCTCCTAGTCATGCACAATTAGAAATCAGCTCTGATTTGGCAACATAATCACTACCTTTTATAAATAATCAGTTTCCTTTTTAAATTTCGCGTAATTATGACTTGTTTCCATAAACAATCATAAAATTCAAAATTTAAATCTAAACATATTAGGAAACTATAATGCAATGTTTCAACTAAACATTATAGGAAATCACAATTCAATGTTTCAACTAAACATCTAATAAAATTCTTAACACTTAAGAACAAATAATTCATGCATCGCAATAATTATTAAAATCATATTTTAATCAACTAAGCATGCATAAACAATGAAACAATCTAGCATAGACTTATAAACTCAATTTTATAACATCCAGATTTTCATATACATTGCAATAATTATTAAAATCACATTTTAATCAATTAATCATGTATATCAATGAATCAATCTATCGCGGACTTATAAACTCAATTTTATAACATCCAGATTTTCATATGAACATATCGTATTGTAAACACAATCACGAGAATAGCGAAAAATTGAACAAACCGATTCTCGCCGGTTTGGCTTATTATGTCGCGTGACATAACTAGCCGATGGGCTAGTTATGTCGCGTGACATAACCGGCCGATTACCGTATTTCCTCTGTGGCCTACTATGTCGCACGACATAGGTAGCCGATTCGCAGGATTTCCAGAATTCAATCAATTCAGATTACATGCAATTAAATCATATAAAAACAACCCTTTTACTGATTTAATTCAACATAATTCGAAAACGATTTTCACATTGTTTCACATAAACAATCAAAATTCTATCGCATACAAAAACATGCAACGAACATATAAACAATTTATATAATCATTCTAGCATGTTAATTCAAACTTAACCATACGAACGGAGCTCTGATACCACTGTTGGGTTTTATGGATCCATGCGCAATGGAATTAAGCATAAAATTAACACAAAACCCAAGCCCTAAGATCCGTTCTATACGATTAAATTGAATTGCCATGAGATAGAATTTACCAACCTAAATTGCTTTCCGGTCTTGAGCTATCGAACGGATAATTATGTGATTCGTAATCACAAACTTTTGATCTTCAAATCTTCGAATCTTCAACTCCTTTGGATCTTGTATTTGAACTCTAGGTCTTTGATTTGTTTGAACAAAACTAAGACCCTCTTTGGTAATCCACACAAATATGAATGTCAAGAACAATTCTCGGGTTGGGAATTGCTAGATTCCTAAAACTTATGGAAGAATATTGAGAGTATTTTGTTATGATTTTCCATTGAAAATTTCGGCCAGACCTTAGGGTTGACAGACCTCACATATTTATACTACTTTAGTGTAAATATGTTTCCTAATCGAATTAGGAGAACAGTCAAAAAAAAGCGTCTGTGGCTAGTTATGTCGCACGACATAAGTAGCCGATGGCTAGTTATGTCGCGTGACATAACTAGCCATGGCTAGTTATGTCGCGTGACATAAGTTGCCAAATACGTAAACTCTCAATCATTCTTCCCTTGGTTCAACCAACTCATTCTATTTGTGTGTGACCCAATAGGATTGTATTATGTTGGCAATGAGTCCGATCATATCGACTCCTCATAAGACATAAGCGGACTCTAGCAAGCCATTATGTCTACCCAAATAACACAACGTAAGAGTTCACGTTTCCAATGGTACACTTCCATTTTTCTCTTTGTCTCACGATGTTATATTGAACACAAGTCATGGTCCATGTCAACTTGTATTTGTTCAATGCTTTCTCGATCTTGAGTATAATGATAGTCCAATCATATTGGGGTGTGGCCACACGCTTTCATCATTATCACTCATCGAGGCCCAAGCAAAACATCTCTCTTTTCGAGGACAAATTCCATCTTGACTTATCATCCTTCCCATCATGAATCCGATCATGCCAAAGATAGCCTTTATAGATATCGTGTTAAGATACCGTTTGACTAAAATCAAACATAACTTTCATCATGTGTAAGGTCATGATAATCTCGTGTCTAGGGACTAAATGAAGTGACCATATGAGATTTAATTATGACATTTGACCATGACATAAATCTCATACGGGTCAGTCCAGCCACTTGTTCTCTGACAAGTACCCATAATTTCAATGTGCATCTCTATGCATATAATCATCATATGATTATCCATTGACAATTATACTAATTATTCTCTTAATAATCAGGGACGGAGATTATTACAATAAATATGCAAACTATATAACAATCAAATAATAAACATAAACGATAAAGATGATACATAACGGTTTTCAGTTAAACATAACTGAAGCCTAGGGCATTACACCAACATAGAGTATACGTGACGTTGGGTCTAGTACAAATCATGACATACATGACAGATCCAAATGTCGGAACATATGAAACTTCATTCATTCCCTTTTGCTCACCAGTTGTCATAAGACAATGTGTATTGCTAAGAAAAACACCATGACCCATTGACAAGTTACTTTTCTTAGAATCTTCTAAGAATCTTGTCAATGTGAGTACTTTGACTCAAACCAATTTATCCTTTTAGATCTATCTCTATAGATCTTGATGCCAATGATGTAAGCGGCTTCACCCATATCTTTCATTGAGAAACCTTTCCTTGACCAAGACTTGACAGTCTTAAGTGTTGGAACTTCGTTTTTCAATGAGTAAGATATCATTGTAATAAAACAATATAAATAATACTATGCTCCCACTGAATTTCATGCATACACAAGGTTCATCTTCGTACTTGATGAAGTCAAACTCTTTGACCGATTCATCAAAATGATGATTCCAACTCCTCGAAGCTTGCTTTAACCCATCTTATGGATATTTGCAACATGCATACTTTATTAGAATTTCTTGGATCGACAAAACTTCGGGTTGTGTACTATACACATCCTTAAGAATCTTTCCATTTAGGAAAGCCGTTTGACATCCATTTGTCATATCACATAGTCACAATATGCGGTTATGGCAATTGAAATTCTAATAGACTTCGGCATTGTAACTGGCAAAAAGGTTTCAACATAGTCAATACTATGAATTTACCTAAATCCCTTTGCTACAATCCTTAGTCATGAAAGTATACACCTTCCCATCCACGTCGGTCTTGAAGACCTACTTGTACCCTTTAGTTTTTACACCTTCAGGTAGCTCAATCAAGTTCCAAACTTGATTATCAAACATGGATTGTAATTCGGACTCCATGGTTCCTAACCATTTATCCAAATTAGGAGTGAACATCGCCTCAAGATAAGAAGTAGAATCGTCATTCTCAATGACTTCCACTTTATTTCTTTCCGATACGAGAAATCAATATTTCTTGAGTTCGAATCATAACCTATCCGATCTACGATGGACTTGTGCATCTTGAACCGGTTCCACAACTCCTTGTGAACTTGGTTCCATGTCATTTTCAGGTTCTTGAACTTCTTCAAGATTAATTTTACTCCCACTAGATTCTTTATTGAGAAACTGTTTCTCAAGAAACGAATCATACAGAGCAACAAACATTTTGTTCTCTTTGCAGTTGTAAAATTAATATCCAAAAATAACCTTGTTAGATTTGGCGCTAACTTATCAGAGACAAGTCTCTTCATATAAGCTTTGCAACCCCAAATCTTCATGAAAGACTAACTAGATTTTTTTCCATGTCACATCTCATGTGGGGACTTAAGAACCGATTTAGTAGGGACTCGATTCAGTGTAACCGCATCATCACTACTAGAAACAGGCCTTTTACCGACGGAAATTTCCGTCGGTAAATCCGCCTTTCCGTCGGCAAATGGTTATTACCGACGGAATGAGTCCGTCGGGTTCCGTCGGAAATAATTGGTTGGTAATACCGACGGACCAGTTCCGCCGGTATTTCCGGCGGATTGTCCGCCGGAAAATCTAAAATTCCGCCGGAAATCGTCCGTCGGAAATGAGCAACGCCGGCCGGTTAACCGGAGCAATAGCCGGAGTTTACCGATGGAAATATCCGTCGGTAAATATTAAAAAAATAAATAAATAAAACCCATTACCGACGGTTATAACCGTCGGTAAACATAAAATTTACCGTCGGATATACCCGTCGGAAATCTAAACCGAATCCGACGGATATATCCGTCGGTAATGAGTTTTATTATTTAATTTTTATTATTTTTCCGACGGATATTTCTGCCGGAAATTAGAATTATTTTTTTTTTAATTACTTTACCGACGGAAATATCCGTCGATTAATCCGCCGATTTAAAAAAAAAAATTCTATTTTATTATTAATCCACTGTAAACTGTCAAACCTGTTTAAACAAGTCCCAACATAAAATAAACACAAACAACATACAAACATCAAACATACAAACATCAAATAAACTCAAAGCGTATCAAACAACCTAAAGCGAAAGGGAAAAGGGGAAAGGGGAAAAGGGAAAGGGGAAAGGGAAAGGGGAAAGGGAAAGGGGAAAGGGAAAGGGGAAAGGGAAAGAGGAAAAGGGGAAAGGGAAATTGTTTAGCTTGGGGAAAAGGGAAGGGAAAGGGAAAGGAAAACAAAATATATTTGTTTACATTACATGCCAGCCAAATAAAATGAATGTCAATCAACCACGACCCCGACCACGAGCGCTGCCGCTACCGCTACCATCGCCACTACCACCGCCACTTCGCCTAAGGTATTGATCGGCGACTCATCGTAAGCGTTACCGCTATTACGTGGGCTGTGGCTGTGGTGATTGCAAATTCATGGTAGCCAAGTATTATTGCACGCGTTGGTCAAGGCTGTTGAGCCAATATACTAGCCACTGGGCCTCCACTGGAGTGCGCATGCGGAGTGCACCCGGGCCTCCACTCGGGCCTCCACCGGGCCTCCACAGCTCTGGATCGCTCCACTCGCCTCTCAACCTCTCTGTTGACCCGATCATCAAACGCTTCTTGATCCACATGATGACTGCCGCCGGAGGAAGAAGATGAAAAGTATTGCGTAGTAGGGCTACGAAATGGCATGTTAAAATACCCCGCACCATGTCCTCCGAATCCGAGCAAGCGATCTCCCTTCGGTTGCTTGCCCGAGAGGACAATGGCCGCCCAAAGCTTTTCACGAAAGGCGGGCCGCTCGGTGCTCTCGGGAGCCAAACTTCCTTCTTGAATAGCCTCCTCACGAGCCCGCCTCTCATACTCTTCCTGAAAAAAAAAATACATTATACACTATGGTAGAAAATAATATTTCTTTAACTAAATAATTTATTATTTACTAATAGAAAATATATAATTTACTAATAGAAAATACTATTAACACTTACAAAAAGTGCAGTAATAAGGATTGACCCATTGTGGCCCCTGAGCCATCGGCAGCCTCCGTAGTATGAGTAGCCGGAAATACGGCCCGGCATCAGCCTCATCATCTCCATGTTTCTTAATCTTAACATATAAAAAAATTAAAACTTTAAAAAGCTGGAGAATAATAACAATATATGAATCAAATAAAGTATTTCTTAATTTACAAATGGATAATAAATGAAGTTTACCATTCTGGACCAAGTCTCGCTGAAGTTAATTGATCCTCCAGGTGTGCACACTCCCCGCCCCTCTTGTGAGTTCCTATTCTTCTTTGCAATTTACGAACTTTTTGAAATTTCTCACTGTTCCAATAGGCTTCCCACTTCTCCCATGCACTAGCGGAGAAATTAGCTGGAGGCAAACCATCAATTAGCCACTTTCCTCTCATGTCGTACACTTTCCCAGCGTACCGCTTAGCAACCAATTTCTTGAAAGCCGCCTCGATTTGAACGTCGGTAAACCCAGGGCAGGAATATACGTGCTACAAAAATAGTAAAAGTAGTTAAATAAACAAGGGAATAGTCTACAAACTTTACAAAGGAAAGAGAATTAAGTAATTTTACCCGAAACTGGCTATACCAGATAGCGTACACCTCTTTTGATATTGACTTCGGGGTGGGATAAAATTCCTCAAAATTATACCCGCTGAACAAATCCCCAAACCATCTAGCGGGATCTCGACAACCACTATGTATAAACCTATAAGATATTAATTGAAAAACAATATATCAATATATATACAAATAAAAAGACAATAATAAAATGTAAACATTATATATATGACATTTACAATTAAATAATACTTACTTGCAGCCCTTTGGGAGAGATAGATATTTCCATTTTTCCATCCTCATTAATAATTGCGTCCAAGTTAACCCGTCCAGGATGGTTCACTCCTTTGGAGCACTAGAGCTTACATTACCTTGACTGCTCAAATCATCATCACTACGTCTGAACCAGACGTAGAGCCCCTCCCTCCAGTCCTTGGAGAAACAAGACGATGGACAAAACCCGCAACCTTGCCTCTCTTTGAACGATTGCCACCTCGACCCGACATATCTAAACTAGTATATTATATATACAAATAAAAACAATATATCAATATATATACAAATAAAAAGACACTTCATTTAGGATGTGAATAATTTTAAATATTAATATTTAATTCTTTGTTGTTAAGTATATCATTCTCTAGGGTGAAAGGACAATTCATGTCCATTAGGTTTAGAATTGGGGTCGGCTTCTATCCCATCCCGAAATACACGTATGAATTGCAAATATCACTTTGTCTACTTGCTTTATAATCGAAAATCAAGCAATTTTAATAGACAATAATGATATTTACAAATCATATAATAGTGCATAATTTTTATTCATTACCATAACATGCATAATTTTGATCAATAAACAAGATGAGAGTCGTTATCATCACACAACAATCAAAACCCTATCTCGGCTTAGACCAAGAAAGATAGAGCAAACAAGTTCTCATTGTTTGAGCAAAGGATTTTCTGTTTAATATAGGTTTTTCGGTTTATTTGTCCTCCTCTCTAAGGATCTCAAACATCACGGCCATGTTCTTGTCGGTGCTGTTTTACTCTTCACTTTGGTGGTATACGGTCACAAGTAAAAACAAGGTAACGAGTATAACACCGGTGAAGAAAACAGAGCTTCCTCCAATTTTTCAATCTCCACCTTCCATTTACCCAAGATCCTGATTGCGGAATCTTCCTCATGAGCTTGAAAGCTGGCGGTGTTTCCCTCAATCTCACGGTTGCTTTGCATGTTTTGCGAAGCAACCATGAGATTGAGAGCAACACCGCCAGCTTTCATGCTCATGAGGAAGATTCTGCAATCAGGATCTTGGGTAAATGGAAGGTGGAGATTAAAAAAATTGGAGGAAAGTTCTGTTTTCTCTTCACTGGTGTTATACTGTTACCTTGTTTTTACTTGTGACCGTATACCACCAGTAAGAGAAAACAGACACAGACAAGAACATGGCTGTGATGTTTCAGATTCTTAGAGAGAAGAGGACAGTCAAACTGAAAAAAACTCTTATTAAACAGAAAATCCTTTGCTCAAACTGACAAGAACTTATTTGCTCCATCTTTCTTGATCAAAGATGGACGGATTTTGATAGCTGTGTGTGAGAAAGGCTCTCATCTTATTTATATATATACATATATGTATATTTTTATTTTTATTTTTATTATTTATTTTTTATTTTTTTTATTATTATATTTATTATTATTATTATTATTATTATTATTATTATTATTATTATTATTATTATTATTATTATTATTATTATTATTATTATTATTATTATTATTATTATTATTATTATTATTATTTATTATTATTATTATTATTTTATTATTATTTATTTTATTTATTTATTTATTTTATTATTTATTTTATTTTTTATTTATTTTATTTATGTTTTATTTCATTTATTATTATATTATTATTATTATTATTATTATTATTATTATTATTATTATTATTATTATTATTATTATTTATTATTATTATTATTTTATTATTATTTATTTTATTTATTTATTTATTTTGTTTTTTTATTTTATTTTTTATTTTTTATTTCATTTATTATTATATTTTTTATTATTATTATTATTATTTTTTTTTATTATTATTATTTTATTATTATTTATTTTATTTTTTATTTATTTTGTTTTATTTATTTTTATTGTTTATTTATTTTATTTATTTTTTATTTCATTTTTTTAGACATTCACCCCCCTCACCGTCCCAATATGAATATCCAAAACCTTTTAAAATTTGCTCTCCAAGAGTAAATTTGGATCTTTTTTGGACATTCATTTTGGGACGGAGGGGGTGTAATATTTAAGAAAAAAAGTAAGTGTATATGAATACATGAGCGTACGAGTTGAGCCTATTTAATTGCCAATATTGGGTAGATGTCCGTTTTTATTCTTGATCGGTAATTTTTTAAAAAATGGAACGGAGGTAGTACCATATAAAAATAAATAAATATTAGCAAAAAAAAAGAAGTAGAGATAATAAGAGATTTTCATAATTCTAGCTTCACACCAATTGCCTATTAGCAAGACAAAGGGTCAGAGGAAATGTTGCAAAAATAACTCAATCCAAACCTACCAAACTCTTACATAAACCAACAATCTAGACCATATTCAAACCTTTTGACACCTAAAAATGCAAATGAAACAACTAGCACATAGAAAAAGACTACATAATTAAACCCACATAGACAGTTAATTATTTTACTAATAAAGTTACCAAATATACTTTCTTAATTATTTTCAACAATTATACATACACAGTTAATTAATTTTTTTCAAAATTAGGCATACTTTCAAAATTAAACCCACACACACCATGGCTGCTGCCACTCACACACACACACACACGGCTGCACACACTCACACTCACACGCAGAACACACACACTCACAGCACACACCAAATAGTTTGCTCATATATTCAAAAAACCAAATACAACCAAAGATATATATCATAATTTATAGATAAATAAATTTAGATTGAAACATTATATTCGGCATTTTAAATCAGTTGGTATCATAATTACACATTCACAGCACATTCTAACATCATTTTCTTATCACTGCAATTTATTTAACTTTCGTAATCAATACTTGAGAAAGAGAAATCCAGTGAGAGAGAGAGAGAGAAAGAGAGCTTACCGGCGACGGAGACAACGACGGCGAACGGCGGGCTCGGCGGCAACGGGAGAGAGGGCGACTGCGAGAGAGAGAGAGAGAGAAAGCGAGTGAGAGAGAGAAAGAGAGCTTACCGGCGGCGACGGAGACGGCAACGGCAACGGCGAACGGCGGAAATGGCGGAGACGGCGTTTGTTCTCAAATTACTGATGAGAGAGAGAGAAAGTGAGAGGGAGAAATCGAGTGAGAGAGGAATTAAGGGATTGAGAGAAACTTACCGAAGACGGCGACGGCAACGGCGAGGCTAGGGTTCTTCGAATTCGCGAACTGAGAGAGAGAGAGGAGTCGTAAAATGAAAAAAATGGGTTTTTCTCATTATATATAGGGCGTCATTACCGACGGACAATGACCACCGGTATTACCGACGGACTACCGGCGGAAATATTTCAAATACCGACGGAATAAACGAAATTTAAAAAAAAAAAAACCCCGGTAAAATGAAAATAAATTCCGTCGGTATTCGTTTTTTTTCCGTCGGTAAATGTCCGTCGGTAAATGCCCTGTTTCTAGTAGTGCATTTATAATGCATATCCTCAAAAGGAAATAGGAAAGTCAACTTGACACATCATCGAACGAACCATGTCCTACAAGGTTCAATTCCTCCTCTCAGACACACCATACAATGTGGTGTTCCGGGTGTAGTCAACTCTGAAACGATTTCACAGTTTTGAGATGATTGTCAAACTCTTGGCTCAAATATTCATTACCTCGATCTAATCGAAGTACTTAATAGTTTTGCCAAGTTTGTTTGTAATTCATTTTGAAATATTCTAAATATCTCAAACGATTCACTTTTGGACTTTATCGGATAGACATAGTCATATCTAGATAAGTCATTAGTGAATGTAATGAAATACCAAAATTTTCCCCTAGCAATGCTACTTAATGGTCCACATACATCTCATGTACTAGGATCAATAAGTCACTAGCCCTCCAACTACTCTCAGTGTAGGGTGGTTTGCTCAATAATCCCAATAAACAAGATCCACATTCCTCAAATGATCATATGAGTCTAAAAGTCCATGTTAATGGAGTTTAGATATATGTTTCTTATTTATCTGACCAAGCCGGCAATGCCATATGAACGTGTTGTTCATATCATTCGATTTAGATTTCTCATTTATATTATAGATATCTTCAATATTATTTTGTTTCTTAACATCCAGGATAAAAAGGCCATTAAATGAATCTGCAATACTATAAAGCATATCATTTAAATATATAGAAACTTCTTATTCTCAATAAGAAAACTATATCCTTCATCATCCATTATAAGAAACAGAAATAATACTCCTACTCAAATCCGGAACGTAGTAAGATTTGTTCAAAACAAGTACTAGTCCACTAGGTAAAGTGACTTCATAAGTCCCTAAGGCTAATGCAGCAACTCTTGCTCCATTCCCACGCATAGGTTTAATTCACCTTCTTTGAGTAGCTTTCTATTCTTTGTTCCTTGCACATTTAAACAAATGTGGGATCCATATCCGGTATCATATACCCAAGAACAAGAAGTCGAAAGGAAAATATCTATCATATAGATGCCTGAAGTAGTAGCAATCATATTGCCCTTCTTCACCTTTTAGGCCTTCCTTAATAAGCTTGCAACTTTGCTTCCAATGAACAATCACATTGCAATGGTAGCAAAAAGCATCCTTTTGAGACACTTTGGGTTTAGCCTCTTCGGCTTTGGCAACTTTTGCCCTAGGTTTAACAACCTTCTTTGTGTTAACCATGTTGCTTTACCTTCTTTGTGTTTCCTTTTAAACCCCTTTCTTGTGTTAACCATTAACACAACAAACCTCTCTTGCCTAGCTTGCTCTTGAAATATTTCCTTGTGCGTTGTGCTAGAACAAAAGCAGTTTCCATGTGTTCAAAGGTCTTCATAAGAGCCTTTAAACATGGTGGCAAGCATAAGGCAAGCAACATCGTTAGAATCATCATCATGTTTCTAATGTTTCTCCTTATTTTCCCTTTGCAACATTTGCAGCGGGTTTAACAGGAACGGGTTCGTCAAGAACGTACAATTTTGCCTAAGAACAATTCTTAAGCTTCTGATCCAATCAGAATAGTCTGTACCGTTCTTTTCGAACTTGTCCTTCATAAGAACGAATCACAATTTATTGTGTAATGCTATTTCTACAACAAAATATGCAAACCATATGAACACATATCAATATCAACACATTTATCATCTAAGAGCAAATAATGTATTTTGCAAATACTCCCACTAAATTATACACCTTCAAATACAAGCATGTATCATATAATTATAGTGGGCCAAGATCCATATTTCACTTGATTTTGGTTTAACTGAGTCAATGCCCGAAATCAAGCTATTTAGGTAGAAACATCAATCATATCTCTATATGACTCTTAGATCTTTTTATGAGATTTCCTTAGACATCATATGTCAAAACATGTTTTAAATCTCATCTATGTCTTGGGTCTATTCTCATTTGAAAGCACCAATTAAGTCAAAACCTTTTTCAAACGTATGCGACATGGAACGATGCACCTAACTGAGTCAAAACTACATCAACCATTATCTCATCTTGCTCACAATTTAAGATATAATGATGCACCTAACTGAGTCAAAACTACATCAAAATACCCTAAAATATCACAAGTGTTCTAATCAAGGAATGGCATAAGACTTAAATATTTAGAAGGTTTTACATATAATAAACATCGCATGGTTGTATATGAAACTTATGTGTACATCATCATGTGGAAGACGATGATAATCTCAGGTTCAAAGGATTCAATGACACTACTATCATGAGATTTATTCATGACACTTATGACTATAGAGCATGTCATAAATCTCATCGGCAGGTCATGTCCAATACTTGTTCTCTAGCAAGTATCCATAAGTGTAATGTGCATCACATGCATATAATCATCTCCATGATTATCCATTACCAACTTATACTAGTTGTTCACAACAACTAGGGACGCAGTTCAATATAATAAACATGTAAAACATATAATGAACCAAATATAAATTTTCTCTATAATAAATGATAAAGACGATTACATAACGACATTGATTAGTCATAATTATCAACGGCCTAGGGCATAAAACCAACACAATTCTCTCTCAATTCTCTCTCTATCACACACAATTCAACACACACTTACGTCTTTTTATTCATGTAATTCTGCAAATCTGATAATTACACTAAGTCCGATGTAATTGGTGTTGAATTATGATCGTAATATCTATGTTATTATCGCAAATGCTTCGAATCTGTAGCTGTTTTAGGTTATTGAGTCAATATTACACGTTTTCACTCATTCATCAAGACGAGTGTGGATCTCTCATATCCACACCCTCTTGAAATGTTTATTATTGATGTATGTGCTCTCTGAGATCCATATGTGGTGTAACTTGACCATATCGTTGCCTTGTTGTGTCTGTAAATCTCATTTGTAAAAGTCTCTGCAAACGGCTATATGTGTCACGCGAAACACGTGGACAGGAAAGTCTTGTGTCACGCGACAACATTGGCCAGTTTGCAGAAACTTCCTTTTTTCCAGTTGTAATATGATCTCAGTGTTTGTACCTCGGGATGTGGCCCCCGCACCAAGTGGCTCACAAGTTGTATTTTCTCAATTTATCAATAAAAGCAAATCACATTTATCATATATTGTCTCACACATTTGAACATACATTTGAATGTTTTGGATGTTATTTTCATAGAAAGACTCGTTTACGAGGCGTGTTGGGTGAACACTCGATTCTTCCCAACACGTAACCTGACCCCCGAACCCTCTCTCTGATTTCCAAAGGTTTTTCAAAGTGTACCTCTTAAAACATGGCGTGGCGACTCCTTTCTTTCACTTTTACATATCTCCCGTCCCATTTCCAAAACATAAAAATTTTCATACGGGGTATGTTCAGTGGTGACTCCGCTGGGGAACTTGAAACTTATTTTCAAATAAGAGGGTCAAGCTTTCGTTCATGCACTACCAGAAAAAGGTGTTTTAGCGGCGGAAATTTCCGTCACTAAAATTAAAATTCCGTCGCTAAAAAAAAACCGACGGAAAATTTCCGTCGGTGGTCCGCCGCTACCAGCCCGTCGCAGTGCTCCGACGGGTCAATTTCCGCCGGTATTTTTTGATTTTACCGACGGAATTTAATTCCGCCGGTGATTTAAAGGTTTCAGCAGCGGAAATTTCCGCCGATAAATCAATTTAATTTAAACCAAAAGCTCGGTCTTGAATCGCCAGAATTGTCACCAATTAGGTGTGTCAAGCATCTATAGGTAGTATGTCGAGTACTCACCAACAAAAAAATCCCGGTCTTGAATCGCCAGGATCGTCACCAAGAAAAAAGCCCGGTCTTGAATTGCCAGGATCGTCACCAATTAGGTGTGTCAAGCATCTACAGGTAGTATGTCGAGTACTCACCAACAAAAAAAACCCGGTCTTGAATCGCCAGGATCGTCACCAACCAAAAAGCCCGGTCTTGAATCGCCAAGATCGTCACCAATTAGGTGTGTCAAGCATCTAGGGTCAGTATGTCAAATACTCACCTCAACAAAAAGCTCGGTCTTCAATCGCCAAGATCGGCACCTCAACAAAAAGCCCGTTCTTGAATCGCCAGGATCGTCACCAATTAGATGTGTCAAGCATCTACAGGTAGTATGTCGAGTACTCACCAACAAAAAGCCCAGTCTTGAATCGCCAGGATCGTCACCAACAAAAGCCCGGTCTTGAATCGCCAGGATCGTCACCAATTAGATGTGTCAAGCATCTACAGGTAGTATGTCGAGTACTCACCAACAAAAAGCCCGGTCTTGAATCGCCAGGATCGTCACCTCAGCAAAAGCCCAGTCTTGAATCGCCAGGATCGTCACCTCAACAAAAGCTCGGTCCCAAATCGCCAAGATCTTCACCTCATTTCAGTCTCAAAAGACAAATTGTTTGAATGCAAAGGACCAGACAGGTAAATCTTTATTTTCTAACATCTTTCCCGTTGTGTTCTGAGCCCAAACAGCGAATCTTCGCATGCATGGTGCATATTCGAATTGGGTCATGATTTGATTCCTCAGTATGGATTTGCCTTTTCAAAAATAAAATCTCCTCGATTTTCAAAAAAAATATTTTCAAAATACCTAAAGCAGCCTTTTAGTGTTTTGGAGTCGAACTACGTTTTGGTCTGATTCTCCGATAGAGGTACGTAGGCAGTCGTGCGGCACGACCATCCAGTGTTCAGAATGGTGTCTTTTCTATCGACGACACTTCTTCTTTCATAAAACCTGTCGCCGAGGGGCTCTGTAGACACCCCATTCTGAACTCATAATTACATGATTACACTACTCTTCGTCTCTCTTTTGTGTTTTGATGAAAGCATATCAGTTTCGTCATATTTCGTTAAGTTTCTAACTAACCTCGTTAGTTTTGGACCTAACTGACAAACGTAATAACTAAAGAGGACAAAATGGTCATTTGACTAGTTGTCCCGCATGAGACATACGTGTCTCGCGCGAGACAACCCCTCGACAGGATGTGCAGAATCACTTTTCTTCTTCGTTTCAAACTCTTTTCTTGATAAATATCATCTAATTCGGGTCTCTACTGACTAGAAGGTTCTGGAAGCTTCCTTGGGAGGAGTCCCAATCCACTTGAGTCTCCTAAACTTGGTGACCAAGTCATGCATCCACCTCTTCAACCCCTATAAATACTTGATGATTTTCAGTATTTCGGAGGTCCAGAATTCTAGGTTGGAGGTCCCCGATCCCCGATCGAAAACATATAACACACACATTTTGTGGGTTTCTCTCCCTGAAAGATTCCTACAAAATCATCCTAAATCACCTAAAGTTTGTTTATCAACCTTGTTGATCAACAAACATCGAAGCCTGAATCAAGGATTGAGGCGAAGCCCTGTCCACATCAAAGTCGGAATCAAGGATTGAGGCGAAGCTCTGTCCGCATCAAGATCCGAATAAAGGATTGAGGCGAAGCTCTGTCCACATCAAGGTTCGACTCTAAACTTGAGTCGAAACTCTGTCCGAATCTCTTCTTAAAAAGGTAATCATCCTTTAAACTTCCGTTTCTCTTCTCTATCCCTCTATTGATTTTAGAGTAGTGTAATCCCATCAAAAGGATTAGCCTAGAGTCCTTTCAATTCATGAAGGCGATCTCGAAGCATACAATCCGACATTCTTAATTAATAAATTAATTAGGCTTTATTTATTTCTTCTTATTATTCTTTGAATTGATTAGATTAATAACACCCAATTAGCAAGACCAATCTACGGATTGGGTGGAATGGATGCTCCTTGACTTACCCATTCCATAACTTAACCTCCGAACCCTTGAATCTCTTGAAAATATTGAAAAAGGTTTTTCTTATTGTTTTCCATCAATAAATAATAATTGGCGACTCCGAGATGTTTAAAATTCACGCATCGCTACAGGATGTGAGCTGTGACATCTTTGAAAGCCTCTCGGGCTTCTCATCCTTAGCTTGCTTGGTGAATCTTTTAACTGCAGAATAAGAAGTACCACAAATATCAGAACCACCACTAATAACATTAACTACCTTTGTTAATGGTAGAGGAGATGGTGGTCTGGTCGGAACGGGCTCTTTGTTCTCCGTCTTGTTCTTGCGGTTGCCAAGGCGTTCTTTAAAATGTCCCTTTGATAACAGTTAACTAATCTCTTTCCTCAAGGCGATGCAATATTCGGTAAGATGTCCAAAATCCTCGTGGTAGGCACACCACTTGGATTTGTCCTTCCACCCAGATGGCTTGTCACCCTTTCGAGACCACCTTGCCTTATCTCCAAGATTGCTCATTGCACACAAGATACCTGAATCATCAACAAAGAAACAATAATAAAAAAATTTAGGGGATTCAAAATCATCGTCGTCTCCACCATCTTCCACACAATTGATTTTGTTATGGTCATTTCTGTGGTAAGGTCTGGATCTGCTCTGCCTTTGGTGAGACGATTCTATCTTTCTGTCAGGATGGTCATATGATGACGCCTTGTCAGGATGCTTGGACTGCTGCACCTTGTCCTCTTCTAGCCTGATGAACCTTAATGCTCGGTTTCAGATATCTTCCATCTTCTTGCATGGATTCATCACCAAATCTTCATAGTAAGGGGAATCTTTCTTCAATCCCATTTTGAAGGCTTCCGCAGTTGTCGCCATGTCCAGGTTGGGGATCTCTAGGACCTCTTTGTTAAATCTATTAACATAGTCCTTCAAGGCTTCGGCGGGCTGCTGTGTGATGTGGTAAAGATCACTGGTGAGCTTCTCAAACTGTCGGCTGCAAGAGAATTGATTGTTGAACAGGTTGAATAGATGAGAAAACGACCCAATGGAACCAGGAGGTTGACGAATCAGCCACTTCAATGCTGGTCCCACTAACGTCGAACCGAACCCTCGACACAAATAAGCCTCACGAAACTGGAGCGGGATGCGAACGATCTCCATTTTTTCTTGATAGTGGGCGACATGCTCCTCAGGATCCGAGCTTCTATCATACAACTTCATGGATGGCACGCTAAATCCTTTAGGGATGTCGACATACGCAATTGCTGGAGTAAATCGAGACTGATTGTAACATGTTGGGGAGACCTGCTGGATAGGCGGGGTGATGCTTGGCACATTCATGATCATGTCCCTTAACTCCTGAAGCTGATTCGCAATGAAAGTACCTGCAAAAGGGTTAGTAGTACGAGCAGTATTATCCAAAGCAGAACTAGTATTGAGATTAACAAAAGGATTAGTATTATTTGTAGAGGACGTCATGATGGTGCTATCAGTGAAGAGGTCCTTCTGAAAAAGTCATCCTGTAGGCACTGGATGCTAATGGTGTCGACATCGCCACAGAAGTTGTCAACAAAGGAGAAGACGTCAGAATTGGTGATGACGACATCCTTACAGATGAGGCCATTGGAAGGAATTCGTTGAAGGTATGAGAGCTGTCCCCAATGTTGAAGTCGAGGACTCTAGGACGTATAGGGGAGACAACATCCATTCTTTTGGAGAGCAACTCTTGTTCCTTTTGCACCTTTATCAAGCTTTCGGCTATCAAGGAGGTGCTATTCTGCTGGCGATCCAGCTGATTCTTCATCTAAATGAGCATACTCTTGACCTCGGAATCAGGAGATGGAGACATCTGCTTCTTGCCAGAATTCAAAGGCGGAGGTGGAGGCAATGAATCTTGGCCTCCGGTTGCTGGCCTGCTACTGGTTTGGGGATTCATGCTGCTAGGGATAGCAATGGTCTTGCTGGCGGCGGAAGTCATAGGTTGGGTAGACATAGTGGAAATGTGAGGATTTAAACCGATTAAAAAACCAATGGCCCAATGGTGGGCGCCAAATTGTTTTGGTGAAAAAACAATGGATCAATTTAAAGATCAAAATGTGAGATTAGGAGGGCACAATGGAGTAAAATCGGTGTAACTATGAAAAGAAGATGACACGGTCATGTAACGAGGAAAGCCCTTGAGACAACTATCTCGCCGGCATAAAACTTTGGAAGGTGTTTATGGTCACCTTCGTCCCAAACGATAGTATTAATGCTTAGTGAGTTACAATTAGTGGAGCTATGCGGATTACAAGAATGTATGTGTGAATAGTGTGTGTGTAGTGTTCCGGCCATGAACCCTTTAAATAGAAACAAGATAACTTAAGATAACAAGACCTAACAAACTATCCTAAAATCTCGGAATGATCATCTTGATCCTTGACTTGGTCTTCTAACCGTTGAAGTGAGTCCATGAAAAGATATTCCCACGTTCTATTTTCCTGTATTAAAGATACAATAAAAAAAAATTAAATAATGATTTAATTATCTAAGTAATTTTACCTCGACTGCTGGTTCGAAGATGATGACATGCTGAAAACTTTTCAAGACGTCGCAATTCTGAATTTTTACCCACAACAACGCCCTATCGGAACCCCGAGCGTTCCCCCGCGTCACAAGGTTGCGGATGAACCTCTTAGCCCCGATGACCTGGCGCAAAAGCCGATCGACAACTCGAGCCGAGTACTGTACAAAAGATGATAAAGGCATCAGAAACAGTCGAAGCAATGGCATAAAACGTACAAAGGCTATATAATCAGAAAGCGATCAGCACATACCTGAGCATCCGATCGGTGTCGAAAAGCTCGCGGTGTCACCTCTGGGAGGGGTATCTGCGCCCTCATCCTAACCCCCTCCTGGGTATTGTTTCACCCTAAAAAATCCACTCAGCATGCTTTACATCTTGGACATCCATCTTTGAGGTAACGTCCTGACTTACATCTTGACTAACGCCTTGAAATTATTTGTCGTGTTTATCCTATTTTTCAGGAGCAGAATTATAAATAATTAATTCACCCATGTGACCGTTTGGACCTAGTCAAATAGAAACATAACGGATTCAAACCATCAACCAAGGGATAACGGTTGGACTCCATCAACAAAGAGCGAGATTCTAGGCGCAAAATCAGCATGACATTCAAGTTGTTATTTTCGGTTACAATTACGCCTATATATTACTCTTAGAAAGCACTTGTGTTCACGTTACACAGTTTTGCGTACTTCTACTCTGCACTTGTAATCATAAACACAAAAGTCTTAATAAAATTTCTTTGGTTTAGGCAGGCTTGCCAAAAGCCTCCCGAGGTTTTTTCTCTTGGACGATTGCTCTAAGGGTTTCCTCGTTACATCCTTGTGTTCATCTTGCTTTGATAATTATATTCCATTTGTGCCCAAACCTCCTTGAGAAGACAAATTTACTTATTGAAATTTGTCCAAAACAATTTGGCGCCGTCTGTAGGAACTTTGGTTTTTTAGATTCCAAACAAGATGAGCAATCCGACTTCGGCCATGTCTACCCCCATCATCCCAACTGGGGCAAGGACCAGCACATCCAGCTTGCCTATGACGTCTATCATGCATTCACCTATGGGCTCTGGTGCCATCACGTCCCAAGGCCAAGAACTCAGCTTGGATGGATCTCCATCCATGACATTACCAGGGATCCCGTTAAAAATTATAACCGCTATGACGAGCATGATGCAACAACTAAAAGATCAACTCGATGGATAGCAACAGACCAACCAAACGATCTTTACTCACCTCGACAAGTTGCGACGTGATTTTTTGGCTTTAGGGCGCAGCGTCCCCATTGTTAGCATTCCTGAGATGACTCCTTTGCAACCCAGGACTCTTTTTCCAGGTGCTGGGACGAGCGCGCAAGGCGCTCAGGTGCCACACTTATATCCAACACTGTTCAAACTGAAAGCACCACCGTCACATCCAACCTGATGCCGCTGACGTCATGCTTCACCTTTGCAACCCCACCTCCTGTGGGGCAAACAGGGAGTTTTAACTTGTTCAATACTCCTTTCAATCCTATAGTTGCCACTAACCCTGTTGCAGATACTGCCCTTGCAAGAGAAGTACATCAGCTTAAAGAAATCCTCATGAAAGTTCCCGGAGTCACCTTGCCCTTCAATAAAGCATCTCCAACCGGCCATCATGATTCACGCTTTGTTCCTGCTATATCTGGAGTGGAGATCCCTAAGAGATTCCAAGTACCTCCCATGAAGCAATATGATGGTACGACAGATCCCGCAGAACATATTGGCTTATACCAAGAAAAGATGGATATCATCAGCATTCTTCGCACCTTAAAGAAGTTTGTTTATGCAGGGGCTTTGGATCCACCTTATCCGATCCCGCCTTGATGTGGCTGACCAATCAACCTATGAACTCCATCTCATCATACTCTCAACTAATTAACATGTTTCTTAACCAATTTTCTTGTAATCGTGTCTTTGAAAAATTAACAAGCGACCTTTATAGGATTGTGCAACAGCCTGATGAGACTCTAAAGGATTACGCGTTCAGGTTCAACAAGGAGGCCGTAAGCATTCCTCACATTGACATGTCGACTGCTACAGAAGCTTTCCGGATGGGCCTGAAAAGGGAGTCACCCTTCTACCAAGATCTTGTCATGTTCCCATCCAAGAGCTTAGAAGAAGTTAGGACGAGGTCCGTTCGCTTCATCATGCTAGAAGAAGACGAAATGATTCACGGCAAGAAGAACAAGAAGACGTCAACATACAACAATCCTGACAGAAAAGCAGAATCCTCTCACCATCGATCTAACAGGGGAAAACCCTATTCTAAAACTGACTCTCCTAAAATTAATGTAGTAGAAGATGACAGTGTTGAGGATGAAACCATGTATCCTAAGATCAGTGATTATTGTTTTTCTGTTGACATTTCAGAGCTCCTACATGCGATGGACAACTTAGGGAGTAAGGCGCGATGGCCAAAGGCGAGTGACAGGGCAGCACCTTGGAAAGACAAATCTAAGTGGTGCGCTTTGTTGGGTATGCATGTTTTAACCCTCCTATTTTGTATTAGATTTGATTGATACCATAACCTCCTGTCTATTTTAAGGACTTTAGGACCCTATGTAATGAAGCTTAGACTTCAATTTTTTAGCTAAGTCCATTTTATAGAATAGGTTAAATTTAGGCTTGAGGACTGACACAAGACTCATTGGAATTGAGAGTTGCAGATCAGAAGTTTCAAAACCGCCCTTTCAACCGCCTTAGCAAAACTGCTTCTAGCACTTGCTTGGTGGAATTCTTTGTTTGAAACTACCCTTGAACTACTTCAGTGCAACCGCCCTATGATGAATCGCACTGCAGCTTCAACATCAACCGCACTCTGCAACCTCACCGGAGTTATCAACCGCACATGTCAAACCGCTTATACTCCGTAACCGGCCCAATGATTGAAACTTGAAGTGAACCACCTTTACCATTGTAATCCACATCAGCAATATCCAATGTCAACCACCTTATCTTGTCACGTGATTAAATGTCGAGAAGATCTCGCAAAGATCTTGAAAAGTGACAGTGTCCAAACCTCATTGCTTGCAAATGAGCATTATCGCCTTTATCTCGCAACTACCGTACCAAAGGACAAAAGTGGTTGCCGTGGACCAATGAGAATGCATCAAGGACTCGTCCTTACAATGTGTCCAACGGCTATATTTGAGATGCTTGGGTATAAATACCCCTAATCTTCACCATTTGAAGATTGCTTGAAAAATTGAGAAGTGATGTGTTCATAGAAGCTGAAGCTCTGCCCAGAAAGTGTTCAAACCTTTGAATCTTCATCTTCATACTTCAAGAAATATTCCCCCTGTAAATCAAGCCTTAACACATTCAAGAATCATTGTGCTCTACATCTCATAGATTTAAAGAGCCTTGATCTTGTTCTCACACACACACCTCACTTGTTTAATCACATAGATTAATCACTTGAGATACACTGGTTATAGTCTTAGGATTTGATCTTCATAGAATAGATTTTAAATTTGAGTATTGATCTTTGTAACTTGTAATCTCTCATACTCGTAGTAAAATCACTCTTGAAAATCTAAGACTAACCATCTTGGTAGTGGACGTAGATCGTTTATCGATTGAACCACTCCAAATCACGTGTTCTTACTTTCTGCATTTATATTTCCTGTGATTACTAATTATTTATCTTTATCTCTGTTTGATCTTTATTTAGATATCCATTATTGTGAAATAGTGTTTGGAATTAACATTGTCAAAAATACACGTGTTTGTAAAACTGCACTCACCAAAACCGCCAAGCAAAAACCGCACTTACAAACCGCCTCTTCAAAACCGCTTTACACTCTATTATTTCGCTGTGCATTTTACATCTTCACTTGCAGTTTATTATCAACTGCAAGAGGATTTTGTAAGCAAGAGGTTTAGTTTTTATAAAAGGGCGAAAAATTTTAAACAGCTATTCCCCCCCCCCCCCCCTCTAGCTGTATTTTCACCCTTGTTGCCACCTTTGGGACCAACAAGTGGTATCAAAGCTTAACACATTTTCAAAACCACTGTTTTTCAAGCTTAACAGCTTGTGTGCCGATTCGTTATGGCAACCTCAAAGACAATGACAACTGTTAACTATTCACACATTCCAATTTTGGACGAAGACCACTTTGATATCTCGGAAGTGCGTAATGCTCATTCACTTGGAAACAATTGATGAGATGCTGGTGGAGTGCGTGATCAATGGCCCGTTAATTCCGATGAAGGCCAACACTGATGCAACCACCAATAGAGAAACTCCAGAGGTCAAAAAGCCAAAAGATGAGTAGTCAGATGAAGAGAAGAGATTAGTTGCCTTAGACAGCAAGGCAAGGCACATCATTTCTGGAACCCTCCCCGTATCAACTCTACAGAAAGTGATGTACCTCAAAACCGCAAAGCAGATGTGGGATGCCATAGAGAGATACCTCGAAGGTGACGAAGAGTGCAAGGAAAACAAATTATACACTGTTGAAAGATCCTACAACAACTTCAACAGAAAATCCAACGAAACCTTGCGTCAAACCTACGATCGCTATGTTGAGGTAGTTAATGCTTATAGATCTCTTGGCAAAACTTTAACCGATAAGGAAATCAATATGACTTTCCTATCTGATTTAGGTTCTAGATGGGTAAATAAGGCTACCTCTCTAGAAGACTCCAAAGTTTTGGGTACTTGGTCGTTAAGTAACTTGTACGCCAATCTTTGAGTCTATGAATTAAAATTAAATCATATTGAAGAGATTGAAGGGAAAACCAAATCGCTTTCCATGTCCGTAGTGGAACAAGAGGAGAAACCGTCTACATCCAATCAAACCACTGACCCTTCCATATCAACCTCATCACTCATCAAGATGGATGATGATGATTTTACCATATTTGTGAAAAGATTTCAAAAATTTAGAAAATCCTCAAAACCTTTCACAAAATCATTTTCAAAAGGCAAACCTGCTGCAACATTTTCTAGGGCTGCAGATACAAAGAAAAAGAGTGACCTAGTTTGCTACAACTGTAGGAAACCTGGCCACTTTGTATCTGAGTGTCCACAGCCTAAGTATGAATATATGAAAATGAAAATCGCTCCTGCGAAATTTTCTCGTCCCAAGGGAATGGTTGCTGAGGAGGAAGAGAATTCCAAGGAATTAGCAACTTGGATTGAAACAGATTCTGATGATGGAAGTGATGATGAAACCGAAGAGGTTAATCTCTGCTTAGTTGCAGACGCTTCCGATGATTCAGATTCTGAGTCAAACGAGTTGCAAGATATGGAAGAAGAAGAGGTTTTCACAAAACTTCCAAATTATAAATTGGATGATGATATCAAACTTAATCCTAGCGTTAAGATAGGAAATTGCTCGTATTCACGTCCCATTTTCTCATCTAAAAATGCTCCACCTTCAAAAGCAATTCCAAAGAAAATTTTGAAAAAGGTGGTGGAAGAGGTTTCTCCCATGGAACATGAATAGATGTTCAAGGAAGCTGAAATGGTGATCCATCAATTCTCTAATCTTAAGAAAGCCTTAAGCTTAGCTCATGATGAACTTAATTTGTACAAGACGGAGAAAACTGTGATGAGGTCTGAAATTTCAAATCTTAAGGACCAAATCAGAAGTATGACTCCTCTTGCTGATCAAAACCGCATCCTTGAAACTAAGGTTGCTGCACTTCAACTCCGGAATGATGACTTGGTTACCCAAATCAACGATCTCCAAAAGATTATCGATTCGTGGCTCAAGTCTCAATCCACCAAGGATCAAATCATAGACTCCCAAGTTCCTCCTGGAATTAAGGAAGGTCTAGGTTTTGGATCTGAGGAAGAGGAGAAGTGTGCATCCTCTAGTGAAAAGGATGAGGAAACTTTGAAATTAACTAAAGAAATTCCTAAGGGGAAGCATGCTAAAGGAAAGGGTAAAGGACGACAAATTAATTATGTCTACCCAAAAGGGAAGCAATATGGTAAGAACTCTCAGATGAAGCCAAAGGATTCTGAGAGTGTAGCTTCAGAGGAAATGGCTTATGGAATTGGTCGAATCCCCGCTCCAACCGCTTCGGTGGAAAAGGCGGTTCCTGCAATTCGGGTTTGACCGCGCTCTCTTCTTCGACCGCTCCTCCCGCCTTCAAAAGGTGAATAGCGTTCCTAGAAAATACGTGGTCAAACTAAAGCCAGCCTTTTGTCCCAAATTTACAACCGCTCCTCCCAAACCGCATGTAACTCCTAAGAAGAGTAAGGCGTTAGTAAAACCTCATGAAGCTTGTAGCTATTATAAATATTCTGTGTGTGATGGTTTAGGTCACAAGGCTGCAGAATGCCTTTGCGGTTCACATCCAATGCCAGGAAGAGTAAACCTCCTTCTCGTCAAACAGTGTGGGTCGTGAAGGGTTGCTAACTTCAGACCCAAGGAATAAAGGGGGACCTCATTCTTAATGTTTACATTTCAGGTCCTCTCGCTTAATGGCCGGTCACTCCAAGGAAAATGAATGGTATTCGACGGGTCGCTCAAGACATATGACTAGAGATAGATCATTACTAGAAGATGTCATTGAAGCAAGTGGTCCGTCTGTAACCTTTGGTGACAACAACAAAGGGAAGACCATTGGATATGGTGTTATAAGGAGAGGAAACCTAACCATTGAGAAGGTTTCTCTTGTCGATGGACTCAAGCACAACCTTCTTTCAATTTCTCAATTCTGCGACAAAGGAATGCTTTGCAACTTCACGTCATCAAACTGCTTTATCAAAGATAGCATTTCCGGAGTCACCCTACTCACAAGGATTCGTAAGAGTAATATTTACATTATTGATTTAGATTCTGCATGTAGTGTTACTAATCTCTGTTTTGTAGCTAAGAATGTGAGCGAAAATAGTTGGCTTTGGCACAAGAGGTTGAGCCACTTGAACTTCAAGTATCTTGCAAAGATTGGTAGGGAAAACCTCGTTCGTGGTTTACCCAAAGTGGCTGACCACCATCCAGAGAAATGCAAAGGCATGCCACTGTAAGCGACCATGTCGTCTTTCACCAGCAAGACCGCTCCATCAATTTCCAGATGCTTACAACTGCTTCACATAGATCTGTTTGGACCCGTAACCACTGCCAGCATTGGAGGAAATAGATATACCTTAGTGGTAGTGGATGATTACTCAAGATATACGTGGGTTGAGATGATGATTTCTAAAGATGATTGCTACGAGATTCTCACCGCACTATTTAAACGGCTCCAAACTCAAAAAGAGGACGACATCGTTAGTGTTCGATCAGATAATGGAACAGAATTTAAGAACAACGGTGTTGCTCAAGACATTGTGATGACCATGGGATTGATCACAATTTCTCAATCGCTGGTGTTCCACAACAAAATGGGGTTGTGGAAAGGAAGAATAGGACGTTGATTGAGGCCGGAAAGACAATTATATCTCAAGCGAAGCTACCTCGCATTTTTGGGCCGAAGCAATCAATACAAAGATGCTTCACTCGTAACCGCTCCTCATCAACAAAACCTATAACAAGACTCCCTATGAGCTTTGGCGAGGAAGAACCCCCAACATTGCATTCTTCAAGATCTTTGGCTGCAAATGTTTTGTCCTCTACAACGGAAGAGAAAATAGAGGTAAATTCGGAGCCAAGGCTGATGAAGGTATTTTTGTTGGGTATGCTAAACATTCAAAAGCTTTTCATGTTTTCAATAAAACTAGTTTAAAAATAATTGAGTCTGTCCATGTTACTTTTGATGAGCATTCTCTCCTTGAGCCACATTTGGCTCCAAGTGTCGTTGATGATTTTGTTGAGCATAATGAAACAGGTGAACCTTCTAGAACCGCACCTGAACCTTAACCGCAAAATCCAGCACCCTCAACTGAAATTCCCTCAAACCGCACGTTTGAAACCGCACCTGAAGTTCCTACTCCAGATGCAACTCCTAGGGAAGATGAAGTTGAAAATTCCCCTATCCAGCTTATAGAACCTCTTCGTCAACTTACCTTCCATGACTTCGCCAAGGATCTAACGATGTTTCAATTGAAGATCTTCAAGAAACCTCACCCAACCGTACTTACCCCTGTGAGGTTCGTGAAGTCGCTAGCCACCCTCACAAATGTGATTGGTGATCTGTTTTCCGAAGTTCAAACAAGGAGATCAAACTATGATGAGCATACTTCTTTATTATCTCAAGTTGAACCCAAGAAGATTGATGAAGCACTCCAAGATTCCAGTTGGGTCGTTGCTATGCAAGAAGAACTCAACCAGTTTGAAAGATGCAAGGTCTGGACTTTAGTGCCTAGACCTCAGGATCAAGGAGTGATAGGAACTAAGTGGGTATTTAGGAATAAGATGGATGAGAATGGAAGCATCACTAGGAATAAAGCAAGGTTGGTTGCACAAGGATATAGGCAAGAAGAAGGAATCGATTATGATGAAACATTTGCTCCAGTTGCAAGATTGGAAGCTATCAGAATTTTCTTAGCCTATGCCTCTTTCAAGAGTTTCAAGTTATATCAAATAGACGTAAAGAGTGCTTTCCTCAACGGCGAACTGCAAGAGACCGTGTATGTTGCCCAACCGCCTGGATTTGAAGACTCCAAATTTCCCAATCATGTATACAAACTCCAGAAAGCTTTGTATGGACTTAAGCAAGCTCCAAGAGCATGGTATGAGACTCTTTCTAAATTTTTACTAGAAAAGGGATTTAAACGCGGTAAAATCGATACAACTCTTTTTATTGCCAAATATAATGAGCATACCTTACTTGTTCAAATTTATGTCGATGATATTATTTTTGGTTCTACTAACGAGTTACTTTGTAAGCGTTTTGAAAAACTAATGAAAAGCAAGTTTGAGATGAGCATGATGGGAGAATTAACATTCTTCCTCGGGCTTCAAATCAAGCAATGCGAAGAAGGTATTTTCCTCAGCCAAGCCAAATACACCAAGGAGTTGATAAAGAAGTTTGGATTAGAAAATGCTAAAGCATATGATACTCCTATGTCCACCGGCAATAAGCTAGATAAGGATCTCAAAGGTAAGAAAGTTGATCAGACTTTATATCTAGGTATGATCGGCTCATTACTTTACTTAACTGCTAGTAGGCCAGATATCATGTTTAGTGTCTATGTATGTGCACGCTATCAAGCAGATCCTAGAGATGCACATCTTATTGCAGTCAAGCGTATAATCCGCTATTTATCTGGAACCACTAACCTTGGACTTTGGTATTCCAAAGATTCGAACTTCGATCTTGTAGGTTATTCAGATGCAGACATTATGCAGCTTTGTACTATTGACAGAAAAGCACTAGTGATACTTGTCATTTCCTCGGGAATAGACTAGTTGCTTGGGCCAGCAAGAAGCAAGCATCGCTTCAAAGTGTCAACCACGCAGGCCGAGTACATTGTCGCCGGTAGTTGTTGCCGCCAAATCCTTTCGATGAAGCAAAGCTGGTGGACTATGGAATCCATGAAGGGAATTGCCCCATCATGTGTGACAACACTTCAACAATTTCAGTCTCCAACAACCCTGTCATGCATTCCAAGACCAAGCATATTGATATCAAGTATCATTTTCTCAAAGATCATGTGGAGAAGAGGAATATCCATTTAGAGTACGAGGGGACAGACAACCAGATTGCTGATATCCTCACCAAGGCTCTTGACTCCAAGAGGTTTTCATTCCTTAGAGGAGAAATGGGTATGCTTGAACTTAAATGAATCCATTTTTTTTTCTAACTAACTTGTGTGTTGAGTTTAGGTTGTAGTCCTTATTGAGAATTTCAACCTCACCAATGTTGAACCGCGTATATTCAAACCGCATGAGTGGTCAACCGCCTCTGCAGCCAACCGCATTCTTCCAACCGCATGCTGCTTTCTGACCGCTCCATCTTCGACCGCATTCAACAATTGGTATTTTCAAACTTTGTTTTAATTTTTATTAGCTTTGAAGAAGCTATGCGGTTTAAAACTCCTTTCAACCGCACTGCCACGTGGACTCAAGGTAAGTTTTTTATTTTAGTCCACATTTTGACATAAGGGTATTTTTGCAAATAATTTCCCACGTTATTTCAAAATTTAAATGCATTTAATGCAAAGGGAACATTAGCATTAAAAGCTCTCTTGTCAGCCGTCATTGGAAAAAGGGAAGAAGATGAAAGGGTGCAACAGAGAAATGATTTCTTTTATGGGAAAATCAAAAAGTCTTTTCAACTGTCCTTGTTCTGAAAATTTTCCTATAAATAAAAACCTATCACCAACATTTCAACCTTTCCAACTCTGTCACCCTCTGCACCGTGTCCTTTTTCTACCAACTCATCTTCTCTCTCTAAAATCTTCATAAACCTCAAACTTTATTTCTTCAAATTTCAATGGCACCCAAGGCTCCCTTCACTGATATGGTATGATCTTCTTAACTTCATCTTTCTTCATTTCTGCAATATACCATGTGAATCCGCCATTGTTAGACCTTGAAGGCTTCGAAAACCCTCAAATGAATTTTTGTTCATAACTACTTTGTTTGTTGATCATTTTGTATGATTTAAGTTGGGTTTTGTTCGAATTTACTTATGGATGATTTATATGTAACTTATTTTATGATCCATCAATGATTTGAGCACTGATTTTGGATTCTTAGTTTAAGACATTTCGAAAACCCACTTCTGTGTTTTTGCTTATTCTTGTTGATTTTGAGCAAAGTATGAACTTTTATTGTTATATTGTCAATCTACTGCTCAATGTGATCATTTTGACATGTTATTTGTTGATTTTGGTGAACCTATGTTGAATCTCTGTTCTTAGTGTTCTAAGTTGTTCTTCGTGTTCATCATGCCTTCAAGATGACTGTTCATATGCCTTGTAAAATTATCACATGTTTTGGTTCACTTGATTCTCAAACATGTTTTCCATACTTAGATTATTTTCAATAAATTTTTCAATACACTATCTTGAATATCAACCGCATGCTCTTTGTTTGGAACTGCCTTCATGCAAATCCTTGATTTAAACCGCATGTCACTTCCAAACCGCATTCAAATTAGAACCGCATGCTCCCTATGAACCGCATGATATTTTGAACCGCATGCCTGTTAGATACTTATGAAAATCTTTTACAACTGCATGCTTAATTTGTTTGAGATCTTACTTAGTATATAGGCTGGACACCATAACCTTCCCCTATACAACTGCTTGCAGTGTGGGATAACCTTGGATTACAATGCCACGTACTAGTATAATCTCTTGCATATTTTCTATGTTCCTTAGTTGCATTCACAAATCACTTGAGGTTTGGAGTTCTTCACATTTCCAACCGCATTATTGCCAACCGCATGGATGCCCAAACCACCTGTGCATTGTGAATCATTTTATAGGCCTAAACTCTTTATTTCATTTTGTAGGAACCTAGATTTTTTATTCCAGGCTATGAAATCAATGAGCCTGAGCTTCAAAATGATACACTTGGTAGAGAGATGATTAGAAGATTGAGTGCCTCTGGAATCCTCCCTCTCTTCAACAAAAAGCAATCCTATATCATTCCATCATTTGTGGACCAGTTCTATGCAACTGTTGTTTCTGGAGATAGAGAATTGACTGATGGAAGTAAGATCAAATGCTTGGTTGCTGATGTCGAAGGTTTTAGGATTTCCATTAATCATTTGGATATTCGGAGCACCTTTGGATTCCATGTTTCTGGATGCCCCATTGAAGTTGATCAAGAAGTATTAGATGCAACCGCTCAATCTACAGTGAAGCTTCTATCTTTATCTGGTTCCTATAAGAAGAAGGCAAGGAAGGAGTTTGGAGAACTGATGAGTCACTTGGGCTATATGGTAGGGATGTCTGTTTGTGGGAAAACTGGTAACCACAACAACTTCACCTCTCAGCAATGGACATACTGTTGTGCCATATACAATGGGATAAAGCTTAATTGGCCCAAGATCCTGATGAAAGAATTGGCTAGCTCTATTGATACTTATCAATCAAAGATCAAGAATGAGCACATGAGATGGAGACCCTTCTGCAGGCTCCTAACCGCCTTGTTTACAAGCTACCAACATTTGGAGGACCTAAGACTCTCAACTCCTGAACTGTCTGTGCCCATGGGTGATGGAGACTCCCTTGGAACTAGGGTATGTCATAACTTCAGATATTCCTTTGGAGATGCTGAATACAAGTTCCTTTATGATGCTGATACCCATCATCTAAAAGAATTCTATGTTGAGATGTCTCCTGCAACTGCGGTCACTGCTTTGGGAAAGGCAATTAAGAAGGCTTCAAGAAGGAAGAATATTGTTCTTGAACCGCAGCCTAAGAAGCCTAGGACCGCACCATCTCAACCGCGTGCTCAAACCGCAGGTGCTGGTCCAAGTGCTAAAGAAAAAGAGAAGATGGTCTTGAGAGATGAACCTGATGAAGATGAAGAAGAAGAGGATGCAGGAATAGCCCCTCTTATCAAGAAGGCAAAGAGTGTGAAGTCTGCAACTGCAAATCTAACTGAGGAAGATAAAGCTGCTTTTTACAAAGCAAAACTTGACAAGTTGGAGAGAAAGGCAGAATTGAGGAAAGCTGCTAAGGGAAAGAAATCTTCTTCTGAACCGCTTGCTAAATCCCAACCGCAAGTTCAACCACCAGTTCAACCGCAACCCCAACCGCAACCTACTCCTCAAACTCAACCGTCTCCTCCTCCAACCCAATCTTCAGCTCAAACTCCTCCAACCTCACCCATTCAACCTCAAACCACTTCACCAATTCATGACCAGCCTCTTTCTCCTACCAGATCTCAATCCCCCAAATCGCTATCTCCCTCTCCACCTCCTAGAGTTGAAACCACTCAGAGGGAGATTCCCAGGAAGAGGAGATTAAAGCAAATGGCAAAGAAGGCAACTCCCTCCAAGAAACAAAAACATTACCTTCATAGTGTTGCCCAATCCAAATTCAAAATTCCTGGTGAGACTTCCTCATATTTTGATAATTCTTCCTCTTCCCATTCCAATTCCCATTCATCTTCCCATTCTGAATTACAAACCCCTTTAAACCAAGCAACCTCAAACCCCCGTGCCTTTACTGAATGGACCTCTAAGCCATCTGCAGGCCCAGCTCATTCCACTTCAAGACTTAGAGATCCAACTCCTTCACCACAAAATTCTCCCATAAACCAATCAAATCCTTCACCTCATAAATCTCCTTCCACACATACCAACCCAATCACTACAACTCCTCCATCCTCCACCATTCCTCCACACTATACCCCTGTCTCAACCACCCCTATACCAACCGCTCCTATCCAAACTACTCCTACATCAACCGCCCCTATACCAACCGCTCCTATCCAAACTACTCCTACATCAACCGCCCCAATACCAACCGCTCCCATTCCAACCACCCCTATATCAACCGACCCATCTTCCTTACCTTAAACTCTACCCATTTCAACTCAAACCTCCTCACCCTATACTATCCCTGCCTCTCGTATTTTTCAAACTCTTTTCTCTCAAATGCCTCAAACCGCACCTCCTACTTTTTCTGAACTGCCTCCTACTTTCACCCATATTCCCTCATCTTCAACCGCTCCTCCACCCACTGACTACTCCCAAATCCTTTCCACCCTTAACCTAATTCAATCCCAACTTCTCATTAACCAAGGCCATATAATCAAACTAACCGCTTCAAATGCCTCCCTTGAATCTTCCAACCGCTCCCTTCAGAAGTTAGCTGAATCTCAATCTCATTTGATTGCCTCTCAAACCCTTCAAATGGCTGATCATAAGAACTCCTTAAAGAGTTTTGCTCAGAGACTTAATGCCATTAAGGGGGAGAAGGACTTAGCAAACATTGTCAAATCCTCAGCTGATTCCTGCTTTGAAGGATTCAAGAAGGATTTAGCTGAAGGTGTCGTTCAAATACAATCATTTGGAGATTCTGATCTGAAAGAAATGATTTCTCAGCTTTCAACCTCCACCAAGACCGCCTTTGATTCTCTTTAGGCTGAAATTCTCATGCTATCAACTCTCAACCGCCTCCTTCTCAAGACTTTTAAACCGCCTTGAATGCGGTTGAAGCAAATGTCCTCTTAGAAGTTGATAATATTAAAGCTCAGCTAGAGGTCAAAACAAACTCTCTTGATGATGCCTTGATGGCCAAGCTGAATGAGATCAGGGATGAATTCAACGACCACCTTGAAAAGATCAAGTTAGGATTCACCTCTAAACTGGAAGCTACAGTTAATGAGCTGAAATCCTCCATTCAAGTGACTGTCAATCTTGATCCTATGTCTGAAGCAATTTCAACTCAGACCGCAGTAGTTCAGGGGGAGATTCACACCATGTTCAATTCTTTGAACTCCTCCTTCCATGCCTTAATTAAAGATCTAACTGCTAAGGTATCTGAAAACTCCAAGGCAGTTAATGATGCCAATCTCAAGCTTGATTCTCAAGAAAATATCCTAGAAAGATTGGTGACTGCTCAAGGAAGGACCGCTGATGAGGTGAGAAGAATTAGAAGATCCTTGAAGACTGAAACCTCTGCTTCTAATCTAGCCAGGAATCCAGAAGTTGATCAGCAGCAGCAGCAAGGTCAAGAACCGCACCAACAATGAACTGCTTCTGCTCTATAATTTTTGGTAAACTCTTTTGTTTGTTGGACCACACTCTTTGTATTTTTGTCCAACCTCTTTTTGTTTTTGTAACCTTTGCATTTTTCCTTTCTACCTTTGTAATTTGTAACCGCAGTGGTAGTAATGAAAAATGCATCATTGGTTCCAAAACCTTGTTCATATCAAACTGCTTGTTTGTAGAACAATGAAACCGCATATGGTTTATAACCTCATTCAAATATTTTCCAACTTAAAATCATTTTTTTAAATGAAGGTTAAACATTCAGTTTAAACCGCACTTTGAACTTAAACTCATATTTTTTTAAATGCACTGAATGCATTTCTATACTTTCCATATTGTAAGTTTTTATCTTTCAGATAGTATAGAAATCTATAGCTTAAGCTAAGTGTGTGCATTGACTTGGGACATGAATTACCATGTTAATTCTTATGGACATGTTCTTACCAAGTACAATGTTTGCTTTAGTTATAGTAGGTAATGGCATCAATCAAATAGGGGGAGATTGTTGGGTATGCATGTTTTAACCCTCCTATTTTGCATTAGATTTGATTGATACCATAACCTCCTTTCTATTTTAAGGACTTTAGGACCCTATGTAATGAAGCTTAGACTTCAATTTTTTAGCTAAGTCCATTTTATAGAATAGGTTAAATTTAGGCTTGAGGACTGACACAAGACTCATTGGAATTGAGAGTTGCAGATCAGAAGTTTCAAAACCGCCCTTTCAACCGCCTTAGCAAAACTGCTTCTAGCACTTGCTTGGTGGAATTCTTTGTTTGAAACTACCCTTGAACTACTTCAGTGCAACCGCCCTATGATGAACCGCACCCTTGCAGTTCAACATCAACCGCACTCTGCAACCTCACTGGAGTTATCAACCGCACATGTCAAACCGCTTATACTCCAGAACCGGCCCAATGATTGAAACTTGAAGTGAACCACCTTTTACCATTGTAATCCACATCAGCAATATCCAATGTCAACCACCTTATCTTGTCACGTGATTAAATGTCAGAGAAGATCTGCAAAGATCTTGAAAAGTGACAGGTGTCCAAACCTCATTGCTTGCAGCTGGAGCATTATCAGCTTTATCTGCAACTACTGTACCAAAGGACAAAAGTGGTTGCTGTGGACCAATGAGAATGCATCAAGGACTGTCCTTACAACAGCTGTGTCCAACGGCTATATTTGAGATGCTTGGGTATAAATACCCCTAATCTTCACCATTTGAAGATTGCTTGAAAAATTGAGAAATGCTGTGTTCATAGAAGCTGAAGCTCTGCCCAGAAAGTGTTCAAACCTTTGAATCTTCATCTTCATACTTCAAGAAATATTCCCCAGCCCAGAAATCAAGCCTTAACACATTCAAGAATCATTGTGCTCTACATCTCATAGATTTAAAGAGCCTTGATCTTGTTCTCACACACACACCTCACTTGTTTAATCACATAGATTAATCACTTGAGATACACTGGTTATAGTCTTAGGATTTGATCTTCATAGAATAGATTTTAAATTTGAGTATTGATCTTTGTAACTTGTAATCTCTCATACTCGTAGTAAAATCACTCTTGAAAATCCAAGACTAACCATCTTGGTAGTGGACGTAGATCGTTTATCGATTGAACCACTCCAAATCACGTGTTCTTACTTTCTGCATTTATATTTCCTGTGATTACTAATTATTTATCTTTATCTCTGTTTGATCTTTATTTAGATATACATTATTGTGAAATAGTGTTTGGAATTAACATTGTCAAAAATACACGTGTTTGTAAAACTGCACTCACCAAAACCGCCAAGCAAAAACCGCACTTACAAATCGCCTCTTCAAAACCGCTTTACACTCTATTATTCCGCTGTGCATTTTACATCTTCACTTGCAGTTTATTATCAACTGCAAGAGGATTTTGTAAGCAAGAGGTTTAGTTTTTATAAGAGGGCGAAAAATTTTAAACAGCTATTCACCCCCCCCCTCTAGCTGTATTTTCACCCTTGTTGCCACCTTTGGGACCAACACGCTTACCATGAAGATTTTGGCCATAATACAGAAAATTGCATTGCCTTGAGGAAGGAAATCAGCCACTTACTCTCTAAAGGCCTCTTAAGTATTTACTCGGAAAAAGAAAAGGACGGGCTGAAGCAAAGGAAGCCATAGCTGATACTCCGTCTCCACCTCCTCCTGCAACTAAGGTGATCAACTTTATCACAGGTGGTTCAGACATTTGTGGCACCACGTACTCCGCAGCCAAACGTCATGCCAAAGATTCTAAGGAAGACAAGATGGAATTACCGGCATGGCGTCCTGATACTTCTATGGGCCAGCAGATCGTCTTTGATCAAAATGATAAGGAAAATATTCTGGATCCTCATCATGACGGATTAGTCATCACCTTGCAAATTGCCGATTGTAAGGTGAAGCGTATTTTGGTCGACAACGGAAGTTCAGTCAACTTGGTCATGAAGAGCATGTTAGAAGAAATGTTAATTCCCCTAACCAAGGTTGTGAAGAATTCTTCCGTCCTAGTCGGGTTCAGCGGTGAGACCAAACAAACGATTGGAGAAATCAAATTGCCCGTCTATGTGGAAGGATTGAATTCCATGGAAAGGTTCTGCGTGATTGATTGCCCATCAGCTTATAATTTCATCCTGGGAAGACCATGGATCCATAGTATGAAAGCTGTTCCATCCACATACCACCAGTGCCTTAAGATGCCGACGCCTTGGGGGGTAATCAAGGTAAAAGGGGACCAACAAGCCGCTAAGGAATGTTATAAAACAGACATGAAAGCCTGCTCTACTCACCGTCCAGCATAGCAATTACAGAAAGGCGTCAAGGACATCTTGGAGGCTGCTGAGTATGATGTAAGAAAAGTGCCCGTGGAAGCCTCTGACCTTGATGCCCATGTGCTAGTTGGGGCTGACTTACCCCCAGAAATCGAAAAGGAATTGATTGACTTTCTGAAAAGTAGGAAGATGTGTTTCGCTTGGAAGCATGAGGATATGACTGGGATAGATAAAAGTATCATACCTCACGAGTTGAACATCGACCCTACCATCAAACTGGTCCATCAGAAGAGGAGGAAGTTTGCCCAAGAACGGAATCAGATCATTAAGGAAGAAGTGGAGAGACTGCTCAAGTCAAAGATGATAGGGAGGTGCAGTATCCTAGGTGGCTCGCCAACGTGGTCGTTGTTGAGAAGAAAAATGGGAAATGGCGTATATGCGTAGACTTTACAGACTTGAACAGAGCCTGTCCCAAGGATCCGTTCCCGTTACCCCATATTGATTATTTGGTAGATGAAACAGCTGGTCATGACGTATTGACCTTCATGGACGCTTCTTCAGGTTATCAGCAAATCCAAATGGAACCTTCCGATCAAGAAGATACCGCCTTCATAACTCCTTAAGGTATATATTGTTATATTGCCATGCCATTTGGGTTAAAAAATGCAGGGGCAACCTACCAAAGACTAGTAAACAAGATGTTCAAGGACCATCTCGGCAAAACAATGGAAGTATACATAGATGACATGGTGGTGAAGTCCAAGAATATGGAAGATCACGTACAACACTTGGCAGAGGCTTTTGACATCTTAGAAGCTTTCAATATGAAGTTGAACCCTTCCAAATGAAACTTTGGAGTTAGAGCTGGGAAGTTCTTGGGGTACATGGTGACTAAAAGGGGAATTGAGGCCAGCCCAGAGCAGATCAAAGCCATCCTCAACCTGAAATCCCCCAAAACGTCAAAGATGTACAAAGATTGACAGGACGAGTAGCGGCCTTTAATCGGTTCATTTCCAAATCTTCCGAAAAATGCAAGTTGTTTTATGACGTCTTGAGGAAGAACAAGCTGTTTTAGTGGACTGAACAACACGAAGAAGCCTTCTTGAATCTCAAAAAGTACCTTACATCTTCACCTCTCCTCGCTAAGCCAGAACCAGGTGAATCCCTCTATATATATTTAGCCATATCTGAGAGCGCCGTAAGTGCTGTCCTAGTAAAAGAAGATCAAGGCAGTCAACGTCCTGTTTACTATGTAAGTAATCCCTCCTAGATGCAGAAACCAGGTACTCCAATCTCGAAAAACTTATCCTCGCCTTAATCACTGCATCTACTAAATTACGTCATTACTTTGAAACACATCATATTACTGTAAAAACTAACTATCCTATCAGGACTATCATGAGAACTCCTAAGATGTCAGGGAGAATGGCCAAGTGGTCAGTCAAGCTCAGTACGTACGAAATTTCTTACGAACCTAGAAGTGCATTAAGTCTCAAGCCCTTGCGGATTTTGTAGCCGATTTCAGTGCTACCTTGCAACCTGAGGTGGAGCTGGAAGTCCAACACCTCGAAGGTAACAATATTCCCAGGTATTGGACATTGTTCACAGATGGAGCATCCAACTCAAAAGGCGCAAGACTGGGCATCTTATTAAAGTCGCCACAAGGAGAGTTAATCCCCCAGGCGGTTTCCTGTGAATTTCAGGCAACCAATAACGAAGCTGAGTATGAAGCCTTAATCATGGGTTTATCTACTGCTCTTAGTCTAGAAGTTACTCACCTTAACATATTTATTGATTCATTGCTATTAGTCAATCATTTTAACGGATCTTATGCAGCTAAGAGCACCAGGATGACACTTTATCTCCAACATGTTAAGGCATTGGCCGCGCGTTTTGTTGGTTTTTCCTTGGAACAGGTACCACGCGAAGAAAATGCTGAAGCCGACACCCTGGCTAATTTAGGGTCAACATGTGGAGCGATGATAAATACAAACATCCCCATTATTTACGTCCAATATCCAGCCATTGATCGAGCAGACGAATGCGCAGCCTTAGGTCATTCGGAGGCATCTCCTCCAGGCCAGGGAGCGGTGTCGACATGGACTCAACCTGTCGTACAGTATTTGCAAGAGGAACCATTCCGCAGGACGTTAAGAATCAAAGGTCTTTCAGAATGAAGATGTCCCGATTCACCTTAATTAACAATAAATTGTTCTGAAGGTCTGCTACAGGTCTTTACATGAGATGTTTAGATCCCATAGAAGTTGAGGAAGTCCTAAACGATCTACACGCGGGAGAATGTGGAAATCACTCAGGAGGAAAGACGCTGTCTTCCAAAGCCCTTAGAATGGGATACTACTGGCCCACTATGAGACAAGACGCAATGGATTTCTCTTTAAAATGCGACGCGTGTCAATGGCATAGCAACATATTGCATCAACCCACTGAACCTCTTCACCCCGTACTTTCATCTTGGCCTTTCATGCAATGGGGCATGGATATAGTCGGCAAGTTACCAAAAGCTCCAGGAGGCAGAGTGTTCATGTTAGCCATGACGGATTACTTCTCCAAATGGATCGAAGCAGAAGCGTATGTTCAAGTACGGGACAGGGAGGTCATATCTTTCTTAAAGAAGAACATTTTGAGCAGGTTTGGCATTCCTTCGGAAATCATTTATGACAATGGTTCTCAGTTTATTAGAAAAAAGACAAGGGATTTCTGTTCAAGGTGGGGAATCAAATTGATAACATCAACCCCTGTACATCCTCAAGCCAACGGACAAGCTGAATCAAGCAACAAGTTGATCATCAACAACTTGAAAAAATGTTTGGATAGGAAAAGGGGAAGATGGGCCGATGAATTAACACTTGTACTATGGGCTGATAGGACAACGTCTAAGAATGCTACAGGACAGACACCGTATTCTTTAGTATTCGGCACTGAAGCTGTACTCCCCATAGAAGCAGCAATTCCAACCACAAGATATGGATTGCTGACTCCTGAAGATAATAACCACCTCCTAGCCCAGGATATGGATACCGTGGATGAACTCAGGGACATGGCCAAGATAAGAATGGCTGCCTACCAACAACGAATTGCCAGGTTGTACAACAAGAACGTAAGAATAAGGCATTTTCAGGTTGGAGACATGGTGCTAAGGAAAGTATTCCAAAATACCCGGGAGTTGCACGCAGGAAAATTAGCTCCGAAGTGGGAAGGTCCCTACCTTGTTGATGCTGAGGCAGGAAAGGGTGCATATTGGCTGTCTACCCCAGACGACATTCGAATACCTAGAAGCTGGAATGCCCTGCATCTGAAGCATTATTACATGTATGTTGAAAGTTATTCCAATTTCCATATTTAGGTATGAGCTTCCCCTCAAACTAGTTTCTATCAATTTTCTTTCCTTTTACTTAAATCAAACCTTTACTGACTTAAGCATCGAAGGGGTGTTAGACATAGCTAACACCCATCTCTAACGTATTTTTGTTTTGCAAGACGTCACTGTAAACCACGGTAGTTCGATGTACTCGGATGTGTGGCCAACGTGTGCAACTGTTCAACATGTCAACATCTCAGAGATGCAAGGTAAAACACCTTTTACGGTTTAAAAGATTATCCATTTTTTTCTAAGTCTAATGATTATCATAACTTCACCTTGGCGCACGTTAAGGTATTTACCTTCTACGGTTAGAAAGATTTTACATCTTTCCTAAGTCTATTGGTTATAACAACCTCGCCTGAGCGCACGATTTCTTCACTTGGGGATCAATGGTTACAACATTGATACATGTTGTCTTGTCAATTTGGTTACAACATTGTTACATGTTGTCTTTTCAATTTGGTAATAGCATTGACATGTTATCTCCGTCAAGTGGTTGTAACATTTACATGTTACCGAAGAACAACAAAGATCCTATCACCAACAAAGCAGTTTCAATAAAAAATCCAAGGAAAAAAGGGCAAAAACACCCCACCAAGTTAAGATATTGAACCAACCCAACATCTTCAAAAAATTACAAGTCTTGACTCTTATGAGTCCTTACAAATTCTTTATGAGGATAAACCCTCACCAAACTGTTTTCAAGAGAAGAAGATAAAACATCCTAAAAATCATTCAGTGTTGCTGTCGTGGGCATCGTCAACCTGTTAGAGATCCTTGGAGGTGGCCTCATTCACCTTTTCATCCATGATCCGCTGCAAAGCTGCCTTCTCTTCATCCAGGTCCCAGTTCACGTGTCCTCCTACCCGGTATTCCTCAATCATTTGGATTCTAGTTTCAAAAACTGCTTTTGCAGTTTCGTTCACCAGGTCATCGCGAAGTGCTTCCATCTCCCTCGCATGCCTAATATCGACACTGGCAAGCCTGGACCGCCATTTTAAAATTTCTTCATTCTTGTCCCTGATTTCTAATCCCTTTTCTCTCAGTATCCTAGCAGCTTCCTTCAAATCCTTCTCGTACTCAGCTCTACTCATGTCTAAGGTATCACATTTTTCTTTCCACATCCTGATTTCTTTGGACATCAGCTTGGCAACTGAGACAGCCTTTTATCAACAAGAAAATGATATTTACCAGAATGAAAAGGGATCTCTGCACAAGATCCAAATAAACCCTTACCTGACTCTTCAGCACCTCTTCACTCCGAGTCTGCTTCTCCGCATTAGTAACCTGATCCTCAAATTTTCTCTTCAAAATAACTTTATCGCCCGCCTCAGGTATGTTCTCTTCCACTTTCATCTTGCCTTTGTACTTAGCCACAATGTCATTCGTCGTAAAGCCGGATCGAGACACTGTAAAACAAGAATATATGTCAGAATGGACTTATTACGGCAACTAATTCGATTGTATGATGAATCCAACTCACTTTTTAGAGAAACGTTGCAACTTTGGATTTGACAAAGACAGATGGATATTACACCCTTTAGGCTAATCTCGCCATAATATAAGAAGAGACATCAGATATGAAAAGAATTTGAAAATATTTGATGATATCAAGGCCACCCGAAAATAACGGTTACTGGTTCCAATCATGACTCTCCCCTTTCCTTCCAACCGTCACGTAAGGATATTCTTATCAAAATATTAAGACTTTCCGTATTCCAGCATGGGAAAGCCTCAATATTTTGGGGGCAATTGTTTCACCCTAAAAAATCCACTCAGCATGCTTTACATATTGGACATCCATCTTTGAGGTAACGTCTTGACTTACATCTTGACTAACGCCTTGAAATTATTTGTTGTGTTTATCCTATTTTTCAGGAGCAAAATTATAAATAAGTAATTCACCCATGTGACCGTTTGGACCTAGTCAAAGAGCAACATAACGGATTCAAACCATCAACCAAGGGATAACGGTTGGACTCCATCAACAAAGAGCAAGATTCTAGGCGCAAAATCAGCATGGCATTCAAGTTGTTATTTTCAGTTACAGTTACGCCTATATATTACTCTTAGAAAGCACTTGTGTTCACGTTACATAGTTTTGCTTACTTCTACTCTGCACTTGTAATCATAAACACAAAAGTCTTAATAAAATTTCTTTGGTTTAGGCAGGCTTGCCAAAAGCCTCCCGAGGTTTTTCTCTTGGAAGATAGCTCTAAGGGTTTCCTCGTTACATCCTTGTGTTCATCTTGCTTTGAGAATTATATTCCATTCGTGCCCAAAACTCCTTGAGAAGACAAATTTACTTGTTGAAATTTGTCCAAAACAGGTATACGAGAAGTCAGCTTGAGGGATCCTCACCACCGAAGTCCCTTCCCTCGCCAGCACCTGAGGCGTCCTCAGCCTGCATCTCACAAATGCCATATAAGGATCCTGAGTGACATATCCATAGCAGGCCGCCCAGCCCTAAACCAGTCCCAGTTCACTGATCCTTCCCGGGGATACAGCATGTCAGCCGGAGGCTCAGCCGGTGCCAAAGTAGCCAACCCTAAACCGTGCTGCCTCGTCACCCTCTCCCCCAAGTAATAGACGTCGCAAGTGAGGCCCCGCAAGATGCACCTCCTCTCCGTCCAGCGCTCGGCACGCCCCAGCTGCTCAACCTCGAACCGACCCCACGGGTAAAAATCCACCCTCTCGCTGGTCTCCGCCCCCAAAAACGGCACCATGTCCTGGTACCTCACCTTCTTCCTGGTCCTGCTAGTCCTCTTCACCCTAGCATCCTTCATCCACCAAAGCATAGCTGGGTGCGCAAAAAACTCCCCCTGGACATGGTCCCACGGGGCACATCCAAAGATTTCCAGAGCCCAAACCTGCATCCGACAAAGGAAACCCGTCAATACCAAAAGGCATACACAATATGTACAAGGAATGTAAAGAAAATAGAGAAAAGAAGAAATAGAGAGTATACCTCCAGCGGGAACTCAAAGCAGGTCAAGGAGGTGGACGCCTTCCTGCTGTACCTATCCAAAGCAAAGTACAGCTCCGCCAAACCGGCCTCTCTCCAGGCATACTCATCTATCCTGTCGATGTCCGCTAAAGACCCCAGTAAGGCGAACACAGCTGTGCCCTCAGCATGCCCAAATAATGTGCTAGAAAGGGTGAACTACAAAAAACAGCGAGCGGCCTACTCAGCAGAGATGGTCTGATCCCCTCTCTCATACCGAGCTATGCTCTCGGTCAGCTTCCCAACGATCACGGCATACTCCATGCCCATCCCCTTCCTCGGCTCGGGAATGATCCCCAGTAGATTCATCAGCTCCCCGTCCGTGTATCCATCATGCCACTCCAAGCTGAGCCCCTTGAAGGACAGGCCACAGCATAGTCTGTAGGGGTCACGGTAGCCTCCCCCCAAAAGAAGTGGAAAGAGTGGGTAACATCCCACCAGTGCTCAATCAGGGCCAGATAGAGCCCCTTGCTCTTATGCAACCCCGCCAATCCTCTCAAGCACTCAACAAAGCCGTAAAGATTAGAAGCCACCACAAGCTGGCGAGGACTCCTGTAATCCTCCCTACCTGCCGTAGGCAAGGCATCCCAAAGCTTCACGACCGCCTCCATGGACCCTCGAGTCTTCAGCTTGTCCAGCTTGCTTTGGATGACATGCGATCTCCCCTGCAGGTAAACACAACACAAGCATGTCAATAAAATGACAAGCATAACCCGAACACAAACAGAAAAGAGAAAATAAACTCCGTCCCATTTTCGAACACATTTTTCTTCATGCACTTTATTTTACAAATTTAGCATGCATACAGTTTTTATCACAAAAATCTCTTATGCAAGAGTCCGTCCCAAATTCGGCAAATTTGTACCCACTTCACAAATCTAGCGTGCATGCGTCTTTTCTCACATTCAGTCATCATGTTATCAAACATGCATTCACAAAAAAAGGTTTTCATCACAAAAATCTCTTATGCAAGAGTCCGTCCCAAATTCGGCAAATTTGTACCCACTTCACAAACATAGCATGCATGCATCTTTTCTCACGTTCAGTCATCATGTTATCAAACATGCATTCACAAGAGCAAATTTTCATCACAAAAATCTCTTATACAAGTGTCCGTCCCAAATTCGGCAAATTTGTGCCCACTTTATTTTTACATTATGCAAACTACTCATGTTTCCCACAAACAAATTGCATATTCCTTCTACAAACAAATTGCATATTCCTTCATCGTTCACCAATTGCGAGAGTGTGTAATGACGGTGCATCCTCACCAATTCAAGCTGCTTCTCCGCAGCCTCTCTACTCACCCGACCTCGGCGGACTACGTTAGCTCCTTCCCTTCGCTCCATAGCCTCGATTTTGAAGGTTTCGGCAAGGATTTTGGACAACAATGTCATTTTCTGCATCCTTTTTTCTCTCTCCCTCTCGGCTTCTGTTTAAGAGAATGAAGAAGACAGAAACGTCAGTCTTGATTTTTAAACCCATCGCCCCGCTGATCTGGTCCGCGCGGATAAGATTGTAGGGTGAAATCCCTACTTTGCCCTTTTAATTCCTGGCACTCTGCATTCAGACCCCTAGCTTAACAGAAAGTTAACAGGAATTGACCTCTTCAACAAAACCTAACGGAAGCCCATTCCTTTCCTCGTTTTCAACCCCGGCCTTCAACGTAAGCCCGACCTCTTCAACAAAACTTAACGGAAGCCCATTCCCTTCCTCGTTTTCAACCCCGACCGTCATTGTAAGCCCGTCCTCCTTCAATGGAACTTAACGAAAGTCCCTTTCCTTTGGGATTTTCAACCCCGACCGTCATCGTAAGCCCGTACAAAGAATGCATATCCCCAGCAGATAAACCCCGGCAGTCATCGTAAGCCCAAGTTTTCCCAGCTAAGCAAACAAAGCAACACCTCCGTTAGTCGAATGTCTTCGGCAACACCTCCCGTTAGTCGAGTCCGTCTTCGGAAACGCCTCCGTTAGTCGAGTTATCTTCGGCAACGCCTCTAGTTAGTCAAGTCCGTCTTCGGCAATGCCTCTGTTAGTCGAGTTATCTTTGGCAACGCCTCCGTTAGTCGAGTCTGTCTTCGGCAACGCCTCCGTTAGTCGAGTCTGTCTTCAACAACGTCTCTGTTAGTCGAGTTATCTTCGGCAACGCCTCCGTTAGTCGAGTTATCTTCGGCAACGCCTCCGTTAGTCGAGTCTATCTTCGGCAATGCCTCTGTTAGTCGAGTCTATCTTCGGCAACGCCTCCGTTAGTCGAGTCTATCTTCGGCAATGCCTCCGTTAGTCGAGTCCGTCTTCGGCAACGCCTCCGTTAGTCGAGTCCGTCTTCGGCAATGCCTCCGTTAGTCGAGTCTATCTTCGGCAATACCTCCATTAGTCGAGTCCGTCTTCGACAACGCCTCCGTTAGTCGAGTTATCTTTGACAATATCTTCGTTAGTCGAGTTATCTTCGGCAACGCCTTCGTTAGTCGAGTTATCTTCGGCAACGCCTCCCGTTAGTCGAGTCCGTCTTTGCAAAGCCTCCGTTAGTCGAGTCTGTCTTCGGCAATGCCTCCGTTAGTCGAGTTATCTTCGGCAACGCCTCCATTAGTCGAGTCTGTCTTTGGTAACGCCTCCGTTAGTCGAGTCTATCTTCGGCAACGCCTCCATTAGTCGAGTCATCTTCGGCAATGCCTCCGTTACTCGAGTCATCTTCGACAACGCCTCCGTTATTCGAGTTGCCGAGTCATCTTCGGCAACACCTCCGTTAGTCGAGTCTATCTTCGAAAACGCCTCCGTTAGTTGAGTCTATCTTCGGCAATGCTTCCGTTAGTCGAGTCATCTTCGGCAACGCCTCCGTTAGTCGAGCTGTCTTCACCAACGCCTCCGTTAGTCGAGTCTGTCTTCGCCAACGCCTCCATTAATCGAGTCTGTCTTTGGCAACGCCTCCGTTAGTCGAGTCTGTCTTCGACAACGCCTCCGTTAGTCGAGTCTGTCTTCGATAATGCCTCTGTTAGTCGAGTCTGTCTTCGACAACGCCTCCGTTAGTCGAGTCTATCTTCGGCAATGCCTCAATTAGTTGAGTTATCTTCGACAACGCCTCCGTTAGTCGAGTCCGTCTTCAGTAACGCCTCCGTTAGTTGAGTCTATCTTCGGCAACGCCTCCGTTAGTCGAGTTATCTTCGGCAACGCCTTCGTTAGTCGAGTCTACCTTCGACAACGAAAAATGCGGTGGGAGGTCCATTCGTTTGACCACTCCTTTCCCCCGCAGGATCTGAACTACGACCGGCTTGATTCTCACTTGGGATACGTAGGAATCCTTTAAAAGGGTCCTGCCATCCGACCACCTCGGTCACCTCCTTAGCCATCTAGGTAAAAGTTTGCCAGACTGGGATCCTCACTTTGTCGATGACCCCACTTCCCCTGGAAGTACCGTCGCCGAGGGGCCACTGTAAGTGCCCCAATCTAGGTCATTAATGTTCCGTCAACCCAAATTAATGATTTATGATCATTTAGGGGCATTTTGGACATTATTTTGACAATTTGAATGAGGAAGGACCTCTTAGGAATAAAAAAATGGGCAAAGACCTCGCTGGAAATTTGTCATTTCCAATAAAAAAGGAATATTGACCATTTAGATAAATCCAAAACTGCTTTTTGCACAGGACCAAGCATGCTGCTGATCCCATCCGCGCGGATGAGATTGTATCTACAATCTTATCCACGCGGATAAGATTGCACCCCAGCCAACCTATAAATACATCACTTCTCCCTCAGTTTTAAAAGGCCAAAAAAATTCATAAAACCTACTGTTACTTTGTCAAAATCCCCCCTCAAATAGCCCTTAACACCCTCACAACTCAAATTCCATACCAAATTCAACACCAAATCCACTCCAAAACCACTTCCAAACCCTCAAACCGTAAACACCAACCCAAGAAACAATTGGTAAACCCTTGCTCTCCCTACTCAACACTCCTTTGTTCATGCATGAATTTAATGTCTCCATGATGTGATTTTATTTGCCCCTTTTTGTTCATCCCCCTTTTCTTTGTCCTAGGATCCAAGAAAATCTCCATGGAACTCATTCCTATGGATGATTCTCTACAAGGATCCACATTTTATTTATGAATTTTCCTTGTTCCTTCTACATTAACTTGTCTTTACTTGTTACTTGCTCATTTGACCTAGAAGATGGTCATCTTGGAGTCAATCTCCATAGGTGATCACTTCTAAATGGTCCACATTTTTTATCCATGTCTCTTCACATTTCTAGTTCTCACTTGTTGCTTGACCTAGGATGTGGTCATCTTGGAGATCATCTCCATAGATGATCACTCCAAATGGTCTAAATTGTTCATTTTCTTGCAAATCCCCCTCCCTAGTCTAAGATGCTCACCTTGGAACCCTTTCCTTGGATGAAAATCATCTAGACTCACAAATTAGGTCACACAAGATGTATGAGATACACTTGAGTATAGGTCTCAAGGATGGTCCTCCTTATGGCCACCTTAGAGATCTTCCTCTAAAAGTTGATACATCTTGACCTATCTCTTGTTTAAATTTACTTTCATGTCAAATCCCCTTCCCTTTTGCAAATGATATGTTTTCAAGTCCCTCGGGATGGCTTGATTAAGTGGATTCATCACTTATGACCACTAATCAAAGTCTAGGGAAAGAGAGGACAAAACATGGATGCCAAAATCTAAACACTTCCTTTGTTTTTTTCTGTTTTCAGTTACATTTCCAGTTAAGTCCTGTAAATCAAGTTATGTTTCTGGAAATTATAGTGACTAATTGAGAAACTGTAAAAAATTAAAATTGCAGGTTAGCCCGCGCAGATAAGATTGCACTACAATCTCATCCACGCGGATGACATTGTCATCTGCAAACAGTTTTCCAATTTCTGTTATTTTCAGTTCAGTCCTTGTTTTCAAACTGTTTTTCTAGTCCAGTCCCTCAGATTCAGTTTGTCTCCAGAAAATCCCTTTTAGTCAAACCTTTTTTCAAAACACACACACACAAAAAAGTTTCAAGTGAGAAAGACTCGTCGTACGAGGCATTCCAGGTGAACGTCAAACGTCCTTCCCGGAAGTGTAACGTGACCTCCGAACTCACTTCTCTAATTTTGGGCATTTTTCAAAGTTTTGGCCCCTTAAACTAAAAATGGAGTGGCGACTCCGTTGATTTTTCAAAGTCCGATAAAGATTTTCCAAACTCCCAAAAAAAAGAGGTTTTGTTGGGCGCCAAAAGAAAATCGGGTATATCACAAATAGTTCAAATTCTCATAAATGGATCGATGCCATAAATGAAGAGTTGAAATTCATGAAGGACAATGACGTTTGGGATCTTGTTCTATTACCTAAAAATGTGAAACCCATCGGATGTAAATGGATCATTAAGACCAAAAGGGATTCACAAGGTAATGTGGAAAGATATAAAGCTCGTCTTGTTACTAAGGGATTCACTCAAAAGGAGGGCATTGTTTATAAAGAAATATTTTCACCGGTATCTTCTAAAAACTCTTTTAGGATCATTATGGCACTTGTAGCACATTTTGATCTTGAGCTTCATCAAATGGATGTAAAGACAAATTTTCTCAATGGAGACTTTGAGGAAACTATCTATATGAAGAAACCCAAAATGATGACTGATTTAGATCAAAAAATCAATTAGTTTGTAAACTTGAGAAATCCATTTATGGGCTCAAGCAAGCTTCTCGTCAATGGTACTTAAAATTCAATCAAGTAATTCTTTCATTTGGTTTTGAAACAATTTTGCGGAAGATTGTGTGTACCATAAGTTCAGTGGGAGTAAATTTATATTTTTGGTCTTATATGTGGATGATATTTTACTTGCTAGCAATGATAAGGAAATTCTTAGGGAAACTAAGAAATTTCTTTCAAACAAATTTGAAATGAAAGATCTTGGTGAGGCATCATTTGTATTAGGAATCCAAATTCACCGTGATCGTTCACGAGGTATTTTAGGATTGTCACAAAAGAGCTATATTGAGAAGGTATATTACAAAGGTTTAGCATGCAAAATTGTAAGCACACAACACCCATGTTTCTAAGGTAGACAAGTTTAGTCTCAAACAATGTCCTAAAAATAATATAGAGTCCAAGTTTATGGAAAATATCCCTTATGCATCAGCAGTAGGAAGCTTAATGTATGCACAAGTCTGTACTCGTCCAGACTTTGCATTTATTGTTGGGATGCTTGGTCGATATCAAAGCAATCCGGGGAGAGAACATTGAGTTGCAGCCAAAAGAGTGATGAGATACCTACAAAACACTAAGGACTACATGCTTACATATACAAAGTCGGATCATCTTGAGATTGTTGGGTATTCCGATTCCGATTTTGCTGGATGTCAAGATAGTCGAAAATCGACTTCCGGTTATGTTTTCACATTAGTTGGTGGAGCAATATCTTGGAGAAGTGCCAAGTAAACACTCGTGACTTCCTCTACCATGAAAGTCGAGTTTGTTGCTTGTTACGAAGCATTCAAATAAGCTATATGGCTGCGTAAATACATTGAAGGACTGCGAATTGTCAATGGTGTTGAAAAACTACTCAAGTTATGTTGTGACAATCGGACTGCAGTATTGTATTCTAACAACAACAAGAGTTCATCTAGATCTAAGCATATAGATATCAAGTATCTTGTTGTTAGAGAAAGAGTACAAAATGGACAAATAGAAATACAACTTATAGGAACAGACTCCATGTTAGCGTATCCTTTTACCAAAGTGTTATCTCCTTTAGCGTTTCACGAGCATACCGCTCATATGGGTATTACAACTTTTGATAACATTTAATATAGTGGGAGTTTATGTTGTACTTTCATTTGATTGTTTTATATCTATTAATGATTGATCTCATTTGGTTAAGTAGGACTAGTTGGAGGAATATATATACATGCTTCAATATATTCATCAATTTCTCATGCTACACATCTATACTTAATCTATGTCATTTAGTTGGATATATATATGTGATTAATACGGATTTAGTTGCGAATCAATTACAACGACCGCCCCTTTAGTCCTTATACTTATGAAGCTAATGGACGAGATTGTTGAATGACAATAAAGTATACATAAGAATTGTCATTTAACATTATAAATATAATTTTATAAGGGTTTATTAAGTACAAACACATGTTTTGGCAATCCAAGTGGGAGATTGTTAGAACATGAATTGCAATATGTGTATGCTTGATAAATATACATAAACATGTAGACGTACATGTATAAATCATAAATATAATGATGTATACAGTATATAAATTAATCAATGTGTAGAATTCCTAAAATAAAAATTACCTATTTATGATGGACAAAAGGTAACATTTTTACTACTTCATATGAAATTGTGTGGTTCCTAAATGAAATGTCCTTTGATTTCCTATATATAGAGGCTTTCCATCGGCCTAAGAAGACACATAATTAATATACTCTCTATCCATAATCCGAGAGAAAAAGTAAGAAAGCATTATCATTTAGAAGAACTGTTTCTCCCTCCTTATTTCTTCTTCTTCTTGTCTTCAACATTATGGATTCATCAGGTATTATGCTTTCGCTTCCATTTCCTTTCTCATTCTTATTCAAGACTTGAGTATGACTTAGGTATAACGAAATAGAAATGTTCCAACACCTACATCTCCTCTTGTCCATTTTTTGGGTATTGTTGTGCATTGTATTCTTTTATGGGACAAACCGTTGCAAGGTTAAAATAACTTTGTGGCGGATGTAAGCAAGCGTTATGCTTATATATTAGTCGTAAGACATGGTCCGAGTTATGTCCAAATCATTTTGTATCTATATCATAGTGTTGAAGAATAAATGGGTTTGCAATCAAGTCATGTTGGATTCATTTTGTTGAAATGATGATGAAGTTGAAGCTCACAATATAGAATTTTCTTTCTGCATTCCATCATGAGACCAAACATAAGTATTTCATTAGACCTTTAGAAACTCCAATGTTTTGTCGATGACTCGAATGTAAACAGAAATCTCTGTTTTTACGGTGTTGTACTGTACAACACCTTATGGTCATTATGTACACCTTGCCGTGCTGAAAACCATATTTGTGTACATTTTAGCTATACTTGATTCTGTACTACTTGTATTGATCATTATACCGAGTACTGCACCTAGCCTGAGTAGCTCGCGACGAGCATGATTTTTTAACAGTTGGATCGTGTAGAAAAATAGGAACATGAAAAATAAAAATGTACCACGTGGACCCATGCTTTGTCTACTTATTGCAAAAAACGTATTCCAAAATGGGGTTTGAAGACTTCTATGACCAAAAATGACACCAAAGAGGTTCAAAAACCTCATGCTTGATAGACCCTCACTAGTGGCTGCAATCAAGCACTGCACCTCGGCTCGAGACTTGAGAACCATTCACGCCCACCTTATCCGAAACCAACTAGCCCAAAATACCTTTCTAGCCGGCAATTTACTTGAGTCTGCCGCGCTCACGGTCCCTTGCCACTTGTCATACGCCCATCGCATATTTTCATGGACCCACCGACCAAATCTTTTCCTGTGGAACACCATGATAAGAGGCTACTCGCTCAGTGATTCTCCGGCCAAAGCCATAAAACTGTACAAGGAAATGCTTCTTAGTGGCATTTCGTCGAACACCTTTACAATTGGGTTCATTCTCAAGGCACTGGGAAAGCTTCTGAGCCTTGATCAGGACAAGAATTTCCATGCCCATATTCTGAAACTGGGTTTGAATTTTGAGACTCCAGTTGTCAACAGTTTGGCCAAATTGTATGTGAATTGTGGTTGTACCGAGTCTGCAGGAAACCTGTTCGATGAAATGTCTCATAGAGATGCTGCCTCATGGAGCATATTGATGTCTGCTTATGCGCAAAATGGGTGTGAGTTAAAAGCCTTGGATTTGTTTAGAGAAATGCAGATTGAGGGTGTGGAGATAGATGAGTTTGTCTTGGCTAGTGTTGTAAAGATTTGTGGTAATTTAGGGGCATTTGATTTGGGTAAATGGGTACATTCTTATATTGATAAAGAGGGAGTCAAAGTTGATGTTATTTTGGGTACATCTCTAGTGGACATGTATGCCAAGTGTGGTAGTTTAGATGATGCATTAAAGGTCTTTCAAGGGTTGGATGAGAAAGATGTAATGGCTTGGTCTGCTATGATTGGAGGGTATGCTGTACATGGGCATGGTGAGAAAGCTTTGGAGTTGTTTGATAAGATGAAAAGAGCTAATGTGAGGCCCAATTCTTTCACTTTCACTAGTGTTTTATCTGCATGTAGTCATTCAGGGTTGGTTGATGATGGTTGTAGATACTTTGACAGCATGCAATCTGACTATCGAATCGCCCCTCGAATTGAGCACTATGGTTGCATGGTGGACCTATTTTGTCGAGCAGGGTTCGTGGTTAAGGCCCACGAGTTCATTAAAAGAATGCCCGTTGAGCCAAACGCCATTGTTTTGAGAACTCTACTTAGTGCCTGCAGGACTCATGGATTTAAAGAGTTAAGCGAGCATATAAGTGGAAAGATACTTGAGCTAGAGCCAACGGGTGGTGATAATTATGTATTAGTGTCCAATATGTATGCTTCCATCGGTAAATGGCCAAATGTAAGTCATGTCAGAAGCCTAATGAAGGAGAAAAAAGTGAAGAAAGAACACGGTTGGAGCTCCATAGAGGTGAACTTTACAGTTCACCAGTTCATAATTGGTGACAAATCACATCCGGAAAAGGATGAGATTTATGAAATGCTTGAAGAAATGGCTAGAAAGTTACGTCAAGAGGGATATATTGCGACAACAACAGATGTGTTGCACGATATACACGCAGAAGAAAAAGAACAAGCATTGGGTGTTCATAGTGAGAGGCTGGCTATAGCTTATGGGCTGCTTCGAGTGCCCAAGGAGTTGCCCATTAGGATTGTGAAGAACCTGCGCGTATGTAGAGATTGTCATTCGGTTATAAAGTTGTTATCTGGTATATACAAGAGGGAGATAGTTGTCAGAGACCGAATTCGGTTTCATCATTTTGGAGACTCCAGATGTTCTTGTAACGATTATTGGTGATTCAAGATGTTCTTGGAGAATCAGAATTTTCTTGTAAAAGTGTCTTTCAAGATTATGAAAATATCCAACACAAGAGTTTTATTGTGAGCCATTTGAAGAAAAAATGTTGCAAAATGATAATAGTATCCGTTTGATGCAATGGTACTACAAGATTCTCTTTTGTCAACGTTTCAATGTATTGTAGTATTCTCTTTGTCTCCGAAGGAATGTCGCGACATTCATTTATTATCCTGCTAATCATCATTTACAATTTATTCTTTTACTAATTATGTCAAGTTTATTAAAGGGAGGGGTGTAAGTGGTTCGGTTCGAACTGCGGTTTGAGACCGAACCGAATTAAAATATGCGGTTCGTTTGGTTCAAGTATGAATGGTTCAGTACGGTTTCAAATATTAGCAAACTACATGGTTCATTTTGGTTTGTGGTCTGACCCTCACTGGCCAAATCAAACCGTGATTTGAGACCGCCAGACCGAACAAATAACCGAACCACTGACCAAAACACATTACATGAACTAATCCTAACCCCCGTTTTGTATCTTATTTAATAATTTTGTATATTTATTAATATTTAATGTTAGATTAATAAAAAACCTACATCAAATAGAATAATCCTAATCCCCGTTTTGTATCTTATTTAATATTAATTTCATCATTTAATGTTAGTTTAAATTATGGTCTGAACCACAGTATGAACCAAATAATTGAACCGCGGTTTGATCAAACCGAACCAACCAAACCATAGCGGTTTGGTTTCGTTCGGTTTGAATTTTTTCATGTTTGATTCGATTTGAAATTTTTCAAAATCGATAACTAGTGGTTCGGTTCATAAATACCCTCAAACCGAACCAAATCAAACCATTTACGCCCCTAATTTAATTAAAGGTATATATTACCTATATATGCATTTAAAAAGACGTCAACTTTCTTAAATATTATAAAGTGGACATTCATGCAAGAGTTTAATTTTTTAACTATAGTTTTTATATTTATTTTGCCTTTGCTTCACTAATCTAAGGTTTGTAATGTGTAATATTTTCTTGTGATTAAAATGGTTGAGTACTGGTAGGGGATTACTTTTTTTTTTTTTCTTTTCCTTTTTAAAAGAAGGGGATCAACACATTTCACCGCTCTCACTTGATGCGGCTTTCTGAGAGGCGCCCTAGCTATCTTTAGGGAGGGCAATGTCATTCCCTCTAACCGTGGTGGGGAATCGAACCCATGTGCTCAGGGTTGGAAGGCAAACTCTAACCAGTCGCGCTAAGACCCCGCGTGCACTGGTAGGGGATTACTGGTACAAGGATCAAGTGATTAAAATGGTTAAGGGGTAGAGGATTACTGGTAAAAGGAGCAAGTCAAAGGTGAATAGGAAGTGACTATTAAGGTTTGATATATACTGTGAGTTATCTCTTTTATCACTTTAAGATTTTATCATTTTAAATAAGTTGGTTAATTGACATGGCATCAAAGCATTGATTGGACAAAGTTAAGGGTTTAAATTGTCCTGCTTGCATTTGTTTAAATTGTGCACAATTGCACGTGTTAACTCCTCCTAGTGTGATCAGATTAGACGTGAAAGCACGTGGGGTCTTAGCCTGATGGTTAGGATTCATGGCTTCCAACCTGGAGGTCATGAGTTCGATTCCCCCACCAGTGGTTGGAGGGAATGACATTGCCCTCCCTAGCATAGCTAGGCGCCTCTGTGAAGTGCATCAAGGGGGGAGCGGTGAAATTTGTTGATCCCCTTCTTTTTAAAAAAAGGAAAAAAAAAAAAGATTAGACGTGAAAGGAACCATCAGGACTTGACCTGATGGCCAGAGCACTGCAACACCAACACGGAGGTTCTGGGTTCGATTCCCCCCAGTGGTTAGAGTGGATGATTATCCCTCCCTAGTTAATATTAGGCGCCTCTGAAGGGATTTTAAGGGAATTTCAGAAAATTGAGGGACTTGTTAGTAAAAAATTGACTTATACAAAAAGGGGCTCGAGATGGGCAGCCTCATAAAAAAAAAAAAAAAAAAAAAAAAAAAAAAGATTAGACGTGAAAGGAACTATTAAGGCTTGATATACATTGTGAGGATGATGCATTATAAAGGCATAATGAGGATGATGTTTGTGATATTTGTTATACTGTCCGTCCCCAATAATAAGGTTTTTTTTTTTTTTTTCACTACTCACACACACACGCACGCGCGAAGCGCGCAGGAGATAAATTTTGGCGCCTAGGAGATAAATTCCCCAGGGAGAGAAAGTCTTCCTCTAACTTGCAGGGGGATCGAACCCATGACCTCCGGGTTGAAAGCGCGAGGTGAGCCAGGCGAGCCAAATCCCATGTGCTTCAATAATAAGGTTCTTAATTTTATTATATGGAGATTAATAAAAAATAAATGTTATTAGTATAAAATGTAAAAGTATGAGAAAGAATTCGGTAGAGAATTTTTGCTTTGAAAATGACAAGTGAATTTCATTGTACATTTTAGATAATAAATCAACTAAAAATCTTATTTTAGCACATAACAAAAAGAAAATTAATAACCTTATGCTGGAATGGAGGGTAGGGGTGAGCATGATACAGGGTACAAAATTGGGGTAATACCGGAATCGAACCATATATATTTGGTTCTCAAAATCTTAAACCGTAACAGATCAGTTTTTAAATGGTTTGATTCCATCGATTTTCGATTCCATCGATTTTCGATTTTGGAATTGATTGATTCGCTGCGTGATTCGGTTCTTCGGCAATTATGATGAAGCTTGAGCTAGCACGTCTTATAAACATAAATATTATGTAAAGAAATACTCCCTCCGTTTCAAACCTACGTGCACATTTTATCATTTTGGGCGTCCCAAACCTACGTGCACATTTCTTAAAATGGCAAAGAATCTTTACTATTTCCTCCACCCATTCTCTCTCCTATTTTACTTTTATACTCACAACACCAATCAACTTCACTATTTCCTCCACTCATTCTCTCTCCTATTTTACTTTTACACTCACAACACTTTCTCCATTACCCACTTTTCTTAATTTACGCGCAAAAACTCAAATGTGCACACAGGTTTGGGATTGAGGGAGTATATGATTATGAATAAATTGAAATAACAATCCCAACATCTAACATTTCAGATATGTAGGTGTTGGAAATGGGTAACGAAAGTTAAAGTTTGACTTAACGTTGACCTAACTTTCTAACGGAATTCGTTATTTGTTAACGAAGTAAGTTACAAAATGTATTCTATATTTATGTAGATTATGAAACTCATTTATTGTCTCAAAACCATTTCCGGGTGAATGAGAAATTAATGACAAAAGATTTGTAACTTAACGAGAGTTGTTTAAAGGGTCAATTAGATTATTTGGATTTAATTGGATTCAAACTATGTTTTTGGCTGATGAGATTTTCCTCCCAGATGATCAGAACGAGTGGGGACTCTGGTCACGAGTCGTGAGCACGAATGGACCTTAATGGACATTTGCTCAAATTCTGATCAGAACGAGTGGAGGCCTTGGGAACGAGTCGTGGGCACGACTCGTGCCAAGGAGCACGACTCGTGCCCTTCGCTGCTGCCAGGAAAAGTTGTGCCTTTTCAAGGAAAAAGACACAAACCCCTTAACTCTCCTTATATACTTCCCCTCCGAATTTCAATTCATACATACAGTAAATTGAGTCTTCCTACACACATTTGAGATAGATTAACTTAGCCTAATCATTTCATATTGTTGCATTAAATTCCTTCAAGTTCGAAAGTTTCAAATAGTCAATTGTTCGTTAGATTTGTTAATTTGGAGTGCTCCTATTAACAAATAGAAGTCGTTTCATCTCACGAGAAGTTTGTCATCAACTGTAAGCACCAGTGCGGGACAAATACTTCTTACGAAAATTGTGTTAAACACAAGACTCGACTTTTTTTCTGGTTTGCTTTTCAATTTCCGTTATCTTTCCCGTTATCTTTCTCATTTTCTTTGTTATTTCCTTAAGAAGCATATCCATAAATCCCAACATTCGTAAGAAGTATTTGACGTTTCTTAAGGCGTTCCTACAATGGCGAATGAGAGAGACAATTCCGAGTCATCCGGGCTTACTCCCCCTCAAAGCGATGCACCGCTCAAGAATGTTGCACCCGCTACTACACCGTCTCACTCGATTCATGGTGAAAAATCCCCAAAGTTTACCGGGGTGAATTTCAAGAGATGGCAACAAAAGATACTATTCTACTTGACCACTCTAAGTTTACATCGGTTCTTAAAGGAAGATCCGATTGTTGCAAATGGTGATCCCGACCCTCAAAGGCTTTTGGCAAAAGAGGCTTGGGACCACGGTAATTTTCTATGTAAAAATTACATTTTGAATGGACTCGACGATGCACTCTATAATGTGTATAGTACCGTCGAGTTAGCCAAGGCATTGTGGAATACCTTGGAAAGGAAATACAAGATTGAAGATGCCGGGTCAAAGAAGTTTGTCGTCGGCAAATATCTTGACTTCAAAATGGTGGACTCAAAGTTGGTGACAACTCAAGTTGATGAGTTCCAAATTATTTTACATGGACTTGATGCCGAAGGAATGATCATGAACGATCCCTTTAAGGTGGCATCAATCATAGAGAAGTTGCCGCCTTCATGGAAGGACTTCAAAAATTATCTCAAGCATAAACGTAAAGAGATGACTTTGGAGGACTTGGTTGTTCGTCTTCAAATTGAAGAGAATAATCGAGACAATGAAGCTAAAGCTATCAAAGGGAAGATGGAGGCAAAAGTCAATCTCGCCGAGGCAAGCACTAGCGGCACCAAAAGGAAGCATTCCGGGAATGCTAAGAAAGGGAAGAACAAAGGCTCCACAACTAAGAAGTTCAAAGGAGCATGCTATAATTGTGGCAAGTCGGGCCACATAGCAAAGGATTGTCGCCATCCAAAGAAGGAGGCGAACAATGTGGATGACATGGATCTTGATTTTCTTTGCGGTGGTCTTGAGGCAAACGTGGCAAATTTGAATGACAATCCAAAGGAATGGTGGATAGATACCGGGGCTACCCGCCATATTTGTGCTAATAAGGAGAGTTTTTCCTCTTATACTCCCATTTCCGAAAGAAAATTGTATATGGGAAATTCAGCGACTTCTGATGTTCAAGGCATTGGAAATGTTGTATTGAAGGTGACCTTGGGGAAAGAAGTGACCTTGCTTGATGTGCTGCATGTTCCGGACATCAGCAAGAATCTAGTTTCCGGTGCTTTGTTAAGTAAAGCCGGTTTTAGATTAGTTTTTGAATCCGACAAGTTTGTAATAACCAAGAATGGTATATTCCTTGGAAAGGGCTACCTCGAAAAGGAACTTTTCAAGATGAATGTAATGAATGTTATCCGCCAAGGTGCGAAGAATAAAAATGTTGTTTCTTATGTTTACTTGTCGGAAAGTCCTAGTTTATGGCATGATAGATTAGGTCATGTAAACTTCGACACTATTAAGAAGTTAGTTAAACAAGATTTAATCCAAATGACTAAATCTGATTCAACTAATAAGTGCGAAGTTTGCGTTGAGGCAAAAATGATGAAGTCGCCATTTAATGCAATAGAAGAAAGAAACACAACTCCTCTCGAGTTAATTCACACCGACATATGTGATTTAAAACTTGTGCAAACTCGAGGAGGTAAAAAGTACTTCATTACATTCATAGACGATTGCACTAAGAAATCTTGTTATGTTTATCTCTTAAGAAGTAAAGATGAAGCCTTAGGGGCTTTCGAGACTTATAAGAAAGAAGTTGAAAATCAACTTAACTTAAAGATTAAGAAAATTAGAAGTGATAGAGGAGGAGAATATGAAGCTCCGTTTGAAGGACTATGTTGGGAATCCGGCATAATTCATCAAACGACTGCTCCATATAACCCTCAGTCTAACGGAGTTATTTGAACGCAAAAATCGTACTCTCGAAGAGATGATGAACGCATTTTTGATAAGTTCAGGCTTAACCGACAACTTGTGGGGGGAAGCTATACTCACTTCTAATTACATTCTTAATAAGATACCCAAGAAAGGTATTGATAAAATGCCCTATGAATTATGGCATAATCGTAGGCCGTGTTATAAATATCTTAAAGTATGGGGTTGTTTGGCTAAGGTTGAAATACTAAGGCGAAACAAGTCAAGATTGGTCCAAAACCATTATTTGTATTTTTATTGGATATGCCAATAACGGTAGTACCTATCGATTCATAGTGCACAAGTCAGAAATTCCTGATATGAATGCAGGAATGACAATAGAATCAAGGAATGCAGTATTCTTTGAAAATATCTTTCCTGCTAAGGATAGGAAAGAAGGTAATTCTCAAAAGAAAACATATGAATCTACAAAAGGTCCATCTCAAGTAGAAGATGAAGGACCTAGACGTAGTAAAAGGGCAAGAGTGGAAAAGTCTTTTGGTCCTGATTTTCTATCATTTATGTTGGAAAACGAACCAGCTACTGTTAAAGAAGCTTTATCTGGACCGGACAGTACGTTCTGGAAAGAGGCTATTAACAGTGAGATAGAATCCATCATGCTTAATAATACTTGAGAATTGGTAGATCTCCCTCCAGGTTGCAAACCATTAGGTTGCAAATGGATTCTTAAAAGAAAGTATAAAGCCGATGGATCTATTGATAAGTATAAAGCTAGGCTGGTAGCCAAAGTGTTTAGACAGAAAGATGGATATGATTTCTTCGATACATACTCCCCTGTCACAAGGATCACATCTATACGTGTTCTCATAGCTATTGCAGCAGTGCATAATCTTGAGATACACCAAATGGATGTGAAGACAGCCTTCCTAAATGGAGAGCTAGATGAAGAAATTTACATGAAACAACCCGAAGGGTTCGTGGTTCCTGGTGAAGAACGAAAGGTGTGTAAACTTGTAAAGTCGTTATATGGACTAAAAAAAGCACCTAAACAGTGGCATGAGAAATTTGATAGAACTATGTTATCAAGTAGATTCAAGATTAATGAATGTGACAAATGTGTTTACATTAAAGGAATATCTGAATCATTTGTTATTGTCTGTCTTTACGTAGACGACATGTTAATAATGGAAAGTAGTCATGAATTGAACATGAACACCAAAGGCATGTTAAAGAAGAACTTTGACATGAAAGATATGGGATTAGCCGATGTCATATTAGGAATAAAGATTTCTAGAACATCAGAAGGAATAGTCCTGTCACAATCCCATTATCTGGAAAATGTACTTCGAAAATTCGATGTCATTAACAGCCCTCCAGCTAAGACTCCGGTAGACTTGGCACTACACTTAGCTAAAAACAGAGGGGAATCAGTTTCTCAATTGGAGTATGCAAGAATAATTGGCAGTCTGATGTACTTAACGAATTGTACACGTCCAGACATTGCATATTCAGTGAGCAAACTAAGCAGGTTCACGAGTAATCCCAGTACAGATCATTAGAAAGCACTAATGAGGGTATTGAGATATTTAAAGTATACTATGAGTCATGGGATACTTTATAAGAGATATCCAGCAGTATTAGAAGGATACTGTGATGCTAATTGGATATCAGACACAAAAAACTCTAAATCCACAAGTGGATATGTATTCACAATTGGTGAAGAAGCGGTGTCATGGAAATCCTTCAAACAAACGTGTATAGCTAGATCCACGATGGAATTTGAGTTTATAGCTTTAGATAAAGCTGGAGAAGAAGCAAAATGGCTTAAGAACTTCTTGGAGGATATTTCTTTTTTTTTTTTTCTCTTTTAAAGAAGGGGATCAACACATTTCACCGCTCCCCCCTTGATGCACTTCACAGAGGCGCCTAGCTATGCTAGGGAGGGCAATGTCATTCCCTCCAACCACTGGTGGGGGAATCGAACCCATGACCTCCAGGTTGGAAGCCATGAACTCTAACCATCAGGCTAAGACCCCGCGTGCTGGAGGATATTCCTTGTTGGAATAAACATGTGCCTGCTGTACTAATGCATTGTGATAGTCAATCAGCAATAGGAAGGGCACGGAGTAGTATGTATAATGGTAAGTCTAGACATATCCGTCGTAGACATAATATCATTAGACAGTTGACAAGAATGGGGTTGTCACAATTGACTATGTGAAGTCAAATGATAACATAGCGGATCCGTTTACGAAAGGTATAAATAGAGATCAACTGTATAAACTGTTAAGGGGAATGGGCTTAAAACCCACAATAAAAGAACTCATTGTGGACACTCAACCTTGAGAATTGGAGATCCCATGCCCTTGGTTCAATGAGACAACCAAGCTATAAGTTCTAGTAGAATCACTTGGAAACAACAACTCGGTTGAATGACCTGGAGATGTTGAATACTCATTCCCAGAACATCCAAGTATAAGCACCTGCAGCAGTGGTGAGGATAAGTTGAGAAATTTTTTAATGATTTCTATACCTACGGGTGGAGTAGTGCAGGATACTCCTAATAGTGTGAATCACCTATATAAGCGAGAAGTAACTTGGCCGCTTCTAACATGAACGCTTATGAATGAGATACGGTCCAGGGCCGAAATGGACAAAACGTGAGAACAATAACTGTTAGAGCTATTATTATGTGAGTATTGTTGTCTTGGTATACATCATACAGTCACTGGTTCAAAGTGACTCGCTACCAAATGGCTAGTATATCCGATAATATTTCACTAGTATATCCAATAATATTTCACTAGGGGAGATTCAAAGCCATAAGCTATCTATCCCGATGTAATAATGGTTCGCCGGAACTTTTGGACGAAATTGCATACATGCATTAATTGTCATTCATGTGGGGGATTGTTGGAAATGGGTAACGAAAGTTAAAGTTTGACTTAACGTTGACCTAACTTCCTAACGGAATTCGTTATTTGTTAACGAAGTAAGTTACAAAATATATTCTACATTTAGTGTAGATTATGAAACTATTTATTGTCTCAAAACCATTTCCGGGTGAATGAGAAATTAATGACAAAAGATTTGTAACTTAACGAGAGTTGTTTAAAGGGTCAATTAGATCATTTGGATTTAATTGGATTCAAACTATGTTTTTGGCTGATGAGATTTTCCTCCCAGTTGATCAGAACGAGTGGGGACTCTGGTCACGAGTCGTGAGCACGAATGGACCTTAATGGACATTTGCTCAAATTCTGATCAGAACGAGTGGAGGCATTGGGAAAGAGTCATGGGCACGACTCGTGCCAAGGAGCACGACTCGTTCCCTTCGCTGCTGCCAGGAAAAGTTGTGTCTTTTCAAGGGAAAAGACACAAACCCCTTAACTTTCCTTATATACTTTCCCTCCGAATTTCAATTCATACATACAGTAAATTGAGTCTTCCTACACACATTTGAGATATATTAACTTAGCCTAATCATTTCATATTGTTGCATTAAATTCCTTCAAGTCCGAAAGTTCCAAATAGTCAATTGTTCGTTAGATTTGTTAATTTGGAGTGCTTCTATTAACAAATAGTAGTCGTTTCATCTCACGAGAAGTTTGTCATTAACCGTAAGCACCAGTGCGGGACAAATACTTCTTACGAAAATTGTGTTAAACACAAGACTCGACTTTTTTTCTGATTTGCTTTTTAATTTTCGTTATCTTTTTCGTTATCTTTCTCATTTTCTTTGTTATTTCCTTAAGAAGCCTATCCATAAATTCCAACCGTAGGTATATAATTCTAACAATGTAAAATAAAATTAACATTTAAAATTATGTAGAATTAAGAGTACAGGGCTACACATGGCACAAATATGTACTAATGTGTCATTTTAAGCGCAAGAGAATATATATATATATATATATATATATATATATATATATATATATATATATATATATATATATATATATATATATATATATATATTATATATATATATATAGTGATTTAAGGTTTCCATTTTGGACTGTTCTAAGTCGGGTGGGACGCCCAAAATGGCAAAAAGTCCTAAATCGACCGGGGCTGAGGGAGTATATGCTTAAAACTACGTAACATGGCACAAATATGTACTAATGTGTCATTTTAAGCGCAAGAGAATATATATATATATACTCCCTCCGTCCCACGTTAGTTGAGACTAACTTTTTCGGCACACCAAATAAGGAAAAGTAAGTGAGAGAAAAAGTGAAAGAAAATGTTGTGAGTATGAAGAATTAAATAGGAGAGAGAATGAGTGGGAGGAATAGATAGGAGAGAGAATGTTGTGAGTGTAAAAGTGAAATAGGAGAGAGAATGAGTGGGGTAAATAGTGAAGATTCCTTTGCTATTTTGGGCAGTCTCAACTAACGTGGGACGGCCCAAAAGGGAAAGAAGTCTCAACTAACGTGGGTCGGAGGGAGTATATGCTTAAAACTAAGTAACTTTATTTATCGTGTTGTTAGGTATTTTGGTTTGATTTTTCAACACTAAATCAAGCTCAAAATAAAAAATTTGGTTTCTAAAAAATCTAAGTACCGTATACTTAATGATATCTCGATTTCGATCTTTCTTGGTTTGGGTTTTTTCGGTTTTGATTTGATTTTCGTAATTTCTGTTTTTTCTTGCACACCCACTAGTACCTTATTCGTCCCGCATCAAGAGACCTATCGTGTATTTGCACGCTTATTAAAAAAAGACTAAGAAACGAGTAGAGAAAGACAAGTGGGTTAAGGATATAAATGTCTATTGATGGTTCAAGTGGAAAAAGTAGAGGAGTAAGTATTGATTTTTTGTAATTCTATATAAAAAAAAAAAGAGTATAATTATCTAAAACATTATTTATTATTTCAAAAATAAAGTAAGGTATGATTCTTATTAGTATTAGTATTAGTATGGGACGTAATAAAAATAAAAAGGAAAATAGAACTATTAATTTGGGGCATAGGAAAACAACATTTATTTAGGAGACTTAAAAGAAAGGGATGGGTGCAGGGAGTAAATGAGTAGTCCATTTGCATGTGCATACCGCGCGCTGACAAAAGTCGCCGGACAGATGAGTTTGCGGAAGGTTCCATGCATTGGTACGTTGGTTCGTACTTGAATACTGTCATATCCAATTTACTCCATACAATAATTTGGTCTTATTAGCTGTCTGAACCCCACCCCCTCAACTCAATCCTTTAACTCTACCCACTGCTCCTATTTGGCCTCTCTTTTATTATGCTTGTCTCCATTGCAGTGGAATGGCTCGGGTAATGATCGAGCCGCCTGCTGCAAGCGGAGGGTTCGATACTTTTTTAATTAATGACTAATATTAATCTGTTCATGTATAAGTTTCACTTTTATCAAATTAATTCTAACCGTCTCCTTCAAATTAACGATACTAGTACATATGCCCGTGTCGAGGACACGGGTGTGTTTTTTTTTTTTTTTTTCAAATTAATTTTTTTTTTAATTTTTTAAAAAAATAAAAAAATCAGTTACTTAATTAATTTAAGTAAACCCTCCTAAAGCCCACTCTTAGCCCAAACGCAAAGTCTTAGCCCAAACTCAAAGTCTTAGCACAAATTAAGGGCAAAATAGGAAACATATTAAATAGTGAGGGCAAAATAGGGAAAAACCCCTCCGAAACTGTTCATAGAACTGTTCACGGAGGGATTTAATTTATAGTATAGATAGATGTATCTTTATCACCTTGGCCGGCAGGAGGGAGCAGCAAATGCACTGCAGGAGTGGTGCCCAAAATTTATCATTACTAAAGCAATTGTATCAAATACTCCCTCCGTCCCGGCCGACTTAGGATTTTTTGAAATGACACGGGGATTAAGGAAAAGGTAAATGTTGTGAGTGTAATTTAAAAATAGGAGAGAGAATGAGTGGAGGGAATAGTAAATTATAATGGTGTTGTGAGTATTAAAATAATGTAGGAGAGAGAATGAGTGGAGAGAATAGTGATTTAAGGTTTCCATTTTGGGCCGTCCTAAGTCGGGTGAGACGCCCAAAATGGCAAAAAGTCCTAAGTCGACCGGGACGGAGGGAGTATATATATATATATATATATATATATATATATATATATATATATATATATATATATATATATATATATATATATACTCTGTCTTATCTCAATCTGTATTTTTTAAAATAATAAAGAATCTTTACTATTTCTACCAATCATTTTCTCTTCTATTTTGCTTTTATACTTACAACATTAATCAATTTACGATTGCTCCATATTCTCTCTCTTATTTTACTTTTTATTAGGGGTGAGCAAAAAAATCGAAAAATCGAAAAAATCAACGCCGATAAATCGTACCAACGGTTAATTGGGTAGGGACGGTTTATGAAATATTGAAAAATTGAATCTAGCGACTCTGTTTGGGATACATAATTTCATGCCGATAATTACTCACACCGAACCATATCGATATTCTTCTAAATAATAAATATTTATAATATTTACTATATTTTTTCATCTATTCAGTTTCCATATATATTAAATAAATACAAATTATCTTCATAAAAAATATTATATATCACTAATTATTTAGTTAGATTTACAAGATTTAGTAAATTTTGTCAAAGCTCAAATATACTTTTCTCTCTCTACCATCGCATGACGCCTATTCTCGCCTCCCCCATCGCAATATCGCATCGCCTCCCATTCCGTCTCCTCTCCTCCTCTAACCTTTCACGCCGCTCCTACCTTGCAAGCAAACCTTCCCTCTCCCTCGGCCATACACGCCCTCCACACCCCATCCTCATCTCAGTCTCCTCTCCTTATTTACGTAACCCTAAATCCAACTACGCGACTTCAATTGTCTTTCACGTTCAAGCCAAGTCTGTAGTCGGCGATCCTCTACAGGTAATCTGTCTCCCTTATTCGATTATCCTTTCTTTAGTTTATCTCTAGTCAAAATAAATCATGTGAATAATAAAAAGTTTATGATATTTTGATGTTAGTTTTGCAATTATTTCTCTGTTGTTCTACTCCATATGCTAAAATGTTTAAGTTTAACCCAAGTTTGGCTTGAGCTCAACAGTCATATAAAGTAAAGGTGTCAAGATCGAATATTATCGAATCGACACTTATCGAAGCCGAAAACCGACTACACCGAATCGAGCTAAAATCGAGTGATGGCCGTTTGTTAAACTTAGAAACCGAATACTTTTGATTCGATAACAGTTTTAGTCTAAAATCAAGCCAAATCGTACCGAGCACACTCCTACTTTTTATACTTATAACACCCCTCTCATGCCTGACATTTTCTTAATTGCTGTGGCCAAAAAGTTGATTCGGTTTGAAGGGAAGGGAACCGAGAGAGTATATATAAACAAGATTGTGAGTTTTCCCTCCCTAAAATGTCACTCTCAACTTCTCAAGGGCAAATATATAATTTACATCCGTATCTATTTATATAAATTTATAATAACGTGATTATTGTAATTAAATACACAAATGAGGGCAAATTAGATGAAAAAGGTTAGAAATGTATTTTCTTCCATTATTAAATAAGACAAACAAATCAATAATTTTTATTTTTCAAATAATAATTTTTTTTAAAAAAATATGTACCAAAATAAACTATATTGCAAAGTATGTAACACTAGTTCATGCCCGTGTTCAAGGACAGGTGTGTTTTTTTTTTTAATTTAATAAAAAAAAATTTTTTTTAAGGGCAAAATGGAAAAGGAACAAATATATGAGGACAAAATGAAAAATTCACCGCTTGGTACTATTCATTCAACTGTAGAAAACGGAAGCCTTATTTATACTATAGATAGTAACCACTTTTGGTGAAATGGAGTGTGCCAGTTTTACTGTAAAAACGTCAGTAACAAATAACAATACCGACTTTGGATTTCTTTTTCTTTTCGTGAAAACTAAAATTCAATTTTGTATTTTTTTTTTTTTTTGAAAATGGTACTCTATGTACCGACTTCTGCTTTGGGAGTAAAGACTTTGTTTGTTTTTAATCCTTTTTGTTAAATCGACATTAATAGTGCTGTTTGCAGACTTTACTAACTCAGATTTTCAGTACGTTTTCTCCCGCTCTCATTTTTTAAGAACATTTTCGAACTCAAAGGAAGTCTTGAACTATCTGCTGCTACAATTCAAAACTGTTGCACAGAACTGATCAGGGTAGCAACGATGGCCGATCCGGATGAACACGCTTCCCGAGATCCAATTTAATGTGGGATCTACAAGACAAATCACCGTTAGGGGTGGGGGGCATTTCCCCCCAAAACCCTCCGACATGAGAATCATTAATCTCATTCATAACATATATTGACATACTCCCTCCGTCCCATAGAACATTACACGTTTACTATTGAGAACGAAAAATAAGGAATAATGTTATTAAAGTAGGTGTTGTGAGTGGGAGGAGAGAGAATGAGTGGAGAGAATAGTAAATTATAATGGTGTTGTGAGTATTAAAATAATGTAGGAGAGAGAATGAGTGGAGAGAATAGTGATTTAAGGTTTCCTTTTTAGGAAAGTGGGACTTTAAAGAGGGACGCCCAAAATAGCAAAAGGGGTAATGTTCTATGGGACGGAGGGAGTAATCATTAACATTTCTAGAGAGAGAGAGAGGAGAGAGAAACTTAAACTTGGGACATACCTTAGCTTATGGAGGAAGAGAGTATTTATATGACCAAGACTCATCATTATCATCTTATCTTACTTTACACGTGTCACGCATGCAACGGGGGGAAAATCTAAAAAAGATTTCACTTAGATAAGGTCAAGGCCAGAAACTTGACATGTGGAGTGGTCCTACTTGAAGACAATCCATGAGACAATCCACAAGATAATACATGAGACAATCTATGAGACAATCTATGAGACAATACATGAGACAATCATCTTCCTGTCATGCGACAACCCACTTGCTGTCACGCGACAACCAACACATATGCGGGAATCCAGCCATAACCTTATAACTATAACATGACTAGACCAATCATACAATAACCAAACTTTGATGAGATCCTCACGACATATGGGCCCATATAGTCCATATTTGGACTTGAACCGGGTAAATATATATCGGGCATAATATTTTGTTATGACACATCACTATCTATGCTTACTCCATTTTGGAAAGGATAAGAAGGATCATAGCAATCAAGGTACACTTTAATCCCTCTCTTACTTTGTAATTTATAATTGGTGAATTAAAATTAGAGTTTATTTATAGATTTTTTGTAGACCTAGTGATAATGTTAAAATTAGAATGTTGACACATGATTTCATTTGTTTAGGAGTAAATATGAATGGTGTTAGTCAAAAATATATGTATAGCTTTAAAATTGCTTAATCCTAATCATAATAAGCATTATAGATGATCCATAATTTTAACTAGACCAATTAAATTTTTCTATGTATCTTAGGTTCCCGTTAGTGCTAGTGCCAGTATTTTTATTAATGTAATTTTCTCATAGAATGAAGACTTGAAGACCCTGAAGATTTTCCAAGTTGTAATCTGGTTATGAAAGTTGCCCCAACCGATTGACCTCTCTAACCGGTCAGGACTGCCTTAGCCGATTTCTTATCAACCGGTTGAATGAGTCAACCGGTCAAGCTCCTCAAGTTCAAAGTTGCTGATCAGCCAAGCTTCTTCAACAAGCTTCCTACCAAGCTTTAAATGTTTTCACCTACTCAGCACACAACTTTGTTGAAGTTAGTAGAACAGTTTGCCATAAAGACATTGCTACACCTTGTAAGTAACTCAAAGGGAAATGTCAAAGTTATCAGTACTCACAACAACCTCCTCCATTCAGTGGAAAATCTCTTCATCAAATCTCAGGCATTTAATGCAGAAGATATTCTCATTAAATGCTTATCAGTCTAAGTCATCCTTTCAACCCCTTCAAAGACAATAGCTCTATTTTGAAGAACACTATAAATACCTTCATCAGAGCATTGAAGATGGTTGGTGCATTGAAAATCTTTGAGAGTGGGTTTATCAAGAACTGTAAGTGCAATCAAGCATTAAAGTTCAAGGCATTCAAGTCCTACATATTCACTAGATTATCTGTTTAGGATATACACTGTGCACATCAATCAATTTCTGTGAGTGTTCCCCAACAAGACGTAGTTTGGAACACATTGATTGAACACACCACACACCCAAAAAATCAGTTCAATTTGTGAATACATCTCTTGAAAACACTTGATCAATATTGTAGCACGATCCATTAGAGGTCACTTTACTTTTGGCAGCCTTCAATCATAAGGCTTGCAACTTGTAATAGTATAGAATCATTAATATTGCACTTTTCACAAATCCAAGTTTTGACCAAACTTGGTAGAGGATGTAGCAGTTATTTAACACTGTGAACCTCTTCAAACAAATGTATCTTTTTGTTTGTTTGCTTGCTCATTATTTCTTGTCTAGTAACATGTTGAACTCTATCAACCGGTTACTACCTTTGATTCCTACTAAATGCTTGTCTGTCTTTACTACTGGAAAATATATTGCATGATATTTTTAACTTACTTTTTTTGAAATACCTTGTGTTAACCGATCACTTTGAGTGAATCAAACCAGTAATATTTATCCGCTCTGCAATTGGTTTCCATTGGTTAGCTGGTGATAAGTTACTTGGACATTTTCTAAAGGTTTTAAAAAGAAGTTTGTAAAAAGTTTAATCAGGCTATTCACCCCCCCTCTAGCATGTTTTCCTACCAATTGGGCCTAACAAATGGAGTTCTACTTGTTTTCATGTGCTATTGGGGAAAAGATGAACATCCGTTTGAAGATAGTCATTTTGAAAATGGGCCAAAATGTGAACTTATGGCTAAAACTCGATGGAAGTACGATAAGTGGATTAATAAGTTATTTAAGACAATTGGGGTAGATCGAGTCAACGTCCAGTTGCAAGTTATTTGTAGATATCCTTACCTGATAGGCAATGGAATTTCAAATTATGTTTCATTTCCAATCGAGGATGATATTGGTATGGAAGTCATGTTTGATGTTTTTGCTCAGTTTGTTGGGATGAGTAACTTACAATTGTATGTTGTGATGAATTTTATTGATAATGTACATGTTGATGAGTTTGAAACACGTGAGGGGTCGATACAAAATGAGTATGTTCATGACATTGATACCTTTCAGATAGGTTCTTCAAGTTGCTACCGATCAATCCCATGAAGGACCACGCTCGTGTCACATGCGTCAGGGATACCCTGTAACATCTCGAACTGGCTCATAACTCAATCTGGCAAGTGCCACTCAACCTTATCATTGCAGATAAGGGGCACCCTGGTCCTCCATACAGCCTTTCCCTGATGGTAATAGATTGGAAATGCTACACCTCTTTATGAATGCTACCTAACCTAGTCCTCGGTCAGAGATGACAGCTAGTCCCGATAGCCACGCAGATTGTGCCAAGTAATATTTGCAAACGACAAGGGACTCAACCACCTGCATATGAATCAATTTACATAAAAATAATGAGTAAAAAGTGAAGAAATATAAACAACTCATAAGAAAGAAGAAGTAATATGAGTATACACGCAAATCAATGGTAATGATAGATCCTGGAGTATAAGATCTCCCTATATCCTACTAGACTGTGTACACAACAAACTCTCCCATGCCCAAGGCTAATATAAAAATAGATTTAGTGACACTTAGAAAACATATTCAATCCACTACTACAATGTAATTAAATATAATTGACAAATCTGTACAATAGTCAGGAATCTATCACATCCTTTCGAATTGGGCTTCGTCGCAACACACAACTCCATATACAAAAAGGACAACAATCACTACCAGAAACTGTTTTTTTAGCGACGGAATGACCAGCGGCGGAATCATTCCGCCGCTTTATAGCGACGGAAATTATACTATAGCGACGGAATAATTTTGGCGTCAAATTTTACCGACGGAATTGAATTCTGTCGCTGAGTTCCTCGCTAAAAACGAATATTCGACGAATATTCGTTTCATTACCGCCACTAGATTGGCGCCTAGATTATCGACGAAATATTCTGTCGCTAATACTTTCTCAGCGGCGAAATTATTCCGTCGGTGAAAATTTAATATTTTTTTTAAATAAACCAGCGACGGAATATTTTCGTTGGTGATAAATTAATTTTGTTTTTTATTTTTTTTATTTATCAGCGACGGAAATATTCCGTCGGTGATTATAACATTTAATTTTTAATTATTTTTAATTAAACAGCGACGAAATTATTCCGTCGATGGAAATTAAATATTTTTTAATTTTTTTAAATAAACCAGCGAAGGAATATTTCCGTCGGTGATAAATTAATTTTTTTTGCAATGCTTCTACCTTGATTTCTCCCCGCAAGTCTAACTTCGCCTTCTCCCTCCAGACCCACCTTCCTCGCAATGCTTCCCCTTGAAACTTGGACACACCTTGTTTCTTGCATCGTCTTCTTTTGGCCTGATTACGCTCTCTGTTAGGGCACTTGGACTTCCACACCACGTTGATCAACTTTGTGTCCTTCCTAACATACCGTTTCTTGATGTCTCTCCTTTCTACACCAATAGGCCGGTTCTTTAGCCTCTTGCTCCCACCGGAACGAATGTCGACATTGTAGGTAGAGTACAACATCTTCCCCTTAACCCCATGAGCTATCACCTTAGCCTCTTTTGTGACTTCCCAAGACCCACCAATGAAGGTCACACCATACCCTTCACTGTCAAGTTGTCCCACAGAAATCACTCTTCTCCTCAAATCCGGAACATGCATCACATTGTGTAGTTGTAAAACAGCCCCGTTAGGTGTCTTCATCATCACATCCCCCTTACCTTTGACCTTCAATGGTTGACCATCACCAAGATAGATAAGCCCAAAATCTCCAGTTTTATACCGCTTCATTGATTCTGCATCCCCACTAGCATGACAAGAAGCTCCAGAATCCAACACCCAATCTTCACCCGACTGCTCCTCTCCTAGGATTAATACATCCCCACCATCATCCACCACGTGTGCACTACCACCTTTACCCGGACAGTCATAACTGATATGACCTAATTCGCCACAATTGTAGCACTTGACCTTTTTCCCCTTTTTCGGTCTTCCCCTATTTCTCTCCACCCTGAGTGCAGCCCCTTCTACGGAAGATTCTCCCCTTTTCTCTTTCCTTCTCAACTCCTCTTGAAGGATGAGATCTCTAACCTCCGTATACACCAATGTTGTTTTCGACGTACTAATCGTTGTGACAGTAACCCAACTATCAGGCAAGGATTTTAGTAGAAAACAAGCTAGCACTTCATCGGAGAAAGTAATATCAACACTTTTCAATTGGTCCACCATACCTTTGAAACTGCCGATATGACTTGCCGCTGTCTGCCCCTCTGACATCTTTGCATTCGCAAACCTGTTTATCAAATGCACCTTATTGATATTAGACGGCTTCTCATACATGTCTGACAGCGTTTGTAGCAACTCCACCATTGTCTTGGCCTCCATAGCGTTCCGTGCAACGTCGTCGGTTAGAGCGCTCCTCACCGCTCCTAACGCCTTCCGATCTAACGTCTCCCAATCCCCTTGTGACATGTCTTCGGGTTTCTCCTTCAAGGGTTTATGAAGATCCTTACAATAAAGGTAATCTTCAATCCTTGTCCTCCAGAACGTGAAATTCACACCGTTGAATTTCTCGATTGAGTTCTTCATCTGATTGCTTCACCAAGTCCCCAAGAACGCGATTCAAAATTAATCAACTAATGAAAAACTTTGAATCCTCCGAACCAATGCTCTGATACCAGTTGTTGTGAATTTGGTGGTACCCCCGTTACAATCAAGACAAGAAATCAACACACCCACAAGCACAATAATGGAAGAATCACACACATAAGAACACAAGAGTTGTTTACCCGGTTCGTTCAACACATGAACTACGTCCGGGGGCAATTGCCAAGCCAATATTGTATTAGACACCTTCTAATATGATGCTACTACAACTACCAATGTGTTCTAGGTCGTATCTATGCTTATATAGTAATACAAGGAAGCCCTAAATCAAAATTCAGAAGAGTTCTAATCAAAATAGGAAACAAAATCAAACTGCTGCTGAAGACCCGGGCATAGCGCGGTCGCTCTGGCCCCCTAGCGCGGTCGCACTTCATGCCAGAAACTCCTTCACCCTTGTTCGACCTCCAGCGCGATCGCCCTTGATAGAAGCGCGGCCGCCCTCATCGACAGTAGCACCTCCGACGAGTTTCCCCCTTGACCTCACCAACTCCTCCGACTTAGACACCTTTTCCTCATAGTTTAGGACTCCAATCCCAACAGTGACGCCTATAAAGTCAATATAGTTGTATTCATTGGCCCGAGATCAACGAAGAGTTCATGTTAATATTGATCCATTTGAAACTCACAAATACCATAGTAACATTTCTAAAAAATACAAAATTTAATTAACAACAAATTTGTTTAAAATAGCTATACAATAGTTTCATTCTTTACAATTCAATAAATAATCACAAATCACAATAACTTTAACTACTAATTAAATAAATTTATACAACAAAACCCTTAATTGTGGAATTTATAGTCAATGACAACTTCCAAATGCCATAGTTAAATAAAATTATGAACAAAATTTATTTAACAACACATTTGTTTAAAATAGCTATACACTAGTTTCATTCTTTACAAATCAACAAATAAATTCACAAATCATAGAAATTATAAACATAAATTAAATAAATTTTAACCACAAAACCCTTATTGAAAACTTTATAGTCAATGGCAACTAAAATTACTATAAACAACATTAAAAAAGAATAAAAGACTAGCCTTGTAATTATGAATAAGTTAGTGTTAATGCGTTTTCAATTATTTAATCTCCAACAATTCCCACAAGTTACTCCCATATTTGCACACTTCTCTTTTTCGTTGTTGTTCTTTATTTCTTCTTCTAAGACTAGCTACAATGGGTTGGATGAAATGGAGATGAAATCCATTTCATCCAACTTAATCCCTGCAATGGAAAACTGAAAGGTAGTTGAATGGGTTGGCTGAATTAAAACTTTCATCCCGGTTGAAACTCTGTTTTGCCTTTTTTTTTTTTTTAAGTTGCCACGTGTCAAGACCTTATTGGTCTTGACTTTATTATTTTTTCACCCAATTACTTAAACTCAATTATCTCATAATAAATGATTTAAAAATAAAAAGAAAAATTCACCAAAATTCATTATTTTTTTTTCCCTACAAATTGATATAAGTTTCATTTGATTTGGACACCAAAAAAAAAACACTTAGTTTTCAATTTGGGCTGAATTATTACCTAGTAAATTGATTATTTTTTTAATTTTTTTTTTCGCCAAAATTCATCATTTTTTTTTCCCTACAAATCGATATAAGTTTCATTTGATTTGGATACAAAAAAAAACACTTAGTTTTCAATTTGGGCTGAATTATTACCTAGTAAATTGATTATTTTTTTAATTTTTTTTTCACCAAAATTCATCATTTTTTTTTCCTACAAATCGATATAAGTTTCATTTGATTTGAATACAAAAAAAAAACACTTAGTTTTCAATTTGGGCTGAATTATTACCTAGTAAATTGATTATTTTTTAATTTTTTCACCAAAATTCATCATTTTTTTTCCCTACAAATCGATATAAGTTTCATTTGATTTGGATACAAAAAAAAACACTTAGTTTTCAATTTGGGCCGAGTTATTACCTAGTAAATTGATTATTTTTTAATTTTTTTTTCACCAAAATTCATCATTTTTTTTTCCCAACAAATCGATATAAGTTTCATTTGATTTGGATACAAAAAAAAAACACTTAGTTTTCAATTTGGGCTGAATTATTACCTAGTAAATTGATTATTTTTTTAATTTTTTTTTTCACCAAAATTCATCATTTTTTTTCCCTACAAATCGATATAAGTTTCATTTGATTTGGACACAAAAAAAAAACACTTAGTTTTCAATTTGAAATTTGAATTATTACCTAGTAAATTAATTATTTTTAATTTTTTTTTCACCAAAATTCATCATTTTTTTCCCTACAAATCGATATAAGTTTCATTTGATTTGGACACAAAAAAATAAAGAATATAAATAAAATAAAATAAAAGTAGTGGGGTATAGAATGATGAGTTGGAGGGAGTTGAAATTTAATTTAAGTTAGCCATTGGAGTGGGGGTAAATGAAATGGGTAGATGAAATATCACAAAATCTGGGGAGAAACGCGTTTCTCCGTCGCTTATGGAGAAACGGGGCTTGTTATGTCGCGCGACATACCTAGCCACAAAAACTGGATATCACTTCCTCAGCTTCTGGATATCCAGAAGCTTTGGAAAGGATATCCAGAAGCTTTGAAATGGATATCCAGAAGCTTTGTAAAGGATATCCAGAAACCAAATTTTTTTTCTGGATATCCTTTACAAAGCTTCTGGATATCCATATTCAATGTTCTGGATATCCAGAAGCTTTGTAAAGGATATCCAGAAAAAATACTTGGTTTCTGGATATCCTTTACAAAGCACGGATATCCATTTCAAAGCTTCCTGGATATCCGTAAGCTTTGTAGCGATATCAGAACCGGCTACTTACGTCGCGCGACATAATAAGCCCCGTTTCTCCATACGCGACGGAGAAACGCGTTTCTCCCCAGACGCACTCATGAAATATTAGGTGAATGAGAAAAAGTGTAAAAAGTGTTAGATGAAATGAGAGAATGGGATGAAACCATTGTGGGTAGTCTAAGGAGAACCGAACTGGACTAGTAGGAATTTGAAAATAATGAAAGTCTGTACTTACAGTACCGACTTCATTAAAGAGAAGTCGACACCATAACTACAATTTCTGAAAAAGCTGAAAAGGAGGGTGGGTGAGATTAATTAATACGAGTTTCATTAGGATTTAAGAAAAGTCGATACTTTGTGTAATTTTATTTTTTTTAAAATAAAATTCAAAAAATGGTTTTCAGAAATTACAAATAAAAAAATAAATGAAAAAGGTACTTTAAGTGCTGACTTTGCCATAAAACCGGCACTCTCACTTTAACCAAAGTGGTTATTTTGGTATATACTTTACAAAAGTGTATCTTTTGGCACATTTTTTAAAAATGTATTATTTGATAAAAATAATCAATAAATCATAATATTAAAATGGTGAGTCTTTATCCCTGTGTTCAATGCCACAGCTCTCGAGGCCTAATTGCTTGACTAGCAAGTCTTGACCAAACCAAAGAACATTGGCAGCAAATCATTGACTAAGCGTTACCGTTTCAGACAAAAAATATATGAAGGCCTTGCCATAACCTGCCATAATCATGCGCACCCCGACCGCCTTTCTCTTGTCCTTCCCCAAAATCACGTGATTCTATTTCTAACACATACTATGCTTTCTTCGTCTCATAATAATATACAAAAACATCTCTTTTAATTGTGTCAAATTAGTTAGCAAAGTATCAAATAATGGTACTCAGTTGTTATATTCAAAACAATTATTCACTTAATTTATTTTTTCTTTGCTATCCAACCATCTGTACTTATAACATATTATCTTTAACACTTTTTTCCTTATTTTTTGTGATAAGTATAGTTGTGTATATTTGTTTTAGACTTTAGGGAGTACACTCTTTCGCTTCATGTTTTGTGTAAAACAAAGCACCTAGCATTCACAACTTTTTGTCATTGACAATATTTTAGGAAAAATTCCTTAAACCCACATAATTCAGATCTTAATCCATCAAAATCCAACCCAAATCAAAAAAGACAACCTCCTTTTTTATTCCAAATCAAAATCCCTTTAAACCTCAATATGACATATGCCGGCCCTAGTGAATGATGCATGGTTAACGGTCCATTAACAATTTCGTCTTATGGTGGTTATCAACACTTCCGTGATCGCATAATTCAAGCCGATCATTAAGGATCTCAATTTCTGCCTTTAAAGGAATTTTGAAGCTTTTTTTGATCCTGCAATTCAATCTCTTATTACATTGAATAAGAAAAGGTATTAGAACAGGTGAGAACTTAGATTTAATTTCGAATTGTCTATTTTTTTTTTAATTTTGATGACGAAAATTTGAATTTTTTAATTTTTGATGATATATCAACATATGATCTCAATTGTAAATAGTTTTATTGAAGGTTTCAATTATTATATACAAAGCTATAAAACCTTTGAAAGGTCCTATAGCAAGTATCATAGGACCTGATAACATGATATACACAACCATAATACATTTGAATGGTCCTATAGCAGTTGGTATAGGACCTGGCACCATCATATACAAAGCTATAATGCCTTTTAAAGATCCTATAGAAAATGGTATAGGACCTGGTAACATGATATACACAACTATAAAGCCTTTGAATGGTCCTATAGCAAGTATTATATGACCTGGTAACATGATATACACAATCATAATACATTTGAATTGTCCTATATCAGTTGGTATAGGACCTTACCACAAACAAAAAACCCACTATGAGAGCTTAAAAATATTTGGAATATATTTAACCAATATTTAACAAATATACAAGTAAACTGTTCAACAACAATCAATTTTTATCATTCCATCCAAAAAGAAAGTAAGATGTTTAATTTATGAATGATGAGGACAATGTGGACTTTCTAAAATGTCATGTATCATTTTCCCCCTATACGTCGAGACAGCATCGTCTTCATATGTATTGCTAATTACTCCTTTATCAAACATCTCCTCTGCTTCCATTAGGACGATTATTCCACAATCCAAACTATCATATCGCTGTTGTGGAATGTCCCCGCGTTTTAAATCTATGAAATTCGCCAAGTCCTTTTGAGTCTCCTCTAGTCGTTTGTACAGTGCCCTGACATGATCAAACTGAAATTGAAAGAAAGGAATCAATTATTATATGTGAAATCAAACACCAGGTATCAGAATTCATACAATTAAAAAAAGAAATTTGAATGGTCCTATAGCATACGTTGGTATAGGACTGGCACCATCATATACAAAGCTATAAAGCCTTTGAAAGGTCCTATAGCAAGTATCATAGGACCTGGTAACATGATATACACAGCCATAATACATTTGAATGGTCCTATAGCAGTTGGTATAGGACATGGCACCATCATATACAAAGATATAATGCCTTTTAAAGGTCCTATAGCAAATGGTATAGGACCTGGTAACATGATATACATAGCTATAAAGCCTTTGAATGGTCCTATAACAAGTATTATATGACCTGGTAACATGATATACACAGCCATAATACATTTGAATGGTCCTATATCAGTTGGTATAGGACCTTACCACAAAAAAAAAAAACACACTATGAGACCTTAAAAATATTTGGAAAATATTTATTGAAGGTTTCAACCATCATATACAAAGCTATAAAGACTTTGAAAGGTCCTATAGTAAGTATCATATGACCTGGTAACATGATATACACAGCCATAATACATTTAAATGGTCTTATAACAGTTGGTATATGACCTGGCACCATCATATACAAAGCTATAATGCCTTTTAAAGGTCCTATAGCAAATGGTATAGGACCTGGTAACATGATATACGCAGCTATAAAGCCTTTGAATGGTCTTATAGCAAGTATTATATGACCTGGTAACATGATATACACAGCCATAATACATTTGAATGGTCCTATAGAAGTGGGTATAGGACCTGACACCATCATATACAAAGCTATAATGCCTTTTAAAGGTCATATAGCAAATAGTATAGGACCTGGTAACATGATATACACAGCTATAAAGCCTTTGAATGGTCCTATAGCAAGTATTATATGACCTGGTAACATGATATACACAGCCATAATACATTTGAATGGTCCTATATCAGTTGGTATAGGACCTTACATAAAATCAATTTTAGGTTTAAAATTGGTACGAAAATGTTTTTTTTAATCAAAAAATTGTCAAGTAACTAAAAAACTCAAATAACAACAAAATTTGTTAACAAATGATGAACACGTCTAAAAACGAGTTACAATCACAAAAAGAAAAATCTGATACCTAAAATTTCTCCGCAACGCTTAAATGGAGGTTATCAAACGGCGAGTTTCAATAGAGCTTCAATGGCTTCGATTAAGGCTTCAATGGCGTCGATTAGGTTTTGATTTGGGTTGGGAAAGGATTTGCACTGGTTAGAGAGAGAAATTTAGGGTTTTCGAAGGATTTGATTTTTTGAGTATGGAATGTTACGGGTAGTTCACGGAATATTAGCTGCCGTCTTGTTCTGTTAGGCGTGGGTTTTGGTGACATTTTCATCTCAAATGGGTTAATATGGGTTTTTAATCTGGACTATGGGGTTTAGAGTCCTTGACTCAATATTTTACTATGCTGAATTTAATAACCATAAAATTCATCATTAATAAACATGTTTTTAAAATAGATATCTGAACGAAATAAAATTGATGAATTAGATATAATGATTGAATCCCAACATTCCAAATTACACAGGCACAATTATTAATTGGGTCAATCCAATTACCACTACGCTTATGGCCCACCAACATAAGGTCAGTAGACCTATCTCATTATTCGACCATCTTTGATTTCGACCTAGCTTCGTACGACATACGATTACTTATATAATTCACATCTAATCCATGGCACAAAGTCAGGTCGACTTCGTACATTCATGCGACCTCGACCTACAGAAACGTGCGTCTATCTACGACTAAATGTGTAACCGCCTCATTACGGAGATCATTATGCCTACATTATCTCCACCATTTAAGGGATTCCTATCAATCCTAAGACACTACTATATATGCCAGACTACTTTCAACGTAAAAAGTTAATGTATTCTCGGCTATTTTGAGATTACATTATTTTCATACAATTTTATACATACTCATAACACCACATCTTATCATGACGCCAGAGGGTATTAGTCATATACCACCCCGGCTAGTCGTTTTTTCGTGGTTTCAGGTCATAGTTGCTGGAGATTAACCTATTACTTGACTAAAACTGATCTGGATCGTTTCCTACGTCATCAGTTTGGTTCAATTGCCGGGAAGCAATCACACTAGACCTTGAAACTTTGCTTAATCACAAACATGGTCTCAGACAGACATACAACTATTGCATCCAGTGAACCATTACATCAGAATGTTAGGGGAAACATAGATATGGGTACGGGGAATCGTACTGCTAACTTACCTCCTCCTCCACAGGGGCATCCCACTAGGAGGGTCAATCGCTCAAACAGCATGGCTGATGAAATGGGGCTGCAAGATAGAATGAGAGAGAAGAGGCTCCTGCCTAATCAAGCTGTGAGCCAGCAAGTTAAAAGGGTCCACACAGGTCGACCAGCTGCATGCGACATCGCAGGTCCCTCAGCTTCTCACCTTGGTAGGAGGGAGATTTTACTGGAGCAAGCTAGATTGCTACAGAGCCTCCTCGAGGTATAGAATGAGCTGCTCGAGCTACCTGAGTCTCTTAAAAAGGACGACAGAAGATCCCAAAGGGTAGCCCCTTCGCTCACCTCGCATAGGCGTGCTAATAGGCTGCCTAGGCCGTCAAGATAAGAGAGAATGAGTGAGATGCCTCCTCCTACCCACATCTCCATAGATCGGACTGGCGGCCTAAGGGATAGGCTCAACCATCAAAGGGAACAAGAGGTCGACTCAGCCCAGAGTAGGCAGCTCGAAGCTGATAGGGCTTAGCGTAGGTCGCCACAAAGTGGAGAGAGGTCGTTTCCCCGTCGGGAAAGGATAGAAATGGCCCCCCAAGGAATAAGAGACAGATGACCCTCTCTATAAGGGAACCCCACCGGGAGGAGAGACAAAAGTCTAACTTTATCTCCTATCAAAGAAGCAACATGGATGTTAGGGAGCTTCTCAACTTGAAACAAAGATTGGATGATATGGAGGCAGATATGAAAGCAATCAATGGGAAGGTCAAACGAAATAACTATACTCTTCGACCTTTGGCCAAAGACATGCTCGACAAAGGCCCACCTGTAGGGTTCAAATTGCCAATGTTGGGAAAGTATTCAGGCACATCCAATGCTTGAATCACATGCAACTCTTTGAGGCCACTGTGTTTGGTCTCTTCTGAGGATGACGTGATATGCAATGCATTAACCAGAACCTTTACAGGGCAGCACTGACTTGGTTCCGTGGTATATCCACTGGTTGCATCACTTCATGGAGCTATATGAGGAGGAAGTTCCTAGAGCGGGTTTCTACAGCGGGAGCTCATAAGAAAATAGTCACTGAACTAAACAACATGACTCAGGGTAATACGGAGAGTACTATGAGTTACCCCACCAGATTTAAAGAGTTGATCGACCAGATTGAGGAAGACCTTACAGATAGGGAGGTCATCAACTGCTTTAGGAATGGAGCACTACAACAAAAATTACCTTTAACAACGTTTTTAAACGTTTTTATAGATGTTTTACAACGTTTTTTGAAACGTTGTGATATCCAACGTTGTAATAGGCCCCAGTATAAGAGAACGTTTTCTAAACGTTGTAGAAAATGTAGTCTAAGACAACGTTTTTCATAAACGTTGCAATAGGGTCTAAGACAACGTTTATAAACGTTATAGAAAACATTAAAACAACGTTTATGAAAACGTTGTCCTACCTTTTTACGACCTTTGACAACATTTTATAAACGTTGTTATAAGGTTTTCTACAACGTTTATAAAACGTTGTGAATGTAAATAATATGAAAAATAAATAAATTATTCCCTCCCTTCAATTTAACATAAACACCTCCTGCAATTAGATATCAAACGAGCTCCAACAACTTCACTAATAAGTGCAGCCAAATTAGGTGCAATGTCAGTTAAATTGTTCCTCATATGACAAAAGAGATCAATGTTATCCATTATGTTATTGTGGTAGATCTTAACACTACTTCAGAAAAGGAAAAAAAAAAGTAAGGAAAAAGCCATTATGACTATTATAGTATTATACTACTTCAACTTCAATCCAGAAAAGGAAAAACATAAATATGGATTAAAAAAATATCAACTCTTGATAGCTTAAAAAGAAGACTTCAAGTAGAATTAGGCGAGGTATAAGGAACGGTGGCCACTGCTTAAAAAGAAGTTCAATAGAGGAAACAATCTTAGTGCAAATATACCATTATATAGGTTAAATGCAACATTTATTATGATATGGTGGGGTGGGAGTACTAAACTTTATAAAGATCATTGCCTACCATCATGTTAATGTTAAGTTGGAGAAACAAACTTGGTGCTGGGAGTTTGTATTCTAGCTGAGGTGGCTAAATGGCTAGCAATAAGACACAGATAATATTGATGCTTCCTTCTCGTATCTTCTGTAGTAGATGAATGGTTGCCGACCTGATACAATTAAAAAAGATCTCCTTGAGTATTGAACAGCTGAACCAAACTAGGAATTGTAATAGCTTTTGTGATATACTCCCTGTCCCTCGTAATAAATTTTGCATTTGACTTATTAATGATTTTCACGAATGTGCTGTTGGAAATGGGTAACGAAAGTTAAGTTTGACTTAACGTTGACCTAACTTCCTAACGGAATTCGTTAAATTGTTAACGAAGCAAGTTACAAAATGTACTCTGCTTTTAGTGTAGATTATGAAACTCATTTATTGTCTCAAAACCATTTTCGGGTGAATGAGAAATTAATGACAAAGGTTTGTAACTTAACGAGAGTTGTTTGGATTTAAACTGTGTTTCTGGCTGATGAGATTTTGCTCCAAGCTGATCAGAACGAGTGGGGACTCTGAGCACGAGTCGTGAGCACGAATGGACCTTAATGGACTTTTGGCTCAAAACTGATCAGAACGAGTGGAACCTTGAGGAACGAGTCGTGGGCACGACTCGTGCCCTGTGCTGCTACCAGAAAAGTTGTGTCTTTTCGTGGGAAAAGACACAAACCCCTTAACTCTCTTTATATACTTCCCCTCCGAATTTCAATTCATTCATACAGTAAATTGAGCCTTCCTATACACATTTAAGATAGATTAACCAAGCATAATCATTTCATCTTGTTGCATCAAATTCTTTCAAGTTCAAAGTTCCAAACTTTCCATTGTTCGTTAGAATTGTTAATTTGGTGTGCTCCTATTAACAATTAGAAGTCGTTTCATCTCACGAGAAGTTTGTCATCAACCGTAAGCACCTGTGCGGGACAAATACTTCTTACGGAAATTGTGTTAAACACAAGACTCGACTATTTGTGGTTTGTTTTTTCAATTTCCGTTATATTTCCCGTTATCTTTCTCATCTCTCTTTGTTATTTCCGTAAGAATCCTTAGTAAAAATCCCAACAATCGTAAGAAGTATTTGACGTTTCTTAAGGCCTTTCTACAATGGCAAGTGAGAAAGACACCTCCGAATCATCCGGGCTTACTCCTCCTCCTCAAGGCGATGCAACGCTCAAAAATATAGCACCTTCTTCATCTCACTCGGTTCATGGTGAGAAACCCCCAAAGTTTATCGGGGTGGATTTCAAAAGATGGCAATAGAAAATGCTATTCTATTTGACCACTCTAAGTTTGCATCGGTTCTTAAAAGAAGATCCGATTGTTCAAGTTGGTGATCCCGACCCTCAAAGGCTTTCGGCCAATGAGGCTTGGGACCATGATAATTTTTTATGTAAAAATTACATCTTGAATGGACTTGACGATGCACTCTATAATGTGTATAGTACCATCGAGTTAGCCAAGGCATTGTGGAATACCTTGGAAAGGAAGTACAAGATTGAAGACGCCGGGTCAAAGAAATTTATCGTCGGCAAATATCTTGACGTCAAAATGGTGGACTCCAAGTTGGTAACAACTCAAGTTGATGAGTTCCAACTTATTTTGCATGGACTTGATGCCGAAGGAATGATCATGAACGACCCTTTTAAAGTGGCATCAATCATAGAGAAGTTGCCGCTTTCATGGAAGGACTTCAAAAATTATCTCAAGCATAAACGTAAAGAGATGACTTTGGAGGACTTGGTTGTTCGTCTTCAAATTGAAGAGAATAATCGAGACAATGAAGCAAAGGCTACCAAAGGCAAGATGGAGGCAAGATTCAACCTCGCCGAGGCAAGCACTAGCGGCATCAACGAAAGCATACCGGGAATGCTAAGAAAGGGAAGGGAAAAGGCTCATCAACAAAGAAGTTCAAAGGAGCATGCTATAATTGTGGCAAGCCGGGCCATTTAGCAAAGGATTGTCGCCACCCAAAGAAGGAGGCGAACAATGTCTAAGATGTGGATCTTGATTTTGCTGCGGTGATCTTCGAGGCAAACGTGGCAAATTTGGATGACTCCAAAGGAATGGTGGATAGATACTGGGGCTACCCGCCATATTTGTGCTAATAAGGAGAGTTTCTCTTCTTATACTCACATTTCCGAAAGGAAATTGTACATGGGAAATTCTGCAACTTCCGATGTTCAAGGCGTTGGAAATGTTGTATTGAAGATGACCTCCGGTAAAGAAGTGACCTTGCTTGATGTGCTGCATGTTCCGGACATCCGCAAGAATCTAGTTTCCGGTGCTTTGTTGAGTAAAGCCGGTGTTAGATTAGTTTTTGAATCTGACAAGTTTGTATTAACCAAGAATGGTTTATTCCTTGGAAAGGGTTACCTCGAGAAGGGACTTTTCAAGATGAATGTAATGAATGTTATCCGCCAAGGTGCGAAGAATAGAAATGTTGTTTCTTATGTTTACTTGTCGGAAAGTCCTAGTTTATGGCATGATAGATTAGGTCATGTAAACTTCGACACTATTAAGAAATTAGTTAAACAAGATTTAATCCAAATGACTAAATCTGATTCAACTAATAAGTGCGAAGTTTGCGTTGAGGCAAAAATGACGAAGTCGCCATTTAATGCAATATAAAGAAACACAACTCCTCTCGAGTTAATTCACACCGACATATGTGATTTAAAACTAGTGCAAACTCGAGGAGGTAAAAAGTATTTCATTACATTCATAGACGATTGCACTAAGTATTGTTATGTTTATCTCTTAAAAAGTAAAGATGAAGCCTTAGGGGCTTTCGAGACTTATAAGAAAGAAGTTGAAAATCAACTTAACTTAAAGATTAAGAAAATTAGAAGTGATAGAGGAGGAGAATATGAAGCTCCGTTTGAAGGACTATGTTGGGAATCTGGCATAATTCATCAAACAACGGCTCCATATACCCCTCAGTCTAACGGAGTTGCTGAACACAAAAATCGTACTCTCAAAGAGATGATGAACGCATTTTTGATAAGTTCAGGCTTACTCGACAACTTGTGGGGGGAAGCTATACTCACTTCTAATTATATTTTTAATAAGATACCCAAGAAAGGTATTGATAAAACACCCTATGAATTATGGCATAATCGTAGGTCGTGTTATAAATACCTTAAAGTGTGGGGGTGTCTAGCTAAGGTTGAAGTACCTAAGCCAAAGCAAGTAAAGATCGGTCCCAAGACGGTTGACTGCATCTTTATTGGATATGCCAATAACAGTAGTGCCTATCGATTCATAGTGCACAAATCAGAAATTCCTGATATGAATGCAGGAATGCCAATAGAATTAAGGAATACAGTATTCTTTGAAAATATATTTCCTGCCAAGGATAGGAAAGAAGGTAATTCTCAAAAGAGAACATATGAATCTACAAACGGTCCATCTCAAGTAGAAGATGAAGGACCTAGACGTAGTAAAAGGGCAAGAGTGGAAAAGTCTTTTGGTCCTGATTTTTCATCATTTATGTTGGAAAATGAACCAGCTACTGTTAAAGAAGCTTTATCTGGACCGGACAGTACGTTCTGGAAAGAGGCTATTAACAGTGAGATAGAATCCATAATGCTAAATAATACTTGAGAATTGGTTGATCTCCTTCCAGGATGCAAACTGTTAGGTTGCAAATGGATCCTTAAAAAGAAGTATAAGGCAGATGGATCTATCGATAAATACAAAGCGCGGCTAGTAGCCAAAGGGTTTAGACAAAAGGAGGGATATGACTTCTTCGATACATATTCTCCTGTCACAAGGATCACATTCATACGTGTTCTTATAGCTATTGCAGCCGTGCATAATCTTGAGATACACCAGATGGATGTGAAAACAGCTTTCTTGAATGGAGAGCTAGATGAAGAGATTTACATGGAACAACCCGAAGGGTTTGTTGATCCAGGTAAAGAGCAAAAGGTGTGTAAACTTGTAAAGTCATTGTACGGACTCAAACAAGCACCTAAACAATGGCATGAGAAGTTTGATCGAACTATGTTGTCAAATGGATTCAAGATAAATGAATGTGACAAATGTGTCTATATCAAAGGAACATCTGAATCATTTGTAATAGTCTGTCTTTACGTGGATGACATGTTGATAATGGGAAGTACTCATGAATTGATCATGAATACCAAAGGCTTGTTAAAGAAGCACTTTGACATGAAAGATATGGGATTAGCTGATATTATATTAGGAATAAAGATTTCTAGAACAACAGAAGGAATAGTTCTGTTACAATCCCATTATCTGGAAAATGTACTTCGAAAATTCAATGTCATTAACAGCCCTCCGGCTAAGATACCGGTAGACTTAACTCTACACTTAGTAAAGAACAGAGGGGAACCAGTTTCTCAGTTGGAGTATGCAAGAATTATCGGCAGTCTAATGTACTTAACGAATTGTACACGTCCAGACATTGCATATTCAGTGAGCAAACTAAGCAGGTTCACGAGTAATCCCAGTACAGATCATTGGAAAGCACTAATGAGAGTATTGAGATATTTAAAGTATACTATGAATCATGGGATACTTTATAAGAGATATCCAGCAGTATTAGAAGGATAATGTGATGCAAACTGGATATCGGACACAAAAGACTCAAAATCCACGAGTGAATATGTTTTCACAATAGGTGGAGGAGCAGTGTCATGGAAATCCTCCAAACAAACGTGTATAGCCAGATCCATGATGGAATCTGAGTTCATAGCTTTAGACAAAGCGGTAGAAGAAGCAGAATGGCTTAAGAACTTCCTTGAGGATATTCCTTGTTGGAATAAACCTGTGCCTGCTGTTATGATACATTGTGATAGTCAATCAACAATAGGAAGGGCACAAAGCAGTATGTATAATGGTAAGTTTAGACATATCCGTCGTAGACACAATACCATTAGACAGTTGATCAAAAATGGGGTTATCACAATTGACTATGTAAAGTCAAATGATAACATAGCGGATCCGTTTATGAAAGGTATAAATAGAGATCAACTGTATAAATTGTTAAGGAGAATGGGCTTAAAACCCACAATAAAAGAACTCATAGTGGACACCCAACCTTGAGAATTGGAGATCCCATGCCCTTGGTTCAATGAGACAACCAAGCTATAAGTTCTAGTAGAATCACTTGGAAACAACAACTCAGTTGAATGACCTGGAGATGTTGAATACTCATTCCCAGAACATCCAAGTATAAGCACCTGCAGCAGTGGTGAGGATAAGTTGAGAAAACTTTTAATGATTCCTATACCTACGGGTGGTGTAGTGCAGGATACTCTTTATAGTATGAATCACCTATATAAGTGGGAAGTAACTTGGCCGCTTCTAATATGAAAATTTATGGATACGATCCAGGGCCGAAATGGACAAAACGTGAGAACAATAACTGTTAGAGCTATTATTATGTGAGTATTGTTGTCTTGGTATACATTATACAGTTACTGGTTCAAAGCAACTCGCTACCAAATGGCTAGTATATCCGATAATATTTCACTAGGGAGATTCAAAGCCACAAGCTATTTATCCCGATGTAATAATGGTTCGCCGGAACTTTTGGACGAAATTGCATACATGCATTAATTGTCATTCATGTGGGGGATTGCTGGAAATGGGTAACGAAAGTTAAGTTTGACTTAACGTTGACCTAACTTCCTAACGGAATTCGTTAAATTGTTAACGACGCAAGTTACAAAATGTACTCTACATTTAGTGTAGATTATGAAACTCATTTATTGTCTCAAAATCATTTTCGGGTGAATGAGAAATTAATGACAAAGGTTTGTAACTTAACGAGAGTTGTTTGGATTTAAACTGTGTTTCTGGCTGATGAGATTTTGCTCCAAGCTGATCAGAACGAGTGGGAACTCTGAGCACGAGTCGTGAGAATGAATGAACCCTAATGGACTTTTGGCTCAAAACTGATTAAACTGTGTTATACGTTTCCGACATTGCCCATCAAAACGCATGCATTTCACAAGAATGCCGGCCAAAGAGTAAACATATTGATCAACTTGATTACAGTTTAATAAAAAAATTGATTAAAAAATAATTATTTTAATAAAAATCTAAAAAATGTTATTGGAAATATTATTAATTGTGATAAAATAATAATTTTAAATTTTCATTAAAATAATTATTTAAATTATTGATAAAATTTTGCTAATGTAGAAGCATTTAGCCTATAAAAATATCAGTCATTTGATTGTATTAAATGTTATGATAAAGTTTATTGCCTAATCTCAAACCAAACTTCACACTCAAATTCCCCCTACATCTCATTATTCTAATCTTAAATTATTCTAATCTTAAAGGAACACGGCCGGCCTTTTAGGAGGAGCGGGGTGAGCGCTCGCTCCGGGCCTTATAATTTTGAGGGGCATCATTAAAAAAAAAATCATTATATATACACCCTTCGTCCCGTTCGACTTAGAACATTTTGCCATTTTGGGCGTCCCATCCGACTTAGGACAGCCCAAAATGAAAAGTTTATATTACTTTTATATTAAATGGGACCCACTTGTCATACTCACAACAATAATCCCATTACTATTTATCCCACTCATTCTCTCTCCTATTTAATTTTTCACACTCACAACACATCCTCCACTAATTCTCTTTTCTAATATTATAATAATATTCCTTAATCTCCGTGTCGGGAGTGAATGTCCTAAGTGGGACGGGACGGAGGGAGTATGTATTATATTTGAAAAAAATAAAAATCATCCAATTAGGTAATTTGAGTCAAATTAGGTAGTATATTAAAAACCATATTGTATAGTATTCTAATAGAAATCTTCTTCTTTATTTACATCTTAACATATTTTTTGATAGAATTAATTATTAATTCCACGGCATTTAACGCGGCTCCTCGTCTTCTTCCTCCATTCGGCTCCATCAACAGTCGCTGTATTCTTCTCCTCTCCAACATCTTTTTTTTTTACAACTACAAATTCTCTTTTCCAAGTTCTCAATAGAATATCAAAACTTTCTTTCGCAACCACAATAGCAAAACTCACTTTCATCTGCAATAGAGAAAATCCGACTTCAAGCTACTCCGTCCCAGATTCATGATTCATCTCTTTGCCAGGTTCTTTCGTTCTTTTCATACTTTATAATTTTAAGATATGAGTTCTAGAATTAGGAAACAAGATTTCGAATGTGAAAAACGTAAAAAGCAAAAAAGAATTGAAGTTTTCAATCAATCACAAAAGGGAGCCCTTGATAAATTTATGATAAAAAATTCACATATTTCTTCTGAAAATAAAAAACAGAATATTGATATTGCTTCGAAGAATATTAGACGGGCAATACTTTTCAAATAAAAAATTTGATGATTGTAATAGTTTTTGAGATTTTAGTATTTTATTGTAAGAACATAATTTTAAAATATTGCTATTATAACATATTTTCTTGCATTTTATTTTTTGTAAGTGTTTTTGAGGCCTCATTTTGAACTTTGCACATGACCTCTAAATTATGAGAACCGGCCCTGTAAAGGAATAATATGTATGGTATCCTTGACTTTGAGAACTCAGTTTACATGATTCTTGATTTCTAATGGAGCCATTTAAAAAAAAATGATGAATTTTTGCAGCTTTGGACTAGAAATTGAGAAAATTGAAATATTGTACTAATGTGTGAATGCATTCAAAACTTTGACCTTAATTTTATTATTTAAAAAAAATAAAAAATTAAGAAACAAATTCCCTTAATATGACAAAGTACATGAAAGATTCTGCTTTTTAAAAACACTTTCAAAAATTTTGTTGGGAAATTGTGGTGTACGAGCAATACTTATTTTATATCAAGTGTATAAAAAATCGATAACATACATGCAATATTCGTATAAAAAGTAATAAAAGACTAGAAACACAAGATATGTTCACCCAGTTTATCACACAATTGGACTATATATGAGAGCACTGACAAGACAGAATAGATACTAATATCATAATCTCTGTGATATTACAATCAAAGCCCATGTTTTCCCTCAAAGTCATTCTGGCTATCCATGTAAATACACACTATCCATAACTTTGACTCTCCTTGTGGATTTCATATATTTTTTCTGTCTAATTTTTCTAAAACACAATAATTAGGCATACAAGTTCAAACCTAATCTAAATAGGAAATTCAAAAATATTATTATTTTTTAATCCTATTCAAACAAACAAGAAATTCCAAGAATTTATAAAATTATTTAAATTCTATTTTTCTTTCTTTTTGATTATGACTCCACAGTCCAACTTACATTTCCCCATCAACAATTTACATTGATTTCCTCAAATTTAAGAGCATTACTTACTTTTGTAAGAAGTTTCCACAACTATTTTTGCCATATTAATCAAAGTTTCATGTTTTTACCTTACAATTTCTTAGAAACCAAAACCATCCAAATATTTTGTCGGAATATGCACCACCTCCCTCCTCCTATATACTCCCTCCGTCCCGCTGATCTTAAGAAAACTTTCCATTTTGAGGGTCCCGCCGATCTTAAGAATTCCAAAAATGGAAAGTTTTTTTTAATTTTATATTTAATGGGACCCACATGTCATACTCACAATAACAATCCATTCACTATTCATCCCACTCATTCTCTCTCCTATTTAATTTTTCACACTCACAACACTTCTTTCACTCATTCTCTCTCCTAATACTATAATAATATTCCTTAATCTCCGTGCCATTTCAATTTTTCTTAAGATGGGTGGGACGGAGGGAGTATATCTAACATTAAACGTACTCATCATTAATATCACCCTCAAGGCCTTACACCATAATCTTAATTTCCACCCTAACCTTCATCCTATTCTTCTATTTAAACCTTCCCAACTTCTTCCCTATTCTCCAACTTCACTACAACTCTCTCTCTCTCTCTCTCTCTCTCTCTCTAGATCTCTCTCTCACACACACACACACACTGAGAAAAAAAATTGGAATTTGTGATGGTTTCGAAGGACACTAGTTGGTGGGTTTTCACACTACCAGCAGTCCTTGGTTCAAAAAATCTCTTAGATTTCCATTTGATATTTCCTCTCATAATTACCTTTCTCTCCCTCTCCATTCTAACATGGGCATTTACCCCCTGCGGTCTAGCATGGAAAAACGGCAGAAACAGAAACGGCACCGTTCCCATCCCTGGACCTCGAGGACTCCCCATTTTCGGCAGCTTGTTTACACTCAGCCGAGGCTTGGCTCATCGCTCTTTAGCTTCCATGGCTTGGAGTACTCATTCAACCCAGCTCATGGCTTTCAGCCTCGGCTCAACTCCGGTAGTCGTATCCTCCGACCCAAACATAGCCAAAGAAATACTCACTTCCCCGCACTTTTCCGACAGACCCATCAAACAATCAGCCAAGAGCCTCATGTTCAGCCGCGCCATTGGCTTTGCTCCAAACGGCGTATACTGGCGCCTCCTAAGAAGAATCTCATCCACACACCTCTTCTCACCTAGGCGCATAGCAGCACACGAACACAAACGCCAGCTAGACTGCGCAGACATGTTACAAAACATATCACACGAACAGTCAAATCACGGTTCGGTCTGTTTAAGGAAACATTTACAAGATGCGGCGCTGGCCAACATCATGGGAAGCGTGTTCGGGAAGCGTTACGATACGGCGCCCAATAGCAACGAGGAGGCAGAACAACTTAAGGAAATGGTCAAGGAAGGGTTTGACCTGCTGGGAGCATTTAATTGGTCTGATTATCTTCCATGGCTTAATTATATTTATGACCCGTTTCACATAGTTGAGCGCTGCGAAACTCTGGTACCCCGAGTCAGGAAACTCGTTCAAGACACGATTCAACAACACAAACTCAGTGAGTCGAGAAATGATTCGGATAATGCTGATTTTGTTGATGTTTTGCTCTCTCTAGAAGGTGATGAGAAGCTCCAAGAAAATGACATGGTCGCTGTCCTATGGGTATGTTTCTCAAATATAAACATTTACGTATAATCTATATAAGGAGTATATTCTATCCCATAATATATAATTATTGTAATTTTTTTCATTCATCTCAAAATAAATATTTTAACCGTTAAATTTCAAACTACACACTTTTGAGATGGACACATAATTAGGAAAATAATACTCCGTTGGTTTAAGATTCTTAATTTCCTTTATGATCTGTCCCATTTTAAGTTTCTTAGATTTATTATTTAAAATAGATAATAGGACCCACTTGTCATTCTTAAAACAAAAACTTCCTACCCATTTTCTCTCTTCTACTTTGCTTTTTATACTCACAACATTTACTTTTTTTTTTAATATCCGTGCCAGTCACACTTAAAACATTAAACGCGACGAAGGGAATATCAGTGTAATAATGGATATTGTGAATATGAAAAGTGGAATAAGAAAGAAAAAGTGGGATAGAGTAATTGATGGAATTTTTTCTCAAATAATCCTTTTTTACTTTTTTATTTTCCAAAATAACTCACTGTTCAAACTATTGCCCAGAATGTCCATTTTTTTGAAAATCGCTACACCGTGTAGCGAGTTTGATTAGGGTTTGTCAAAACTCGCTACACCGTGTAGCGAGTTTAGGGTAATTAAGTTTGGCCGTTTGGAAATTAATTAGGGCATTTAATTAATCTAAACTCGCTACACGGTGTAGCGAGTTTTGACAAACCCTAATCAAAGTTTGACTTGGGTCCGGAATCCCTTTTTTTTCTTATTTTATTTAATTCTTCTCTTCTCTTTCTTTCTTTCTTTCTATATATATATATATTATATATATATATATATATATATATATATATATATAAATATATATATTATTTATATATATATATATATAAAATAATAAATAAGAAAGAGGAAGTCCCTTTAAAAGTCCTCTCACTAAGAGAGGTCCCAAAGGAACTTGAAAAACAATGAAGATGAATCATCTATTTATAGTGGAAGAAAGATTTGAAAAATGTAGGATACATCTATGTGGAAAACACAAAAAATATTTAAATTTAGAGATGGTGGGAAAAACAAAAATTTCATTTTTCAAATATTCACATGGATCATTATCCAAGCAACATCTTCACCATTAAATGCATCACATCCAATGGTCCAAATTCATCCCATAAAAACAAAAACACACTTTCATTTGATTGGCCCTTTAATATTCACATGGATTATCAATAAATCAATCTATACCATTAATCTCACTCAAATCCAATGGTCCTAATTCATCATTATATATATATATTTCTTTTAATAGTATATATATTTCTTTTAAGAGAAGAGAAGAATTAAATAAAATAAGGGATTTCAGACCCAAATCAAACTCGCTACACCGTGTAGCGAGTTTAATTAGATTTGGTCAAACTCGCTACACGGTGTAGCGAGTTTAGGTTAATTAAATGCCCTAATTAATTTTCAAACGGCTAAATTTAATTACCCTAAACTCGCTACACGGTGTAGCGAGTTTTGACCAGACCCAAGTCAAACTCGCTACACGGTGTAGCGATTTTCAAAAAAATGGACATTCTGGGCAATAGTTTGAACAGTGAGTCATTTTGGTAAATAAAAAAGTAAAAAAGGATTATTTGAGAAAAAATTCGTAATTGATGTGTTGTTGCGATTGTGATAATGAGTTATTAAATAATTATTTTTTTAGAAAAATGTGTAATTTTAATTGGAATATTCTTTTAAATAAAATATGTAATTTCTATTGAGACGGAGGAAGAAATGTGTTTTTAAATTAAAATAGTCTTATTTCAATTTTAAGATGTTATAAAAATAAATAAAGTGTGCCAAATTAGTTGCAATACTTATAAGAGTAAGTTTTGGGAGAAATCAGTTTCTCCATAAATTATAAAAAGTTCAGTTTTTTTCAACTTGTAAATATTTGACGAATATAAGAGCAGTTTAAAAAAACAGGACTTTTTATAATTTAGGGAGAAACTAGTTTCCCCCAAAATATTGTGTACTTATAATTATAAGAAGATAAAATAATGACAATATCTATGTGTATTGCAGTAGTGGCAGACTCATAAATTTTTGTCAACAGGAAAAAATTTGTGCAACAAAAAAAAAATAACTGTATTTTCGTTATTGGGGAAAAAATTTCTAGTGTATTATATTTTTTAATCAAAGGAGGCAAATTTCAACAAATTACAATAAACCTCTAACTTTTTGTAAATTTTACAATAGCAAATTTTTATAATTATAAGAAGATAAAATAATAGCAATATTTAAATCTCTGTGTATTGTATATTAAATGCATGGCTAGTGGTATTATGAAAGAGTTGACTCAGTGAGTGAATTGGGTTGTGCAGGAAATGATATTCAGAGGGACTGATACGACTGCCTTGTTGACTGAATGGGTTATGGCGGAGTTGGTGTTGCACCCTGAAGTACAAGCCAAGCTTCGTACGGAAATCGACACTGTTGTAGGCGATAAAGGGCACGTGACGGATTCTGACGTGGCAAACAAGTTGCCCTACCTACGAGCCATAGTGAAGGAGACATTGCGTATCCACCCTCCGGGCCCACTCTTGTCTTGGGCCAGGCTGTCCAGTTCGGTCGTCCAGCTCAGCAACGGCATGGTAATACCCGCCAACACGACGGCCATGGTCAACATGTGGGCCATAACCCATGACTCGGACGTGTGGGTGGACCCACTTGAGTTTAAACCCGAGAGGTTTATTGAGGCTGACGTGGATGTTCGGGGCGGGGATTTGAGGTTGGCTCCCTTTGGGGCGGGTCGCAGGGTTTGCCCCGGGAAGAACTTGGGGCTGGTGATGGTGAACCTGTGGGTGGCTAAATTGGTGCAGGAATTTAAGTGGGTTGAGGATGGGGCTAACCCGGTTGACTTAAGTGAGGTTTTGAAGCTTTCGTGTGAAATGAAGTATCCTCTTTCTGCTGTGGCTGTCCCAAGGAATGTACCTTTCTAGAAGGTTTGTTTTTTTCCCCTTGGGACAAAGGTGTGGAAGCTTTATGTATATGTGAAAGCATACATAATTTTTCCACACGGAGTATAAAACTAGTTGCAGTTTGTATTGTTATTTGTTAAGGACATGTTTTGTTTTTGGTCGGTGAGATGTGAGAATATTTTATGATTCAGCTATTTGAACTGAAAGAACGAATAAATAACTAATCGGGAAATATCTTCGATTAATAATCTTTATCGTGAGAATAAATATGTGAGAAAAACTGTATTGACGAAGCTTTTCGATTGCAAAATAGGCGTCATCTTCGAAAGGAGACATGAGAGGGGTATTTATAGTCGCTCGTCCGGATAAGGGAAATGGTTATAAATCAGGCGAGATTTTAGGGATTGATTCTAATCGTATTCGTGATTTTAGCTTTTCAAGTTTAACTGTGTTGAGGCGACATTGGTCGAGGTCGCCTACTTGGGTGGGGGTCGACCTAAATTCGAGCCGTTTGGACAAGGCTGAGATGTATAAGTTGTGGGTTGTGTCGGACCAGGGTAGCCTAGGACCTTGCTAGGCCGGACTACAATGCCTCGGCGTATTGGTCGCCCGATTGTGATTCTCGGAGACAGCCTGGTGGGCCTAGGTTTAGGCTGAAAATATCAAAGAAAAATTGTTACTTTTTCCATCTTAAAAAAATATTGCTTCAACCTAATTTATTTTTTTCTTTCAGAATTTAAAATGGGTCTTGTCATTATCTTACTTAATTAAGGATAAAATTGAATAGTGTTTTGAAGAATGATCTTAGCTAGCTGCGCGCAAAGCAAAAAAAAAATAAAAAAAATTTATCCAAAGGGTGTCGTAATTATTAACTGGGTAACACTTTTCTTTGATATTTGCTCTAAAATGAATTGGTAGTACAATAATAATTAATTATGTGACAGATAATATTATTTATTAATTTATTGGGAGTAGACCGTGCACAGATCTATACAGATTCATGCATGCATGGAGATAGAGTTGATATGGATTCAATTGGTTGGCGAGGAGACAAGTTGTACCGCATCTGCATCTGCGTATGCAAATGCGTCTTCTCCAACTTCAAGTCAAAATAAGTACTTTTTCTCGTTTAAAATATATGTCAAGTTTTAAAAATTTTCACAAATACTCCTATAAAATAAAAAACAAAGATAATTATTACTATAACTTTATGAAGAAAGTATAAATTTGCTCTCATTAATAGTGTATTTCTTACATTAGGTTCATTAAAAATATACTTCCTACGTCCCATATCTACGTGCCTAGTTTGATTTTGGCATGACATTTGACCATATAACTACGAGAAATTAGAATATTTTGATGAAATTTTAAAAGTTGTTATTGATTTATTACTAACAACCCTAACAATTAAAAATTTTAAAATTTAATTATAATATATCAATTTCTCGTAGTTGTATGGCCAAATGTCATGCCAAAGTCAAACTAGACACGTATGTATGAGACGGAGGGAGTAGTATTTAATAACATGAAACTAGTTTTTGTTAGGAATAAATTTGTATTTTTGCCATAAAAATGAACCAAATATATTGGGAAACGCGGCCAATAATAGTGTAAAATGCTTTACTGTTCAATTTATTGGGAAACGCACCCTTGTATTTACATTTACTAGGCTAAAGAGGTATTCAGCCAGTTAGACTTGCCCCATTACGTGTGCTCTTAGCTCATTTTCAAGCTCCCTTGCCAAATTTTGACACTGAGAAATAACCCTCAAACTCAATTTCTCAGACTAAAAACAACAAAAATTCATAGAACCCAAATAGACTAAGAAAAATCTTTCTCAGCATCAAGTTGTTCGAGGAAAATATTTTTTTAAAAACGTTTTTTCTATTTTTCGGTGTTTGGTAAGCATCGAAAAATGGAGAAAATATTTTTCGAAAAATATTTTCCCCACTTTTCTAAGTAAAATGACTTGCGAATTTTTTTTTAAATAAAACATTTTTCAAAAAATTGTAACACACTCAAACACACACATCTAACTCTTCATACACCCTCACGTTACCCACCCCACATTTACCACCCCTACTACATCCCCTCATAAAAAAATTATTTAGATTAAAATTAAATTTTACAATTCTCCATCAATCAACGCCACCACTCCACTCACCACCATCACCCCAACTACACTCACCACCCCCTGACCCCCCTCCCCCCACCACGTCGGGTAAAAAATTTTTTTAATCATTTTAAATTTATTTTTAACAACTCCCCACCCCACTCCACTCACCACCACCACCCTTGTCCCCCCCTCAATCGGGTAAAAAAATTAATCATTATAAATTTATTTTTAACAACTCCCCCACCTCACCCCACTCACCACCACCACCCCCTGCCCCCACCCCCGTCGGGTAAAAAAAATTAATCATTTTAAATTTATTTTTAACAACTCACGACTCCCACTACCACCACCACCTCAAGATCAAAAAATATTTTTTAATCATTTTAAAATTATATTTTAAAAACTCTCCCACTCCCAAGCAATTTTTTTATTCATATTAAATTAATTTATTTTTTAACAACTCCCCCACCCAACCCCCCACACTCTCAGCTACTCAACCTATCTCACACCTACCCTATCACCACCCTATCCTACCCCTACCCTACCCTACCCTACCCCACACCCACCCATCTCAACCCTACTAATCTCCACCTCCTACCCTACCACCCCACCTCCATCACCCTACCACACCCTATCTATTTCAACTTATCTCAAATTGTATTTTTATCAAAAAGTATTTTTATTGAACACATGAAATTTTTTTCGGAAAATATTTTCCTTTCCAAACAGCCGAAAACATGTTTATCTCATTTTTTGAAAAACATTTTCATTTTCCTGAAAACATTTTACAAAAAATCATTTTCCGAAAGTCATTTTATGCAAAACAAACAGAGCCTTAGTCATTTCGTAAAGCAAATTTTATGTCCAGGAGAACTCTTGAACCATATTTTTGCCCCAAAAAATTATAAATTCAAACTAACCAATAATTTTCAATCAAAATATATTGCACATCATTCTATCATTACAACAGAACATTTAAAAAAAAATAAAAAAAATGATAATACAACATTATGGATTTGGTGTTCTCTCACGAAAATGTACCAAAGCTGCTCCTAAATCGTCAACAATCTCTTTATCGCCGGGCGACACTCGCTCACTTCACTGGCCTTCTTGCTCTTGCTACATTACTATTACTCTGGCACCATAGCAATTGTTGGGCCCTACATTTTTCGGTCAATATGTTTTACAACTTACGCCTAACAACTTGGTACTAACAACTTGAGTTGTTCCATTTACAACTTGACTTTCTGCAGGTTGGGACGCAGTAACGCTTTTCCTATTTTATAGGACATGTGCCGGAGGGAATAAAGACTAAGCTCAACCACGTTTCTTCAACAATGGACCTTATCTTTTTCCTCAAACAATAAATGGCGAATATATCTCTATGTGATCAACCTCTTCCCCGATTTTATAGGCGCATAATCCTTCTTTGTTAATTAGTTTTATTTTGAGGTATAAAAGGGAGAGATACACTGTATTTACACACACGTTCTTCACTAGCTTAAGCTCCCTTTTTCATACGCTCTTAGCATTGTAATCTCAAGAGAATTCCTAGTAAACTTTCGGTCAAGGCAGGAGCCAAATCCTCCCGGGGTTTTATGCCGGCGAACAAGTTGTTCAAGGGCTTTCCCTAGTCAACAAACATCTTGTGTCCATTTCTATTCAACTTGATAATCATTGTACCTAGATTCATATCACTTTAGTCACTTTTCTTCTCATCTAATTCGCTTGTTGAAATTTGACCAAAACAATTTGGCGCCGTCCGTGGGAAACTTTGATTATTTGCGTAGAAATGGTTAATCCCTCATCCAGCAGTCAGAGTCGGCCGCTTCCTGTTTCCAATGCCCAAGGCAACCCTCCTCCAAGTGCATAAGCTGTCAATTTGGAGATTATGTCCAACATGGCGGACATGTTGAAGAAAGTAGGCGATCGGTTGGATGCTCAGGAGCATACGAATACCATGATATTCAATGCCATTGATAGCCTGCGTAAAGGGAAGCAAGCTGAGACTCAAGTATCCACTCCGTTTTCACCTTTACTTCCTAGATCTTTGTTTGGTGCAGGTACAGGACCGAGCCATGTCGGAGATATCCCTATGTCCAACACCTTGCCAGCGGAGAGCACGATTGTGACATCCATTCCAATCGAGCAACTAAGATTCGGCCTACCAGCTAGCCAACCTGCGCTATCATCTTGCTACACTTATGCTACACCCTCAATGGGGCAAACGGGAAGTTTCTTTAATACTTTCGATACTTTCGCACCTCAAGTTAATAATGCTCCTCTTTTCGCAGAGAACCAACTTGTTAAGGAAATGCAAACCATTAAGGAGTTGCTACGAAGCGTGCCTGGAGTCAACTTGCCGTATCACCAAGTCTCTCCAACTTGCTACAACGAGTCTCGTTTCGTGCCAGCAATAGCCAGTGTGGAGATCCCGAAGAAATTCTCGGTCCCTCATATGAAGAAATATGACGGGAGTACCGATCCGGCAGAGCATGTGTTGCTGTATCAGGAATCAATGGATATCATAAGTATCCCTCCTAAGTTTAAAGAAGCATGTTTTTGCAGGGGCTTTGGCTCTACTTTGTCAGGACCGGCCTTAAAATGGCTAACAGGACTCCCTCTAAACTCTATTTCATCTTATGCTCAACTTGTTAATATGTTCATTAACCAGTTTTCGTGCAATAGGGCATTTGACAAGTTGACTAGTGATCTCTATAGAATTGTGCAACAGCCTAACGAAAATCTTAAAGAGTATTTGCACAGGTTCAACAAGGAGGCAGTGACTATACCCAACTTGGATGTGTCCACCGCTACGGAGGCATTCCGTATAGGCTTGAAGAAGAGCTCATTGTTTTACAACGAGTTGGTGATGACCCCTGCGAAACAACTTGAAGAAATCAGAACCAGGGCCTTGCCTTACATCAGATTGGAGGAAGATAGCTTGGCGATGGGGAAGTCAACTGGAAGGACTTCTACTCCTCTATTTGAGCCTTCCGACAGAAAATCGGATTCCCATCACCATAAGTCCAACAGGGGCAAACCCCCTGTTAAAACTGAACCTTCTAGAATTCATGTTGTAGATGATGATCAGGAAGGTGATGATAATGATTATCCACAAATTTCTGAATATTGCTTTTCTGTGGACATTGCAGGAATCTTGTGCGCCATGGGAAATCTTGGAGATAAAGCAAGATGGCCCAAGAAGAATGACCAGTCAACAACTTGGAAGGACAAGTCCAAGTGGTGCGCATTTCATGAAGATTTTGGGCACACCACTGAGAACTGTTTCGCCTTGAGGAAGGAGATTGCTCATTTATTGTCCAAGGGTCTTCTCAAGGATTTGTTGGGCAAGAAGAGGGTCAGGAGTGAATCCAAAGAACCTGATTCGGGGGAGCAGTCTAGACCCGAGAAGGTTGCACCCCCTCCAGCCACCAAGGTAGTGAATGTTATTTCAGGTGGGTCTCATATTTGCGGCACAACTTACTCTGCCGCCAAGCGTCATGCCAAAAGCTCTAAGGAAGATCAATCAGAATTGCCTTCAAGGCGTCGTGACTTCACCGATGGTCATGTTATTTCCTTTGAAGATGACGATAAGGACAACACGTTGGACCCTCATCATGATGGTCTAGTTGTTCAGGTGCAGATTGCTAATTGTGTGGTCAAGCGGATTTTGATCAATGGTGGCAGCTTGGTCAACATCATCTTCACTCATGCTCTTGAAGATATGGGCATCCCTCTGTCCGAAGTGGTGAAGAATTCATCCGTACTGGTAGGGTTCAGTGGTGAGGTGAAGCAAACAGTCGGAGAGATCAAGTTGCCCATCTACCTAGAGGGTATGAATTCCATGGAGAGGTTTTGTGTGATTGAGTGCTCTTCCTCGTACAATGTTATATTGGGAAGACCTTGGATCCACAACATGAAGGCCGTGCCATCAACTTATCATCAATGCGTCAAGTTTCCAACACCTTGGGGAGTTGCCAAGTTGAAGGGAAACCAGCAAGTCTCTAAGGAATGCTACAAGATCAACATGAAAGCAAGCTCGACCCCTCGGCAAGCATAGCAATTAAAGAAAAGGCCAGGACATTCTTGAAGCGGTGGAGCACGATACAAAAGCGTTCTGTTGATGAATCAAATCCACGAGGCCCAAGTGCAAGTTGGGATAGACCTACCGTCCGAAATCGAAGAGGAATTGATCGAGTTCTGAAAAGTCGAAATGTTGTTTTGCTGGAAACATGAAGACATGACGAGGGGATAAGCAAGGACATTATCACTCACAAGTTGAACATCGATCCGACCATCCGTCCCGTCCGTCAAAAAGAAGGAAGTTCGCCCGGGAGCGGAACCGGATCATAAAGGATGAAGTTGAGAGGCTTCGAAGTCCAAGATGATCGAGAAGTTCGCACCCAAGGTGGTTGGCTAACGATGTAGTGGTGGAGAAGAAGAATGGCAAGTGGCGAGTATGCGTGGACTTCACCGACTTGAACAAGGCCTCGTCCGAAGGATCCATTCCCTCTCCCTCATATTGATTCTCTAGTTGATGAGACAGTAGGCCACGACATCTTGACATTCATGGATGCATCTTCCGGGTATCAACAAATTCAAATGGAGCCTTCGCACCAAGAAGATACGGCATTCATGACTCCAGGAAGGTATATATTGTTATATTTCCATGCCCTTTGGTCTTAAAAATGCAGGGAAAACCTATCAAAGGTTAGTAAACAAAATGTTCAAAGACCAACTTGGCAAGACGATGGAGGTCTACATAGACGATATGGTGGTCAAATCCAAGCACATTGAGGATCATGTGGAGCACCTTGGCGAGGCATTCAACATCTTGAAAGCCTTCAACATAAAGCTCAATCCGGCGAAGTGCAACTTCGGTGTTAGAAGCGAGTAAATTCTTGGGATATATGGTGACCAAGAGGGGAATCGAAGCCAGTCCCGAACAAATCAAAGCCATTCTCAACTTGGAATCCCCTAAGAACATCAAGGACGTACAAAGGTTAACAGGTAGAGTAGCTGCTTTGAATAGATTTATATCCAAATCGTCTGATAAGTGCAGGTTATTCTACGAAGTATTAAGAAAAAACAAACTTTTTCAATGGACTGACCAACATGAAGCAGCCTTCAAACAACTTAAAGAATACTTGATGACGTCACCCCTACTCGCCAAACCCGAACATGGTGAGCATCTTTATTTATATTTAGCTGTATCTGAAAATGCTGTTAGTGCGGTATTGGTGAAGGAAATCCAAGGTGAACAACATCCCGTTTACTATGTGAGTAAGTCTTTATTAGATCTTTGAAACAAGGTACTCTCATCTTGAAAAATTAATATTAGCCTTAACTACTGCTGCTACCAAATTACGTCATTATTTTGAAACACATTCCATAACCGTTAGAACTAATTATCCTATGAGAAATGTGTTGAGAACCCCAGAGTTGTCGGGCAGGTTGGCCAAGTGGTCAGTCAAGTTGAGCACGTATGACATTTCATACGAGCCGAGAACAGCCATCAAATCGCAGGCCCTAGCCGATTTCGTAGGCCGACTTCAGTCCAAGTTTGCAGCCTGAGGTAGAACTGGAAGTGCAACAACTTGAAGGTAAAACTATTCCTCGATTTTGGACATTGTTTACAGATGGAGCCTCAAATTCCAAAGGGATTGGCTTGGGAATAGTCCTAAAATCCCCTCAAGGTGATATCATACCTCAAGCTGTATCTTGTGAATTCAGTGCAACAAATAATGAAGCTGAGTATGAAGCCCTAATCATGGGTTTAACTACAGCTTTGAGTTTGAATATTACACATTTAAATGTATTTGTTGACTCTCAATTGCTAGCTAACCACTTTAATGGCAGTTATATGGCGAAGCATTCCAAGATGACTCTGTACCTCCAACATGTTAAGGCTTTAGCTTCTAAATTTCTATCATTCTCTTTGGAACAGGTCCCTAGAGAAGAGAACGCAGAAGCAGACGCCTTGGCTAACTTGGGTTCAACTTGCAAATCAATGTTGCATTCTAGTATACCCATTATTTATGTTAAGTACCCGGCAATAGACCAAGTTGAGGAAATTCAAGTGGTTACGCCACCTACTGGGGCACAAGATGCTAAACCTTCTTGGACCCAACCTGTAATTGAGTTTCTTCAACTTGGAACTATTCCACCCGATGTTAAGAATGTTAGATCTTTTAAGATTCGTACTTCGACTTTCGTTTTGATAGATAATGTGCTGTTTAAGAAGTCTTTTGCGTGACACTACTTGAGATGTGTCGATAATGATCAAGTTGAAGTGGTGCTTAAAGAAATCCATGAAGGAATATGTGGGAACCATTATGGAGGAAAGGCATTAGCATCCAAGGCCCTCAAGACGGGATACTATTGGCACAACCATGCGTCGAGATGCCATGAGCTACGTACAAGTGTGATGCCCGCCAAAGACACAAAGCAACATCTTGCATCAACCCGCCGAGCCTCTACATCCTATAGTCTCATCTTGGCCTTTCATGCAAATGGGGCATGGATATTGTAGGCAAGTTGCCTAAAGCTCCTGGAGGCAAAGTGTTCATGTTGGCTCTAACCGATTATTTCTCGAAATGGATCGAGGCGAAGCTTATGTACAAGTAAGAGATAAAGAGGTAATTTCATTTTTAAAGAAAAATATCATTAGCAGTGTTTGGTGTACCATCGGAGATTGTATGTGACAACGGGTCACGCTCATAAGTAAGAAGACCAGGGACTTTTGTACTGGCTGGGCATCAAGTTAGTCATGTCGACACTGTCCACCCTCAAGCCAATGGCCAGCCGAGTCAAGCAACAAGTTGATCATCAACAACTTGAAAAAGCGTCTAGATCAAAAGAAGGGAAAGTGGGTTGAAGAATTACCACTTGTGCTGCATGGGCAGATAGAACTACTTCTAAAGGAGCCACGGTAGAACTCCCTATTCTTTAGTATACTGAGTCAAGCCGTAATTCCAGCTTGAAGCGACAGCCCACAAAGAAGGTATGGCTTATTAACTCAAGATGAAAATAACCTCTTGCTAACTCAAGATTTAGATACAATTGATGAGATCAGGGATTTAGCCAAGATAAGGATGGCGGCTTATCGCCAGCCGAATTGCTAGATCTTACAACAAGAATGTCGTAGTTAGAAGGTTCCAGGTTGGTGATTTAGTTTTAAGGAAAGTATTTCAAAATACAAGAGAATTGAATGCAGTGTAAGCCGGCTCCCAAGTGGGAAGGCCCATATCTCATCGATGCCGAAGCTGGCAAAGGTGCATACTGGTTGTCAACCCCAAGTGGAGACAGAATCCCTAGAAGTTGGAACGCTATCCACTTGAAACTTTATTTCATGTAAGTCCAGTTATCTATAACTAGACTCCCAGGTACGGTTTAAATTTATGTCGAGTTCAATTACGCATTTCAATTTTTTACTCTTATTAAAACATTACTGACTTGAGCGTCGGAGGGGCGTTAGCTATGCTAACGCCCAACCCTAACATGAATTTGTTTTGCGAGGTGCAACTTGAGCAAACGGAGTAGGCTCAACATGTTGACACGCTAGTACGGCTGATACTTGTTGAGACCTAAGCTGGAACAGGACAAACATGTTGACACGCCAGTACGGCTGATACATGTTTGAGCCTGAGGAGAAAAAAGGTCAAGCATGTTGACACGCCAGTACGGCTGATACATGTTTGAACCTGAGGAAGAAAATTTCAACATGTTGACACGCCGCACGGGCCGATACATGTTGGAATTCTAGTCGGAGAGGGATAGAACTTGTTGACACGCCAGGACGGCTGATACTTGTTCTATCTCTTCAAACGAATTACCTCTGATCAAAGGTACTTATGGTTAAAAGATATTCATCTTTTCTTACGAATTAAGGTTTTGACACCTTCGCCTGGGCGCACTTTTTCACACTTCTTCAAGTTGTGAACTATTGGTTGTAACATTTTCATGTTACCTACGGTTTATAACATTTACATGTTATCTAAAGAACAAACAAGCGTCTCTCAGAGACATAAGATACTTTGCTAAAAAACCATTAAGTGTTTTCAAAAGATTTTTTGCAAACTAAAGGACAAGTTGGGTAAGCCAACAAGTCCCTAAAAACCTAAAAAGCTTGGAGTACTAGACCAACCTAGTACCCCCAAATAAATTGTCTCGGCTCTTATGAGCCATTACAAACTAAAAAACCTTGTTTTTTGGGACACTCCCCCCATTTGTTGTACCGATAGAGGTACACAAATAAAGCAAAAATTGTTTTTTCATCCGAAATACCCAAAGTTTTAAAATGTTTTTTAAACCTCGTAGCTCGCCGCCGGTGTTGCATTTTCCCCTTGACCATTCTGAGCTACCACTGGGGTGCTCAAGGTCCTATCAGTGTCTTCAACTAGAGCCTCCAAAGCCGCATAATTCACTTCCTCTGCATCTACTGGCTCACCAACGAAATCTTCTAAAGCCCTTTTCTTTGCTTCCACATCCCACTCCAAAGCCAGCCCGTTCTTGTATTCTTCCATAAGATCAATCCTAGCTTCAAACACCACTTTGGTGGCATTAAACGTGAAGTCTTTCTTCGCGGCATCCAATTCCTTCTCATGGGCTTCATGTTCCTTCATTTTGTCGGCCTTAACAGCTTCCAACTCCTTCTTTTCAGCTTCAAGACTTTCTTTCAACTTCTCAATCTCCTCAGCATTCTTGGTAGCCTGCTTCTTGTATTCCTCAGCTTCATAATTGTGCCTGGCTGCCTTGATTTTCACAGCATCAAGCTGGTCCATGATAGGGACCATGATATCCGCAACCTAAGCAAAAGAAATGTTAGCATTTCATCAAAAATCATGGGCAAGGTTCAAGTTTTCCCATTTTACCTTGTCGACAAAACAAGCTATAGCCTCCTTTAACTTTTTTCTTGCTGTCCCCATGTCACCAATCTCATCCCCATCCGTAGCCTCGGTTTCAGATAACTTCCTTTTCTTCACTTCTTCCTTTTTCTTGGAAGCATTTAAATCTGAGCTAGAGGCCATGGACATTGGAGTTGGAGGTTTATTGTCCTTCTTGGCAACTTTCTTTGCCTTAGCAGCGGCCATCAAGTCAGCGGCACTAACGTTGGATTTGGATCGTGTAGCTACAACAAGGAAACAAGAGATTGAGATAATCGTAATACTCGTGAAAAAGTACAAAGATTTTTGAGGACTTAAACCTGTAGACATCTCAGGTAGAGTTGGGGGTAGATTTTCCTCTGCTTCAACCTCTGCTTCACCTCCAACCTCCTCAACGGAAAACTCGACAGGGAATGCCTTGAAGGACCTCTCGGGTACACCCAACTGAAGAAGCTGGTTTACGTTCGCTTGTGTCCCTTTTTGCCCCGGAAACAGGTCTGACAACTTAGAAACTTCTACAAAGGAAATTTTAAGAGTTAGTTATCCTAGTATTGAGAAGCATTTCGTAAAATAAAAGAACTATTTTCACTACCTTGAAACCTCCATTTGGAAAAAGCACCTTCCTCTTGACCCAAGGTGTCCCTCCTTGCAAAGAAAAATTTATTTTTCCACCCTCTATCAGCAATGTCATGATTGGAAATCAGTATAGGCTCACCATTTTTGACCCTAAAACCAAACCTTCCTGGACCAAAACTCCTTAAATCCACAGTATACGCCAACTCTTCTAAACCGGCAACCAAATCAGCCCTCTCTCCTAATCTAACTAGGGTTTGCAAGTACCTCCACCCTTGAGGCATCATTTGGGCGTAGTTGAGTTTGGTAGAGGAGAAGAACTTCATAATCAAGTTGGGAAAAGGGAATCGTAAGCCTATAACAAAGGGATACTCCGGGAAGCATACCCAAGTGGGAGAATAACATTCGGAGGTCAAATCAGGGTGGGTGAAGTAGACCGTTGAATCAGGCATGGCGTGGTTCTTCTTAATAACCTCTAGGTTAGCCTTAGGCATTAGACATTTCTCATTATCAGGTTCCTTCAATAAGTTTTGGGTTATGAAACCCTTGGGCAAACCCTCGTCACTCTCAATCACGACTATCTTCTTCCGACCCATTTTTTCAACTTAGAACAAGAAATCAAAGATGAAATTGAAGAGAAGACAAGAAACTCACCGTAAGTATCTACTCGATTTTTCGCCCCAACCGTCTTCCTTGGTTCTTCTCCTAGAAACCTCTGCGAAAGTAACGTTTTTTTGATTTGGTGAAACGGAGAGTTGGAGAAAGAGACTACTTATTTATGAAGGTTGAAGGTGGTTAGAACTCTAAAAGCGATCAAATCTTTTTGCCTCGGGAAACTACTTAAAACCGTCCCATCGTGTCCCTTTTAAACCGTCGTTCTTTTCTTATTTGGGCAAACTTTTTGAATTCTTTTGTTTCTTTCTATTCTTCATTTTAAAATTCAAAAAGTTTGGGGGCAATTGTTGGGCCCTACATTTTTCAGTCAACATATTTACAACTTATACTTAACAACTTGGTACTAACAACTTGAGTTGTTCCATTTACAACTTGGCTTTCTGCAGGTTGGGACGCAGTAACGCTCTTCCTATTTTATAGGGCACGTGTCACAAGAAGCAAAGATTAAGTCAACAACGTTTCTTCAGCAACGGATCTTATCTTCTCCCTCAAACAATAAATGGCGAATATATCTCTATGTGATCAACCTCTTCCCCGATTTTATAGGCGCATAATCCTTCTTTGTTAATTAGTTTTATTTTGAGGTATAAAAGGGAGAGATACACTGTATTCGCACACACGTTCTTCACTAGCTTAAGCTCCCTTTTTCATACGCTCTTAGCATTGTAATCTCAAGAGAATTCCTAGTAAACTTTCGGTCAAGGCAGGAGCCAAATCCTCCCGGGGTTTTATGCCGGCGAACAAGTTGTTCAAGGGCTTTCCCTAGTCAACAAACATCTTGTGTCCATTTCTATTCAACTTGATAATCATTGTACCTAGATTCTTATCACTTTAGTCACTTTTCTTCTCATCTAATTCGCTTGTTGAAATTTGACCAAAACAGACACGTCATTTTGTTAAACAAATTTTATATTTTTTTTACCTTTAGCATTATCCCATAAATTAGAAATAGTATTAGAAAACTACTAAGTAGTGGCATTTATTTAAGAGTAATAAGTGGAGCTCTTTAGAAATAGTATTAGAAAGAAAAATATTACTCCCTCCGTCCCAAAATGATTGTCCCACTTTTTTTGTTTTTATTACGAAGTAATTTTGAACAATAATTTTAGGTTTATTTAACTATACAAATGAAAATCTAAAACTCATTATTGATATACCATCAATAATACTATCAATTGCAAGTTTTAGATCTTCATTTGTATAATTAAATCAACCTAAAATTATTGTTCAAAGTTTCTTCGTAATAAATGCAAAAAAAGTAGGACAATCATTTTGGGACGGAGGGAGTACTAAATAGTCAAATGAGAGTCATGAGACTAAAAGAGTGAGTATATATATACTCCCTCCGTCCAAGTAGTTACTTCACAGTTACTGTACTCACGTAAATTAAGGAGTGAGTATTATATTGAAAGTGTTGTGAGTGTGAAATTAAAATAGGAGAGAGAATGAGTGGAGGGAATAGTAAATTATAATGGTGTTGTGAGTATTAAAATAATGTAGGAGAGAGAATGAGTGGAGGGAATAGTAAAGATTTCTTTCCATTTTGGGAAAAAAACAAAGTGTGAAGTATGTAATTGGACGCCCAAAATAGAAAGTGTGAAGTATGTAACTGAACGGAGGGAGTATATATATATATATATATATATATATATATATATATATATAATTAATGGCTCAAATGAATAGAACATCTGAGCTCACTTCTTTTTCCTCTTAAACTTGCACTTAAACAGGATAAAGATTGGATGCATTCTCAAACTTTCATTAAATAGCTTCATTAAATAATCGATCATCATTAATGCACCGTCTCTTTATAACTATTTGTTAAGTTTAGTAAAAAAATGAATCCAACTAACACGAATTGAAAAGGAAGCTTCAAATACGGTCAATTTGCATTTACAATACATTTTAATGTTAATAATATTTGAGATTCATTTATGCTTCTTTTTGTTTTTAAAATCTGGTGCAAAACTCTTTCACAATTAAAATAAAAAGTGAAAAAGTACCCCTTATTAAAATCTGGTGCAAAACTCTTTCACAATTAAAATAAAAAGTGAAAAAGTATCCCTTAACGGCTACATCATGTCAAAAAAAAAAAGTCAAAAACTTATAAAAAACGCGTTTTTTGTTAACTTAACAAATAACGTGTTTTAAAAAAGGGGTGTTTTAAAAAAGGGGCGGCTCATTCTCTCTCGCACTTTCTCTCACTAAACGCAAACTTCTCCACCAGTCGGAAATGGCGATCTTCCATTGGCTTCATCAGCCTCTCTCTCTCTAATCCTCTTCCTCGCCATTTCTCCGGTAGCACCTGTAAAGCCTTCCATCGCCTCTTTATATTGACCAAATCTCATTCCGAATTCCTCATAGAACTTCGTCATAGCAATCCGACGGGGATTGATCCATTGCCGGCGACAACCAGGATGGAAAAATCCTGCTACGAGGTACCACATTTTTCTTGTATGGATTCAATTAATTGAATTTTGATTACAACTTGTGGAGTGCTACGAGGTACCACATTTATCTCTGTTAGTATTTTTTGTGATGTCGCATCACTTGTATGTGGATTTGAACAATACACCCAATCTAATTTCAAAATCAATTGTAGCTTCTTAAATTAGAACTTATTTTGTGCCCGTGAATGAATTTGAAGCTTATTCAAACTAATGCCATTAGAGACAGTTCTTGTATTGCTGGGGGTTTTGATGTGCCCGTTCCCGTTCAAACTAATGCCATTTTTTGTTTTTTTGAGTGCCAGTTTATGTATAATCAAGTGCCCGTTGGTGTATAATTGAGTGCCCGTTAGTGTATAATCAAGTGCCCGTTAGTGTATAATCAAGTGCCCGGTGGTGTATAATTGAGTGCCCGTTAGTGTATAATAGAGTGCCAGTAAGTGTGTAACTGAGTGTCAATGTATTTTTGAATGCCAGTTCTTGTAATTTTGAATGCCAGTTCATGTTTGTTTGAATGCCAGTTCATATTTTTTTGAATATCAGCAAAAATAATTATCAGTGTTTTTGAGTGCCAGTATATGCATTTTTGAGTGCCAGTAAATGTGTTTTCAAATGCCAGTCTATGTATATAAAAGTTCCCGTGTGAAGAGTGTCAGTTCATGTATATAAAAGTGCCCGTGTAAAAAGTGTCAGTTTTATGTTTATAAAATGTCAGTATGAAATCACTGGTCATTTGTAATATTAACACTGGCATTTATCATGTTGCCAGTAATTACAAAAATGCCACCGTTTATTTTGAACATGGTTGCCAGTAATTACAAAAATGCCACCGTTTATTTTGAACGTTGCTTTGGAAAACACGTTTTTCCTTATCTTAAGAAAAAACTAGTTTTTTATAAGACCAACTCAAAAAAAAATGATGATATCAATTATGAAAGTAAAAATACATTCTTCAATGCTTCTATAAATCGTACTCACTTCGTCCCTAAAAGATTGTCTTGTTGTACATTTTGCAATTATTATGGAAGAACTTCACCTTCTTGTACCTTAGTAGATTTGCACTAACATTCATGTCTAAGTTTAAAAATGGGACATACTTTTTGGAACAAGTCAAAATGGCAAATGAGATAATCTTTCAAGGACGGAGGGAGTATAAAATAATCACTTAAACAAATAAATCGTAATCATGAAAATAAAAAAATCAACTATAAAATATACAATAAAAATCCCTAAATCTGAAAATCATATTTACTTTCGCAAGTTCATGCACTAATTTTGTAAAAAAAAAAAAAAATGAAACTCAAATTTCGAAAAAAATGATGCTCAAATTTTGAAAAAAAATTGACCCTTATTTTTTAAAAGCTCTAGTCCTTTTTTTTTGGGCTTGCTTTGATCCCCCCATTCCTCTCAGGCTTGCTATATGTCATTTAAGGCCTGCCATACTTCTTTGAAACAGAAATTAGACTCTATTCTCATCTAAACTCTCTTGTCAAGTGCAGCTATTCCGGGAATAGAGAAGAAAGAATTGACCAATTATTTTTGAAAATTTATCAAGTAATAAATCTCAAATTTCTAATCAATATGTCATATACGAGTAATGATTAAACAATACACGGGTGAAAAAGTTTAGGATTGAGATTTCTTACCGGGAAGAGATCGAAAATGTCAAGGCCAAAGAACAGACATAGAGAAAAGTTGGAGGGCCGGAGAGGCGGAGAAGGGAGAGGCGGAGTATTAAATAAGAGCAGTCAAACCCGCCGTGCGTTTGCGAAGTCAGACCAGCTGTGTGCGAAAGAAATTATGTCGTCAATGTCAACAACAGATGTTTTAAAGTTTCAGTCTTTTTTTTTTATGTTCTGTCATTTGTGACTTGAGCGAGCATGCATGTCGGCTTGAATAGTGGGTAGGTCCACTATCCATACCTTGTGTCCAGCTATGATTGTAACTCCCCAAAGTTTCAAATAAAAAAAATCGTAAACCCATTTGAAAATGCTCTTTGCAAATAAAAAATTAGAGATTATTTATGAAATTACACACAGGGAATGAAACAGGTGCTTGATGAATATGTCATCAACAAGCACTTTGCCCAATTTTTGAAAAAAAAAAATTGAGGTTACAATTTAGTTGGGCTATAGCATGTTACATAGCCAATTGTTTTAAAGAAACTTGCAATATTTTTACAATAGTATTAAATACGTATTTATTAAATAATTAACTATTAAATACATTTAATGAAACTAAAATAATTTCTTAATTATAACATTTCATGTAAATTGTATAGTATTAATAGATTTTTTTGAAATATATTTTACTTTTTTTTTTTGTAAATATTTAGTTTATTAGATTAGTATGTTTTTATTTTATTTTATCTAATTATCATTTAATAGTCATCTAATTATTTAGAAAAACTTGGTGCATAAAATATTACTGCCGAATAAAATTTAGCAAGACAATCGGGTCAGTCACTGTCTCATGTTGATCTATTTCTTAATAGATCGGCATTCAGTTACTGTCTACTTTATATTGCATTATCAAGTATAACTAATCGTACTGATTTGAAAATTTTAATATGTGATAAATAGGGAGAGTTAATAAGTCAAACAACTAAAGCTGTTTATGAGGAAACTTTTCAAAATTCGTAATATTATTTCATTAACATTGTCGTCAATTAGTGAAAAATTATTGTTTTAACAAATACTATTTTTAACTTCATCTATAATTTTATGCCTAGTTAATTGCTTAAAATTTTAATTTTTTTAAATAGTTTTTTTACTCGTGCTTTTTAACGTACGGATACAGCACTAGCACTAGCACTAGCACTAGCACTAGCACTAGCACTAATCGATGATAACGTATTGCTCCTATTAATTGCGGAATATTAATCAGAGTAACCTAAATCTACTAATCAGGTCCTTCACAAATGATGCAAATCAATCTTTTTAGCCTCTTTTCTTTGATAATTATCAAAACACACTCTCCCAAAAGATGTCCAATTTCTGTTTTTGCAATTAAAGAAGAGCTAAGGACCCAAAGCCCACTTTTCAAATCAATAACCCATTTTAATCCATTTGAGATTAAAATCCCAAATAAATTTAAGGGCCTAACAAGAGATAACGGAGCTAACCGAGGGAACAGATGTTAATTACCTAAAATCTCTCCGTGATTTCCCGTAATTAAATCGTAATTCAAAAATCAATTCCGGCCAAAATCAAACACAATTCCACGCGAGTGAAGTCATCGGCGAAGAGATTGAAGCTCGACTCTGATAACCTCCGTTCTAGATTTGCGTAATTCCGATTTTGTAAGGTATGTTTTAACTTTTTTTTTTAATTGAAATTCGTTTTTGACAGTGTTCATCAATTGATAGAAGATGTTGTTGCTGAATTAGGTTATAAATTTTTTTTTAACAATTTTTTGAATAAAAAAATTATTTCATTACCCATTCAAACCTAAATTGAATTATGACCTTGTTCATCAATTGTGAGAAAGGGACTTTATCAAGTCTTTTAGACAGTGTTATAGGTCCTGTCATTGTGTGAAAAAAATTATTTCGAGACACTTGAATGGTCTTATAGCAAGTGGTATAGGACCTGGCAACTTCATTTTGATTGTGTTTGTTGATGTCTTATGTGATCTGTAACAGGTCTTATAACAATTGCTATAGGACCTGTTCTAGTGTTTATATGATTCTGAGTTAACATGCTTCATTTTGTTTGCGATTATTTATATGGCATAGGACCTGTTCCAGGTCCTATAACCTTTGCTATAGGACCTGTTATAGTTTGCATTTGATTTAGAGATGATTTGATTCAGTTTGATTGTTTGATGATGTGGTATATGACTTGTAATAGGTCCTATACCCCTTGCTAAAGGATTTGTTGTAGTATGCATATGACTTTGAGGCAAATTTCTTCATTATATTTTTTATTATTAATGTGACAGAGGACCTGTTCCAGGTCCTATAACCTTTGCTATAAGACCTGCTCTATTTTGCTTTTTGATTTGGATGTGCCTTGATCCAGTAACAATTGTTATATAAAATCATGTATATATGAATTGTCCTTTAACATGCTTCATTTTGTTTGCGATTATTTATGTGGCATAGGACCTGTTCCAGGTCCTATAACCTTTGCTATAGGACCTGTTATAGGGTGCATTTGATTTGGAGATGATTTGATTCAGTTTGATTGTGTGATGATGTGGTATATGACTTGTAATAGGTCCTATACCCCTTGCTAAAGGATCTGTTGTAGTGTGTATATGATTTTGAGGCAAATTTCTTCATTACATTTTTTATTATTAATGTGACAGAGGACCTGTTCCAGGTCCTATAACATTTGCTATAGGACCTGCTCAATTTTGCTTTTTGATTTATATGTGCCCTGATCCAGTAACAATTGTTATATAAAATCATGTATATATGAATTGTCCTTGTTTGTGGCTTATGTTTTATTTTTGTTTTTGATTGAAAAGGTGGAAAAATACAATGTCTCCAGATAAGAGAATAACACGTATGCAGACAGGAAAATCAAGTGAAGATAAACCAGTAAGAACAGCAGATGTTACACTGTCTCAAGATAAGAGAATAGTACGTTACTCACCAAAGAAATCAACAGAAGCAAAAAAAACCAAAGCAAAAGGTACCACCAAAAGTGCAAAGCGACTGACCTGGATCCCTTGTTTCAGATCAAACCTCCATTCTATATCATCTATCCTGTCAGAAGTTGATTTAAGAGAAACTCATCTGGACAGGTTGAAGGTATCACCTTTCTTCAACCTATTCAATGCTATAAACTCAAACAGAGATGTGAACTTAAGAAAAATGGACTCAACAATCGAAGATTTGATCAAATGCTACAAGCCAAAAGAAAAGAAATTTTTGCTGGGTAAAGTTTTGATTGCGTTGAGTGCAAGTGATGTATCAACTATATTTGGGGTTGTTTCTGGAAGTGTATTGATTGATATGAAGAAGAAACGGGATATGCACTCACTTGGGATAGTTGAGAGGCTTTTCCCCAACTGTAAAGCCAATGAAATAACAATGAAAAAGGTGAAGGACAAATTGATAAGGCTGGTCACTAGTGATAGAGAGGTTGATATTGGAGACGTGGTGAGATTGCTAAATCTCGTAGCATTGGGGTCTATATTCTTTGCTTCAAAGGGAGAGGTGATGTCTCCTGGATTTTTATATTACGTGGATGATTTGGAAAGGATGAAGAGTTATGATTGGTCAACAGCGATTGTAGAGAACTTGATTCAGTCTCTAGATGAGAAATATAAATCACCGATCCTCGTTGTTGGCTGTGTATCAATCTTACCAGTAATATCATTTTAAAATTATATCTCTAATTTTATTTTAGTTACTATTATTTACTATAAGTAAAATTATATATGAATGATCATATTTGTCTTTATTTTGTAAATGTAGTATTGGTTTAACGAGCACACGAAGGTGTTCAATGCAACAAGAGACTTGCTTCCAAGGTGCATGAAGTGGGAAGTGTCAAAGACAATTGCCAATTTCAAGGATATTATCAAAAACTTGAGAAGTGATCAGGTATAAAACACGTTTACGATGTTATGTGGTAAATTGTTTAGTATTATCATATCATATACCAGTTGCTATAGGACCATTCATAGTGTTGTCATGTCCTATACCAGTTGATATAGGACCATTCAATGTCTTATATCATTGATATATGATTTTTTGAGGTCCTATATCACTTGATATAGGACCATTCAATGGTCTTTTAGCTGCGAATATGAGGTTGTTAAGTCCTATACCAGTTGATATAGGACCATTCATAGTGTTGTCATGTCCTATACCATTTGCTATAGGACCATTCAATTGTCTTATAGCTGTCTATGTTATGTTCTCAGGTCCTATAGCATTTGCTATAGGACCATTCAAAGGTCTTATAGCAAATGTATGGGGTGTTAGTAGTTCTTATAGTACATGTATTCAGGTCTTATATCACTTGTTATCGTTAAATATATTCATTCAATATAATACTTTTATCATAGGTTAAAGTTGAGGAGCTCGCATTGACAGATGAAGAGAAGGTGTTGTTGATAGAGAAAACAAATGAGGATGGAAAAGACGATGATTTTGAAATGTCAGTGGTAAAACATGGTACTGAAAAAAGAATTGGGGGAGGGGATGAAGATGAAGGAGGATGTACGAATCTTCAAGAGTTAGTAGATAATTTTGAATTAATGTTGGGGACCAATCTGACACCTACTGATAAAGGTCAGGGGAGTGGGTCAAACGAATTGATTGAATTAAGGAGTGAAAATGAAAATTTGAAGCTGGAAAAAGCTAAGTTGCTGGAACAGATTAAGGAGTACGAACTGAAAACCAACAACGCGATTGAAGAGGGGCATGTTTTTTTGGCTGCTGAGGTTGAGTTGAGGAGAACTTTTGACAACGCGCTTAAAGAAAAGGACAGAGAGATTGAAAAACTTAAAAGTTTGCAAGAGGAGAGAGACAGAGAAATAAAAATTTTGGAAGAAAAATTGGCTGAAAAGGAGAAGGAAAGTTTGCAAAAGAAACCAAAAGGGGATGAAGAGAAGTGCATGGAAATTTTGGCTGTGGGGAACCAGGACAAGATAGTTGATACTATGGGCTCCATGGAAAGAAGAGTAAAGGAAAGAGGGGATAAGAGGAAAAAGAAGGTCGATCCTGATTACACATACGACAGAAAGAAGAGGAGGCCACAGGTTTCAAACATCGAGGGAAAGAAGAAAACAGAAAAAGAAGACTTGGGTGGGAGTAAAATGGTTTTAGATGTTGATGAATTGGAAGATAACAATGTTTTCTTACCAACATTTAATGAGAACTTCAGTCTCACAACCAAGTCCATGGATGAGGCAACAAAGAGAAAATTTACAGATTTATGCGGAAGACTCGCACGTCCGTAAGTAACACTTTTATTAAAAATTGTTTTCATTTATTAAAAATCTTGATGATAATAGAAATGTATTTTTTTTGTTTGCAGTGACAGTGTATGGTACATTTCGGGATTGCATGTGGCGATGTGGCAACTGTGGGAATTGGCTCATGATAAGATGACCGAAGCTGCGGTACAAACATTTTTTATTCCTGAACTATATAAATATGTATCTTTGTCTTCGTCTTAGTATGTGTTATGTGTTGTTGAATTGGTAAATGACATAAAATAGGTCTTATCTCCCTTCTTATGTAGATTATACAGGTCCTATACCACTATGTATAGGATGTCCTAATTTTAAAATTCGTAATCAGTTTTTTTTTTTTTTACAATAATATATATATGTGGCAGAGGACCTGTTCCAGGTCCTATAACCTTTGCTATAGGACATGTTATAGTGTGCATTTGATTTGGAGATGATTTGATTCAGTTTGATTGTTTGATGTGTAACAGAGGACCTGTTCCAGGTCCTATAACCTTTGCTATAGGACCTGCTCTTTTTTGCTTTTTGATTTGGATGTGCCTTGATCCAGGTCCTATAACCTTTGCTATAGGACCTGAATGTGCCTTGATCCAGTAACAATTGTTATATTATTAATGTGACAGAGGACCTGTTCCAGTTCCTATAACCTTTGCTATAGGACCTGCTCTATTTTGCATTGGCTCTCGATTTCACTCCATAAAGCATAAAGCTGATAATTAGGACTTAACAACGTGTTTTTTTTTTTACAATAATAAATATGTGGTTTAATATATATGCCAGTGAACGCTGACTTGTTACTTATTAAATGGATTTTTAGGTGATGGATGCTTACCTAAACATTTAGAGGGACAAATACAAAGAACTCCCCCTCCATCTGGTGGACGCCAAAGGCCAAAAGTTAATTTTGTCTCAAGTTTTGCTACCGTAAGTCTTATTTATTGATTTAAAAGATACTTACGCCTCGATTTTTTTTTAATTAAAGTTAATTATCAGCTTTATGCTTACATTTAAAATTTATTTGTTTCCAGCAATGGTTGAAGGACAAGAACTCGGAAGAAATAAAGAGAGGAATCAACAATGTCATCAAACAATTTGCGGATGATGAAACAATATTTATATTGTTTCCAATTCACTCATCAAGGAATGATCGTGGTGTCAGGACAAATGATCATTGGACATTGCTAGTGCTTGACACAGAAAATGGGGAGTATAAATTTTACAACTCCATGAAGAGGACAAAAGGAAAAGACCACTACGCAACACACGGCAAACTAATGGTAATATTTTATATATGACCTGTAATATGTTGTGTATATCATGTTACAAGGTCCTATACCAACTGCTATATGACCTTTTAAATGCTTTATAGCTTTGTATATGACGGTGCCAGGTCCTATACCAACTGCTATAGGACCATTCAAATTTCTTTTTTAAATTTGTTGAATTCTGATACCTGGTGTTTGATTTCACATATAATAATTGATTCCTTTCTTTCAATTTCAGTTTGATCATGTCAGGGCTTTGTACAAACGACTAGAGGAGACTCAAAAGGACGTGGATACTTTCATAGATTTGAAACGCGGAGACATTCCACAACAGCGAGATGATAGTTTGGATTGTGGAATAATCGTCCTAATGGAAGCAGAGGAGATGTTTGATAAAGGAGTAATTAGCAAGACATATGAAGACGATGCTGTCTCGAAGTATAGGGGGAAAATGATACATGACATTTTAGCAAGTCCACATTGTCCTCATCATTCATAAATTAAACATCTTAGTTTCTTTTTGGATGGAATGATAAAAATTGTTTGTTGTTGAACAGTTTACTTTTATATTTGATATATGTTGATTAATTATATTCCAAACATCTCCTCTGCTTCCATTAGGACGATTATTCCACAATCCAAACTATCATCTCGCTGTTTTTTTTTTTACAATAATAAATATGTGGTTTAATATATATGTCAGTGAACGCTGACTTGTTACTCATTAAATGGATTTTTAGGTGATGGATGCTTACCTAAACATTTTGAGGGACAAATACAAAGAACTCCCCCCTCCATCTGGTGGACGCCAAAGGCCAAAAGTTAATTTTGTCTCAAGTTTTGCTACCGTAAGTCTTATTTATTGATTTAAAAGATACTTACGCCTCGAATTTTTTTTTAATTAAAGTTAATTATCAGCTTTATGCTTACATTTAAAATTTATTTGATTCCAGCAATGGTTGAAGGACAAGAACTCGGAAGAAATAAAGAGAAGAATCAACAATGTCATCAAACAATTTGCGGATGTTGAAACAATTTTTATATTGTTTCCAATTCACTCATCAAGGAATGATCGTGGTGTCAGGACAAATGATCATTGGACATTGCTAGTGCTTGACACAGAAAATGGGGAGTATAAATTTCACAACTCCATGAAGAGGACAAAAGGAAAAGACCACTACGCAACACACTGTAACGATGTTGTTCCATTTTCCCGAAAGATTTGGTATTTTTCTTTTCTTTTGAAAATCAATCGAAAAAAACACGGAGTCGCCACGCCATTTTTGTTTTAAGGGCCAAAACTTTGAAAAATGCCCGAGATTAGAGATTTGGTTTCACATTAGCTAGCTGATCGGCAAGGGTCTTGAGTTCCTTGCAATAGTCAGAAATTGACGGAAAATTATCCAACATAACCTGAGAGAATTGATTCTCGAGTTGCACCGCTCGAGAATGTTTGTTGTCCAATAAAATCCCCGCCAAGCGTTCCCAAGTGCGTTGCGCCGTGGATCCTGGTTCAAGGGTAGTCTGCAGCAAGTCGGGAGAGATTGTGCCATAAATCCATTGAAGGACTAGCGCATCTAGGCGGGACCACAGCTTTGTGTTAACCGCCTCCGAGGGTTCTGCGGCCTTGCCTTTCTCATCCGGTGTGGGTGGGATGATGTGATCAATGACTTCGAAAACTTGGCAATGGATGCGAAATAATTCCGCCCAAGTAACATACTTGCCAGTTTCAGGTTCGAGAGAAACAGGAATGAAATTCCTGATGTTGCTAACCGTGAAGGCGGGATGCAAAGGAGTTTTGTCACCCATGATAGGGAGAGGGAAAAGAATGAGACGAGAGAGGGGAGAATCACGGCAGTCAAAGACAGAAGGAAGAAAGGGAGGCGGTGGATCAAACCACGCTTACTGATACCATGAAGGAAGTTAATCCCATAAACTTTCATTGAGATCTGTACACAGTATATATACAAACCCTACTTCCTATTTTCTAGGATCACAGAATATCTCCTACTCTATATCAATTATCTCTTTACTATATTTACATGATATACTTTATTTACAAGATATGCACAATATGTAACCATATTCTATCAGTTCACCCGGAATGCCTCGTAAAACGAGTCTTCCAAGCATTAAAAACCATTTGTGTATGTGTGTGTGTGTTGGCCAAAATAAGTTGAAACTAAGAAAACTAAAAATTGGGAACTCTTTATTAGACTTTGAAAAAATCCCATGATTTTTGGTGTGATTTTTGGGTTGAGTTTTGGTACTCAAAAGATTTTTTGAAGTTGAAAACCAATTCTGCCAGAATGAAAAAGGCAGTGGACACTTGGTTTTAAAAATGGGTTTAAGGGCTTAAAAATCTCAGAATCTGGGGAAAGTCCGAGAATGAAAGTTGTTCAAAACACCTTAAATAAGGTTTCTGTAAAAGAACTTTCCCATTTGGAGGTGATTTGGTGGACCAAAACTTTCTGGAAATCTCAGATATGAAATCTGGATTTCCAGAGACTGAGGAACTGACTTTTAAAAGAAAATTTGAAAAAGGGAGTTTTACTCACGCAAAAAATAAAGTAAAAATATGTCTGGAAATCTATGGATGTTGACTACAAAAAGTGTTTGTAGTCAACACCAAATTCCAAATTTTTATATGTCTAAAAAATTAGACCATGGACAGAGGTCTTAGAGAAAGGCCACTGGACAGCAACTTCCCCATGAAGAAAAACATGATTTTAAAAGGGATTTGACATCCATTCTTGTCCCCATTTCCTTAGGCTTTGATTAGTAGTCACTAAAAATTTTAGTGGTGATCTACTATATCAAGCCTGTTAGAACATGGATTAATTAATATGTGTTATTTAATTCCATTTGTTATAATCATTTAATAATGTTAAAGTATAGACAAAATGTGTAGAATTCCATTAGGTGTAAGTACCATTAAATGATGGGCATAATGGTAACTTCACACCATCATCTTTATGAAAGGGTGTAGTCCCTAAATGAAGTGCCCCTTCTCTATCTATATAAAGGCTATCCATCAGCCATTTAGAGACACTTATTCATTCACTAAATTCAGTCACAAATCTTCTCTTTATTCACTAAGAAGATCAAGTGTGGGCACTATCATTTAGAAGATCTACTTTTCCCTACTTCGAAGTACTATCTCCCTACTTCCTTCTTCTACTCAAGAACAAAACTAAGAACAATCATGGAATCACAAGGTACACGCTTCCGTATTATTCTTCTTCTTCTTCTCCTTCTCTTCTTAATTTAGTTGTGAGTCGGTTCATGGTTAATGGATCGTTTATGTTCCAACAATTGGTATCAGAGCCTGCTCATATACTAGATTGAGTTTGAAATTCTTATAAAGCCTTATGCTTTAATTCTTATATGATTTCATTTAGTTTTTGTTCTTGTTCATGATATTCATCTTGTCTAAGAGTATTATATTCATAAACTTCATTCTATTTCTGATTTTGGTTTACACAAGGCTTTCAATTTTAATGTAAGATTATCCTATTTTGGACATAGCCACCATCATTTGATGCGTTGTGAGTTTGTTCAAATGTATAGCCACACATTAAAAAATGTGATGTGAGTATAAGGATCTACTTGCTTTGGTTGAATAATCATTCACCATTAAGTTAAGAATTGATAGTCTAAAGGGTATTGGATGTTATGTCTCGTTGTCCTGGCAAAGGGCCCGGCGCCCGCGGTATGGTATGACTCTCTCTATTTGGTTCAAAACTGTTCATAAAAGGGTTCAAAACTGTTCATAAAAGGGTGTTAAAAATGGTGACTTTTCGTCAAATCTGGGCACTGGGCACATGGGCGGTCGCCCATCTTGATCTGGGCAGTCGCCCATGTGTACAACAACTTCAATGACTGTGAAATGCAGCTTAGGCGGTCGCCCATCTTGACCTGGGCGATCGCCCATGTGTACAGCGACTTCAAAATTTGTGGAATTGAAGCTTGGGCGGTCGCCCACCTTGACCTGCGCGGCCGCCCATGTGTGCAGAAGCTTCAATGTTTATAGAACTGCAATTTTTTGGTCATTCATACCCTTTTGGTCTTTTGTGATAATTTGTTAGTAAATTATAGTATCTGGACACCAGTCGCGCTTCGGCGGTTCTTAGAGTTATCGAACTTTAAGAATGGACGGGTAGAACAAAAGGATACTATCTTTTAATGATAAATTTCACTTATTTATTTACCCTTTAAATTTTCAGAAATAACCTTAAGGCCTTTTGTTTCCGATTAATTATATCCTTAACATTTTGGATATAATTAACATGCTTGTTTCCCAAAGGAGACCTTGTTGATTAAATTCAAACTTGTTAAAAGATGAATGTAAATATTGATATGTGATAACATGCTTGTTTCCCAAAGGAGACCTTGTTGTTGACTAAGTATTTACATTTATGGGGTAATAATTGAACTAAACTTTTGGTCATTTTAAATGCTGTGAACCATCCCAAAGGAAGGCGGGTGTTTAAAGTGAATTGTTTATATTCTTTATTGCCGGGGAACAAGTACCTTAAACTTTAGGACACCTTTTGTACTTGATCCGGCCCAAAGGAAGGCAAGTATTTAAAGTGTGTTGTTTAAGCTATTTGTTTACCTTAAGATAAATCAAATTGTGAGTCAATTCGTAATCCAAAGATTAGTCTTGATGTCATGTTGATTATCTTTTATTTTGATGGAATTCATTTGATATAATTAATCATTATGTAGTTTCTTATATATGTTTTATTTCATTCTTGTTCTTCTTCTTCAGATTTGATTAATGCTTCATCCGTAACTACTGCTATAAATGATGTACCTTTGCTTACTGGGACTAAACTTAAAACTTGGAAAAATAATATAACGATGATCTTAGGCAATATGGACATCGATCACGCATTTGGGGAATCAAGTCCCGCTGCTCTCACTAAAGAAAATACCGTTATAGAACAGAAAAATGTTGAGCAATGGGAACGGTCCAACCGCGTGAGTCTAATGATCATGGAAAATGCAGTTTCAGAGACATTTTTGGACAATGTCTCTGAAATCGAAAATGCTGAGTTTTTTCTTGAATTCTTGTGGAAACTTGTTTCCATTCGGTACAAGGGTGACGAAAATCTTCGGGAGTACATTATCGAATTATTTCATCTTTCGATCAAACTAAAAGCACTTAAGTTAGAGATTTCGGAAGATTTGCTCGTGCACTTAGTTTTGATTTATCTTCCTCCTCAATTTGGTCCTTTTGAAGTGACCTATAAATGTCAAAAGAAAAAGTGGAATACTAATGGATTACTTTCACATATGACATTAGAGGAAGATAGGATGAAATATCTCAAATTAGAAAGTACTCACTCATCATTTACTTCTTCTCGTGGGATTAAGAGAAGAGGGAAGAAAATTGTGGTTGCAAGTAAGAAGTATAAGGGATCATTTAAAGATCATAAAGTCAAGAAATGCTTCTTTTGCAAGGACCTTACTCGCATGAAGAACGACTACCATAAGTATCGCAAATGGCGAATTCAGGATGGTATGTCATTTGGTCTTGTTTGTACTAAGGCAAATTTGGTTTCAATTCCTTAATATACATAGTGGTTGTATTTGGTGCAACAACTCACATTAGTTCATGTATGCAGGGTTGCCTGAATTTCCGAATTCCCAGTGAAGATGAGAAATACATCTATATGGAAGCTGGAAATCCGGTTGAAGTTATAGGCATAAGGGACTTTTAGATTATTGATAAGTACTGGCTATTATTTTGTATTAAATAATACATTCACTGTACCATCCTTTTGATGGAGTTTAATATCTATCACAATTTTGACAAGGAAGGTTACTCTTGTTCTTTGGTAATAATAAATGTGATCTTTATTTTAAATTCCAAACTTGTCGGTACTAGTACTTTGTCATATATCGAAAATCTTAATTTACTTGACACGGTCAAGAAAATGAATGGGTCCCATAATAATGAAACCAAAACTAAAGGCACTAAGCAAAAGTTATCAAGTGAAAATTCTTGTATTCTATGGCATAGGCGTTTGGGTCATATCTCCAAAGGGAGAATTGATAAAGCTTATGTCGGAGGGAATCCTAAAATTAACTTGATACTCCGGATAAAACTTTTGCATTAAGTGTTTTAAAGAATAAATTTACAAACATTAAAGGAAATAAAATTTTGAGAATATCAAACGTCTTGGAACTAATTCATATGGACATTTGTGGACCATTCATTAATCCTTCATGGAATGGTCAACAATATTTCATTACGTTCATGGATGATTACTCTCGTTATGGATACATTATTTTCTTCATGTAAAGTTTCAATCATTGGACGTTTTCAAGTCTTTTAAGGCATAAGAAAGACTATTAAGAACGTTAAATCCGATCATAGTAGTGAAAACTACGGACGGTATAACGTATTGGATGAATAACGTCCGGGTCTTTTATACTCGCTATTTTTTTGAAAAGTGTAGGATTGTCCCTCACTACACCATGCCGGGAAAACCTAGCATAGTATATTGGAGAGACATAATAGAATCCTTAAAGATATGGTAAGAAGTATGTTTTCTTGTACTTCTTTACCTCACTCATTATGGGCGAAGCATTAAAAACCGCAGCTTATATTCTCAATAGAGCACCTTCAAAAGCTACCGACAAAACCCCTTATGAGTTATGGACGAATAAGAAACCGTCCTTAAATCATCTTCATGTATGGGGGTGTCCAGCAGAAGCTAGACCTTATAGGCCTAATGAGGGCAAACTGGACCTTAATACTGTTAGTAGCTATTTTGTAGGGTATGCCGAGAGATCTAGGGGATATAAATTTTATGACCCGAAAACTAGAACATTTTTCGAGACTGGCAATGTTAGGTTCCTTGAGGATGTTGAATTTAATGGGAGATATAGTAATGATTTTGAATTTGAAGAGTTAGAGGAACCACTCTTTATTCCTCAAACTTTAGTTCCTGTTGGAAATCAAGTAATTGTACCTGAAATTCAACAAAGAACATACAATTCAAAATAATATAGAGACTCCCGTAAATAACGGACAACATGAAAATGTTGGACATAATGAAATTCAACAACCTCAAAATGAGGATGAACCGGTGCCCTTAAGGAGATCTACTAGAGAAAGAAGAAATATTATTCCGGATATTTATGATATGTATCTTGCGGAGAATGAGGACACCTTAGGTTTAGTGGGAGATGATCTAATCACCTTCCATGAAGCCATTAATAGTTCTAATTCTCATAAGTGGATCAATGCCATTAATGAGGAGTTAAAATCAATGAAAGACGATGACATTTGGGATCTTGTCCCATTACCTGAAGGTGTAAAACCTATTGGTTATAAATTGATATTTAAAACCAAAAGGGATTAGCAAGGTAATATGAAAAGATATAAGGCACGTCTTGTTACTAAATGATTTACTCAAAAGGAAGGCATTGATTATAAAGAAATATTTTTCCGATATCTTCTAAAACCTCTTTTATTATCATTATGGCATTAGTGGCACATTATGATCTTGAGCTTCATCAAATGGATGTTAAGACAGCTTTTCTCAATGGCAACATTGAGGAAACTATCTATATGAAGAAACCAGAAATGGTGACTAATTCGGATCAAACTAGTCAATTGGTTTGTAAACTTAAGAAATCCATTTATGGGCTTAAGCAAGCATCTCGTCAATGGTACTTAAAATTTAACTAAGTTATTCTTTCATTTGGCTTTGAAATGAATCTTGGTGAAGATTGTGTGTACCATAAGTTCAGTGGGAGTAGATTTATTATTTTGGTCTTATATGTGGATTTGGATGATATTTTTCTTGCTAGTAATGATAAGGACCTTCTAAAAGAAACTAAGAAATTTCTCAAACAAATTTGAGATGAAAGATCTTGGTAAGGCATCTTTTGTATTGGGAATCCAAATTCATCGTGATCATTCACGAGGTATTTTAGGATTATCACAAAAGAGCTATATAGAGAAGGTATTACAAAGGTTTAGCATGAAAAATTGTAAACCACATGACACCCATGTCTCTAAGGGAGATAAATTCAGTTTAAAGTAAATGTCCTAAAGATTAATTTTAAATCCAAGTATATGGAAAATATTCCTTATGCACCGGCAGTAGGAAACTTAATGTATGCGCAAGTCTGTACTCGTACAGACCTTGTATTTATTATTGGGATGCTTGGTCAATACCAAAGCAATTCGGAAAGAAGAACATTAAGTCGCATCCAAAAAAATGATATAAAACATTAAACTACATGCTTATGTCTCTACAAGAAACAGGCTTATTTACGGCGGTTAAAATCCGCCGTAAATACTACGCGCCCCGCCGTATATAGTATTTACGGCGGACTAGCCGCCGTAAATAGACCCCTGTATAAATCATCGCCGTAAATACTATATACGGCGGTGACACCGCCGTAAATACTATATACGGCGGATACACCACCGCCGTAAATACTATATACGGCGGATATACCACCGCCGTATATAAATGAAATACATACGTATATTTGTATTTGAGTGATCTTTATACGGCGGTATGTGTAACCGCCGTAAATAAGAGACGAGTCGTCCGCTCTTTAACGAGTCGTCCCAGTTGCACCCCCACTGTGTTCCTCGTCCCGTACGAGCAGTCGTCCAAGGCCATTTTATACGGCGGTGACTATATCCGCCGTAAATAACTTAATAGGGACGACTGGCCCACCGTGGCACGAGTCGTACCATTTACACCCCTATCGGTTCCCTCGTCCCCCCTTTGGGCACGAGTCGTCCCTAGTTTTATACGGCGGATTTTGTCACCGCCGTAAATAAGCCTATTTTTTTTCCAGCTTTGTATAATTAATTTTCCCCAAAAATACGTTCACAAAAACCAAATTCAACCTGTACACACACAAATAAAACCTGTATATAACCAAAAATACACAAATGCAATCAATATTTACAATCTACATATTAACACAATTAATGTTGAATGTATCCAGACATAATAACCATTATACAAAAAAGTTATTAGTTGTTGAATGTATCCAAAATACCAGTGTTCTAAAAATCGGCCTAGGCGGCGCCTAGGCGCTAGGCGGCGGTCGGGCGCCGCGACTTTAGGCTAGGCGGGGCAATTAGGCGCTAGGCGGGCTAGGCGGGTCTAGGCGGGGCTAGGCGGGGCTAGGCGGGCTAGGCGGTCTAGGCGGCTGGGCGGGCTGGGCGGGATTAGGCGGGACTAGGCGGGGCTAGGCGGGGCCTAGGCGGGATTGGGCGGTCTAGGCGGTCGAAGAGTTGGCGTTCGAGTTTTTAGATGCGTTCGACCGTAACGGGTGTAACTTTTGATTCCGGAGGAGTTACGGGACGCACAGCATATCAAAACGACCGTCTTTTCGAGAGGAACAAAAGTCACGGGGCTATGCCCCTTGAGCGGCCCATAAATAGGCCAAAAAATGCTTCTAAGGGCCTCAAACGGCCTTCTGAAGTTTTTATCCGTCTTCTAATGTTATGGTTCAATGACCGAAATGCCCTGACCCATAGTTGAGTTGTTCAAGATTTATATATTTATACTCTTGAATTTGTCACTATGGACAAAAACTATGGAATATATATAAAAATGTGTGTAAATTCGCGGCCCCGCCTCGGCCCCGCCTAGGCGCTAGGCCCGGCCTCGCCGCCTAGGCGCCGCCTAGCAATTTTTAGAACCTTGCAAAATACACAATGTCTAAAATCCACAACACCTATTCATTACCGTCATTTCCACGTCGTTCCATCCAACAACGTTTCAATTCATCAATTTGTTGTTGTAACTGTCGGCGTTCCTCCTGAAGTTGTTGTTGTAATTGCTCCTGAAGTTGTTGTTGTAACTGTCGGCGTTCCTCCTCATTTTGTCGGCGTTCCTCCTGAAGTTGCCTTTCAAAATCTGCTCTGACCCCCGCTACCGCCTCCAATACAGTTGTCTGAGAAGTTGGGGATTTACCAAACACCTTAGTTTTGTTAAGACCGCCTCCCATACATCGCACTCTCCCGTGGTCATCAGGGCCCATCATACCAACAAAAATATTTTCACGCGCCGTGGGAGAGTTTTGTTGCTCCTCAGGCAGCTCCTCAATTGCATCATTAAGCGTTTGCTATAACAAAAACAACATGTTCAATATAAATGTTTTAACTTTAATTAATATTATGAAAATGAAGTTAGAAATGAAAAAAGTATTCTATAGAATAACAAACCGAAAACGAGAAAAGGTTGAAACTTTAACTTACAATCATTTGAGTGGTTTCTTGATCTGCGGGTGTTTTGCCCGTGCACGTATGTATGAAAATGCTTAAGCGATCAGTTGGTAAACCCTTTTCGTCTCTCTATAATTTATAATAGAATCATTTGACCAAAAAAAACATATTTATATACGATACAAAAAGAAACATTAATTGAATTGACAACTGAGAACTAAATTGAACGATGACAAACCTCTTTGATGACTTTGGGATGGGACGTTTTTCCGGTCCTATTCAGGCACGATTGCTTTTCTCGATTCAATTTATTTGTTTCTGATATTTCCTGGAAAAAAAAGAAGATAATATTAGTATTAATTTGACTACTTATATAAGACATTCACGATAATAGATTGAGATTAATTTGAAATATACCCGAGCCTTGTTCGTACCCCACATCGCAACAAGTGCAGCCCATTGATCCGCAATGCACCCACGGGGTGGGTTAGCCAATGCGTCTTGGTCGGATTCATACATCTTATAATGAGATTTCAACTGAGTAATATTCATAACTGAGTCAATATTCATAACAAAGTCATAACTGAGTAATATTCATAACTGAGTAATACTTATTATATGCTTGTCTCACCTGGTATTTCCAGTCACGCCACGCTTTACCGAGAGAAAGAACCATAACCGGGTAATACTCCGGAGGAGCATTTGTATTTTCCTATATACACAATTCAACAAAGAAAAAAAAAACAATTGTTAGAGAATCATAAGACTTTTGACTACGTACTAGAGATTTATGTAAGAAATATGGATTACAACTTACCAGAACGTCATTCCATACGTTATTTATGCACTCATGGTCCATCTGAGACCACTCTCTAGTTAATGGGAAATGTTTCCCATTTTTAGCAAAAATTCCTATCTGAGTAGCTAATTTGGCCATTTCCCCACCAACTGGTTGACCATAATTATTCCATATTATGTTCAATCTCTCTTTACCCCATTTGGGGGTTGGTTTTGCCAGCCCTCTTCCTTTAGGGTTCGAGCCCTGACCTGGTAATAAATTTTTCTTTGGCGGCATATCTGTCATATGACAATTCAATTATAGCACAAAAATTGGATAAACCAAGTAAAGGACCAAAAAATACAGTCTTATAATATATGTATAAGACCTATAAATTTATTATAGGTCTTATGTATCATGTATAAGACCTATAAAATGCCTAGATAATAATAAAACAACAAGTATTTTGGAACAGCAACAACAACAACAACAACAACAACAACAACAACAACAAAACAACAAACAACAACAAGAAAGAAAAACAACAACAGCAACCATAGGCATAATCACATATTAACAACCAATTTGCTGAACAGATAAATATGAAATAAGCACCAACTTATCTTGGAACTATGATATACATACACCAAAGCTTTTGTACAATCAGTCACTTTTAAAGAAAGGAATTTGGAATCTAAGTTAAAAGATAACACCGCATCCTAAGAAAAATATGTTTTGGTACCATTTACGGAAACGTGGAAAAATATTGTTCCAAACACTAACTTCCGCAACTAGGAAAGATCCCTTAAACACACATGAACTTAAACACACACGTCACACCATCACTCACTCACTCACTCACTCACTCACTCACACACTATAACAGTACTGGAACTATTCTCCCCTTAAGTATTTTTTTTTTTTAATGTGGGCTTCTTATAGCTCATGAATGTTATAATCAAATACATGAAGTTCTACCTATTCTTGTCTCTATTGCAATTTTGGTATATAAAGCAGTTCTTTTAAACTTGAAGTCCTTTTTATTATATGTCACATTTAACAAATACCATAAACCATGACAAATGCTAATATGGACAAGACAAAGGAGCACAAAGTGACTATTCTTGACTTGAAATTTTCACTAAGCAACACCTTTAAATAGGCAAGACATAACAAAGAAATTGAAAACGATAGCAACCAACTAGCCAAATATTCATACAAGCTGCAGATAGCTAAAACAGGTACAATGCCCAATAGAAGCAATGGAAACTTTTATTAAGTAAAAGATTTTTCTCCTTAGTTCAACCAACCTTAAGAGTTCCCGAAGCATCAAAACCTTTAAAGTAGCTACCATTCTAACAACCCTAGCTTTTGTGTTGTAACTTGTACATAGTAGGCATTATATGCTTAGGTTTCACTTTTTCCTCATACAAGAATGTATATAGATGTGTTTTTCCCCTTGTTTTGATTACATTACAAAGAAAAAGGTCCAAGTTTGAAAAGTAAAATAATTGCGGGGAAATGGAAATAATTACGGCAATAATTGAAGATACATGTATATTTTATAAACAGCTTAACTTAACTACAAGCTCAAATGAAAAAGAGCAGACTACCATATCCATTTTAGCTACAATCTTTTAGTGCCAATATTATGCATGTATATTTTATAAACAGCTTAACTTAACTACAATCTTTTGCTATGTTGAAGCATTACATGACAAAATATAAAAGCTAACTACCAACTTTTTTTTGTCTTAGGGAGTACCTCTTAAGTTTTAGGGGAACAACAAACATGACATTACGGGGGGGGGGGGGAGGGGAGGGGCTCCCGTGGGTTGTGGACACATTTGTTATATGTCACATTTAACAAATACCATAAACCATGACATTACACTAACATTTCCAACGAATCAACCAAAAAACAAAAAATTGGTGGGGGAAGCGGGGCGGGGGGAACAACAAACATGACATTACGGTGGGGGGCTCCGCGAGTTGTGGACACATTTGTTATATGTCACATTTAACAAAAACAAATACCAAATCGGTGGGGAAGCGGGCGGGGGGAACAACAACAACAACCACAAGGAACAACAACAACAACACTATAGGGCAAGCCTTGCTTGATACGAAAAAAAGTATAAAATAGTACGCGGGGGTACAGGGGCTCTGCGGGTACCAAATCGGTGGGGAAGCGAGGCGGGGACATCCCAAAGTAAAAATTGGATATTCATTTAATATATTCAAATTTCTACAGGCATCAAAGGAGTACCTGAAAAAGCAGATGACGGAGGTAGAAAGTAAGAGCTGCTGCAACAAGATCCCGTAGGAAATAAGAGTTTGATCAAAAGAAGCGTAACAAATACATATTACAATTAACAATATTAATATTCAATTCAACCATACAAAATAACAAGTTTGATTGAAATATGAAACATAAGTAATAACATTGTCTTAGTAATAGTAAGCAAATAAGATCTAAACAAATACATATTACAATTAACAATATTAATATTCAACCATACAAAATAACAAGTTTGATTGAAACATGAAACATTAATAATAACATCACAATAATAACATCACTGATGAGAGCCGGAGGTTTGTCCCTGATAGTAGGTCTGACGGGAAGAACGCCTCTGTGCACGAGCAGTGGCTCTCGAATGCATCGTAGTCAAATAATCCTCTGAAACTGGCTCGTAACTCCGGGGCTCGTCTCGCATCGCCCAAGCCTCCACTGCGTATATCGGGCTCCCAAAATGGCAGTTTCATCTTCCAACCCCTCAAAACGATCCCCGCACCTCCCCCATCTAGCATCCTCTAAAGTCTATCGACTCGTTCTCGAGCGATAACCTCCCCATCTAGCATCCTCCAAAGCATGTCGGCTCGCTCCCGAGCGATCCTCGATCGCTCCCGCTCCTCCAAAAATGCCCTCATGGTATCCCATCGATCAAAAGAACCCCGCTGGTTCCGGTTCTCCGCTCTCCTCCCCGACCACCCCGTCTCTCCCGATCCTCCTCTTCCTGCTCCTCATCATCCTCCTCATCAATGGGATCCATTTGATCATCAACACCGGCATACGCCAATGCTCGGCCCGTTCACCACTCGAAACGTGGCCCCTACCCCGCAACGGACCGTCCTCCCGGGAGTACCATATTCAAACAATAAAGACCTGTTATCTGTCGCCCTCCGGTCCCTCACAAACTTGTCATACTGCACTAGCCAGTCTCCAGAATAAAAACTCGTGCCCCCATCAATCTCATCGCCTCGGGTTTTGGTTCACCCACACAGGCTTGAGGAATCAATGTGATCATCCCCCCAATTGATATGTTTCCCATTTTGGTAAGGGCAAATGCCTCACATCTCCGAACAAAAATATCAACCCAATCAGGAATCACCTGAAAACTCCTCAACCCTATTCGCAAAAGGTTTACCATAGCCACATTCAATTGAGCGGGCTCTCCGTTTGCCAACCAAGACATAGATAGACCTCTGTAAAATAATTTCCAAGCCGGGTGAGAAAGAGAGGAAGCCCTAAGGTATTTTTTTTTGCAGGGCAATCCTGTGAGCTCCGAAAAGAAATGACAAGTCCCCCCATCAGCCTCGACCCAGTTTCCTCTCGGATGATCAACCCCAAAGATTTCCCTCAACTCATCATAAGTCACTCGATAGTGAAATTACCCGGATCCGAGCAGGCCTCGCGGCCCCGGCATCTGGCATTTCCCCGCTTTGCAGCGTTTTCAGGTTGGAGGTGTCTCGCCGTTTGTTTTCGCATTTGTAGAGTCGCCACGCCGTTTTTATTAAGCCCAAAACATTGAAAAAGGGCATCAGTTTAAAGATAATTTTAAACTGTTTTTTGTGTGATGAGATTTTGAGTTCGGAGGTCAGATGACTCCCCGGGAAGAGAATATTAGAATATTAGAGCTCACCCGAGTAGCCTCGTAAAACGAGTCTTTCGGATACCCCTAATATCCTTTAAATGTTGTGTGTGTGTGTGTGTGTGCTTTTTAAAAATGCATGCTGTATCGGATGTCTACATTGTATGCTATGTATGAAAATGTATTGAAATAGTAATGGAAGGAAGCCTTACCAATGTTGGTTCGCGTCTGTCTTCCGCTGGGGAATGGTGTTTGAGGTCGGAGTAGCGTTCCGGTACGGATCGGGATTGCTTCGGAGATGCCGGTTGTCCGCGACGAGTTTCGGCGTGAGTTGAGGTTGTAGGCTGCGTTCGGGCAGAGGTTCGGCGTGCGTGGGGATCGTCGGGATCACTCGGGCAGAGGTTCGGCGTGCGTTGTGGTGGCAGGAGTCACTCGGGCAGAGTTTCGGCGTGGTTTGGGATCGTCGGTTTGACTCGGAAAGAGCCGGGACACCGTGGAAAGACCAGGCAAGGCCTCGGAGTACCACGAGGGGCCTCGAGTACCTCGAGAGTGCCTCGGGGCAGCGGGAGCGTCTCGGGAGCGCTCGGGAGGCCGGAGCACCAGAGGAGCTCGGAAGGATCCGAAAGGGGCCGGGAGTGCCTCAAGAGGACTTAGAGGGGAGCCAGAAGGCTAAGGGAGGAAGAGAGAAGAGGGAGGAGTGTGAAAATGAGGAGGGGGAGCCCTCTATTTATAGTAAAAATTTCGGAGCAAAGAGGTCCGTACGGACCTTCTTGGTTATCCAGAATTTTGGATTTCCTCGATTTGAGGGAATCTGCAATGATGGTGAATATTCTGGAATGATGGTGTCCCCTGAGCAATAAGGTCCGTACGGACCATCTTGCATGCAAAAAGGTCCGTACGGACCAACTCTGCAGGGGAGTAATCATTTCTTCCGGGATTTGAGGGAATATTGTGGACTTTAAGGGGATTTAGTAATCATTGACACAAAGAGGTCCGTACGGACCTTAATTGCTTTTCTGATTTCCTGAAAATTCCCAAAAGGTCCTTTTGTCCCTTTTTATCCCAGGAAGGCTCCTCCCTTGGTTTGGTTGGGGGTTTGAGAGGGTTTTGAGTGAGAGAGGTCTCTGAGACTACGTGGATGAGTCTGCGGTATTTCCCGTGTGCTTGAAAGGGGGTGATCCAGATTGGGGTACTTACAGAAGCCCCTCAACGACGTCACTTATGAAAGAAGTGGGGTCGCCGATAAGATAAGGGTCCTAATCTGGATCGCGTCTTTGGGAGAGGAAGTAGTGAGGGTCAATGTGAGGACGTGGTGGTGTCCTTTTGTGTGACCGTTTAGGTCAATAGAATGGACCTGTGATAGGATTCCTACGTATCCTGGAAGGAATCAAGCCCGGTCGTAGTTCGGGTGTGGGGTGAGTGTTTTGTGAATGCGGGCGTGGTGGTGCCACGAAGTGTCGTGTGACCGTAGAGGTCGCGGTAAGGAGCGTGGTGGTGTCTGGGTGACCGTATAGTCGATGGCCGGGACCCCGTGATAGGATTCCTACGTATCCCCGGCGGGAATCAAGCCCGGTCGTAGTTCAGAGGTCGTGAATTTGTGAGTGCATGTGGGCGTGGTGGTGCCCTGAAGTGTTGTGTGACCGCCGAGGTCAGTGGTAAGGACGTGGTGGTGTCCTGAGATGTGGTGACCGCCGAGGTCAATTGTGAGGACATGGTGGCGTCCTGGGATGGAAATTTTACGATTTTCCTAATCGGGTGGTTTAAGGCCTTTCGGGCCGGAGATAGAGTGAGGACTTGAATCGTCTTTTTATTGCGGTTGGTGCCACGCTGGAGGACTTTGAATCGTCTTCTGGCGGCGGTTGGTGCCACGCTGGAGGACTTTGAATCGTCTTCTGGCGGCGGTTGATGCCACGCTGGAGGACTTTGAATCGTCTTCTGGCGGCGGTTGATGCCACGCTGGAGGACTTTGAATCGTCTTCTGGCGGCGGTTGATGCCACGCTGGAGGACTTTGAATCGTCTTCTGGCGGCGGTTGATGCCACGCTGGAGGACTTTGAATCGTCATCTGGCGGCGGTTGGTGCCACGCTGGAGGACTTTGAATCGTCATCTGGCGGCGGTTGGTGCCACGCTGGAGGACTTTGAATCGTCTTCTGGCGGCGGTTGATGTGATGCGCGAGGACTTTGAATCGTCTTCTAGCCGCAGTTTGATGTAATGCGCGAGGACTTTGAATCGTCTTCTAGCCGCATTTGTGGAGGCGTGGCTGCCTTGTGCTTCGAGAGGCGTAGATGCCTTTGTGTTTTTGCATGTTGAGTAGAAGATTGGACTTACGATGACTGCCGGTGCTTGCGTTGCCGTTGAAGTGGGCGAGGATGACGGCCGGTGATAGCTTCCCCATTTGGCATTTTGGAGGCGCTTCGTGCCTTGGGACTTGTACTCGGAGGTATTGGCTCCTTCTTGTGCTTGTTTTGCCGTTGAGTGGGCAAGGATGATAGTCGGTGCTGGGGATATGCAGTCTTGTATGACTTCCCTTTGACTTGTTGGGGAGGAGCTCGGGCTTACTTTGATGGGCCGTGCAGTGCTTGCGCTGCCGTTGAAGTGGGCGAAGTTCGGGCTTACATCTGACTGCCGGTGCTTGAATTGCTGGGGATGCGTGACCTTGTAGGGGCCCTTTTCTGTTGGGAAGATGACTTCGGACCTCCAGTGGTTGAGTTGTCGTTGAGCGTTTGGAGGCGTCTTGTGCCTTGATATTCGTGCTGGGAGGTGTTGGCTCCTTCCTGAATTGCCGTTGAGCGGGCGGTGGTTGGATTGCCGTTGGAGTGGGCGAGGATCGGTCTTACGTTTGATGGCCGGGGATTGAGTTGCCGTTGAAGTGGGCGAGGACCGGTCTTACGCTGATGGCCGGGGATTGAGTTGCCGTTGAAGTGGCGAGAGGACCGGTCTTACGCGACGGCCGGGGATTGGTTGCCGTTGAAGTGGGCGAGGACCGGTCTTACGCCGACGGCAGTGGTTGAATTGCCGTTGAAGTGGGCGAGGACCGGTCTTACGATGATGGCCGGGGATTGAATTGCCGTTGAAGCTGGGCGAGACCGGTCTTACGCCGACGGTAGGGGATTGAATTGCCGTTGAAGTGGGCGAGGACCGGTCTTACGCTGACGGCCGGTGGTTGAATTGCCGTTGAAGTGGGCGAGGATCGGTCTTACGTTTGATGGCCGGGGATTGAATTGCCGTTGAAGTGGGCGAGGATCGGTCTTACGTTTGATGGCCGGTGGTTGAATTGAAGGGTTAGGGACCATTCTGCACTTGGATTTGCTGGAAAAGGCCTTAGGACAGCCAGGGGCAAAGATTATAAGGGCAGGAAAGTAATTTGGCCACCCCTTGCAAAGAGGTCCGTACGGACCAACTTGGTTGCAAAGAGGTCCGTACGGACCACTTTGGTTTTTTACTGATTCCTGTGTTTTGATCGGGCTTAAATTCCGAGGCCCCCTCTTCATTTCCCATTTCCAGTGCGTGAACCAGCGAGAGAGAGAAAGAGAGAAAACTCCATTTTTGTCCAAAATCTTCCATTTTTCTTAGCTTGAATTGCTTGCAATGGCAGAGGGATCTCGAAGGAGTCGTCGTCAACGCAGTCAAGAGGTGGTCGAGCAACGAATGGAGCTTCAAAGGAATTGGATTTCGTTCGTTCCATCTTCGAAGAACCCGGATGTTTTGTATCCGAATCCGGAGGTGCACAATCGTCACTCTATGAACGTTGGGGAGGTAAGAAATCTGTTCCGTTTTGATTCCCTGCTCGAATTTTTTGAATGCTAGAACTAGGTTTTAGTTTTTCGCATTTTTTGAATTTTTTTGTTATTATTTTATGCCTTTTTGTGAAATTCTTGATGAATTGTTGAAAATGGACATGTAAAAATTGTGGGTATGTGTATTTTGTGCAGAAATGTGTTGATTAGCTTTTATTTGTGAAAATAAAGTGCTTCTCTAATGAAATGCATGCTTTGGTGTTTTGTACCGTATGCTATTTATGTATGTACATTATGAGAAAAATTATCGTGTAGTGATAATTTTTGTGAAAAAAAATGTGACACGTGCCGTGTTTTGTGACGGGTTATATGTGAAAGTGTGTGCCGTGTAGGGACGGATTTTTTTTTTTTTGAAAAATGTGTTATGCATATGTGTCGTGCCGTGTGTGCCATGTTTTTGGGTGACGGACTTTGTGGGGAAAATATGTGCAATATGTGCCATGTTTTTGTGACGGGTTATATGTGCCTTTGCCGTGTTGGGACGGATCCTCTTTTTTTTTTTTTTGAAAATGTGTCGTGTAGGGTTTAATCCCCCCCCTTTTTTTTCTTTTGAGAAAATGTGTACAGTGTGTGCCGTGTTTTTGTGACGGACTGCATGGGAAAAATTATATGCATGATATATGTGAAAATTATGTGCATTATATGCCGTGTTTTGTGACGGGTTACATGGAAAAATTATATGTATAATGTATGTGAAAATTATGTGCAATATGTGCCGTGTTTTGTGACGGGTTATATGTGCCTTTATATTAAGTACTGTGATTGACGTACCTTTGCTGTGTTTACCTGCAGGATGCGGGGCTTATGGCCGGGAAGGCCAAGAGGATGAAGACTCGGGGATCGCTCGAGGCTGTTGTGGAGCTATGGCAGCGGATGCCCGATATTTCTGTGGACGGTAGGCCGAGTCCTCGGAGGCTGGTCTACGCTTCTGGCCTGGGTGTGTTCGTTGAGAACCTGGCTGGAGTGTCTGACACGAGGAAGAACAAGAGTGTCTTCCTGGGTCTATCTGAGTATTGGTGGGATACCACCCACACCTTCCACCTGAGCTGGGGCGAGGTGACAGTGACGCCCACCGATTTTCTTTGCTATTACCGGGCTCTCCTTCAAAGGAGGGCTGTGAGGTGGAGAGACATGATCTCCGATGATGTCCGACCGAGCCGCTGGGCTTTGAGCCTCGTCCTCGCAGGGGCCTGGGCATGTTGTATAGTGGCGTGGAGCTGAAGATTACGGCCGATATTGGGGCCTACATCCGGGGCCGGCCAGTGACGGCGGAGCGGCTGGCGCGCTCCTTTTTGTGGTATGCGTTGTCCGAGACTTTGTTCTCGAACCACGCGACTGCGGCTCCATTTGCTCTGCTGGAGAGCTTGATTGACCTGGATAGGGTCTGCGACAATTCTTGGGGCGAGGCAGGCTTGGCTGAGCTCTATTTCTCCTTGGACCCAGGTTTAAGCCGGGGTGTGTGATTCGTTGGCTGTTTTGACTTTGCTCGGAGGTATGAGTTTATTGCCGTTTTTTGATTTAGCAAATCTGTTATTTCTCCATTGTCTTTTGCTTGAGCCTTCTCTCGTTTTTGTCACGGGTGTGGTTTTATGAGGTTTTCCAGTGCTTCCCGTGGGATAAAGATCCACAGGGCATTCTGCGTATCCCGCTATCCGGAGTGGGCTCGTACGGCGAGGAGAGGAGGACCAGCAGGGGGAAGCTCACCATCGCCTACGGGGATGTGCAGGAGCATCTGGAGAGAGATAGCCGTGAGGGGTTTGTCTTGTTCCCGTGGACTCGGTATGAGGGAGATGAGTTTGAGGGGGCTCCCGAGGTGACAGCGCGGCGGAAGATCTTTGCGGGGCTTGACTTGTGATGTCATGTATCTGGGGAGCGGGTCTTCCGCAAAGCATGGCCTGGTGTGCTTCCCGTGGCTCCGAGGGACCCTCCCTTTGGGATGCTTGATTCCGGGACATGGACGTGCTCGATTTCGAGAGGTACCTTGGCGGTGTCGGCGCAGGAGTTCATCTTGTATGGAGAGGAGTACGGGGCCTTCGTGAGGAGGAAGGCGAGGACGCCGCAGTGCTGGCGCGGAGAGAGAGGCTGGCCCGCAGGCTCCCCTGCAGGTTCCGATGCCGGGACGGGATTTCACGTACGTCCGCGGGGACGGATCGAGGAGGAGGGTGTCAGCCTGCCCGTTCGGAGCGGCTCTGCTGCATACAGAGTGGACCCCGATAGATCGGTGAGGGTGCTTACTCTTTTCCATCTTGGCATCTTTTACGTATTTTTCTTTTTGTTGTTGAGTATAACCGTATTCTTTGAGCGTTTCCTTGGCCGCTTGTTGGTGCAGAGTCCCGGGAGAGCCTATGATATCTTGACTCGCCGTTACGTAGGCGATGCGTTCCTTCGCTAAGAAGATGGCGTCGAAGATGTCCCGCCGGTCTTCGCGTCGTGTGCCGCCGTACGAGCCTATGCCTTCGAGGCATTCGTGTGGACGTTCCTCCGCTCCGCCTAGAGCCGAGCCGGAGCCGCAGCAGAGGAGGGCCTTTGAGGGCGGCATAGCATGGATGCCGGACATCTGCGGGAGCTGCAGGGCCTTCGAGGGAGCAGCCCTTTTATCGGTTCATGCCTCCGCACGGCGCACGGGGTGAGGGTTCCTCGAGCCTTCCTTCTTTGATCCTTTCGCCGGATTTGATCCTTCGAGTATTTTCGTGGGAGCCTCCGGCGGGTGCTCGCATTCCGACGACGAGGATGTGACGGGCGAGTTCGCTGGGATGCCCGACTTCTCTCTGGAGGACCTTGGCGAGGATGATGATGCTGAGGATTCTGATTAGTATTTATTTGCTTTCCCTCTTTTCATATCCCTCTTTTTTTTTTGTTTAGCAACAGAATTTATGGGTACCTGTAATAAAACACATGTATTTGCACGGCAAACAGCATTTTATTTTAAGATGTAATGTCATTTTTGTGATTCCCGGGATTTGTCCTAGAAATTGTTGCTATTATTTTTTTTTTTTTTGTGCATGCTACTGTAAGTACCCAAATCTGGCTCATGCCTTCCGGTTAATTTTCCCGACATTTCGGTAAGTTTCCCGGTAATTCCCCGGACCTTCCTAGTGTTCCGGAAATGTCCCAGAGCAGTCCCAAATTAAAATTAGGGCTGTAAGGAGCCTTCCTAATTAAGAAAACACGTTTTTCTTAATTAGAGAGAAGGTTCTAGAATAATGCCACCTTGCATGGTTCTAGAATGCTGAGTCATAATGGATAAGACCGCACGGCCTCATTTGCAAAGGGCCTGCAGCCGCACGGCTTCATTAGCCTTATCCAGACTGCCTATAAATAGAGCCCTCCTCTACCCATTTCAACACACACAATATATGAGAAAAACACACAATACACTCTGAAATACGTGAAGAAAACCCTTGAAGGAATTCAAGAAGAAGAAGAAGGAAGGCCAAGAAGCTACATCCCTCCTCCTTGAAGACCAAAGATCGACCTCTCCTCCTAGCTCCGTCCCGAGAAGCAAAGGAAGTCATTGGTAACCTCGCACGCCCTATCCTTGCATCCTAATTGCTTTATAAATTGCTCATTGCATTGTCTTTATATTGCTTGGGACTTGGTAGCTTAAAGATCACATCTTTATCATCCCCTTCCCCTTTTTGCATGCATTAAGACCTCATTTGTCATAAAAATGTAGTCTTTTTCATAAAGGTGCATCCTTTGCACCTAAAATCTCTATTTTCCAATAAAAATGTTATCTTTATGCATCATTTGCACATAAAGATCCAATCTTTTTCAATAAAAATGCATCCTTTGCATTCAAAAACCTTTTCTAATGCATCATTTGCATAAAAATCCTATCTTTATGCATCATTTGCATAAAGATCATTTCTTTCAATCAAAAAGCATCATTTGCTAAAACCAAAATGTCATCTTTTCATTAAAGAGTCATTTTTCATCATGCATTTCCCCTTTCCCCCAACCTTGGAACGGACCGGTGTAAAAGTTCTCATCTTTGCATCGTTCCTTCCATTAAAGGTTCATGATTTCTTTAGGAAAAGGATAACCTTGAACCCTATATCTCCGATTATCGCTTAAGAATGAGTATGAAGCCTCTATACGAGCTCGACCGTCTTAAAGCGTAGGATTGATGGGCTAAGGACATTCCTTCCTAAAGAACCTCATCTTTGACCAAAAGAGAGTCATTCTCTCGATCACGCAAGTCCCGAGGGTCCCGAGGTTTAAAATGCGATGATCACAAGTCATAAGATGAGGACGGGATCATAATCCCAAATACATAAATTCCAAGAAATCCCGAGCGACAACCAACAAATGGTTTGTACGTCCGGAAGACAACTTGGGACATTCCCCCCCTTTATTTTCAAACACATGCACACAAAGAAAGCACGCAAGCAAACACGATTAATGAAATCTAGGGAGACTTGCTCCGGCAAGGCACTTTGGGTGAACGCCAAACGTTCTTCCCAAGGGGTAACTTAACCTCCGAACCCATAAAACCTTTTTTTCAAAGTTTTGAGGTAATCAAAATGGCGTGGCGACTCCGTTTTTCAAATAACTCGGATGTCTTCAAACTCGCGTGAATTCCAATAAACAAAAATTTTGGGCACACATTCACAGTTTGGCGACTCCGCTGGGGATAACCCAAAGGAGAAAAGCTTTATATTTCAAAACAAAAGTCGATACTTGGTATATAGGTGGACCCCACTTACCCTTCCTGTATCGCTCCCTAACCCGGGGCTTGGGATAACAAGGTGGTTTAACAATCCCACGTACCAGTATCCCTTTTTTCGAAAAAAAAATAATTTTGAAAAAATAGAAGAAAGCTTTTCCCTTTGAGCGGGTTAGACTCCCATCGCCGATTTCATTAATCGTGTTTGCTTTCTTTACCATGCATTGCATCATTTGCATCTCGGAATCTGTGCATACTTCGAACGGGAAACAACCCGAAAAATAGCAAAAGGAGTGGAACCTGGAAAATTGATCCATGCAGTCGTACGGCTAATCCTCATTGGATTCTGACCGGACGACCTCAGTGGCAATTCCACCAGGAAAAATCATGGTTAATCTGGCAGTCCTAGCAGCTTGGGGCTACTCAGCTCCATGACTGACTGGGGCTCCCAGAAAATTTACGTGCTTATGTGTTGCATTTTCCCCCGTCCCGAAAATCATTCCTTTAAAACACATTTATGAAAATCTCTGTTTTAACTCAAAAAGGAACATTTTTAGGAGACCGCACACTACGCGCACCTGATATATCCTGTACACTTTTGCACGCACGTCCTTCAAACCCGAGGGTGGTTCCAGCTGCAGCCATGACAGCCTTACGATGCTCCCTGCGCGCACGGAATCATCCCAACCTCCCCATGGCAGCCAGTGTCGACCAATGCACAGTCCGTGTCACACGTTTCAAAAAACCGTGACTTTTGGTTGGTTTTTGGTCTAGTCCGTGTCATATAGCCCAGTTGCATACCCACGTAAAGGTCAAGCCTTAGCTCATAACGGAAGCCAAGATTTTCGCTCAAGCGAAATTCTGCCGAAATTCCGACAAGAAAAAAAATCGGTGGGATCTTGATTCCGACATTGACTATTGACCTTGACCCGCACGGAATACGTAAGAGTCAAGACCAAGTCTTTGCCAAAAATCAAAAGATCTTTCGCTCAAGCGAAGCTCTGCCAAAATTCCGACAAGGAAAAATTGGCAAGATCTTGACCGGCATTGACTTCGATTCCGACTCACGCACCGCGTATGCAACGAAGTTCAATGTGACACCGCGTCATCCGGCTTTTGCCGCCCGACCCATGCCTGGCATTATATTCTCGGACATTAACGAAAAGTCAAAAACCGTCATTCGCTCAAGCGAAACTCTGCCAAAGATCCGTCAAGGCAGAGATACTTTCCCGGTATTGCCTTGACTATAATCCGCATCGCTCGTGCGTTGAAAGGTCCTATGACCCGCTAGACCCGATAGGAGCGTTCTTTACTCTCGGTCGGTGGGATCCGCGTGCCCTATAGGACCCTCGCCCGGGCCGCCCACCTGGGAGGTCGAAATACAGGTGGAATACGAGGGGCTTATAGACGTAGTGACGGAACCCACTGATCCAGGATCTAGAGTAGTTGTAAAAAAAAGAAGGGCAGAACCCCTTTTCCAACCAAATAGATATTAATAAAAGACACTGTTTTAAGTAAACTTGAAGACTCTAATTTGCATATTGCCTGAAGCCTTCATCTAAACACCTACCCCGAGTCTAAACCTTTCCTATCCCTTTCCCGCAGCGAGAAAGAAGTGGGTGAGAACACCGGGTCAGCGACTTGTTAGCGGAGAATCCTCAGAGGTTCGCCAGAATCCTCAGTTTCATCAGTTCAGAGAGTCAGAATGACCGATTTGACAGAAAACAGTGCTGGTTTGGGTAACCAGATGACTAGGGAAGAAGAGCTAACCTTAGCCCTGGAAAACAGTCGTAAGGCCCATGAGGAACAGCAAGCCACGCTCATTGAAGCGCTTCGTCGTCATGGAGTTCAAATAGTGGTCGAGCCCAACGGTTCCTTGGTGATGATAGAAGATGAGCCTCCAGAAGCAGCCATCTCAGCTCCATCAACCTATAACCAATGCCCTCCTCCATCCTCATACGATCCCTTATCCAGGATTACCCCTCTTCAGTCCTTTCCAACATCTCAAGCCATCAGGATCCCAACACCCTCACCTCCTCAAGTGAGACCTAGCTTTGTCCCCTACCAACAGAAAGCAAACGCCTCAGCTATCCCGGTTACGCAGCCTCTGCATTACCCCATGGGATTCACTCCCTCTCCTCAGTATGGGCCATCCCAGGCATTCCCTAGGCCTCAAAATCAGCTCAATGACCCTCTCAATTCATGTCCTGCCACAGCAGATCTTCCACCTCCAACTTTGCCCACAGGACCCCAGGAGGTTCCGTATCCTTTTTCCTACTTCGGAAATTATGAGCCTAATTCCTATGCCTCCGGCCAGTCTCACGGGAACACGGGACCTGGTCAAGTTTACACTTACTTCCCCTCCAAAGATCCCCAAGCCTTGGTACCAGCTACCACTGTGCCACCTGACCGTCCTTCCACCCAAGTCAGACAAGCCTTCTCTGGAATCGAGCAATCCTAAACCATCCCCGACTCTGACATGGCTTGGCTAAGGGAACAAGTTAGGTCCATGCAAGAGAAGTTTGGGGAAATAGACACCAAGAGGACAGCATACCAGATCACTGATCCCAACAAAGTTGTCCCTCTCCCTCCAAAATTCCGAATGCCAGAAATTGAAAAAAGCTACATTCTTGCCATGAGAGCCAAAGATTGTACACAGCAACAAATGGCCGATCATTTTCAGTTATCATTAAAAGGTTCAGCTCTTAGGTGGTTCCTGCATGTGAAACCAGAGGCCCGAGCTACTTGGGACCAGATCAAGGAAGCGTTCCTAGAAAAGTATAAGGCCAATTTGAATTGGGAAACCAGCCGGAATGACCTACAGGGTACCCTACAACGTTCAGATGAGCCAGTAAGTGAATTCTACAAGAGATGGAATTGGAAGCTCAGTGAAATGATGACCCCACTCAATGAAGAGGAACAGATGGAGATCTTCCAATCTTGCTTGAAACCTCAACTAAGAGTTCAAATTGGCAATTACTACTATCCTGACCTTCGGGCAATGGTAAATGCCGGCACCAAGTTTGAGAATGCCTTCAATATGGCCCCGGCCACAGGAACAGCCAGTTCTTACCGCTACAAAGCATCGGTGTCAAATGCCCCAGCTGTCACTGCGAAAGGAAAAGAAGTGATTGGCACCGTTAATTACATTCAGAATGAGAAAGCGGGACAGAATGCAGGCCAAGCTGCTGCAAAGCCAAAGCTCCCTTTCTATACCGCTGAAGATTTCGGAATGCCACTAGAAAAGGTCTTCGACGGTTTGGTAGCCCAAGGACTCATCAGACCTTTGGAAAACTGGAAACCCAGGAACCCCAGGATCAGAATGGACGAGACCAAACACTGTCGCTTTCACAATTATCATGGCCATAACACTAATGATTGCACCTACCTGAAGCTCCTGATCTCTCGCCTAGTTGAAGAAGGCAAGTTAGAACCACCTCGGGGTCCCAATGTGGTCAAGAATCCTCTTCCTGCTAACAATCGAGTCAACATGATCGAGTTCGGAGGAACAAATGGAAATGGTTTTGGAAATCCAGAGGTCATAGATATCCTGAAATTCAATGTTCCTTATGCTGAATTACAAGGGAAATGGAAAGATCTGATTAATGCCGCCGCCATGGAGGGACAGTTTGGACCCATAGTCGGAACTGATTTCGTTAATGTTGTCAGAGCTCGGCCTCTTTTCTACGACATCGAACCAGTAACCATGGTCAAGATTACAGAAGAAAGGCTCACTTATGAAGACTGCGAGTTTGAAGTAAAACAAGCCATGTTAATGAAAGTCTCTCCAGAACCCTTCATTACCCATGACGAGCATAATGTGTTTGTAATGGCTCTTACTACTCAGGATCATTCCCAACCCCTGTTTGGGAAAAGGTAGAGAGAAGAGTGAACAAGCCAGAAGACTTTTGGGATGAAGAGAGCTGTATCTCAGATGCTGAAAGCACAACCGGTCCTACTGCCCCGGAGGTACAAATGGATGAAGTTAAGATCAGAAAGGAGATTCTGCCAGATCAGCCGAGTACTTCCTATGGAATTGGTGTCAACAAAGGCAATAATGATCCGCAGAGTGCACAATCAAATGACAACGCTGGCAAGACTGCTACTCCCCAGGGCAACAGCAAGAAGGAGTGAGATCCCGGTCCAACCCTTGTCAAGTCCCCCTCGAGTCAATAAGTAGTGTAGGGTCCAGAGTCTGTGTTGTCTATTCAGTTGAGTCAGGAATCTTCGAATTCCAGTCCCTCAAGAGTCATCCAAAGGCCTCACGCCTTGAGGATTATGAAAATGTAATCGATGTCATCTTTCCCTTATCTTGAATGAAATGACAAATCTTTCTGATTATCCTCTTATTGCGAACTTAACAAATGATAAATTAACTCAAAACTTAACAATAGCTTAATAATGAATCATTTGAACAAGACTGCAAACACACTAAAAGAACAATACATTAAAGAAATCTTTAAGCAGGTTTCAGAAAAAGAGGAAAACCGGGCCCAAGCTGCCGAGGAGGTTTTGATAAGTGTGAACTTGGGTACTATTGAGGAACCTAAAGAGACACAGATTGGAAGCTTCTTCCAGGGGGTTGAAAGGGACAGACTGATCGAGCTGCTCAGAGAATACGTCGACGTGTTTGCATGGTCATACAAGGATATGCCGGGGCTAGACAGCTCCAGAGTAGAGCACAGAATCCCTCTCAGCACCAGATGCTAAGCCAGCAAAGTAAAACTGAGAAAGATCAAGCCGGAATGGTCTCTACAGGTCAAAGAAGAAATTGAGAAGCTACCGCGGGTAGGGTTCATCAGAGTTACTGAATACCCGACATGGTTGTCCAACATCGTGACCGTAACCAAGGCCAATGGGAAGGTGCGCCGCTGTGGATTTCCGAGATTGAACAAGGCCAGCCCCAAAGACGACTACCTCCGCCAAACATAGACATCCTGTGGACTCCACTGCCAACTACGAAGTCAAATCCTTCGTTGATGGTTTGAGGCTACAACCAGATCAAGATGGCAGAGGAAGACCAAGAAAAGACAGCCTTCACCACACCATGGGGAACCTGACCGTTACACAGGTAATGCCATTCGGGCTCAAGAATGCCGGGGCTACTTACCAAAGGGCAGCGACCGCGCTTTTTCATGACATGATCCACAAGGAGATTTAGGTCTACGTAGATGACATGATAATTCACTCCAAAGGAGAAGGTGGGCAGCACTTTGTTGACCTACGAAAATTCTTTGAGAGGTTGAGACAACATTCCATGAGACTAAACCCTGCCAAATGCACCTTCGGAGTGACAAGGGGAAAAGTGCTTGGGTACATGGTCACGGAGCGAGGTATAGAAGTTGACCCCCGAAAGATCAAAGCCATCATGGATATGAGGCCACCTCAAACCCAGTAAGTCAAGAGCTTCATGGGTAAATTGCAGCACATCAGCCGTTTTCGTCAATCAGTTGACCACTATGTGCGAGCCCATCTTCAAGCTCATGAAGAAGAATGTGGACACAGAATGGACCGAAGAATGCCAAGATGCCTTTGACCAGATCAAGGCATACTTAGTACATCCCCCGGTACTATGCCCCCCACATAGACAGAAGCCTCTTCTGCTCTATCTCACAGTCACAGACACGACAGTTGGGGCTATGCTTGCTCAGGAGAAGAAAGACTCTCGGGTAGAAAATGCCATTTACTTTGTCAGCCGGAAGCTACAGGGGAGTGAGCTCAATTACTCAGCATGTGAAAAGACTTGTGCAGGACTGGTCTGGGTAGTCGGCAAGTTGAAGCATTATATGCAAGCCCACCCTGTGAATTTGGTCTCGAAAATGGACCCCATCAAGTACATCTTTGACAAGCCTTCCCTCTCGATGCGTCTAGCGAAGTGGTCCTTCTTCTTGGCAGAATACGACATCAACTATGTGACCAGAAAGGCCATCAAGGGTCAAGCATTGTCAGATCACCTGGCGAATTTCCCCAGTAATGAAGACAGAGGGCCTGAACCCCAATTTCCAGATGAAGGGATCTTTGCAGTTGAGCCTGAAAATAGATGGCAATTGTTCTTTGACGGAGCCGCTAACAAAAGAGGAAATGGTGTAGGAATGCTATTGGTCGATCCGAAAGATGAGCATACCCCCATAGCCCTCAAGTTGAACTTTCCTGCCACGAACAATGTCGCCGAGTATGAAGCCTGCATTGCTGGTTTGGAGGCCGCCTTAGAAAGAAATGTCAAGGAGCTCGAAGTTTACGGAGACTCAGCCTTGATCATCAACCAAGTCTCCAACAAGTGGAAGACTGTGGACCCTAATCTGCAACGGTATCATGCCCATATGGAGGAGTTGACTGGACAGTTCAGAGAAGTGACTTTCCACTACTTGCCGAGGGAAAAGAATAGATTCGCAGATGCCCTAGCTACTCTAGCCTCATTGGTAGAGATCCCCGAGGGAAAAGCCATAAAGCCCTTCAGAGTGGGTAGAAGAGAAGCCCCAGCTTTCTGTTGTGAAGTGGACCTGGGACCCGAGCCTATAAAGGAACCTTGGTACAACCAGATTTACCAATTCCTCAAGGACGGAGAGTCAGTTTTCAGAGACGAAGAAGGTAGACCAAAAGAAGGTATCAGAGCCAAGAGCTTACAAGCCCTGAAAAGGTTGGCTTCTCATTATGTCATTCTAGGAGGCAACCTATACAAGAAGCGGTATCAAGGACCACTCCTCTTATGTGTCACTCAAGAAAGAGCCAGAGAGTTGATGACCGAAGTCCACAATGGTCTCCTTGGTCCTCACATGAATGCCAGAGCCCCATGCAAGTGATCCTCGAGAATGGGTTACTACCGGATCTCCATGGAGACAGATTGCGTCTAACATGTCCGAACCTGCGACAATGCCGGGCGGTCGCCAACCTCAACCATCCTCCCACCTCATGACCTGCACTGCACCACGACTCCTTGGCGCGCGCAACTCTGGGGATTGACGTGATAGGGAAAACATCCTCGGAGAAGCAATGGGTACGAGTCTGTGTCGGTAGCCATCGACTACTTCACAAGTGGGTAGAGGCCAAGTCCTACAAGGTCCTCACTTCCAGAAAAGTGGCCCAGTCTATCAAAGAAAACATAGTGTGCAGGTATGGGGTGCCCAACGAGATCATTTCTGATAATGGGTCACACTTCGAAGGAGACCGATAGACCGCTGTCATGTTTAGAGTTACTCGCCACAAGCCGTCCCCGACAGACCTCGAGACCAATGGAGCCGTGGAAGCTGCTAATAAGACACTCGAGCGGATCATTGGGAAGATGGCCATCCGTGGTCGTGATTGGCCCGAAAGCCGCACCTAGCACTCTGGGGCTTAGAGAACGCCGTCAGAACAGCCACAGGAGAAACTCCTTTTGCCCTAACTTACGGGATGGAAGCAGTGTTACCAGTGGAGTTGGAAATCCCGTCATTAAGGGTCCTCCTGGAAAACAGCTGTCAATGAAGTGGAATGGTTGCGCAGCCGGCATGATGAGTTAGCCCGCTTACGAGAGAAGGCTAAAAGCCATGGAACACACCCGAGCCTACCACAAGCGAATGGCCAGAGCATTTGATAAAAAGGTCAAGGCCGAGAGACATCAAAGAGGGCGACTCTAGTCTTGAAAGTAAAGCCCCTACCAGAGATAACCCCACAGGAAAATGGGAACCCGCCTGGATCGGCCCTTATGTGGTGCAGAAGATACTGCCAGGAGGAGCAATGAAGCTTGCAGACTTGGATGGCAATCCCTTTGTCCACCAGTCAATGGTGATAAACTCAGAAGATACTATTAATACAAAAAAAAAAATAAAAAAAAAATATAATAATAATAAAAAAAAAAAAAAAAAGTGCAAAAAGAGTAATACCCACTAGGTTGGAAAACCCCAAAAAGGGCGGTCCAGGCAAAAGACAGGGTTGCACATATAAAAAAAAGAAAAAAAAAAAAGAAAAAAATCTTAGTGCAAAAAGAGTAATGCCCACTGAGGTTGAAAACCCCAAAAAGGGCGGTCTAGGCAAAAGACAGGGCCGCACATAAAAAAATTGGTTCACCAGGAATGAACTACGGAGACCTGAGCCCCTTAGCCTTTCTTGTAAAAGGGAACGTGGCGGCCATATATGGTTCGGTCTAAACAATAAAAAGGACAATCAAGCTTCCATGAAGTGCGTCCTAAATAAATAAAGGGTATTTCAGCTTTTCATAAAACGGGTCCCAATCAATAAAGACATTTGAATTTCCATGAAATGTGTCTTGATTAATTTCTAAAATAATATGCCTTGTTCATTACAAGTTAAAAACTTCTTGATGAGTTCAAGCTACGGTCTACCTCTTAACTCCGCTAACCTTTGCTAAAAAGATCTAAAATACAATAAAATGCCTAAATAAACTAATGTGTTTTGCAAATGGCAATAAGAGGATCTTGAGAAAAGACTTTTCAGTCGTCATTCGTGAGTCTTCTTTGGTCTTCTTCCCTTTTCCTCGCCTCGTCGAGTCTTCTTCCTCTTCTTCTCTATGATGTCGGTATCCCTCATCCCGACCTCTGGTATCCTCACTGGAGCCTCTACCAACCCCGTGTCGATGAGCGCTCTCTCATACTGAGCACGAGCCCGCACCTCCCTCTGAGCCTCAGCCAAGCAGCGACCTCGGACAACCTCTTGTACACGAGCCTTCATGCTGGGATATTGGTTCTGCTCATGTGCTCTGCATGCCCGCCCGTGTTTCAGATGAATCTGTCCCTCCTGTGCACAGACTGGGGTGCATGCCCTGCCCCTCGAGCTGCACAAGTCTGAGCCTGCAGAGCTGCACTCCTCGTCTTCCGACACCAGGAGCCGCTAGCCACCCCAATTAGAGCGCGGTGAGGGAGGAGGATGAGGCCCTCATCCACTGACCCTGCTGGAGTCCTGAGTGGACCCTCGCTGCTTGCACGCTACTGGGGATTGCAGAGGGATGCCGGCACCTCGGAGGGGGCACATGACGACTTGGTGAGTCTGCTTCCCACAACACGCGGAGACTACCATATATGTGCCTGACTGCGCAGGCGATGCACCCCACCCACTCCATTCCAGATGACGACTACGCTAGTCTTCTGCGATGACCCGCTGGCGACGCCCTTGTTACCTATCCTTCCTCGGGCCTCCTATGAGAAGTCCCTGCCTCGCCGACGGGTTCCCTCCTGTGGGACTGCACAAGCCATTCACGCTCGTGGCTCTGCCCGCTTCCTGCCTCAGGCTTCACCAGCCCTGAGGAGGCTTCTTCCCAGCCCGTCTGCTCTGCGGCTTTCGCCTCAAATTCGGCCCTCCCAAGCTACACGTACATGACGGGGAGTATGCCGACCGGTGGGCCACATTTGATTGGATGACATTCCCGAGAGTTATCGCCTTCCGCCGGATGTTTTCTCCTGACGTTCCGTCGGATTTCACGGTTCATCCATATAAATGTATATGTCCAACTTCATCTCGAGCATTTCCTCTCCTTCTCGTCTGTCAGGTCATCTGCCCGCCTTCGATTACAAACGTGGAGCGACCAAGATGGAGGCAACCTCGATGGCCCCTGTCGCCTGCCCCGCGAGGCCCATCAGGTTCTTCCTGCCGGCCTCGACAGCGGCCTCGCCGGTGACCCCTACTCGCAGAGCCAAGAGGTCGAGTAGCAGGATGGCAGCCCCGCAGCGGTGACAGCGGAGGCGCCGGCAGCCCGACGGTTCTATGGGCCGTGATCCCCTCCCTCTCTTCTCTTTATTTGATTTCCATGGGTTGCACAGATTGGCCGCCTGCGGGCCTGCAGCAATTTTCTTTTCTTTGGTACCTGCCAGAAACAAGTAGGTAGCACAAAACATGCATCCTTAATTCCTACTCCTAGGTCTACTTAGTTAGTTAATTGACTTTCTCGACTTTCCATGTTCCTGAAACTGGACTGGATCGGCCATCAAGGCTAGGACTTTGAGCCTTGACCCCGGTGTCGCACTACACATTACGAACTGGTATGCGCAGTGTCTTCCCGAGACTTGCTTCGTCAAGTCGGGGTGCAGATCGTTGCCCCAGCAGTAACTATTTGTTGTTTTGCTATAGCGCATTTTGCCGTGGACAAGGGGTCTCTTTATGAGTATATCCTACCCAGTAGAGATCTCTTCCTTTTTCGAACAAGATTTTGTCAGTTTTCCCTATGCCCCGCAGTCCCGCTCTAGACAACTCATTCTAGCCTTTCAAACTCTAGAGATTTGCTCGTTAGGGCTAAACTCTCTGTCCCTCTTCTCCAACCTTACGATCGCGCTTCTGTGGCTGGAAGACTTGCCCCAACGCCCTACCCACGATTGTCGATGATTTTTCTCGCTATCGTCTCGAAGTGATCGGACCTTTCAAACAAGCATCAAGAGATTTCGTGAGGTCGTTTCCCAGTTGGTTTCGCAATAGGTTCATAGCCAAATTCGGATTCACAATCCTTTTCACCTTGAAGAACCTCCAACCGGATTGGAATCTCTTGCAGGGTGCTGCTCGATTTTGGGATCCCTCTATTCATCTTTTCAATTTTTCTTTGAATGAGATGGTGCCTACTGTGGAGGAATTTGCCATTGGAATATTCCCCGTTCACATATCATACGCGAAAATTACTGATCAAGGATCTCTCGGTGGCATGTAGTGGGCCGAACCGGTCGCGAAACCGCCAACATTCTTCGGCGTCCGTGCCTTATTTGAGTCCTTTAACAAGCACGTTATCAATACCAAGGGCTTCTACAGGGTCGTTCTTCCTGGTTTACGGGATTCCTCCTTCTGCTTTCCTGAATCTGGTGCTCCGTCGGTTCTGGTCGAGGTGTATGGAGGATGATATCTTTTTGAGGGAGCTTCTCGTGAAGTGTCCTATATTGGAGTAGATCTCGTCTTCTCCGCAAGCGCCAGCTCAAGCATGGGGCCACGGAACTAGTCTGGGACTTGCTGGTCCAACTTTCCGGACTTTCAATGCAAGATTCTTCTCCTTATTGACAAGCACTTGGATTGGTTTCTTCATACTGGCCATCCTAGCGTGGAGAAGATTGATGTTCTGCGGCTTTCATTTGCCATGGGATTCTTTTGTGGCGAGCAGGATTTGCTGCCATAGTCAGGCTCAGCCGATCCTCGCTAATGCTGGCCAACTAATCTGACCTAGATATTTTCTTGACGGGGATTGCATTCGAGAGCCGAGGCAAAGGGATGCTGTGAACACCCTGAAGTCCCCAGCAGGCCAGCGCTCTTCAAGAGGCTTTCTGGCTCTGTCCTTCACCGTTTCCAGGGATGTTACGCTCTGTGTCGCCACCACTGCGCAAGAAAGATCGTGAGAACGCGGTGACCATGTCCTTACCAAGTCAATGTAAGTCCAGATCTTAAGGAGCACCGAGACGCCTTTTGAGAGATCAATTGTTTTGATTTATTAGTATTTTTTTCAAGGTTCGTTAGCTTAATAAATTAGTTGTCGCCGTTAGGATTTCCCCTTTGCCGTTCTATAATGCATTTGATTAATAAAATGGACAAAAGTAGATT